>OZ035825.1:20826795-21426795 GCA_964034765.1 Knipowitschia caucasica
TCGTAATTATAGCAGTGCGTTGCTTTTGTACCATTTCATCAGTGTGAAAAAAAAAGTTGTGCTAATGCTAACTGATGCCTATCGGATTGCTACTAAAACTACATGGCTCGTGGGAGGAGAGCGTAGAGGAGAGTTTCTTGAAATGAGAAACCTATGAGCGGCACTTCTGAGTGTTATTATGGGATGCATGGGCGGGTCATTCGGCACATGCGTCAAATGCATACATTTTTAAACATATATGTATTTTGACAGCCCTAATATATATATATACGGGCGACAGTAGCTCAGTTAGTAGAGCATTGGCCTTTGAGCCTGAAGGTCGTGGGTTTGAGCCCACCTTGAGACCTACTTCACGACTCCCACTCATGACTGCTGTTGTTGTGTCCTTGGGCAAGACACTTAACCCCACTTTGCCTGAAGCTCCCACTGAAAGATCTCAGCTTCTGTGGACTCACCACCTGCAGGAGGATCAGTGAGGGGCTGGTACTCTGTGAACTGGGTACAGCTCTGACTGCCACCCCCTGACCCAGAAATGGATTAAGGGGAAGAAAATGGATGGATGGATGGATATATATATATGTATATTAGGGCTGTCAAAATTATTGCGTTAACAAAATTTTTTCATTAATCATCATTAAAATTTACTCATTTGACGCAAGTGCCAAATGACCCGCCCATGCATCCCATAATAACACTCATAGGTGCCGCTCACTTTATATATATTGAAAACTTTTCAACACGTCTTAATTTTGCAGTGCTGGTGAGCAGACAATCTGGTGAGCTCATTCCACATATGATGACGGGACTGTACGTCTCAGCAGGAGCCAAGTTAATCAGAATTACATTTCATAGCTGCGAGGTCAAATGTTCTGGGATAATTGACCAGAGATGGAAGGAAGTTTGGGGGAGGGGCCGAGTGCAGAGTAATTATGGAAATAGCCTAATACAGTGCGGTGCCGTATAATTAGAGAGTGGCGTTCCAACTGGGCTTGTTGTAATCAGTGGTGTTACGATAGTTTTACAGGACCACAGCGGGTCTTTGCTTATGTACAATACTAAAGTAATTTTTATTTGAATTTGGTGGGTGCCCAAGACAGGGCCGTTCCATATTGGACCCACAGACATGGTTTTAACTCCTAAAATCTTGCTTTATTTTTGCCAATACCCCCAGTTTTTACTCTGCACTGATTTTTTTTACTGGGACTACATTAAGTTATACAAAACAGTCAATACAAAACAGACAACTCTTTTACAGGATTAGGACATTTTATTTTAGATTTTTTTTTTCGAAATGCAGTGATTCCATCTTTGACATAGAATTTAACGCCACTCCATGTCCGATGTCTAAGGTCATCTGGTGAGGCGTTAATGCAGGCCAGGCAGTGAGACTTCCCAGGGACTTTTCCAGTCTGTATGAAAGGCATCATGGTCTTCTCCACAGCCTTCACCTCAGATGCAGACCATGGCTTTCTTACACGTTCTGGGGAGAGAAATAAAAATGTATTAGAAATATACACTCCCAGCGCCAAGCAGCCTGGCTGTAACCCCCCACCTGGTACACTTACCAGAAGGGGCATTGCCACTACCATGCGGTGCATCTGGTTGAATGGTTGAAGGTTCTGCGCTTGAAGTTTCTTTTAGCCCGTCCGTCTCTGAGAGGATCTCTACTGCTCTCCCTGTAGCACAGAAAATAAAAACACAAGTGTCATTTAGGGGGAAAAAAATAATAAAAATAATACATATTTTAATAATATCAAGAATTACCTTCAGGCTCAAGTTGTATCTGGTCGAGGCTCTTTCCTTTGAATTCCGTCACTCTTCCCTGCTCCATGGCCATTAACACTTTGCTGATTTTGGCCAGCTCCAGCGTCCCCTCTGGTAGTCTGTAATATTGTCTGTGGATGCCAATGTCATGGCAGAGGAAGTTTGCTAGTATGTCCATTTCATACCTCCATAGCACCTCCATCGAAGCAATCATTTCAGGAGTCAAAAGAACCGGCACTTTCCGACTTCTTTTCCCTTTAATTTCAATTAGTTGAAAATGCTGACACAGCTTTTTCTCAATTTCAGACAATCCCAAAGCAACGTCAGAATGGATCCCAGTCTTACTTCTTAAAGTAAACGCTGTCAGTGGCATCTTTGAAACCTCACCTTCCCTTCTTCGATTGAAAATAATGACCTCACAAAGAGTCAAAACTGCCAGTTTAGACCAGTGCTTAGGGGTTGTTTCACTCTTTAGGGTCTGCACATATTCAGGTCGACATACCTCAATATGTGCATGCATGGCTCTAACGTCCTCAGTCAGAGGGAGCAGGTCCGGAGTGTTCCACTTCGCTTGGCGGAGGGTCTGTAGGGCAGCAGAAGAAACACTGGCGTCCCAACTCTTTTCAAAAAGCAGCCGGCTTCGTTGGAGGTTTTTAATAAATAGTTCATCAACACAATGCTCCATTTTTGAGTCACATTTGAGGCTACGGCCGAGTTTGAGGGCCAAGGATGGAGTCTTGTACAGATTTGTTTCCTCATCATATCCAGCCACAGACCTGACTGCATCAATCACATGGTTAAAGTTGGAAGGAATAAAGAAATCCTTCATTGTTTAGTTTCCCTGCCATTTTGCTTCGTTAAGTAACCTATCGACTTCTCTCATTTTCTACCTAATGTAATCATGCTTAGTCTTATCATGCCCATGTTTTAAGTACAGGTGCTCTCAGAATCCCCTTTTCTGCTTTGACAACACCCGTGACCTCATCCTGATGCATTGCCGAAATTAAAGACCACAGCTTTTTGCTGATGCTCTCCGGTACAGGCTGGGCTAGGGAGCAGAGGGACTGGACCCTACTTCTACCTGGTTTAGCCTGGGCATCTTTCTGTGAAAGCCGGCACCTGGCCACATGCCTCCACAGCGACTTTCGCTTAAGCAATGCCCCACAGTCTATACAGTGCAAAAACTCACTGGATTTAACTGGGGAATTTGGCTGTTTAGCTGGGACTAAAGTTCCAATGCCGGCCTTTAAAACCTCAAAATTGTGCTCACGGTTTCCACTATTCCTGATCAAATCAAAACAAGTTTACGTGCTTTAGATTTCACAGGTAGAGCCAATGCTCTGGCTGCGTCACTTTCATTTCCATGTTTTCTAGACAATTGACAGGACATTTTGTGGCAGGACATTGAACAGTAGAGGCAGAAGTGCCTCTTGCTGTAAACTCTCCCCCCATTTCTCTTCTTTTGCAGCTGCATGATAACAATAGTGATGGGTCCAGCAACACTGATACACCGGCGCATGTGCCGAGTTCGTTTAGCAAAACCTCGTATCGGCCCGCGTGTCGCTTTATGAAAAAGCCACGTGACCGATACAGCCGCAGTGTCGTCACTGACACGGAAAACTGTGTTTAAAAGGTTCCGCATCTGCAAGTGTCACCGGTATGAACCGCTCTCAGAAAAATAAAATAACCCTTTCAAAAGGAAAAACATCCCATTTTACAGCATCAAAATGGAACCTGCCACTAAAAGAAAGTATTCTGCAGTGTGATATAGCAAATAAGGCAATATTTGTATTTCACATTTCACGCTTTATCTACCATCAAGATTTAGTTTGAAAAGGAGAATCCTTTTCCTCAGTATAGAGCAGCACAAGCAACACTGTTGCGGCACAGTATCAATACAGTTGGTTGGATGTGCCAAAACGATATGTGAGGTTTCATTAACCCATCACTAGATAACAATCTTATTTGCCTTTGGTTCGTCCTTTTCTGAGTCTTGAAGAAAAGTATTTTTGACTTTTCTTTTTCCATACTTTTTTACAGATTTCTTGACAGTTAAATCGTCAGAATCTGAGTCGACTTCATCACTTCTGTTAAGGGACTCTTGACTAAGCTGCACAAACAACAACTAATTTCTTATAATTCTATATAACAATTTGTAGTCGTGACTTGTAGTCAGCACTTACCGGGGGTTTGTAAGCGTGCGCTTCAGTGTGCTCCTCCATGATTTCTTTCAGCCTAATGAACCACACACCTGCACCTTTTTTAGCCTGACACCTGATTTCCTCTGTTGTGCTGCTCCATGATTGGCTCCATTCTGCCAGACTGAAATTGCCCCAGTGTGCCCCTCCTTGATATCCTGCATGCCACCACCAGGGTTTAGAAACATAACACACTTTTTTCAGGAGAATAAACCCCCAGGGGTCCTTTCCATATTTTTGCAGAGACTTCATAAGAACCGTTGGAAAAGCATTACCCGTTGATTTTTTAAGCTTGGACCAGTGGGGTCCGGTGTTCGGGCCCCACAATGTAAAACCAGTCCCCATGACGTGAGTGGAATCTCAGGTTATGGACCCCACCAGGAGTTGAAAACAAGTGAACACACACACACACACACACACACACACACACACACACACACACACACACACACACACACACACACACACACACACACACACACACACACACACACACACACACACACACACACACACACACACACACACAAAATTAATCAGTATGATCTAAACATTAATCTACTTTTACAAACCTTCAAATCCTGCAAATAGGAGTATTCAAATCTAGAAAACCCAAATTTAGACCTGAATTAGACACATTCTAAAATAAACAACTCATCTAGAGTTCTAACTTGTGTCAAAGTGTATGCTTATCATTTCCTTTTGCTTCAAATCCAATCCCAGGGCTGAAGGGCTTCGAACAGCTTCTGAATGTGCCTGAAAGTGTGAGGCAGAGGTGAGCCCTGCTAACTCCTGCCCAAAAACTGGGGTTTAATGTCCATGATACTGTTATTGTTCATAAAGAAACAAAATCCCCATTCCCACCGTGCAATGACACTGGAATTCTGAAACCCCACGGCAGGCGAGTCACGCAGGGTCATTTTTAGACTGCAGCTCCTTAATAAAGTTGTCTTTGTAAAAAAAAAAAATTGTAACCCACTTTGGAATTTACATGAATACTGCAGTAGGTTCATAAAGAGCTCAAATGTTAAGTGTTGGAATAGTAGCCACAATGAAAGACAGACAACAGTTAAGAAAATGTAAATTGATTTAGTGAAAGATTTCAAGAATTATAACCAAAAATACAATGCAATATAAAATATGATACAAAAAAAATGGCGCCTTTAAAATAAACC
The DNA here is from genome assembly GCA_964034765.1 of Knipowitschia caucasica. Classification (NCBI taxonomy): domain Eukaryota; kingdom Metazoa; phylum Chordata; class Actinopteri; order Gobiiformes; family Gobiidae; genus Knipowitschia; species Knipowitschia caucasica. The sequence continues at coordinate 20,831,933 of OZ035825.1, forward strand.
CTTAAACTCTGGTGAGTGCACTCAAGATCTAGATGTTTTGTTCAAGGTTTGTCAGCTGACATGGTCCTACCGCAGCCGATAATCCATGCGGTTTGTGATGGGATCGATCCAGTTCTGGCTCAGTTGGGGTGGCTCGCCATCTAGTGGTCTTCTCCAAAGAGTTCCCAAACCGCATTTAAAAAAGACCTGACCCGTATTAAAAGACAGGCTTTTCATTTTCTCGCTCCAGTCATGACAATTTATTTATTTAACTTTTTCCAATATAGGTACAATATATTTATCATATACTGTACATATCAGAACAAAAAGATAGTTTCTGTATGCAAACATTTTCTAATTATTCATTTACATAAAACTTCTGTAGGATTATTTCATCCCATTAAAAGATGCTTGTTGTTTATTGTTTATGTTTTAACAGCCAAAGTTCCTCACCGTTTCACGTCTACTCCAGAACAAAGTGACGTCAAGGCTCTGGGTCTCAGCGCTCGCGCAGATAACTGTCTGTATCACTGATATGGAGCGGTTAGGAGATTGTTGTAATAAACAGCCAACACATCAGCAAGAGTTATTCCTCACCCATTCTCTTTCGTTCCTTTGCTGAACGGCGTCAAAATCTGCGTTCAGCTTGACTCTTTCTCTCTCTTACTGGCTTTTCTCTGCTCTGAAACATTGGGAAGTCCGTTAGTGTAGCGGCCATTGGTCATTTGCGGACATTAAGTTGTCGTGGTTACTACAAAGTAACTCTTACCGATCAGCTGTCAACTTTAACTCCAGGCCAGCAACAGGACTCCTCTTTTGGCTTGGATTGAGGTAGATTTTCTGCTGATTTGCGCTTTTGATTGTCTCAGAATTGTTAAAATGTTGGCTTTGCGTGTGTCTCGCTGCTTGACTCCAGTCAGAGCAAGGAGGAGTGGGATCGTGTGCACCATGGAGCAGTTAACTGAACGTAACGTTTTGGCTGTTGCTCACGTGACTTTTATGCTGCATTACAGAACATTTTGTTGGCACATATACAAATAAATAAATAAAAGTAAACAAAGTACACATTTTCATTTTGGCACATATGTAAGCCATTACTTTGTGGTTTACATGTAAATTATGAATGTTGTTTTAACCTTAGTTTTACACCTGGATTACATCTTAAACTATTTATGCTGCCTCTCCCCGGGGATACAGCCGGGGGTCCACCTTGGTGCTAGGCCTGGGGGGCTTGTGTACGAGTGCCCGGTGGCCAGGCCTTCACCCAATGGTCGGCTCAAGAAACAGTGTGGTTTTTGTCCCCACTGGACCAGCTCTATACACTTCATAAGATACTCAAGGGATCGGGAAAAATATGGTTGGATGGAATATTTATATTGTTCCAAAATCGTTGGGTTGACCTACCCAGACCAGAGTATCTTATATATTTGTTATGTTATTGCACAAACAGGGTGGGTATTGTAAATGTCTGTGTGTGTGAGTGTGTACCTGTGTCTGTAGGAAGAATTGTGCTAAAACCGCTGGTTCAGTTGGGGGGAAATTTGTAGTGGATGGCAAGAGAAAACTCCATAGCCATATCTGGATGATTTGTGTTGTTGGCCGGGTATGCACTCTCCAAGTGCACATTCTCGTTTGGAGTGAAACATACATACATTTGAAACAAATAATTTCCTGCTCTCCCAAAGAATTCTATATCGCAAATTATCCTGAGGACAACAGTGGAAGGGCTCTGAGCTAATCCAAACTGAAGGGGCATTCTCCGGAGAGCCCACATCTCCATGTGTTTATACATCCATAAGTTATTAATTATTAGTTATTAACCCTCTCTCCTCCATCATGCATGAGGTATGTATAAATGTTTCAGGCCCATGTGGCGCTGGGTCATGGACGTAGCTGCATTAGGATGACATATTTGGACACCTGTCATGTCTGTGCTCGTGAGTGGTCTTACCAATTATTCCAAACATAGTGAGGATAAATATAAATATGTGAGACAGGTTTTATGCAAAGTACAGCAAGGGGATTTCAAGACTTGTCCACAGTTGAGTGTAGTGTATAAATAAACTGGCTTGGCTTTCCTTTTGATGCGAGAACCCTAATATAACAATCTCATACGCGTCTGTTAATGGGTCTTATTGTGCAATAAAAGGTTTGTATTATTAAACCCCAAAGAGGAGATTGCAGACTGATAAAAGGACTATATAAGCTGACATTGTTCCCTCATTAACACTATACCTGGAGGCCTTCTAGCACAGTATGGACTCTTCTGCTGTAAGTGATCCCCTCCCTAGCGAAAAAAACGCTGTGTTGTAAAACTTGCTACAGTAGATCAAAATTAGAAAAAACACAGAAATGCTTTATAAATCCCAAAGGAAATTCTGTTCATCATTATGAGATTTTTGGTGGACATTCTTGCTTGTTCGTACATAGTAGTACGAACAGTTAGTATTTTGGTAACTGCAGAGGGAGATAGTGGGGCATAGGACACAGACACAATAATGCTGGTTATATCTAATTATGTGAGAACGCAGAGCTGACCTGGTCTGTGCATTGATTCTCTTCTAAAGCGAACAAGACAAAAATCAGAGCGGAAAGCAGAACAAAATGTAGTTGTTTGCTTTTGGAGTCATAGGTTAGATTCCATCTCCATGCCTTACTTTCTGTGTTAGGTTTTCATGGTTTTCCAGTGTCTCCGGGTGTTCTCTGGGACTTCCGGTTCCCCCTACCACTTGAAACCTGTCCAATAGATATGTTATGAGTGAGTGAATGAATTGTGAGGGGCTTTGACGCACCAGTGTGTTTTTTGCGTTTCGACTCTGACATCACCAAATGTGGAGTAAAATAAAATGACAAGTACACCATAGTTGAAAAGCGTGTTGTGTGACCTTGTGTGTGGTCTGTGAAATGTGCTAAATAAATAATGATAACTTCAATTATTCTATGTCCCTGTTGAGCACCTGCATCGTACACTTTGCCGACCATCTGAGCACTTGCCATCAATGTTGTCTTTGTAATGCAAACTATTAAAAACATTCTGCAACATCTCGGAACAGTAGACATTACAGTTCGTGGACTTTATGTCCACAAACTGTCATTCGTGGACATACATTCATCACCTTGATTAACAGCATCATACGTAGATTTAGCATCATACGTACGTATCTTTGAACCTACAAAACTATTCTTGTGGGTAAACAATAAATGTTATCCAAGATATGTAGAAGAACAATGAGTCTTGATGAAAAAGGAAAAATGAGAATTTATGAACTTACAATGAGGGAACGTTTTTGAACATGACAGTGAAGCAAGCCTTACTCAAGGCGGATAAAAGTTTAATAAGTACAAGTGGGCGTAGCGCAGGCAGAGGAATCCATGTGTGAATGTATACAGGGCTGGAGGGTGTCGCAGTGATGGGGAGTGCTAATAGTCTTTCCACTTGGGCTCCTCTGCATCTCAGCATCCCAGCGTGTGGTCAGACCCCCATGTTAAGTTCTGCTCGTACATGCAGATTTAACGTGTGTTAAACCTGTTCTGTACTCTTTCTTTGTGTTTAAGCTTTGCTAGTCTATAATGAGCTTCTAGGATTCTGCCCTTTTTAACAAAAAGTCAACAAAAAGAGGTTAATGCTGTGTGCACACCACACGTGACCAAAGTGTCAGTTTTACATTGAAAATACATGGGGGGCACGTTTCAGGGAGCGTCAAGGGATCCCATGGTACGCCACGTGCCTCCAGAGCAGTGCTTTTTCAAGCGTTTTGAAATGTTAAGCATTGATGCCCCTCCAACGCGGCCCACGCAAGAGTTGAAAATGTTGAACTAATTTGCGATGACCCCTTGGAATACACCTACCAGAACAGAAATGAAAAGGAGCTTGCTTGGAGGAGGGTTAGCAAGGAGGTTGGTGTCTCGGGTAAGTTATTTAAACTTTTCACAATAGTAAATATTTTCATGCGAAAAATCTTAACGTTCAAGCAACTACTAGTACTTTCCCGCTTATGAGTTGATGTGTTTATTCAGTGGAAGTTTGCAAAAAGCGGTGGAAGAGTCTGTGGGACACAGATATACAAAGGAGAGCAGGAAGGAGAGGGAGAAGGTTAAGAAAAGTAGTGCAGAAGCAGGGACAGCGCAGACGTGGAAGTTCCTTGCAGTCATGTCCTTCCCCGAGCCCTGAAAGCTCAAGGAACATTCCAATATATTTTTTTTCTTATTACAGGACAGTGCATATAAACTAACAGTGTTACTGCATAATATGCCAAAATTATCTAAAGGCTATTATATCATTGTAGACCTTAGACAAATGTACAGATATCAAGGCACGACAGATGGAAAGGAGCATTTGTGCTTTGACCTGATACAATGCATCTTTCCTCTTTCTTCGATCAAAAAACATTATTCTAAAATACCATATGCATTAAATGTACTGAACAAATACACGCAATGGTTGCCACAAGATAGCAGGTAATTTTTTTCCAATTTAAGTAGTGTGAGAGTAAAGTGCAGATACTTGTATACAAAAGTAAGGAGTAAAAGTAAAGTTGCTACAAAAAGAAATACAAGTATAGATACCCAAAAACAAAACTAAGTACAGTTTACATGTCAACATAATGATTTAAACTACAATAATCCCAGATTTGTACCATGACTAATCTCTCATGGCTAACAGACATCAACACGCATGCGGACAGCACGAGCGCTCGCTAGCGATGCTAGACTTGAAAATCGGTCATTGGAGGGGCTCAAGAGAAGAGGCCCGCAGAGGGGGTTGTGCCCGGCGGCGAACGCTTCCCCTGGGGAGCACTGAGTGCCTCTCTCTCCCTCCTGCCTGAAGCTTCATCATTTATAGAGGAGACACAATATAACGAACACTACAAAACGCCGTAAAGCTGAAGCAGGACGGACCTATACTGTCTGAAGTGATTTGTACACCCTCCACTCCAATCACTATACGAAATAGTGATTGGAAACATTTCTTTAATTCTTATTCTGTGTTGTTCATTCCTTCCATCAAATTAATTCTTTGCTTTCAAAACTGTAAGTAAGTAATCTATATTTATGTAGTACCTATCTTATTTTCACATGGAAGTATTACTGGCCTTAACATTGATAAGATAGAGACAGTACAATGTGTTTCTTTGTTTACACAACTCTCTTTGTTTTGACAAAATCCCTCACATAATTTCTAGAGGTTTATCCTTTAAAGTAACACATTAGCATACGTTTTACTGACAGTTGCAAGAAAACAATGAAGTCTGAGAAATGTTCGGCATGGATTGGTTGTGGAGTGTGACTTGATCATGCAATTGGATGCATTTTCAAATATTTAATATTAAGATTAATACTTATTGGATAAACAGAACAGCATTAGAAGACCCTTGACTAAAGGCATCTCCAAGAGGTGAAGACAGGAGTTGTCCAACTGGGAGTTGTCAGTGAGACTGGGTCCAACCTGTGGTGCCGTTAGATAGTAAGTAATCTTTATTTATATAGCACATATCACAGACCAAGGTCACGCAAAGAGCTTTACAATGCGTTCAGAGTACAGATATTTTTCCATTCACTCCACACATGGTGATGATGGAAGCGAGACACCGGGCACACTGGCACACCACCATCCGTTCACTCACTCAATTACATTCATACCTATTGGACATGTTTTTAGTGATAAACCAAAGCACCCGGAGGAAAGCGGAGCGGACACAGGGAGAACATGCAAACTTCATACAGGTCTTGAGTTGGAATCAAACCAAGCACTTTTTTATTGTGAAACTCAAGCTGTTAGACTGCTGCGCCACTGTGATGCCTAGTGAGACCAGATCTTACCAGGATTCCTGTTAGTGAGACCCAGCTCTTGAACACCATGCCATTGTTTTCGAGCTATATGCTTAAGCAGGCTGTGTGTCCTACACCTTGTGATTTATATCATCCTCAATTGTTGCTGTAAAGTCATTTGTCCTGAAGCTGCTGGACATGCCTCACAGCAAGACCATTGCAGGTCTTGCTGTGAGGCATGAATGGTCCCATTCAACGACTGTGCCATTTGAACTTGTGTGCTTTTCAATAGTCCGACTTTTAAAGATGATTATAATGAGTCCGGGAGAACCTCCATTGTGCATTTGTGGCCTCAGGAGTTTGTGTCTGTATTTGATTAAATTCAGCTTTTTAATTTAACTCCCACAAATTAAGGTTTAACAAAACAACATACCCAATCACAACCAAAGGTTTTACTGTGTATTATGACAAAACTATTGGTTGGAATCACAATAAAAGACCAAGATTTATGATCTCAAACATGTGTAACGGATATAGAAATGCAGGTCCGTGTACTTTTGCGTTCAATACATTTTCTATTTTTAAAGGGAAATGGAAAAGCATTTTCAGGCACACAACAATAAACAAAATGACCATTTTGTTTTTTTCCATTGCTTATAAGACATGTTTATTATAATAACCGGATTTGGAAACTAGAAAATGCAATAATTAACCTTTTTTAATTTAGGCGTCAATCGATTACCCGGAAGTGAAACAAGTTTGTTTACTTCAGCCCTATTTGCGCTAATTTAGTATAATTACTGTAAATACGCAAATGACCTCCTGTATTTGTCCAAACACAGACTGTGATAATACTAATCCTGTGAGAATCCGCATGTCAGTGATTGTGATCGTGACTGCCGCTTTCGCTTTACTTTCTGCGTTGTTTTTTGTCAATGAGCAGAGGAGTTGCGTATCACGGCTGTGTAGAGGACAGTGTAATGTGTTCACTGACACTAAATGATCAGACCGATGGGTTGTGTTTGTACGTTTACTTTGCACTCTGTCCTAAACGTACAGACGTGTTGCTGCAGGCGTTACTATTTGTCGGCTCGCACGTATCGTAGCAGAGTATGTGGTGCGTTCACGAGTAGTCCATATGTTGCGAGCTCGGAAGCACTTAGCTAGAATCTCACTATATTTTCAATGAGAACCATACAAATAAATAATACCAGCAACGCCACCTTAGATTCTGGCCTAAGGAACCATTAAGAAGTTTATCCCCGCATACCTAGACCACAGGTTCGTTTGGATATGGAGAAAGACAGAGGCAAATCTAACAAAATATAAGTTTATTTAAATAGCTGACAAGTTTAATTGATCATTCTAATTAAAACACTCTACATTCACACACCCTGGGCGGCACGGTGGCTGAGTGGATAGCACTCTCGCCTCTCAGCAAGAAGGTCCTGGGTTCGAATCCCGGTCGGACCAGGGCCTTTCTGAGTGGAGTTTGCATGTTCTCCCCGTGTCTGCGTAGGTTTCCTCCGGGTGCTCCGGTTTCCCCTACCACAAAAAATATGTACAATAGGTCTGGCATGCGCCTCCTGTTCGGCGACCCCGCTCCCATCTCTGTGTGGAGTGAGAGACAAGTGCCCAAAAATAACAACAATTGTAAACCGCTTTGTGACTCTGGTCTGTGAAAGGCGGTATATAAATAAACATTACTTACTTACTTACAACACACACACACTCTCATTCATTCTCAGTCACACTGCATGCATTCCAGAACAATACAATCAACAGCCAGATAAACCAAAAAAAAAAGGAAAAGAAACAATTAACTTTAAAAAAAAGTGTCCCAACTACAGCAGCCGTTGCGTTCAGCCACACTAGGGCCAGAATTTGGTTACCTTGTGGGTAGAGGAATAAAAAGAAGCCCTGGTTGGATTGTCCTTATTTGAGGTGCGTGGAGGATTGAAGGCGCTGGATGGGATACGCGCCCTGCAGTCCCGCGGCCACCACAGATTTATATACTCCCACTCACTAGGTGCCTTTAGATTTAAAAGGCCAGACTATAGTGCAAAAGACCCCACTTGGAAGGGGAGGTCGGAGACAACAGGAATCCGTTGCAGATTGAAGCGCTCCGCGCACGAGCCGCCCCAGCCCGTGACAGCTCACACTGGGACAAGCCTTTACGCACGGCAGTAACGTCCACGCCCAAGGGCCCGGTGAAGGAAAGCAGGCACAGCAGCGGTGTGCGCGCCAAGACGCCGGTATGCAAAAGCGCATACGACGATCGCGTGGTTCAATTGCGAGGCCTCTCGCCTTGTGCAATTGAACCGTGGTAGTTTGGTAGCGAGACGCTGATCACAACACCTGCTCTGTCCGGGGACAAGTCACTAGACGTCAGAGGCGGAAGAGGTCGGGCCGAAGTAGGACGCGCCTCTATAAAGAGCCGGACCAAACTCTGATTGGCTAACCAGCGGGAGTGCGCACCACTACACATACAAACTATTACTAAACATTACAGACAGTACGGGCCAGAGAACTGTAGAGCAGTGAAATGTTTGTCCTCATGGTTTCTGTGGCTGCTGTGGTCAGATGCCAGACTTTATGAACTGCGTGAAGCGGGGAGACCTGCGCATATGCAGCCGTTATGTGAGATGTCAGAGAATATAGACGTCCTCCGTGAGTATCACACATTATCAAGGGTCCACAGGTAATACAGATCCCGTGCGAGTAATCGATTGACGCCGAAATGTATTAAATACGTAATAAAAAAAGGTTAATTATTGCATTTTCTAGTCCCCAAATCCGGTTATTATAAAATATGTTTTATAGGCAATGAAAAAAACCAAAATGGTCATTTTTGTATATTGCTGTGTGCCTGAAAATGCAAAATAGCCTTTTTTTGATTTTTCCATTTCCCTTCAAAAATAGAAAATGTATTGAACGCAAAAGTACACGGACCAATGCACTTTATATTTTTTGTTTACAATTCATGGTTGTATTTTATTTAAAAATTTAATTTTGTGTGAATTTTGTTATTTTGATGTTTTATTTTGAAATTCCCGGAAGTGCGCGCTGCTCCCCTGTGATTTATTTTGGTACTCAACTTTCCCTCTCAAAGCTGCGTTGTATGCTTCAGAGGGCAAGTTCTGTCATATACATATTTTCAATCATTTAGCGTTATTTTCCGCAATATTCACTAAGATATGTTTAGTTGGAAATGTAGTAGGATGCAATGATCTTTTGCACATTTTCTAGCGCACATTTTTAGTTTTTCTCCACTTTTTATTTAGCTAGCTTACCATGTGCCTCAAGTGTATTGGCATGCTCACCGTTTTCATTCCGTAGGGGGAGCTAGTGTGTCCGCTATGACTAAAAATGTATATTTTTGGTCTGTCACAGGCAGTGACGTGCGGTCAGATGAGGCAGGTGAGGCCCGGCCCGGCAGATTTTAAAAATATTTTTCTCATATTTGACAGAGCGGCGCGCTTTGAGGCGAGCCTCACTTGAGAGACGTAAAAGCCCATAGCTCACTGGGGGAGATTCCATCAAAAAGATCCTTTCTTGTTCTTCATTTCAAGATGATTTAAAATTCACTTAGGGTAATTTTATTCTTCCAATGACAATAGGAATGATAAGGAAGAGAGGTGAATCAATGTACGCATGCGCAAGATGGCGGACGCATTTGTTTGGAGCCTTTTTTGAGCTGCACGTTTTTTATGATTTATTTTTAAACTAAGTTTCTTTTACTGGTTTTATTTGCCCTACTCGACGGAGTAAGCGGATTTTAACAGACTGCATAAAAAAGGATTACTGTCACTTTTAACAGGACTGTTTATCAGCCTTTTACCGGTAACCAGCCTGCCCACACACATCACCATGGACACCGATGCTCCCCCCGCGAACTCATACAAACAGATATACAAATCACAACTGGCTTCAATCCTCCCATCCAAACCTGTAAACACCATGACCCCCGAGGAACTTCAGCGCACTGTCAAAGAACTATCCACCAAACTCATTCATAAAGAGAAACTTCTGGAACATTTCATGGACATATCATTCAAACAGTCACAGCAAATATCCCTCTCCGTACTCAGACAATCACAGCTCCACGACACTGCACTCTGGGATCCAATCGCCTGTCCTCACCCCTCATCATGCTCTACCCCGGTGCTTACCTCACGCTCCCCGGTTGCAGCTGTCCCTCTTGGTGCTCTTCCCTCCTCCTCAGTCCCGGAGCCTGCTGCCCATACCCAGAGCGGCGTGGAGCAGAGGCCTGGAGGCCACACGACATCCACGGCGTCCTCGCGCCGCAGGTTGGTGGAGGAGGCTGTGCGCAGACGCTCGGGGAGCTTCCCACGCTCTAAAACAGCGCGGGGCTCTCCGGGTGTCACGCAGGACCAACTGCGGGAATCCCCGGGGGGATCTCTGTGCCCCGACGTGGCACCGGATACCCCCAGGAGCGCTGTCCCTGCTGTGGGAGGGTCCGTGCGCTCTGACGCGGAGGGAATCCCCAGAGGCGAGACACAAAGCAGGTCCTACGCTGAGGTGGCCGCGGGGGGACCTCTGCGCCCTGACACGGCGTGGAGTCCTCCTGTAGACGCTGCATCGCTCGCGGGGGGGTCCCTGCGCCGTGCCGCGGCGCAGAGTCCTCCCGTAGTTGCTGCCTCGCCCGCGGGGGGGTCTCTGCGCTTTATCTCAGCGCGGAGCTCCCCCGCGGAGGCTGTCTCGCCTGCTGGAGGATCTCTCCGCCCGGGGCATGGCCCTCCCACAACCGCCCGCACTACCACCACCACCAACCCCGCTGCAGGGGCGCCGGTTCGGTCTCCGGCTCCCTCCTCCTGCTCCACTGCAGCTCACGGGGCTCGCAGCAGCTCTGCTCCGGGCGCATCCCAACGCTCTCCTGTCCCCTGCTCTCCCCCGGGTCCTACTCCAGTCACTCCCTCCCCTCCACGACCTCTATTCGCACCAACTACACTCCTGGTGGGGGACTCTATCATCAAACACTGTAAGTTCTTCAATGCCATCACGCACTGCTTTCCCGGAGCCACTGTCCCTACCATCCTCACTAAACTACCCGCACTTCTACAGACAGCACCCCCCACAATAACCCGGATCATAATTCATGTTGGTACAAATGATGCTGCACTCCGCCAATCTGAAATCACCAAACTCCATTTTAAGGACCTTTTTAACCTTTTATCAAAAACCGGAAAAAGTGTTTTTATCTCTGGCCCTCTGCCCACGTTGAACCGGGGCGTGGAACGTTTTAGCAGGATACTATCACTCACCACTTGGCTTCAAAAATCATCACAGCAGCACAACTTTGGTTTTATTGACAATTTTAATTTGTTCTGGAACCGCCACCCCTTCTTCACACCCGATGGACTCCATATCAATAAACTCGGCACCCGGTACCTGATTTCAAACATCACCCACTCAGTTCAATCCCGTCCCCCGCACCTCTGACAACCCATCACTCCATCCCACATCATTCCTGCCCCGCTGGACTCCAACATCAGTCCCTGCTCCCCCCCCCCAACAAGGAATTTCAGTTCTGTCCAGACCCCGCCCCTACAGACCGTCCATACTCCGGAAACCGTCCCTCAACACCCTCATCCCTGTTGCCCTTTGCTCCTCCACATCATTTTCTCCCCTCACTACAAACAAAAATGACTCTCCATCCACCATCAGGTTTGCTCTTTTAAATGTACGCTCTCTTTTAAATAGAACTTTTATCATTAATGATTTGAGCTCAGGGCCGCAGAGAACGTTCATATTTTTAAGAGTAGGCTCAAGACGCACCTTTTTAGAGCAGCTTTTGATTAGTATTTATTATCTATTATTGCTTTTTAGTACATCTATTTATGTTTTTAGACGGATTATATTTTTATTTATTTTTATTATTTACTATTTTTAATTATTTATTGTATCTACCCATTTACTATTGTTATTATATTAGGCAGCTGCCATTTTTCTTTTTATTTTCACATTCTATTGTTCTACTTTCTATTGTATTATTGTATTGTTTTAGTGTCCCCAGTGTTTCCTCTGGAGGAGCCCTCTGCACTGAGAGCTGGGGTCTGCTGTGGCTTCGGGGGACTGGCTCTTGGATCCGGTGGGGGTCTGGGGCCTCCTCTCTCCTCTGGGTCCTATGGGGTCTGAGTCCTGGGCCTGGTGGGGTCTGGGGCCCCTCTCTCCTCTGGGTCCTGTGTCGTTGCCTGTGGCTGCAGCCGGCTCTCCTGCTCCTGGTGCAGATGGCTCCTTGGATGACGCTTCTTCAGCCGGTTACATCTGCTCCCAGCCCCATTTCTTTTTATTGTTTTACCTATTTTTACCTGATATGACTTTATACTTGTGTATATGTGTGTGTGTGTGTGTGTGTGTGTGTGTGTGTGTGTGTGTGTGTGGGTGTGTGTATTGTATATATAATTATAAATGTGATTTTGGGGGGTCTGTGGGGAGGAGGGTTTAGGGCTGGGCATGTTGGATTGTTTTTAACTAAACTGTAAAGCACTTTGTGTTACACTTTTTGTATGAAAAGCGCTTTATAAATAAAATTTGATTGATTGATTGATGGTTGATTGTGAAAAATGTTTTTATTTGTGCTTTTGTACTCCAATGTGTTAATGTAAAATTACTGTCAACATTTGAAAATCTTGTCACAATATTATTATTTGCTCACCTCCCCCTCGGAAAGCCGCGTTGTGTGCTTCAGAGGGTCTGAGTAAAATATTGACTCCACATTGTGTCCTGTTCTTCGTATACGTCTCGTGGACGAGTTTGCAGCATTGTCTTGATGTGAACATGAGTTCTACCATGCTGCCATTGAGTAATTTTGTTTTAAAATAGAACAGCAATAATACAGCTAAATCACTGAAAAACAAAACAAAACTGCACCTAATATATTCCCCCGGCCCCTGGTATTCTGTTGTTGTTGGTATGCCTTTACATAGTGCTGGTACATACTGGCAACATGGAGCAATGTGTTCCCCAAGAATATACAACCAGCATAAGATAAGATAAAGAGACCCATAAGATAAGACAAAGATTTACCTTTCTTTGTTCAACAGTGGGGAAATGTATTTGTTATAAATTATTTAAGATAATACATAATGAAATTATAAGATAATACAATAAAACTATAATTGCACTTGGTTCAAGGATCAGTCACTAGTGGAGTATACACTGAAGTCATCAGCATCACAAGGTGTTTACATCTCTTTGAGATAAGGCAGAAGGCTCTCTGGGTCCCCCTCCTTCTTCAGGATTAGGAGAATCCCCCCCCAGATTACCTATCATTAACTCACCCATGCACTTTGGACTAACAAAGGAACATGGGGAAACCAGGTCTTTTTGCTTTAGGAAAAGACAGTTCAAATCAGGGTCAGCCAATATTCACATCTGCATAGTTAAAATATACAACACGATGTAAACTACCGCTTCGTATATTCACCTGGGCTTGATTTCTTTGATCATTTTTCCTCTTTTGTTCCCTCTTCTCCTCTTCACTGTTGTGTCTTTTGGGCTGTTTTGCCGTTTCTGCTAACATGCTGCTGTGTTCATGAATCATGTTCCAGCTTCTTCCCTCTGGCAGAAGATATCGCTCTCTGAGATGCAGGACATCTCGTTACGCTAACAGTTTTTATCCACAAGCTGTTATCAGTGTGAACAGAGCACTTTAATGATTTGCACTTGTTTTGAAACTGTTTTAGTCGATCGATTTCACAGTGACACTTGTTTACTGTTTTATTTGTTTTATTTTTGTCTTTTAATGTTGTTTTATGTCTGTATTTGTCTGTGCACACTGGAGACTTTTGCTAATGTATTCCAATGTGGTTTTTTACTGCAAATGGCAAATAAACTGAATCTGAATCTGTTTATCCGTAGACGCTAGAGGACGCAGCCTGTTCGTTACAGGTTTCCTCTTTTTGTGGCCTAAATCAATTAGCTACATTTTTCAATTCATTTACAGGTTTTAATACAACTTGTATGTAGTAATACGCATTTCTATGAACTCAATAGAAAATAAATCTGGTATAGTTCCTTGCCGAGTGGGTTTCAATGGACTGTAGACAGTTTTGTTACTGAACAATAGGCCCTTATTTTTCAGAGGAAATAATGCTGTTTACTACAGAAAGACAGAATGTTAATAATGTTGATGCCATTTTATGCAGATTTATTGCTGTTATAATAAACAAATATAGTACATATTTACACTATGTTGTCATTTATCTTTCCATTCAAACAACCATTTACAGAACAATATGGCATATTTTTGTTGATAGTTAGAAATGCGCTTAATTATGATTTATGAATTTTTAAGCTGTAATTTAAGACTAGCGTATAGTTGCGCGGCGCAGAGCTTACGGTGCTGACGTCATTTGTGCAACGCGTGGATCACCGCAAGGCCCTTATGTAGCCTGCCGCGCTCCCTCGAAACTGTCTAACTAAGTAAGGGTCGCACCAAGGAAGCTCCGCTGTGATTAGTCTGTGTGTGTGTTTTGGGCGGAAGTATGGAGCGGCCGCAGGGAACAAGGCACAAGGCACTTCGGAGCAGACTGCTTCGCGCTTCGAAGGAACCAAAGGAAAAGTAGTTTAGGCTCGTGGCTCAGAGCCTGATATACGCGGAGACTGTGGACGAGAGTTCTGTTGCATATCTAACATATACAGTATATAACCTATACACTGTGCAGTCGTTTGTTTTGCACTGTTCCTGTCTTGTTTGAATCTGCACTCGTAGCTTATCGCGTGTGTTTTATTCCTCCTACACTAGTAAATAGTTCATATTTGTTTTGCTGTTTGTGCTGAATACAATTTAATAATAATTATGTTTCCAACAAGAACTCATCCCGTGGGGTCAAAATGATCATGAGAACGGTGATCAAAAATCCCAGAACCACACGGGGGGACCTGGTGAATGACCTGCAGAGAGCTGGGACCAAAGTAACAAAGGTTACCATCAGTAACACACTACGACGATAGGGAATCAAATCCTGCAGTGCCAGACGTGTCCCCCTGCTGAAGCCAGTGCATGTCCAGGCCCGTCTGAAGTTTGCCAGAGAGCACATGGATGATACAGCAGAGGATTGGGAGAATGTCATGTGGTCAGATGAAACCAAAGTAGAACTGTTTGGTATAAACTCAACTCGTCATGTTTGGATACTGAGTTCCATCCCAGGAACACCATACCTACTGTGAAGCATGGGGGTGGAAATGTCATGCTTTGGGGCTGTTTTTCTGCTAAGGGGACAGGACGACTGATTTGTGTTAAGGAAAGAATGAATGGGGCCATGTATCTTGAGATTTTGAGCCAAAACCTCCTTCCATCAGTGAGAGCTTTGAAGATGAAACGTGGCTGGGTCTTCCAGCATGACAATGATCCCAAACACACCGCCCGGGCAATGAAGGAGTGGCTCCGTAAGAAGCCTTTGAAAGTCCTGGAGTGGCCTAGCCAGTCTCCAGACCTCAACCCCATTGAAAATCTGTGGAGGGAGTTGAAAGTCCGTGTTCACTGCTCTCGAGAAGATCTGCATGGAGGAATGGACCAAAATACCAGCTACTGTGTGTGCAAACCTGGTAAAGACCTATAGTAATCGTTTGACCTCGGTTATTGCCAACAAAAGTTATATTTCCAAGTATTAAGTTGAATTTTTGTTATTGACCAAATACTTATTTTCCACCATAATTTACAAATACATTCTTTAAAAATCCTACAGTGTGAATTCCTGCATTTTTTTTTCACATTCTGTCTCTCACAGTTGAAGTGTACCTATGATGAAAATTACAGACCTCTGTCATTATTTTAAGTGGAAGAACTTGCACAATTGGTGGCTGACTAAATACTTTTTTGCCCCACTGTATGTAAGGGATAATGTATAGTAGGCAGGTCATTATCGGAACTTAAGCACTGACAGAGCGAAGCTGCGCCGAGGGGTCTTCTTCCGTCCCAGAACCATTTACAGAAAAATATGGCATAATCTTGTCAATAGTTTGAAATGCGATTAATTACAATTAATACATTTTTAAGCTTTAACTAACTCGATTCAAAAATGTAATCGTTTGGCAGCCCTAATCTTAAAAATGTGCAAAATTTAAAATGATTCCAAGGTTTGATAAAAGATTCAGTTTATTTGCCATTTGCAGTAAAACCACATTGGAAGATCTGTGCAAGACACAGTGTGCATTAACCGTTCATATCTACAGAGAAGTTAATTCACTGAAAGAATTCAGATTTGCATGCTAAAAAACACATGAACATTCAGTTTATATCAGATTCAGGGAACCTTCCAAGCCAGAATTAACATTCATGGTAAATCACTAAAGGAGCTATACCCGTTTCTGCAAGGCTTGAATGTTTAGCACTGCCCCTCAAGTCGCTCACAGGTCTCTCATTTCCCCTACGCTCTCATCCCACGGAGCAATCTAGTTTTACATGCGATCTGATACATATGCAAACATTAGCATTAGCACAACTTCTTGTAAGCTGTAACAATCACTGATGAAATGGTACAAAAGAAACGCACTGCTAACAAAATATATAACTGAAAGATTACCGCTAGTTTCATATCCATACAGTCAGTGTGGGTCCAACAGACCTATGGCTGCTTTTATTTACAATGCATAAATATATCTATTAAAAACAACAAATGGAACTGTTAAATTAAAACAGTGACTGGGCCTATGAAGAAAACTCAGTGCAATTAATAAAATGAGTAATAAAATACAAACAAGATTTATAAAAGCATACCTCTACAAGACTGGACTGTTGTGACCCTTTACATTTACAAAGTATTTTTAAAATATACAATCAATACAAATATAAAAACAATCTAAAAAACACTTTCAGCTCACCAGAGTCTAAGTGAACGGGCTGGCTCAGGCAGAGGAAGTGAGCCTGGATTGCCTGTCTTTTAAAGACTTGGTCATGTGACCTGGCCACACCCATGACCACACCTACACCTTCCACACTAGCTATGTTCACCCGGGCTTGATTTCTTTGATCTTTTTTTTTTTTTTTTGCTTTAATTCCTTCTTCTCTTCCTCACCATAGCGTAGTTTGGCCTGTTTTGCTGTGTCTGCAGTTACAGCAAGAGGAGTTATAGCCAATTCTGCTAACATGCTACTGTGTTTAGCAGCGCTGTAGAGGCTAGAGGACGCAGCCTCGTTCTGTGATTGGAGGAGAGCGGGCGTCACGCTAAGTCTCTACTCAGCACTTTTTACGGCCTGAATTTATAGACAAGCTGAATCCATGAGCTCAAGTTTTCAATTAAATTACGGATTTTAATACAAGTTGTATGTAGTAATACGCATTTTTATGAACTCATTAGAAAAAAAATCGGGTATAGCTTCTTTAATATAATCATGGCATCAAGCTGGAGGCAGACCCCATCAGAAAAATGATTTGCACTGTGAAAGTTCAAAGTAAATCCATCCAATTTGAATCAACCAGAATATGGTGACTCAGACACTCAAGATTTAGAAACAGCATTTTATCTGCTTAATATTTATGATAAAAATCCTTATTGATTCCTGATAATTTGGGCACTGCATGGGGACAGTTCTAACACGTGGAAGAAGACACTGTGGTTAGATGTGACTGAATGGCTCGGTCAAAGTCCACACATTACAGCTCTCCATCTAATCTAATGGAGCTTGTGTTGTTTTGCAAAGATTAATGAACCAAACTTTCGGTCTCAAGAGTTTGTGGAGCCATACCCCAAAAGACTAGTAAATAGGGGTTTTTCAAATTATCAGCTCATGCTGTCTGAAAACTTGTGGATGCCTCACTTTTAAATTTTTTTGAATCACAAAATCATGTATCTATTTGGATCTGCTACTCTTTTGTGGTCTTTCAAAAAAAGTGACTGTGACCATTGTCCTAGCACTATTGAAGCCACTATATATCTCACAGTATATTACAAAGAATGTTTTATAGTTCCCCCGACCCCAGGATGTTCTCTCATTAAATTCAATGTCCTGTGCTCATTGGCGCAAGACAAAGCTGTCCTATGACAGCTGAGGATGAGGAGTTTTTGTAAACATTGAGGTCTATGAGAATCTGTCCTGTGTAGCCTTGGTGAATTTAGTTTGCAATTGAGCAGGTGGTCCGCGACCATGTTGGGGCTTGGCTTAAGGTAGCAATACCCTACCCCCAGATTGTGTAATACATTAATGCCCAGCTCCCACTGAATCATGCAGGTAAGTCTTCCTTCAGTAAGGGACGTAGGCTACTGTTACGTTATTTCCCATGTCATTGTCTCTTTAGGCGGCGCAGTGGCTGACCGTCTTTTCAGCAAGACAACCCTGGGTTCCAAACTAGATCGTAACAGTGCCTCTCTGAGTGCAGTGTACATGTTCTCCCCATGTCTGTGGGTTTCCTCCGGGTGCTCTGATTTTGCCCACCACTAAAAACACGTACAATAGGAACAATCATCCAGCTACAGCCCTGACCAAGCCGATCAACATCTGGGCGCTGCACTACGGCGACCACTGCTCCTGACAGACGCCTCAGTGGCATTGCAGGCTGAATCAAATGCAGAGGACAATTTTCTCTTAAGTAGAACGTAACCTTTTGCAACAGAACAAGCTGAAAAGTGAAACATACACTACAATATACAGAAAATAAGGACAAGCCACTTTCATTTTAACTCTTCTTTTCCGTCCAATTTCCTCTTTGCTTTTGTACAGTGCACCATTTGCTTGGGTCTGATCACAGTTCATTACCGCTGTGATACTTCCGGGCTGTGCACTAATGTGCCGCCTGTTTCATGTGCTAAGTACGGAGTCAACACGTTAGCGCCTCGGGATCGCGCGTGTTCCCCTCCGCACCACTCCATGCATTTATTCGCACATTATTTCCTGCTGAGTCGGTGCTCTTCTTCAGATACCAAACACACATGTGAGTACAGTTAGACTTCACACACACAGGCCTGATGTTTGCTGTGTCAGTCAGATAGTTTTCCCCTGTAATGAGCCTGAAAGATAACATTACTAGGAAAAATATTGTGAAATAATTGGAGAGGTTCGTTGAGCGGCTTATGGTGAGTCCATGGAGATGCTGGCTTATGCATTCATAATTTATCATTTGAGGAAGCAGCAGAGGAGGCAAAGTAAAAAAAAAAAGGCTTTGTTGGACCATTACAGAGTCCGCAGAGAAATTAGTTGAGTCCGCAGTTGGGTTTTGGAGCAGTAGACGGTGCGATTGCTACAAAATTTCCAGTTCATTAAGTTGATTTTACCTCCATTCACACTAATAAAAACCTGATCTATAATGGGCCAAAATAAAAAACAAATAATTCATCATATGTATTCCCTGAAATACTTTTTTAATGTCTGTCACTTTACTTACACTTTTTGACTTTTCTCTGGTTTAAACGATACATTTCTATTTGGCCTTTATAGCCAAATACCAAGCTATTAGTCAGAGGGTGATCTTTCTCTCTCATTCTCGAGAGCCACAGAAACAGCTTGTTTCAAATCCTGACATTGGGGCCCATTATAGAATGGACTCACTAAAAACCTAATCAAATTAGGTTTTTGTGGATTCTCATACAGTTACCTTTATTTAAAGTTGTGTGCACCGCTGTGTTAAGTTCAGAGGACTACTGCAGTCTTCCCGTTGCCTTCAGTCCTGCTTTGAGACCTCAGCGCGGTGTCTGTGACAGCTGTATTTTACAGCAGCAGAACTCAGACCTATAAGAGACAGGTTTGATATTGCTGCAATCACACTTCAGCAGTTGTGAGTTCAGCCTTTTAGAAAAATGTATAAAGTGTGCGGTGAGGGGTTTTACAGCCTTAAAACATATAGCTGCAACTGATATTGCCTATAGCAGGTTATATTTAGAAGGTTACCCCCATGATGAACAAGGGACTTTTGTATATCAAACCCAAATTGCTATTTGGCCTATGCCATTAGTTAGAAAATGTGTAATTGGGTGTAAATATGTGTCAACAGTATTTGGCCCTAAGACAGAGAATGAGGCAAATGGGCTTTGTTTGCAAACACGAGTCTGAAATCCGCAACGAAATTCGCAGATATTTTAATGCAAGTGACGGTGACACCACCAAAGACTGTTCTCAAACTACAGTTACCTTCAAACTGGACCTTCTCAAAAACTGATCTGCAAACCCAGTGTTATTTTATGCTTGCTTCTTTATCACGCTAAAGTTTGATATTTTATACTTCCCTCTTTATTATGCTAAAGTTAGAGATTGTTTTTTGTATGAGTTTGTGTTCACTTATCTTGCGGTGTGTGCTCATCCTTCCTCAAACCTACTGTTTTGTAACCGGTGATGCAACACTGGAATCTCTTAATCTTAATGTTTTTGGAGAGGGTCGGCTACTCACTGCAATAGGAACATATGCTGCCAAATAAGTTTGAGCCATTAACCATGATACACCGCTGTTAAAAATGACCTTGCAGTGAGTAGCCGAAAGTCTTCAAAAACATTCTTGAGAGGGTTGCTCATGGGAATATTTGGATTTCCATGAGCTCCCACAAGGTGGCTACTAGTCTGGGGCCATTTTTATGTTATTTTATGTTTAAGTTATCATTATGTTGTTTTTGAATGAATAGGTACAAGAATGATAGATGTGATATGAGAATATTCTTTTTGGAATTTCTTTATTTAGAAATTAAAGATAGAAAGAGTAAAATATCACTAGATTGAACAATACTCCATCCACTGGTGGAAGATGTGAATTTTCTGGAGGCAATATTACTGAGTTATACATAAAATAAAGGTCTATTTTAGAAAGGAAAACGTGTGATCAAGGGCTCAAAGGATAGGTGAGAGGATTAGGAAGACAACAAATCTAGTATATACAGTGAACCTACTACCTTAACTACATGTCCTCCTTTGTTAATGTCCTATCTCTTTCCACAACCTCTGCCTGTACAATCCTCCCTACTGCTCCACATATCAAGTTTTTATATGAAAGATACATCACAGACAATTAATAAATCATACGCATTAAAACCCAATTTGGCTGATCTCTTTGGGCTTTTGTCAGGGGCGGAGGAGTTTAAGCGCTCTGGCAGCCCCTCGGAGCGCACTAAACCATGTAAGTCAAAAAGTTTGGGGAGGAGATGTTGTTGTTGCTCCTCTCTGCCTCTAGGGGGAGCCACCCAGGAGATCAAGCATGGGCTAATCCACAAACACACTTACAGCGGATTAACCGTCCCCTGCTTCTCTGCAGCTCTCAAGGCAAGTGGCTCTGCACCATTTTGGACCAAGAAATAGTACACTTAATGCCAAAAAGATGCCTGGACTTTGAACTGTGTGTGTGTGTGTGTGTGTGTGTGCCAGTGTTAATTTTGTTGACAATATATTATCGTCATATTTTTCGTCACGAAAAAGTAGACGATGACTGAATTGATTGATATTTTCGTCCACGAGTGAAAGACGAGATGAAAATGGGCCATGACGAAATCAAATCAGAAGAACAGATATATAAAAGAAAAAGAGAAAACCACCAATGGACTGCCAGAGCATATGCAGGAGGACCAATGAGGGCTTGTGTTAGTAAGCACCGGTGGCGCCGGCTGTGAACAGAAGCTATTGCTAATGCTAACCACAACATCACTCAGTACCGTATTCATGTAATGGATCCATACGCATTACTGACGTAAGCCTGTAAAGTGTCCATTAGTGATGAAAAGAACAAGACCACGACTGGGAGAACAAGAGGAGATATCTGTGGGGCCTTTTTACTTTTGACAAAGAAGAAAATAAGAGATGGCAATATGAAGCCCCAATTGGCATTGCTGCATTAACATGGTTAAAAACTTCGAGGTGATTAATTTGCTCTACCACCATCATGTGGACAAAAAAAATGAAACACTCTTAAGTGCATACAATAAATGGTGCCTCTGAGACATCTACAGTTGATCTACAATGATATTATATGAAAACAAGATTACTCCAAAGTAAAGTAAAGTAATATTTACTCGTGTCACGTTTGTCATCGTAAGCTACAAGCGATAATACATGTTAAGGAAAAAAGACTAAAATTGCTTCATATTTTTGTCATCTAAAATTGTGACTAAAACTCCGTGAACACATACTGCTCACGTGACAAATGGCGGCAGTAGAGTGAGCGTGTGATGTAGGCGTCTGACTAATTCATTAATTACTTGCTGCAAAACCACTGAGATCTTGACAGCTACATATTAAATGAAAGCGTAAATCCTCTGCTTTATTTTAAGGACTATTTTTTGTTACCGGCAATTCTTTGTAAGGACTTTGTATTACATTTTGTTTGCTGTGCGCCATGGCTGAGATCTCGCTCCAGTCCATCTGGGACGCGCTACAGCAGGTCAAAGAACAAGTCACTACTGACCTGAAGTCCCATCTGGATATTAGAATCGGGACTGTGCAAGCCGGACTAATGGACATTCAGCAGACATTGGGCTCTCTTACTGGACAAGTCACGGAGTTACAACAGCGAGTGAGTGCAAATGAGGACACCCTTGGCAGCATGGAGAAACGTATTTGTGGCCTAGAAAGGGATAATTCTTACCTAATGGAGAAGATCGAAGACCTCGAAAACAGGAGTAGGAGATCCAATCTCCGATTTAATAATATACCGGAGAAGGAAGAAGGGGGAGATACGGTCGCTTTCATCGGAAAGTTGATCACCACTCTCTTCGGGAATGAGCATTTTCCCACGGTGCCTGTGGTGGAGAGGGCGCACCGCTCACCAACTTTCATCCGCTCGTCCAGACCTGTTGGACCTCCGAGGCCTATCCTGGTAAAATGTCTTAACTTCCAGGACAAGGCGAAGATCCTGAGGCTCGCCCGGGAAAAGGGGAGTCTGAAGATGGGAGACTCAGCTATTCACATCTATCCAGACTTCAGCCCTGGGCTGGTGAAAAAACGCCGGGAGTATGATGAGGTCAAGAAAAAGCTCCGTGCAAAGGACATCAAATACTCTCTGCAATACCCCAGCACGCTGAGAGGAATCATGGAGGGTAAGCCAAAACTTTTTCGCTGTCCCAAAGAAGCCGAGGACTTCTTTCATGACTTGTAAGTATCACCCGTCTTGTCCGGGGACTGCTGTTGACTGTCCCAAGCCACTCGGCTCTGGCTGTCGTTAATTTTGCTTCTTTTTTTTTGATGGAGAGTCAACTCTGTAGCTAGCTGTATCCCAGGGAGCCTAGCATCTGTGGTGTTTGCCGTAAAGCACCGTACGTAAAAACTTTCAACAGCGTGAACTGTCGCAAATATACTAGATGCGCACACAAACGACCGTAAGTGCGTTACACTAGTTAAATGATCTAATATGTTACTTTTTCCCTAAGTTCTTTTTTTAAATGTATAATTAAAGCAGCAATTAAAATACAGTGTAAATATTGACATGGTGGTAGTCAGTGCCTTAGGCATCATTTCTAATTTAGTTTTTTCTTTGTTTCTTGATTATTGTTTCAATGTTTGCAGTGTGTGAATGTGCGTGTGAATGTGCGTGTGTAGGTGTAGATGTGAGCTTGTGTATGTGCTCACCTAAATGTCCATGTTGCTGTGTGCCTATATTTGTTGTATGTTTGGGGCCCTCTATCAATGACCATACACCCTCTCCCTTTATCCATGTTTCTGAAATGACATCAGATGAATAGTTCTGATAGTGACTGTGCCTCTGAATCTGAGGATAATGAACTGAGCATGAACTCACATGACCTGGAAACAATGACAAATTTCTATGACCATATAAACTATAAAACACAAAATATCATGAATGAAATTGATCCAGATAGCAATATCCTTCAAAATATCAATAATGATTGCTTGTACTATACAGATGTTACTTTTGACAAAAAATTCACTCACAATAAAAATGTCTCTGTAGTGCACTTTAACAGCAGAAGTCTTTATACTAATTTTGAAGGAATAAAAGACTATTTGCATCAATTTAAAACACCTTTTAATGTTATAGCAGTTTCAGAAACGTGGATAAATGAAGCAAAGGGTTGTGAGTTTGAAATGGATGGTTACAAAATGTTTTTCACAAACCGACAAAAGAAGAGAGGAGGAGGAGTGGCCTTGTATGTGGATAATAATATTAACTGTAAAACTTTAGAAAACATGTCTTTTGCTGTGGAGGAACTTTTTGAGTGTGTAACAGTAGAATTGGCTCTTCCAAAAAAGAAAAACGTAATTGTAAGCTGTGTTTACAGGACACCAGGATGGAAAAAATATTCATGAATAAAACCAGAAAATATATTATCTGTGGAGACTTTAATATTAATCTAGTAAATCCGAATAAACATAAATTAACAGATGAATTCATGGATTCTATGTTTTCCATGAGTCTCTGTCCTCTAATCACCAGACCCACCAGAATCACAGCACACGGAGCAACGTTAATTGATAATATATTTTGTAATATTGTGGATAATGATGTAACTGGTGGACTCTTGATAAACGATATTAGTGATCACTTACCTGTCTTCATGTTGTACAATATAAACTGTAAATTATCAAAAGCCGTAAATAGTGACTGTTACCGCAGAGTTACAACAGAACAAACAACGATAGCTTTTAAAAATGATTTGGCAAATACAAACTGGGAATGTATTTATGAAATGTCCGAGGTAAATGCAGCTTATAATTTGTTTCTTGACATCTTTGTCACACTGTACAACAAACACTGTCCGAATGTTAAGTGTAAAACGGGAATCTCTACAAAAACTCCCTGGATGACAAAAGGGCTAGTGAACTCCTGCAAAAAGAAAAATTATTTGTATAGGCAATTTTTAAAGTATAGAACTAGAGAGAGCGAACAAAAGTACAAAACGTACAAAAATAAATTAACCAACATACTAAGGGTAAGTAAAAAAGATTATTACACCAATTTAATTGTCAAAAAGAGAAATGACATTAAAGGAATTTGGAATGTACTGAACACTGTAATGGGTCGTGGTTCTAACAGCCTCTGTTATCCAGATTATTTTGTGGAGAATGGAACAATTATAAGCGACAAAAAGATGATTGCTGACAGATTTAATCATTTCTTTGTAAATGTTGGTCCCGAGTTGGCTTGAAACATACCAGACAATAAAAAGCAGCTAAAGAGTCTAATTAAAACTAACTCTAACTCAATGTTCCTCACTCCCACTGACACAAGAGAAGTACTAAGTGTAATAAAAAAATGCAAGAACAAAACATCATGTGACATAAACAATATTGATATGAAAACCATACGAAATGTTGCAGATGAAATCACTGAACCCTTTACATACATCTGTAATTTATCCTTTCAACTTGGCCACTTCCCCTCCAAAATGAAAATGGCAAAAGTTATCCCACTTTTTAAATCAGGAGATAAAAACTGTTTCAATAACTATAGACCGGTGTCCCTTCTGCCTCAGTTCTCCAAAATACTAGAAAAATTATATGACACAAGACTCCGGGGTTTTATTGAAAAACAAAAAATATTGTCGGATAGTCAGTACGGGTTTAGGCAAAATCGATCAACATCACTAGCTCTAATTGATTTAATTGAGGAAATTACCAATGGTATTGAAAAAAACAAATTTGTATTAGGATTTTTTATTGATCTACAGAAAGCATTTGATACCATTGACCATAATATTTTACTAAGCAAATTGGACAACTATGGCATAAGGGGACCAGCAAAAGAGTGGTTAAAAAGCTATTTACGTGAGAGACAGCAGACTGTCCAGTTTGATCGTCATACATCAGAGTGTCTGAACATAACATGTGGAGTACCACAAGGGTCGATACTGGGACCCACATTATTCATAATGTATATAAATGGCATAGACAAAGTATCAAAAGTATCAAAATGTATATTGTTTGCTGATGATACAAATATTATATTTTCTGGTGATAACTTAGAGCAACTTTTGGCCACAGTAACTGTGGAGATGAACACTTTAAAAACTTGGTTCAACAATAATAAGTTGTCGCTAAATTAAAAAAAAACAAAAATTATGCTTTTTAGTAATCGGAAATGTAATGTACCAGTCAGGATTCTCATTGATGATACCCCAATAGAAAAAGTAAATCAAAATACATTCCTAGGAGTTATAATAGATGAAAAGATCTCCTGGGAAACCCCACATTAGTTACCTGAGGACAAAGGTTGCTAAATGTGTTGGAGCGATGAGAAGAGCAAGCCACTCACTGAACACAAAAGCTTTATTGTTATTGTATTGTTCTTTCATTATGTCGTATTTGAATTATTGTGTGGAAGTTTGGGGAAACTGCTATAAATCTCACTTAAAGCCTTTAATCACTCTTCAAAAAAAAGCTATTCGTATTGTATCAAATGTCCATTATAGACATCATTCAAACCCACTGTTCATGGAGTTGGGAGAGCTGAAACTGCAGAATGTGATTACATTTAGAACTGCTCAAATAGTGTTCCGGGCATCTGTAAACTCTCTGCCATCTAAGTTGCAGAACCTTTTCCTTGATCGAGATGCTCATCATAATTATAGACTTAGAGGCAGTAAAAAAGTGTATGTGCCTAAATGTAGGACTACTTTAAAATCAATGTGTATCTCAGTGCGAGGAGCAGCTGTTTGGAATGATTTATCAGATGAATTAAAGACCTGCTCAAACCTGATCACATTTAAAAGAATGTTTAAAAAAGATTTATTGAACAAATATGTGGAAGTAAGAGAGTGATGCCTTGAGCACAGAGCAAGTAGTGGGTGAGAGGTGTAGGGTCGGAGTGTGTTTGGGCCTGTGTGTGTGTGTGTGTGTTTAGTGTTGTCTGTCTTATACCATCGGTGGTAGTATTGTATAACTGTTGTAATGTATTGTCGTATTTTCAAGAATTCTACTGCATGATATTGTTAAACACTTTGTCTGATGGGGTTGGAACCCAATAAGCATTTGCTTCATCCAACTCCTTTTCGAACCAGGTACGGGTTATCTGTCTGCTATATCGATATATGTAAAAATGTGTATTGTGCATGGTTCGAAATAAATAAATAAATAAAAAAATAAAAAATGAATTATAGTCAAAAGACTAAGACTAAAACAAAATCATAATTACTTGTCATAATTAACACTGGCGTGTGTGTTTAATTTTGTACCTGAGTGGTATGAATGTCGAGAAGAAGCACATGTAGAAAAGTACTTTTCTACATCTACTTCTTCCAGTCCAAGTTTGAATGGACAACAGATTTCTGAGGCAACCCACTCAGACACTGGAAGAATATGCGAAAGAAAAGAGTCTAACCCGGAACGTTCCGGCTGTGGGCTATGAGCTTGTCCAGGTGGTGGGACCATGGGTCTATTATAATAACTAGACTAAATTTACGCACAAACCATTCATTTGAATACGGCGCCATCTTGGATCGCCGGGGCTTGGGTGGGACTGGCCAGTGATGCAGATTGATTATAGCTTTGTCTGTGTCAGTCTGCTTACGGAAAGCTGTGGCTACTATATGTCTACAGAAGTAGCTAACCATCAGTATGTGTGGAGTGAATGAATAATAGAATGTAAAGCCCTTGAGGTCTTATGGAAGGTGCTATAAATACCAAACATTACATTGTTTCCATGGAAATTTCCAAGTTGTAAATGTTAATTCCAGCCAAAAGCATTTTCCTTTTCGTTCCATTATCTTATATTAGTACTGAATAGAATTGAAGAACTTCTGCTCAAAACTACAAATGCACCATGTATTACCAAATTATATGAATTTATGTTGACAGTTGCTCATTCACCTTCATTACCTCACATTTACTCCCAGCAAGTAATGGTAGGTTCTCTAGAATTCTTCAGAAACCTTTTTTATACAAGTCGCAGCTTCCCTATTAGCCTTGACCGTGGATCACAGGCGGAGTCAGCCAAATGGACTAAGCGCACTGTGCTCAGTGCTGTCTCCGCCGCCCACAGCCCTCCGCACCTGTAACAAAGAGGATCCGGAGTTTAAAAGCTTTCTCAGATCTTTCAAAGTCCGTTCCACCGTGTCCGCAGGCCTCAAAACGCAAATCATCAACTCGGCACAGGCAGATGAGAGCGGACCGGGGCTCACACAAATGATTGATGACTTTCAAATTTACCATTCAGTTCCGTTTTGCGCACTGGTACTTTTTGTTCTCGTTTGGTTAAAGTTTGATGAAGGCTGCGGGAGATGGGAACACAGGGAGGAGAAAACATGGGAGTGACACTGGCTCTGAGAATGTTAAAAGACAAGAACGGTTTCATATAGCAGCGACTGCTGCGCCGGTGGTCTAGCTCATGCATAAGTGAGGCTCTGAGTACTCATTTAGATGTATGTGCAGGATAAAGGACGCATTTTTAGTTTGCCTTTTTGTGGTTACAAGGTTCGCTGGAGACTCTACGCGTGTGTGGACAGAATAAAATCCCAATAAAATAAATAAAAATAAAATCCCTCACAAGCCAGATGAGTCACTTTGTCCGAACCAACATGACCCCTATCATTGTGCAAGCTCTTTAAAACCAGAGGCCTCCACTGTTCGTCGAGTAGTTGTTTGTTGAGTTCTGTTTTTCTGTTCAATAGTCTATTGGTGGACTATTGAACAGAAAACAGTACAATAGTACAACTTGATCCACTCGTACAAAAGTCTCTTTGTTTTTTAACGAATGCCTGTCAGGTACAGTTTTTCGGTTGAGCTCTCAAAAATAAAGTAAGCAAAGTAAACAAAGTATTTTGTTTACTTTTTTACACACACACACACACACACACGACTGGTAATAAATGAGCTGATACAGATATCCTGATCCACCCCCTGTTTAAAAGGTTTTGACTTTTGAACATAATCCTTTACCTCATTGTACAGTGGAATTGGAATGGAGTTGTAGCTTTTTTGTAAAGGAGTATTGTCTGCAGTGTTGAGTTTTAGTTGTAACCGAGGAATGTATCCATTTCAATATATCCGTTCAAAAATCATTTGGCGCACAACTTCCCGATCAGTTTCTGAGAGATGGTCCAAGTTGACTTTTGGGTCAACATCTCACATGTGAAGGAGCTGCACAGTCTCTTTTATCTCACTTTTGACATTTGAGTTTCACAGAAAAAGCTTGATTTGTTTTGGTCTGTTGTTTTTGTTAATTTATTCCAGGTTTAATGCAATGTCATGTTTTGTAACATTTTGGATTGGGATTTTTACTATCTTTGAAGCACCGGGGGGTACATCAATAAGAGCTGGAAATGACTCTAATCCATCGGGTAAGTTACATTTCAAGGATGGCTCAAACACCAGGAAATGCTCTCATGTGGCCTTTGACCATACAGTGTCCCGGGAGAATTTTTGGTTTTCCGGGGCATACCAGGTAAAAGCGGAACAGATGGCAACATTAAGCCATAGGTTCCTGACCCCTGCAATAAAGGGGTCTGACTGACCGCCATTTTGAATCTGCTTGAGCTAACTACCAGCATACTTTCATGTACTGCACTACATCCTTATTTTAGTATAGTCCTGTGCCACCATGTTATTTGCATAATTGGCAATAAAATTATGCAGTTGCCATGATTTGTAAAACCTGAAGCTGGCTAGCTTATTGTTATCTACACATGTGCAATGTATCACAATTTAGCAAATTGCAGAAATACATTAGGCTTCACGTAATTTTGAATGAAATGGACTGTAATATTTATATACTTACATCAAGTATATATTTAGAAAAAGAATATTCATATCTCGGGGCGACAGTAGCTCAGTTGGTAGAGCACTAGTCTTTGGACCCAATGCTCGTGGGTTCGAGCCCACCATGACCCATGTCATCTGCTCCCACTGATGTCTACTGTCATTGTGTCCCTGGGCACTTAACCTCACATTGCCTGAAGCCCCGCTGAAAGACCAAGGCCATCTAGTCGATGACAGAGAAGCAATCTTCTGTGCACCCACCACCTGCAGGAGGATCATTGAGGGACTGGTGCAGCTCTCCTTTGATGTAACTGTATCCCTTACCATGTGGAAGATGTGATATTGGAAGGGGACAATCTCCTTCTTCTGTCCTGTTTCTCTGCTCTTCCTACTTTGAGTTACCTATTTTCATGTAATCAGTTTTGTGACATGTTTTTTTTCCTGTGGCAATTGGACAATGAGGGAGCTGACCATTCTGTCAAAGCTTGGGTGAATCCCATTGTGCGTAGGTTCCGACGAGCGGACTGCAGAAGCTTTCACCATTTGTAAATGCTTAAAATGCACAAAATACAACACTGTTTCCACTAAACTCCTGTGCCAAGCCTTACTCCGCCCTCATGAACTTTTGAATTTTTTCTCTGAAAAGGGCGTTGCCTGGAGCACTGGCAGCTGACTTGTCACACACCAAAAAACAGAATTGCCATTGCTGCTTCAAACAATAGTTTACCAGAAAGTCTCATTCCATCCTTGTTTACACGCTGAGATAATTGTAGAGCTACACACCTGAACCTATGCCACAGAATTATATCAGCAGTAGTGGCTGTCAATTGATGTAATTTAATTTTAATCCACTCGCCAGAATACTCCAACTCGCTACTGGGGCGTGTGTGAGACTTAGTTGGGTTTATACCACTGGCGCAGAGAGACGCACGTCACACATACTGTACCAACTGACGTCAACCATCACTCCAGAGCCAGTGGAGAGGCCAGGCACCAAAGTCGGTTGTTGTGCCGCCAAAAAGTTAGAGAGGGGGCCACACAGACGGTTTTAGGCTCAAAAGTAAGATTTTATCAAATTTTCACTAAAATGTGAAAACAAAAATGACCAGGACTTGTAGAGGGCACAATAAGACACATAGTTATGCAGTTTATGAGTAAAAAAAAAAGTTGATTTTGGGGTTTAGTTGTCCTTTACGGATTTCCATAACATAACACAAAGCCAGGACCCTTTGATGTGCTTCAAGAAAAATGCATACCGATAGTATCAGTCATACCCATTGAGAAGTTCCATCCGCACAGGTCTTTCTTTTGCAGCATAGGAATTTTACATATTAAATCAAAGCAGCCCCTGAGCTCAGCGCTGTCGTCTAGTCGGCTAAACAGAGTGTAAAGGATGTGCTCTAATACAGTCCTCCTGTCTGGTCTGGGCGCACGGGTCGTTATGTCAAATTAAGCCTGTGTGCGCCGTCTATTAGGCGCCTGAATACCGGACCATTAAGAGCACGGCGGAAAGTGTAATTGTCGGGTCCCGCTGGATTTCTGCTTCACTGGAAATGATGGCCTTTTCGCTAACAAGCTCCCAACGCTGACCCCAGCCTATAGCACCTGTCAGCTCAAATCAGACTGGAACCTATGGGGGGAGATAAAATAAGAATAATGTACATGGGGTGCTGATGGTGAGCTAGTCCTATTAGCTGGAGAAAGGTGCATTGTGTAATAGAGATGTTGTTATTGCTTTGCTTTGAATGTTCTGCAGTGTGGTACCTATCTGGGGTAACTTTCAAACAGAAAGAAACTGCAACAGTGTGATTAAATCCATCTGCTCTGAAAACAGTTTGGTTTTATCACTAGTTTTCACATTCATGTATTTTTGTCCCATCTGTGAATCAGCTTTTTCAGACAGAATGGCGAAAATGAGAAGACCACCCTCACTTAGCCTGTGGTTTTAATTGCAGAAAAAACAGTCGTTATTGATATTCTATTCTTCATCATAGTAACACTTGTTAATGTATACCGGTTGCCTTGCTTCTGTCAGTATGCCCCAGGGCTTGAAGGTCAGGTTGTGTCCTTGGGCAAGACACTTTGCCGGAAGCCCCTGTGGAAAGATCAAGGCTGTGCTGTTACTGACAGCGGCCATCCTCCTGTGGACTCACCACCTGCAGGAGGTTCAGTGCAGTGATGGGCTTCAGCTCTGTGAATTGGGTGGCAGTTGATTGCTACACCCCCGAGCCAGAAATGGACAAAGAAAATGGAGAACATGTGAGAAAAAGGGAGGCCCACATTGAGAGAGAGATCCGCTCCCACAGACGGATCCAGGGCTCAGGCTATAGAACCAGGACTGAGGACATACTACTGAAGGTGAAGGTGCACTTTATTGATCCCTGTAGGGCAATTCCTCCTCTGCATTTGACCCATCCTGATGCCGCTAAGGCTTACGTCAGGAGCCATAGCACAGCGCCCAGGAACCCATCTCCAGATGTTGATGCTCAGCTTGGTCAGGACCATCAGAGCTGGAGGATTGTACCTAGTGTGCATGTTTTTAGTGGTAGGGGAAACCGGAGTACCCGGAGGAAACCTACGCAAGCACGGGGAGAACATGCAAACTCCACTCAGAAAGACCCTGAGAGGCGAGAGTGCTATCCACTCAGCCACCGTACTGTATACAAGCCACCTCACTATTGCTCAAAAATATGCTATTCTGGACGGATGCACACAACCAGTGTGTTGTCATACGAAAGTTATTCACTCAAACAAAGATTTGTAGAGTTCTTATTGGAAACATTTTAGATAGAAAACCAAATAGAAAAACTCATTTTTTCACATTTAACTTTCTGTGTGGGTGGGTGGTGAGCTTTCAATATAATGTATTCTTGTATAGCCCTAAATCACAACAGTACTTATCTCAGAGGGAGAGTATTCTCTGTCCATCCAAGTACTTTAAATAGGAAGACAGTCTGGAAAAGATAGCTAGTGGCCAATAGTAGAGCTTACACTGTGTCAAAACACAGGAATTTTCCAAGGCATGTTCAGTGTGAACACTCCAACCAAATATCGGTCATTTAGAGACCAATAAAACTAACCTGTTGCTTATGTGCGTGGTGTTCACCTGCTTTTTTAATCTTTCAGAGGTGAGCCTTCTTAAAAGAACAGGGCATGTGACTGCCGGACCAAGATGACAGCAGGCCATTAGAAAAAAAAAATATGTTGACCAAAACCTTTGGTTGAACCCAGTGATTTTACGGGTTGACACAGCATTTCAAAATGTGTCTAAAACTGCAGTGGGAATAAAGCCAATATGTGTGATGTTACTGTGGAGTTTGCTGTTTACACTACTTTATCTGTTGGCTCTCTTGTTTCTATTGCGTTTTAATTACTGTATATGTATTCATTTGTTCAGAAAAACCTGGACCGGTATTCAGCAGGGCGTTCAGCTCCAGGAGCACTATGTGGCTTAATTACTATAAAATCAAAAAAGATATCTTGAGCATATTGATAACATGGACATGCTGTAGATCATCATTGAGTGTCTTATTTATTAAATTATTTCTATGACAGGCAGAGACTCGTCATGTTGGGGTGGTAGAGCTATCACCTCATGAAACGTCTGACCTCAGTTAGACCTCAGTCCAGCCGCTAATCCCTGCACATGTCTGCGTATTATGTGCACCACACAGAGCCGGCCCGACCAATTTCACTTCTCTGCTTTAGCCAAGAAGAAACAGCCAGACAATAGCCTTTAAAATAAGCTGTTTTAATCCCTTTATATCCCAGGGGTGTGAAAGTTTGGACACTCCAGATCAAATTTTCTTCGAGAAAGACAGAAATGAATTTCTAAAAGGCTTAAAGTTTCACAGTTTCACAAATAGCTTTTCATTGCATTTTCTACAGTAAAAGGGGAAAGGCTGTTTTAGAAGTTACATATAAGAGCAGTAGTAATGTCAGTGGCAGAGGCAAAAAATGACTAACGGAGTATAAATGACTCAAATATTGCATGAAGGCTGGATGAAGAGCTGGTGCGAACGAGTGGGCGCTTGGGGAACCTCAGTTTGAGAACCACAGTCTTAAAGCAACCGGTTAAGAAATACAGATAATTCTTTTGGTACTATTCCATTAACAATGCACTAATCGCATTACAAAACTGAAACACGCCCATGAATATTTCTTCAAAAAGGTCGCACTAATAGTTTTTTTCTTTAATATTAATCAGAGACATTTGCTGGGTGTGCTGCTATGTTGTGGACTCAAAGGCTTGTGTAGCTGCAGCTATTGATGTGTAAACTCCGAGTGAAAATCATACATAAAGATGAGGAACAAGTTGTGCAGCCTTTTACTAAGTCCTTGACCTTTTATTCGACTCCAGTGGATTTAGAAAGTGTAGCGTATGGTAGTAATATCTGGCCCTCACAGTCACAGTTATGACTCTGATATGTTCTGATTGTCTCTTGATGCGACACGTATGTCTTTCTGTGTGTGACAAATCTGTGCCGTAACAATGACTATAAAAACCATGTCCTCCTGACTTTGTTCTGTCTAAAAAACTGAAGGAAACTGAGAATAAACTTCCAGGTGGCTCTGGTGCGCAACGATCCCGTCTCGGTGAGGTTAATTTTCCACAGATTTGGTGGAGGTTGCTGAGGTTGTTTTTCAGGGTGTGGGAGCAACAGCACGTTTTCTCGAAGCGGACGCTGAGAGAGCTCTCTTTTGGCTGTCTTGCTGCCTCACTTTATAACGGTTTTGTGTTTCAATGGAATTTTTCCATGTTCTTCTTGGAGGTAGACTTGGAAAAAGTTGAATAGACGTTGGTCGACCTCTCGAACAGTTCTGACAAAGAAAATAAGGTGAGCAGACACCTTTTTATATTCAAAGTCTGCATAATTGGATACTAGCTAAATTTGCATCTGTTTTTGAGGTCTGCCAAATGTTTTCTAAATCAAATTGTCTTTGTTACGTCTTTGTCATGTCTTATGTTGTTGCAGACAGTTTAGCAACCTGTGTAAGTAACCAGTCCCTTTAGGAATAGAGAAGAATAATAAAAAAGTGTTGGCCAGAATAGAAATGAAGGCACGGTGAAAGCAACAAAACCAGTAGCCCATGTGAAACGAAAACGAGATTCTCGCATTCTTTTTGTCCCTTTTCCACCACTGTATTTCAAGAAGGCGCATTGACAAGGAGAGCACTCCTTTCTCATGGACAGTTATAAGTGAAATTCTAACCCATGAAAAGAATTAAAAAACCATGGTTTGAGGTAAATATTCTTAAAAAGGTCACATTTGTTATTAGTTACAGTAACATGTTTTTTCATATGGAGCAACTGTAAAAATTACAGAGGGTGGCTTTAAAGTGGTTCTCACCCCGGCTCCTCGGAGCTTACGTCACTCACATTTCCTGTTCAAATCTTCCTCTAAATGGGCGTAGCCTGGAGGACTAAAGGGGGCGTGAACGAGACTGGGCCGTTTACATTGCTCTGGGCGGGGGGCTGCTGACGTCAGGTCTTGCTGCCGCGCCAGTGTTGGCGCCAGATTCAAAATTCAAATGTAGTAATACAGGTCGCCAGCAGATGGCGCCTCACAGACGGTTTTAGGCAGAAAGTTTAACTTTCAACTAATTTGCACCAAAGTGACAAAATTATGACCAGGATATGTAGACAACACTATTGGACACTCATTTATACAGTTTATCAGCATAAAAAAGTGGATTTGAGGGTGAGTTGTCCTTTAAAGTTCTCCACGAATCAAAAGTTAACAGTAAGCTAATGTTCTGTTCATGCGAACGCTAGCTTTATTACAGCAGTTTTAGTCGAATATCTTAATACAATACCATTATTTCTTGTATAGCCCTACCAGAAGTCATCTCAGAGGACTTAACAAAACCATTGAAATGACCAACACAGATCAGAGAGTCAATAGTTAAAACCCATAAAGAATATAGAACACATATTGAAAAATGTCCATACATGTTGTAGAATGTTAAAGTGTCCTGCTAGTTGGACACTAACTGCCCAACAGACCCTCCTGCATCGGCAAGGAAAAACACATAAGAAAAACCCAGTGGGAAATAAGTGAGAAACCTCGGGGAGACCCATAGTTTGAGAAAGGGATCCGCTCCCACGGACTTAGGGCTATAGATCCAGGACCTAAGCTGTGGACCAGTGGACCAGTGGACGTTGAACGTGGACAGGTCTGGTACAGCACTGAAGAACTCCCAGGCGGGTCGGGCAGGGCAGTCCGCAGGTGTAGATGGAGGAGGCCAGGTCCAGAGGTCCCGTCATCAGGGGGTGACAGTCATGGTCCAGCAATAATGTTAGTTTGTCCAGGACCCTCCTGTCCCCCACCTGCTGCATTGTGTCCAGGGAACAGCCCAGGACTGAGCTGGACTTCCTGATGACCTTGTCCAGCTTCTTCCTGTCCCTCTCTGTGATGCTGTTGCTCCAGCAGACCACACCGTACAAGATGATCTACCACAGAGTCATAGAAGGGCTTCAGTAGTGGCCCCTGCACTCCAAAAGCCTCCTCAGTAGGTAGAGTCGGCTCTGGCCCTTCTTGAAGAGGGCGTCTGTGTTATGAGCCAGTCCAGTTTGTGGTTCAGATGAACACCCAGGTACTTGTAAGAGTCCACTCTCTCAATGTCCTTTCCCTGGATGTTCACTGGGGCTGGAGCGGCAGAGTGACGTCTGCGGAAGTCCACGGCCATCTCCTTGGTCTTCCCTGTGTTGATGAGGAGGTGTTTCCGCTGACACCAATCTGCAAAGTCCTGTATTACTCCCCTGTACTCTGCGACATCGTCCTCGGAGCTGAGTCCGATGATGGCAGAGTCGTCGGAGAACTTCTGGAGGACACAACCGTCCGTGTTGTGTCTGAAGTCCGCAGTGTAGAGGGTGAAGAGGAACGGCGCGAGGACAGTCCCTTGGGGGGACTCATCGGAAATCATCGCGAAGAGTATGCAGCGAGTGTTGTACAGCACCAGGCATTGACTTTAGACACTTTGCACAGAGTCAGAGTGGGAACAGTGTTTCTCAGGGTCAGGGCGGTCATAGGGGGGATTCGGAGACAGGGTAGATTTGCAGAGAACAAGCCTGGTATTCGCGCAGGATGTCGCGCGCCGCGCCACGACTCCAGCTTTTGCTATAGTCTCCGCTAATAGTGCCTCCACAGATGTATTATCGTGCCTTCCTCGTTCTCACCGGGACAGTAACGTGTTGGAGAAGAGTGAGAGAGCAGACTGCTCACAGCAGTCATGATTTGCATTTTTTTACTATTTCCCTGAACATGTAGCAGTTTACAGTGTGAGTTCTCTTTGTGTTCATGTTCTAGTGATGTCTATGTCTGTCAATTAAAAAAAATATTTATGAAAATTCTAAAATCCAAAATTTCCAACGCCATATGACATATGTCATAATTTGCAAATTAGATGGGTACACTTTTTACC
Source organism: Knipowitschia caucasica (assembly GCA_964034765.1). Taxonomy (NCBI): domain Eukaryota; kingdom Metazoa; phylum Chordata; class Actinopteri; order Gobiiformes; family Gobiidae; genus Knipowitschia; species Knipowitschia caucasica. The sequence continues at coordinate 20,868,689 of OZ035825.1, forward strand.
TATATAAACTTTGAGCCATCCTTAATATTTTTCTAATTTACAGAAAGCCTTTATCTCTAATCACTTCTAAGATATCGCCTTTTGAAATGAAAATGTCAAAATTGAGCGTTTTAGAAAAAACTTCTGGCACTCAAAGGGTCAAAGGCCTTGAAAGTAGAGACGGTGTCAAACCGAAGGAGAGACAGTAGCCTGGGCTAGCCTAGCCACGGTTAGGCTAGCCCAGGCTACAGCACCAAAAAAGGGTGTAATCCACGATGTATAGTTAGGTAAGGTTCAAAAGGATGAGAAATGCAGCCAGCTTAGGTCCCGTACGAGCAAACTCCAGAACCAGATAACACTAATATATATATATAAACAAATATGATATATTTGCTACTTTCACCATCCGCGGGCGGTTATCCCCCTCAAAGCACAGGTCCTTTACCAGAGGCAGGGGAGCTTCAGGGTTCTGCGCAGTATCTTTGCTGTTCATTTCTGGACTCTTTTTTTTCCTGATGTTACCTTAATGTCTGGGTGGGCCGCCATTTCCATCTTGTCAGTCTGTACATGAAAATTCCATAAGGATCTTAATCTACTTTGCTCATTCTCTACCTCCTTTTGAGGTGTTCCCCACTATAGTAGTTAAATTAGTGTATTAACGCTAGTTGTGCAGACAGAAAGTAATGCGGGGCTAATGAACCAAATCCACTCACCAGATGAGGAAATCCACCTGCAATCGGCCTGGAAATTGTCTCACTTACTGAAGACAAAACTGAATGTAAAATACCAACAAGCAAACAGAAAGTGAACATGAAAGGCCCAGCAGAGAAGTTAACCCCAAGGAGTTTCTTTATCTGTCCTCAAAATGTTTTCTCGTCTTCATTTGGTCCTTTTTGCCCGTACTTGCCCTCTTCACCACATCAGTCCCAGTGCGAGTTGGCACGTCCTCCTGGGAGTTTATAGCACAGGGATTTAGACCCATCTCACCTCTGCCTTTTGATTCCTGTCCTTCCCTTCCTCACACCCGTTCCCGCCTCTTCCTCCTTTTTACGGATAACCGGCTTCTCCAACCCAAAAATCTCACACAAACACTTGCACTCACACACACACACACACACACACACACGTCCAGCTGCTTTAGAAGGCAGCTTGGCTGGTGATAGGAGGGCACACAGATGTTAACCTCAATGCAAGAGAAATTAACCGTGCCATTTCCGTTGCAGGGAATTCAACAGGGCGCCATTGTCGGCCAGTTTGGTGCAGACATGCTGGCGAAGATGCAAGGGGAAAATAATGATGTTCTGTTACGAGGAGATACCCGCTCAAACATTTACATTTTCATGCCGAGATTACACGGCTGGTGTGAAGAGCTTTAATTAAACCGCCTCATCTGTTTTTTTCCTTATGGAAATGATTCATAAATGTACATCATGACATATGCATGTGGCTTATCATGAAGGGGACATGTTTGAAATTGACGTTCAGAGGTGTCAAGTGTATTGTATTTTTTGTTTTTTGTTTTTTTAAGATATCAAATGAGTAGAGTAAAGTAGTGTGATGATTGGTAGGTGCTATATATGGATGTCAAGATAACTGTATAAACGATTAGACATCCTACAATACAATCAATAACTAAAACAATATTTGTGACCATTATAGTTACAGTGGCTTAAAGAAGCGTTCTTAACATATGCACATTTTCTCGGGTCATGAGAAAATGTGCATATGTTCATTTTCTCATGAAAATGAACATATGTAGTCTTTTACACTACAGACGTGTGTAAAAGTTTTCATGTGTGTATGTCTTTTTGAACACATAGAACACACATTTTATCAATCATCAGAGAAGACTGATGATTGATGACTGATCAGAGGTTTGGATTCAGACAACTCTGGAGGAGGTGCAAACACCCACTGCACCCGAGGGGAATTCTGTAAATGGTAGGGTTGCCAACTTGAGAACAAAGAAATAAGGGACACCATTTGGGTGGATCGGGTTGAGCACTTTTTAGTCCTAATTTCAATCTACACAGTAATCCTGGAATTTCATAATCACAGTTTTTAGAATGTAATTTATTGACTACATATAAAAAAAAAAAATCCTTAGTCAAAAATGAAATTTAATAAATAGGTGGAACTCTTTGGCTGGTTGAGGACTTCATGCATTCTTATTAATAATAAAGAATATAAAAAATATAAATGCTGTAACATACATTATTTATGTATGTTACAGTAAAGCCCATTTACTGTATAAGGAAATAAAAAAAGAAAAAAATATGTATTCATTAAAAAAACTCACAACTGTTGAAATCAAAGTCTGTAGCAGTTAGATGTGGTCATTATTTATATTGTCTGAGAGTTTAGTGCGTGTTCATGGCTTCAGTATAAGCTGTTGTTCGTTTACAAAGCTGGTCTTGACATTTGTTGACGCTCCCTAAGCACTTTTCTCGGCGCTTGCAGTGCATTGGATTCAATCGATTTCTCTGCATTAAAACAGCGCACTGGATTTGAAAAAACAACGTAGAGATGATCATTTTAGAACAATTACTTTTGTTTAACAAAGTAGCTTTCGTGAACTATTGACCTCGGAAGTCCGAATCTGGGAATATGACGCTACTTTACCCAACTTCTGCTGTGATGATGCTGCGGGCACTGCCCACGCTGGCGATTGTCAACATTAAACCAATGGATGTTGGTTTAATCAGTATGACACTGATTGGCCGAAAGGTAGACGCTTAAACTGTGATTACTTTGTGTGCGTGTGTGACATGCAGTGAGTGAGTGATGCATTTAAGGTGGCTCTGAAAATACGGGACAAAAGCCGTCCCGTATTGAACCGATACACATATTTTTCTATAATACGGGACAATTCCGTATTTCAAGGGACGGTTGGCAACCCTAGTAAATGGGACAAATATTACACATCACACAATGCAATACACAATACAATTTATTCTTGTATAGCCCTAAATCACAACAAAAGTCATCACAGAGGACTTAACAAAACTATTAAAATCACCAACACAGATCAGAGAATCAACAGTTAAGACACATAAAGAATATAGAACACATGTTGATAAATGTCCATACATGTTGTAGAATGTTAAAGTGTCCTGGATCATCACCACATCCTTTTTGTTGAACACTAACTGTCCAACAGACCCTCCTGCATCTGCGACTCACAAAAACCCAATGGGAAAAAAGTGAGAAACCTCGGGGAGACCCACATATAGAGAGAGGGATTCGCTCCACACGGACAGACGGGCTAAAGATCCAGATCCAACGCAGCCAGGTCCGGTGCAGGACTGAAGCAGCTTCCAGGCGGGTCGGGCAGGGCAGTCCGCAGGTGTAGATGGCCAGGTTTAGAGATCCCGTCGTCGCGCCATGAAACAGACAATTGGACAACGGGTGAATAGCAATGAACAGACTACAGTCAAAATCCTAATAATGCTAAACAGATAAGGTAGGAAGGAGGAGAGGGTAGTGCTCAAGCTACCATACTTCTCCCAGCAAACTGACCTTCCTGACCATACGCTAAACTAAAGAGGACTGTTTTAGCCTATAGGGTTGGGCGATATTTTTTTTGTACCGGTATACCGGTATAAGTAAATTAAATGATAAGAAAATTCCTTATACCGGTGAAAACGATCATTTAACACTGAAAACGGCAAGCGGAAGACACGTTTGTGTGCGGCGCACTTTGATGATGCATCTGCGCGGCACGTGTAGCAGAGCGGCGTACAGGGACAACAACAACAGAGCAGAGAGCAAACATGGCTGAGGGCGGCGGTGAAGACCATGGTGAAGACATGCAGATTGTAGAAGACATTGTGCCAAAACACGGAGCTACCTCAAACATATGGGAGTAGTTTGGGAACTAGATAAAAAGAAGCAATTGTGTGTAACTATCGACAGTGGATCTAATGTTGTGAAAGCAGCTGCCCTAAACAACTGGACTCGAGTGGCTTGCTTCGGACACTCGCTCTCTCTCTCTCATAGTGCCATTGGTAAGCTTTATTTACTGTTTATTGTCATTCATTTTACTTCAATGCATGTGTTTGTCTACATTGCAATATAATTACAAATAAGTTATAATTACATAATTATAGAAACGCAAAAGGATACAAAAAATATATACAGTATTTGATAATTTTGACTATATTGGGATTAGGAAACATAAGCCAAAGTGATCAAATAATTATTTGATAATGCTACACTTTTTATATTACAAAGGACAAACTTTTATATATTTTACAAATTACAAATGTTCACCTTTATTACATGTTGCCTGCAATTTTCAGTATGTACAAAACAGAATTCTCTACAATCTCTCAGTTTTGTTAATACGTTTTATATACAATAGCTGTATTACACATTTTGCTGCCAATAAATCAGTAAATGCACTTTGAGGCAAGTGTGTTTAAAATTATCAGTGCTAAGTTTTTATAGCTTTTATATGAGGCTTTGTTCAAATTATCATATCGTCATATAGTGATACATACCAACAAAAATCGTGATACATGCTGAGGCCCATATCGCCCAACCCTATTAGCCTAGCCTAGAACGTAGGGTTGAAGATGCAACGAACCGGGTCCCATACAAGCAGGCTCCAAGACTGGACAAGACCTGACCGGACAAACAACCTAACCATATGCTAAATTGAAGAAGAGTGTTTTAAGCCAGTGAGAGACAAAATGGAACTTTTTGGTCTCAATGCCAAACACTATGTCTGGTAGAAAAACACTGCTCATAACTGATTGATGCTGTGGGGCTGCTTTTCTTCAGCAGGGAAGAGTGTCAGAGTTGATGGGAAGGTGAATGGAAAAAATACAGAACAATCTTGAAGGAAAAGTTGTTGGAGCCTGCAAAAGACTTGAGACTCGGTGGAGGTTTACCTAACAGGACTTTCCATATACAATGGAATGGTTTAAAACAGTCCTCCTGCGGACTCACCACCTGCAGGGGATCAGTGAGGGGTTAGTGCTATGTGACTTTGTATCACTGACTGCCACCACCCCGACCCAGAAATGGATTAAGGGGTAGAAAATGGATGGATGGATTAACCCCTTAAGGTCGCGAGAAAAAACGAGAAAAAAAGTACTTCTGCTGGCAAAAGCAGATGTATTTCGAACTTCATAATCCACAAGCTATATATCATTTTAAAGATTATTTTCTCAGCTATATTTATATGTAAGTGTGAATGATATCAGACTTTGCATTAAAAAGATATAACGCATAATATGGGCACAACATAAATCGTGTTTGTATAAGTTTCTTACCTTTTGTCTTCTGCTGCTCCAACAAAGCAGACTTTCCCCATCCTGGCTTTGTCTCTTTCTCTCCGTAAGTCTTCAGTGAAAAAGAATATCCACTTGTATTTCCCAAAGTATAATCCATTCTTCAGAAATAATCCAAAAATGTGCATTTGGCATTTTCTGTTGCAAAAAAAAACGCTCCGAAAAATGTTCAGGCTTCTCTTTGACATTTCACCAAGTTTGAGCTTTGTTTAGCCCCACAAAAATCATATCCACGTGTTCCTTGAGTCCTTAGCTTCAAAAAGAGAGGTTCCATGAAAAGATAGGAGCAGGACCCTTGTGAAAAAGACAAACCGCATCCACTTGCACAGGGTCCTTTTTCCCTTGTTGTTGATTAGCATGGCTAGCGCAATGTGCAAGCACTGAATGATTGACGTGTCTAAGTAGCCAATAAAAAGAGCTTTCTATTGATGGGTGGGACTTGTAGGAACTCTTTTCATTTTCACAGTAAAAGCGTGCGTAAAGACGCTGTTAGTACTGCTGCGCATATTTTATATGCATTTACACTACTAAAAAATTAATTTTGAAAGAATTTAAAAGAGAATCACACAGATTTGTAACTTATAAGTACCAAAACTCAAAAATATTAGCAAACTAAAACAAATTAACGTTGAAAATTTTTTTCTTCCAATGAACTAGGCTTTTTTAGGGTATTTATACATTGAATTTTTTAGGTGAGGCTAAAAAAAACAGGTTTTTTTCCCAAACTTCAAAGGATGCAGAGTAAAATAGGAATGACATACATTATTTCAGTGTATATTTACATAAACTAGAAGGGCCTAGCTTTAAAATGATGCATCACACAAGCATGTGAGATGTAAGATGTGTTTTTAAATAAGCAAAGACATTTGGGTATGCCAAACTTTTGTGCACAAGCCAAAACAGATGTAGGAGTTTAAGAGGTTACAGTCAAAGTCCAGACATATCCAATCCAGGAACTGCCAAGATCCATGATGTTCATAATGCAATCTATTGTGTAGATGCTTTAGCTGCAAAGAAGGCTGAATACTTTTGCAAGCCACAAAATAATTAAACCATTAAACAATGAAAACGGTGTGTTTGTGGTCAGGACGTGACAAATTGGTAACCCATACCAACAAGCAAACAAGCAAACAGGAAGTGACCATGAAAGGCCCAGCAGATAAATAAGACAAGATAAGACAAACTTTATTCTTTTTTCACACAGGATACATTTACAGAACCTTTCCCCAAAGAGTTTCTTTATCTGTCCTCTAAATGTTTTCTCGTCTTCATTTGGTCCTTTTTGCCTGCACTTGCCCTCTTCACCACATTAGTCCCAATGCGGGTTGGTACATCCTCCTTGGAGTTTATAGCACAGGGATTTAGACCCATCTCACCTCTGCCTTTTGATTCCAGTCCTTCCCTTCCTCACACTCATTCCAGCCTCTTCCTCCTTTTTTATCACCATTCAAAATGTGCACCTCCTGAAGTTTGACCAATGCGATAAGTCAAACCTGTGAACTAATTGAGTGCTGACAATAGTTTTGCCTTATTGTAAAATAACCTGATTAGACCGACAGACCCAACTTTCAGTATAGTATAGCAACAATCAGGCAATTAAAGGGTTTATTGTGATGAACTGATCTCTGAACTTTGTGAAAAGCACTCATAAACGCTTACCTTACCGGAATTTGTGACTTCACAAAAGCACAATAATACATCTTGCACAGCTCCCTCTTACTCTTTTCGGGTAGAACATCTGGTTACCGAGCCGAGGCTATCAAGTCAGTTTTAGCAGAATCTCTGATTTCTATTTTGAAAGATGAACAGCGAGAGGCACTTTTTGCATTTCTGGACAGCAAAGATGGGTTTCTCCAGGCGGACGCCGAGTGACGACATATTCATTTGGTATCACGTCAGTAAAACCGTGGCAGGCGGGCAAACAGCGTCACTTTGCCCAATCAGCTTGAAGTATTCTGCCGCCTGCCCCGAAAGGATTCTCCTGCAGAAGTCCCAGATTGATATTGTGGATAACACATTTGAGTTCTACACAATCATCAATCTGGCTCTTGCCAAGTTACATAAACACATTATAGTGAATGATTAGGACGTGATGAGGAATATCTGTATATCTGAACCAATTAAGTTTTCTACAAGTAAGTTATACAGAGGATTTTTTTTTTCTTTTCATTATTTAATTAAATGTACATAGTGTTAGTACAGAAAGGCCTGGATTTGGTGTACAGTATATCACATTTTACAGATTGCACTAAATATATTGGGTTAGGTTGTGATTCCCACACCTACTCACTATTGACACTTCATTAGTATGCATTACGGAGTTGGGAACTTGGACACACTTGAGGGTATATGGATGTAATGTAAAGTTAGACATTTTGGGATGACATTTAGTTAAATCTGCTCAAATTAGGAGGCAATTTATGAGGTAATTATACAAGGGCTTTCACTGCCAACATAAAGAAGTTATTGAATGTCTTTATGGCCTACTGTATTGTCAGCACAAAGATTAGTGTTTCAAATAGCAGTCGTGTTTAAATGTGAGATTTTATGACTGGCAGATGGACACAGCAGACAAAAGCCTGTTAAAGTGTGTAATTTAGCACACACACAATGTTTTGTAATTTAGCACACACAAAAAATCTGTTTGTAACCCTGTTTTTTTAGATTTACAATTTCACTTCCTGGGTGATGTCATCCGTTCTAGAACTCTGCTCTACTTCGTTTTATTATTCTTTGTATGTTTCTCTCATTTTTATTCACAAACCAGGGATTTGTTTGTGTAAAAAATAGGGCTGTTATTTACAGCTTAAAAATGAAATCGTAATTAATCACATTTTGAACCATAGGCACAATCATGCCATATTTTTTCTGTACATGGTTGTTGGAATAGAAAGATAAATGACAACTATAGGGAATTTATAAGAATCTGTTCTATTTGTAATTGATTAAACCTAATTCATTTTAAGGGATAAGTTTTTTAAATAGGGCACCAGTCTTTGAGAAAACACAAGGTTTTATCAATTACATTACAGTCTCATTTTTTAAAGGTGTGTGTTCTAAATCGCCATTGTTAATTTACTAAGATTATCAAAACATGCGCTTCAACAGCTTGACGTTGATTTATTCACCAAGGTAATTGTAATCAATTCACATCAATGCAGCAATTCAATTCAGTAACTACAGTACACTTCTAGGCCAGAGTGTTTGGTGAGGCCCAAAGTGAGTCTTTCTAGTATCCTGACACTTAGCAGATTATTATTGATTATTTAATGTTGTTAGCCATTGTAACATTTTACACAGTTTCAACAGTAAGACTGCGCTTAAATATAGGTTAAAAAAAACTGTACTTAAATGAAGATTCAATTAAAATGTTCAATTAATTACGAACTGCAAAACCTTGACTCACTGTGAATGGTAGTCTGGAGTGGGATGGCCTCCTTTGTCCAGCAGAAGGTTTGGACACTGGTGCACTTTTGTTTAAAGGCTTGGTCTGCTGCCCTCTCACATTTACTCACACAAAGAGTTGTTCATATGGTTTGGATCAAATGATCTTTTGTTTCTCTCTATTCCTTTTGCCCACACAGAACTGGGAAAAAAAGCGTTTGTATGTGCTGCTCCTTCTACATGGAACGTGTTGCAAAAAGACTGGAAATTATCTGAACTTCGGTTTAAGTGTTGCCATGTGTGAATACATTTTTAGCTTTTTAACTGACAGATCTCAGAGAGTGAAAATCAATGACTGTTTTTCTGATGTTGTTTCGGTGAGCACTGGTTCTCCTCAGGGATGTATTTTGAGTCCTTTGCTTTTTACTTTGTACACTCACGATTGTGTGTCCTCCTCTGACTCAAACTTGATCATTAAATATGCGGATGACACCACCATCATCGGTCTCATCAGTAACTATGATGAATCCTCTTATAGAGCAGAGATACAAAATGTGGTTCAGTGGAGTAAAACTAACAACCTCCAGCTGAACGCATCGAAAACATGAGCTGGTCTTTGACTTCAGTCGTAACAGTTCTCACACTCCTGTTGCTATCGATAACTCTAAAGTACAGATTGTAGAGCAGTGCACGTTTCTGGGTTTAACTCTGTCTAACGACCTGAAATGGGTTAAAAACACTGACCGAGTCATTAAGAAAGCTCGTCAGCGTCTCTACTTCCTGCGAAAATTTAGAGAATTTACCACTAACTCTAAGATTCTGCTTAACTTTTATCGCTGCACCATTGAGAGTTTACTTGTTGGTTCTGTGTCTGTGAGGTTGGGAAACATCACAGACAAAGAAAAGAGAGTTCCGCTCTGCAAAGAGGACCGTGGGCTGTGAGCTTCCTGTTCTGGAGGTTCTTTATAAATCCAGACTTCTTAATAGAGCTCTAAGAATTACCAATGACTCTTCTGGCCACCCTGGAAAAGCCATGTTCCAGCTTCTTCCCTCTGGCAGAAGATATTGGTCTCTGAGATGCAGGACATCTCGTTACGCTAACAGTTTTTATCCACAAGCTGTTATCAGTGTGAACAGAGCACTTTAATGATTTGCACTTGTTTTGAAACTGTTTTAGTCGATCGATTTCACAGTGACACTTGTTTACTGTTTTATTTGTTTTATTTCTGTCTTTTAATGTTGTGTTATGTCTGTATTTGTCTGTGCACACCGGGGACTTTTTGCTAATGTATTCCAATGTGGTTTACAATGTGGACTTATTAATTGAATGCTTTTAGATCCAGACTGAGAGCACTTGAGACATCCACGTTGAAATGTAACTGTTTTTATAAGCCATTATTTTATAAAATTGTATGTAACTTTTTTATAATTTGTAATTGTATGTAACTTTTGTCCAGGACTCCCTTGAAAAAGAGGTTATTAATCTCAATGGGACTTTCCAGGTTTGATAAAAGTAAAAAAAAAATATTGATTATTTTATTTTATTTTAGTGATTCTTTGGCGTACCACTAGAGGGAGCCCCGTACAACACTTTGAGAATCACTGGTGTAGAGTGTCCGTGGTTGTAGCTGCGGCGTGCATGTAATTGTGAGTCCGCGACGCACGCTGCAGTGTCCCTTTGTTTTGTCATGTTGTTTGTTTCGTTCCGTGTGCGATCCAGTGGTGACGAGGCCGGGGAAAGAGGGGTCTTCCGCTGTAGCGAGTGGAGGCAGAGACAAAGCCGAGCCAGCGGCCTTTCTTGGAATAGCAGTAGGCGCCAGCAGAACCGGAAGACAGAGTGAACCACGGCTTGGTCACAGATGCGGCTTTACCACAGTAACGGTACGGCGCGGTACGGCATAGCGTTTTTTTGCATTACCACTAGGGTTTGGCCTGGGATCGGGGTACTTTTTTCGTACCACCTCGACAGTGTTTCCAACGCTACAGTGAGCTAGCTACATTTAGCTATCGATAGCAGGCTAAGCTAAAAACATCCTTCCTGTGCTGTATTATACTCTTTCACGTGTTGCCATTCTGTTTTGTGCTTGTACTTATGTTGTTGTGTGTAGCTGTATATGTGTATATATATTAGGGCTGGGCGATAAAAACGATAACGATATATATTGCGAGTTGATATCGAACACGTGTTCGATATCAATAGAAAACAAGGTAGATAGAATGTTCCATAGTTCAACTTCACTCCTTTGGAAAAAAACAAGAAGAAAACACAGGAAGTAAAGCCGAGTCAGAAGCGTGCGGCATTCTGGGGGATGAAGGCAGAGGCTTCTCAACCTATCACAGCCGGGCAGGAACCGCAAAACATTCTGGGAAATGCAAAAACAACAACCGCACCACGCACATCCATGGATCTATAGATCGTTTTTCAATGCTGTGTCAATAGTTATACACATCCGTGCGAGGAATAGCATGTGCGGCACGGTAGAGGCAGTGGGTACAGAGACTTGATGCATTCGGCGAAAGCAAGAGATTAACTTTTTCGAGAGCCGTCACTGGGACACAAGACACTCGAAAACAGCCAAAACAGGAGCTATATGGGGTAAGGTTACTGTCAATAAAGACGTGCATGTCTAGAAAAAATGCGTGCATATTTATCGGTATTTGTGGAGCATGGCGGAACTACAAGGGTCTGGCGAGAGCCAGGCTACTGCTCGTGGCTGTGTGACTGACAACAGGGTGGGTGGAGGGAGGGGAGGGTTGAAAGTGCGAAGTAAGGACGTAACGTATGAGGATCATGGAAGACAGCAAGTGACAACTTTAACAACCAATCAAATGGGTGATTTCGGATAAGAAGGGCCTCGTAACTGCACGAGTGAGAGCGATGGGAAAAAAAGGGGTCCGGGGCCCTTCCAGCTGCGGGGCCCTACGCATATTGCGCAGTCTGCGTATAGGAAGCACCGGCTCTGACGATGAACATCCATAGGATGTAACGCGTCTGAAATCTATGATCATGTCCTTGGTCTTTGCAATATTTAAGTCCAAGCAATGGTTTTCAAACCAGAGACAAATTGTGCCCGTTCAGGACCATGGCCCGTCTCTGAGCCAGCAAGCAGTGACGTTTTCCCATTCACTCAAATATGCTGAATACGATCAAGTAAAGTTTAAGATCAATACAAGAATTTTGTCCGGGAGAATGAAATCAACAGCTAATCTCTGTATCAGAATATGAGGCTGCATTTTGTTAAAAGCCGATGAAAAGTCTGCAAATAAAAGTCTAACATGGGCTCCGGCCCTGTTCAGGTGTTTATAAATGACATTCAATAGGAACAGTTTTGCATCATCAACTGTTTTGGGTTGATACGCAAATTGCAGTGGATCCAGTTGTCCTTCTGTTAAGGAAAAGATACGAGTCTTTAAAATGTGCTCAAGGCTTTTCATAACCAGCCTTTGCTTCAACCAGTGAGGTTATGGACTGTATGAACATTATACATTTATAATCACCTGATAATGTAATTTTTCTCTTTGTGTGGTGACATGGTATAGCTTTATTCACACAAGCTGTAAATTCTTGTATTCTTGTAGGACAACTTCAAAGCTCAAATCTTTAGATTTGGGTTTACTATGAAGCTCGTTCACTCCTCGCTGCAGTAAACAATAGCTGCGTTTCCATTGAATAATGCGCAAAAACTTTTTCGATACATTTCAAAATTCGAAAAACCTGTAATTCGCAAAAGCGGCCGTTTCCATTAAGACATATTCGAATAAGTATACACTATTTTTGCGCGTTTATTCACTAGTTTCTAGTACGTCAACATGGCAACAGAAGTAAACAACACTTTGATTTACGTGAGATATATTAATGTCTTGACTTCTGCTGCGGCTCTCATCCTCTCTGACCCCGGGAGAAACTGTGGCTGCTTTGACAGCTCCGCGAACGCCGTGGTCATGTACCGAGCGCGGACGCGCGCACAGAACCATAGACACGGGTCTTGCCTGTCTCCCCCGTCTCTCCCCCGTCTCTCCCCCATGCCTCTCCCACGTATCTCCCAAGTCTCCACACGAAGCGCAGCCAAAACTCACTGAATAAAGCAGCTCGGCTTCCTCCGCTATATCGAAAGTGTTTCCATTGCCGTTTTGCGAAAAACTTAATTTCGATACGTCCAAAAAACCACCTATTTTAAGCGCATTAACTTTTTATCGAAAAACTGTGGTTTATTCGAAATTTGCGCGTTTCCATTAGACATTTTATGATGCCATCCATCCATCCATCCATTTTCTACCCTTTAATCCATTTCTGGGTCAGGGGGGTGGCAATCAGAGATGCCACCCAAGTCTCATAGCACCAGCCCCTCACTGATCCTCTGCAGGTGGTGAGTCCACAGGAGGACGGCTGCTCTCTGAGTGTGAGCATAGCCTCACACTCAGAATTGCGCATGAATTTGCGCATCATTTTATGATGCGCAAATTCAAATTTCGAAATTTGATGCTCAATGGAAACGCAGCTAGTAACACCATAACCATCGCCCAGTGCAATGTGAACAGCAAAGACCAAGTATCTTAAGTCATACTTTATTGCTTTCATGCTGTATCTTGATAAAGAAATATATTATTTGTACTGATGTCTACACTAATGATTTGTAGACATGACCGAGTCTACAGCAAAAAGTCTCAGCGTTACAGTGTGCACACTGTGGAGGAGACTAAAGACTACAGCTATATCCCAGACCAGCGCCTCAGCTCTGCTGGGGGACTCATGACCCCAGGGCCCTGGGTCCTCTGTCCGGCATCATTCCTCCTCCTCCAGCTGAACTGGCTCAGACACAACTGAGCCAGTTTGTCTGAGCCATCTGATAATCAAATGGGTGAAAAAAAAGTCTCAATGAAATCCATTTTCTTTTTCTTTCTTTTTCTAGGACTTGTTATCTGGTCCCTAAATAAAGGCTGACAGCAATCAAAGATGGACACAGCACTGTTGTGTATAAATGTTCGAACTGGAGACACAGACCACCAGGAAACAGTTGTAGCTTGTTATACCCCACATTTATTTGTAGTTGCCATGGTTCTGTAAAGTAGGGTAAATATGTCTCAGTCAATAATCATAATATTAGACTGGTAAACAATTAAACAATACACAAGAATCTTAAACAATAGTACTTACATTTGTAGCAGAAACAAAAGACGCATGGTCAACATAAAATGGGGAAAACAATGGACTACAAACAGGAAGGCCTACTTATAGCCTCTCTAGAGTTTGGGTGTGTCCTCCTGCTCCCAGGTGCCTCCATCTTGTGGACACCTGCGGAATTGCTACATTGTCTGTTATTTACTGGAGTTTGTGACAGCCGCCCCCATATTTGTGCAGCAAATATGCTATTTTCAATCGTCATCAGGGACTTCCGGAAGAGGTATCAGTCTGGAGACAGGCCGCAGGTATTCTCTGGTTTTAATATTTATTTTAGCAGTGCGAACTCGTCCATCTGATCCTGGATGAATTGAGGTGACCTTCCCTAATAACCATGACGCACGAGGGGACTGAGGGTCAACAAGTAACACAACTTGCCCTGGTTTTAAGTTTTCTTGATCGACCTTCCATTTTGCACGACTTTGTTGAGAAGGAAGATAGTAGCATATGAAAGCTGTCCAAAACTGGTCAGCTAGAATTTGACTGTGGCGCCATTTCCTTTTACCCAGAAGTTCGCTCTCACAGTAGATGGCTTGTGGTAAGGAGCAATCTGGCCGCCCCATCAAAAGCATGTTTGGTGTCACTGGGTCAAGATCTGCTACATTGGAGGATATGTATCCTAAGGGCTTTGAATTTAGAATACTCTCAACCTCTGTCAGGACAGTAGTTAGGATCACATCTGTCGTAGTTTGATTCCCCATTGCTACATTCAGGGCAGACTTGATGGATTTAATTTCACGTTCCCAGCTACCACCAAAATGTGGAGCTGATGGGGGATTGAACTGAAAATGCACTTGTGACTGGGCCAGCTCCCGTTTTAAAGTAGGGGTTGCATGTGTTGATTGTAGTTGACTGGTAGACCCATGGGGCGGGGGAGGAGGTGGAACACTGCGCTTTGGCTGTTCAGCAGGTGTGGGTGGCTTGGGTGAAGACTGAGACGAATCAAGTTTACCCCCAAGAAAGGGTAAGGTCAAGTCCAATCCATCCCCGGATCCCTCCACAGATTCACTGCCAGTAGCTTTAGCTGGAGCTGTAGCAGTGCCAATAGTAGTTGACCCCTCTGGATCCATAGCAGGTCACTGATGGATATGGCTGTGTCTCAGTATCCGGCTCACGAAGGACCATTTGTTGTGTATAAATGTTCGAACTGGAGACACAGACCACCAGGAAACAGTTGTAGCTTGTTATACCCCGCATTTATTTGTAGTTTCCATGGTTCTGTAAAGTAGGGTAAATATGTCTCAGTCAATAATCATAATATTAGACTGGTAAACAATTAAACAATACACAAGAATCTTAAACAATAGTACTTACATTTGTAGCAGAAACAAAAGACGCATGGTCAACATAAAATGGGGAAAACAATGGACTACAAACAGGAAGGCCTACTTATAGCCTCTCTAGAGTTTGGGTGTGTCCTCCTGCTCCCAGGTGCCTCCATCTTGTGGACACCTGCGGAATTGCTACATTGTCTGTTATTTACTGGAGTTTGTGACACAGCACATTTATTTATATCATGTCAGATATACAGTACATGAATATACACATTCTTTCCCAAACATTTAATTAAAAGTAAGACTTATTTCTAAAGTGTTGATGAGTTGCATGTTATTTTCCCACTGTGGGACTGCTTCTTACTCTAGCCTGGCTTCTCCTTCGGCTGCTCCTCTTCCTCCTCCTCTGGCTGCTCCTCTCTCCCATTCAAAGTCACTGCTCTCATAAGCTGCAGATTCAATTGGACTGGAGTCCTAAAATTAAAATCAAAAATGTTTAGATGTCACCATTCTGGAACATATGTTTTGTACTAACTACTACAACTTGTGTAGTATTAGTAGCAGACTAGTGTCAGTAATAACAGTAATTGCGCTATACCTACAAAACAGTAACGGTGGTAATTAAGCTATATTTTCTATGGGAATAAAAATGTTGCTAATGTTTGCTTGTCTTGGCTGCAAAATAAGAGTGAATTCACAGATTTATGTTTATGAGTACTGAATAGACTGCAAAAAGTCTCATGCTACGCTAACCTTATAAGGCCCAATAAATAAATATTTTTATTCCTCTTTCAAACATCGTTCTGTTGTGTATTTTATAATTTGGTTTCAGACTTTTGGTGATTCACTTTGCTTTACATTGGCTGAAGTATCACATCTTGGAAAATATGCACAATCATACAAAACAGTAAAAAATTTTACTGTTTGTTGAAGTCATCAAATCTGTAAATTGTAGCAGACAGGACTATATCTGCTGTTGTTTCTTTTCTGTTCCTCATGCGGACACCTCATTGAGGCTGCAGTTACACGTCTGGTCAGAGGGGGCTTCGCGAGCACAAAAATTGCAAACTCCACAAGGCTCTTTTAAGTCTTCAAACTGAAAAGACTAGTTGCATTGTTTGTCATTTGCCAAAACGTTTAAAATTTTTAATTGACTTGGTACAATTGCCGAGACATAACCACAATACTTCCAAAAAATCATCCTCAACACAGTACAGACAGGTTATCTACCATGTCCTCTTTCCCTGGTTTCTGGCGCCTCTCAGTGCTCCCCTTCTGACTCTGCACTGCCGATCTCCCCCAATCATGACCCAGAGATTCTGTTTTTGGAACATCACAGCGCCTCACCCCTCCAATTCCTCCCTTCTCCTCAATCCACCCCCACATTTCCTTCGCCTCCACCTCTCTAGCTTTGGATAAGTATTGCTAGAAGATACATATAACGTGTTGCTATGGTGATCAGCTCAATTGTGTGTGTGTGTGTGTGTGTGTGTGTGTATGTAGGGGTGTGTGTGTGTGGCGTTTGTGGGAGACTGGGAGAGAGAGGGGTTTGGAGGGGAAGAAAAGCAAAAGGGAACCAAAAATAGGAGCTGGTTTTTCACAATGCTTGCCACGCTCTGTTCACCTAGCGTAACGTCTTAACCCCCTGGCTAGAAAAAGAGGAAATGGAAATGAAAGACGCCTCCCTCTCTCTCTTTCTCTCTCTCTTGCTCTCTCGCGCTCCCTCTCTCTCTCTCTCTCTCTCTCTCTGACCATGTTACAACGTTGTTCTGTCATCAAATAAACCTGTTTTGGTGACTTTGCGTTGTATTCCATCTAACAGTTCCTTGCTCTCAAAACAGATTGGTTCTCTGTTTTGGATTTTTGGCCTCTGTCACATCTTTGGATCAAACCTAAAAGTTAAAAAGAAAGCACAAGTTCTTACACGGAAGAAGCAGCAGAAAACATACATGGATTTTGTGTGGAAAGGAAGATTTAGAGACCTGCTATAAAGCAAACAACTTCAGGAGGAATGTATGTACTGTACATTTTTTCAAGTACATTGACCTATTTTTTTGGAATATTCAACCCAGAATATTTGATTTGGCTGTAAATAAGATCCTATATATTTTCAATTCATTTGTATACATTACTATTTGTGGGGCGACAGTGGCTCAGTTGGTAGAGCATTGGCCTTTGAGCCTGAAGGTTGTGGGTTTGAGCCCACCACGAGATCTTCTCCACCGACTCCCAATGATGTCTGCTGTCGTTGTGTCCTTGGGCAAGACACTTAACCCCACTTTTCCTGAAGCCCCCGCTGAAAGACCAAGGCTACGCCATAGAGCAGCCATCCTCCTGCGGACTCACCACGTGCAGGAGGATCAGAGATGGGCTGGTGGTATGTGTACTGGGTGGCATATATATTGATTCTTTAAAGACAGACCAGGACAGATAATCCAGTACATGCATTTATTTATTTATTTTGAGAAAGGAGGAACAATAAATATTAATGAACATTTTCACAAATGTAAATATGCCAGATTAAAGCCTTAGGCTAACCCCCTGGCAAGTTGGTGTTACAACACAAGTTAGTAAAAAACATACAGAGACACTATTTACAGACAGAAAGACAGGGACAAGAACAGTTAACAGTTATGGACATTGGTCATCCCGCTCCCTAACTACCAATGACTCCTATGTGTTATAATTGCATTTTGAGTGTTCAAACTGAATATTCTCTGTTATTGGCAAATCAGCCACTTTGTAAAGTCCTACAAGACTTAAAATTGTTTGGGTGAGTGAATGAGAAGGTGTGTCCAAACTTTTGGTCTGTACTGTATGTATTTGTCCATAGGAAGAGACCAATGTCCATGAATCAGATTCAGATTCATTTATTTGCCATTTGCAGTAAAACCACATTGGAAAAACTGTGCAAGACTACCCCGGTGTGCACCAGACAGAGAAGACGACACACACCAGAGCTCTTGCCACGGCGCCATCTTTACGGCGCCATGCGACAATGTATGAATGACAATGAATGTTGTTTAATACATGTTGTAGAATGTTAAAGTGTCCTGGATCATCAACACAGTCCTTTTGTTAGACACTAACTGTCCAACAGACCCTCCTGCATCAACAAGGAAAAACTCTAAAACCCAGGGGGAGAAAAGTGAGAAACCTCGGGGAGATCCACAATGAGAGAGGGATCCGCTCCACACGGACGGACGGGTTATAGATCCAGGACCTAAACTACAAAACAAGGACCAAGGCCACGCAGCGTGGACAGGTCCGGTGCAGGACTGAAGCAACTCCATGGCGGGTGTAGATGGAGGTTCTTCACCACAGCTGTGCAGGCGCTATCTGGATGATTGATAAACAAAGACAAACACTTTGCACTAAAGAAAATAGGATGAAGTGGACGAACACAGAGTAGACGCTGTTGCCTTGAGTGAAGAAAAGAAAAAGAGAAAAGTGCCATCTGAGTAACGCAAATATGTGAACACATGTGAAGCTCAACCATAGACAGTACATACTGTAGATGGACAATGCTAACCCACTGGATTAGATTAGATTTAACTTTATCGTCATTACAAAGTCAGAACAATGCAACAAAATGCAGCTTAGTATGTAACCAGTAGTGCAATAGCATAGGTATAGGATAATATTTACACAGATAAACATATGTGCAAGACTGTACAAAGCTGCTATTGTTATAAGGCTGCAGTCACAAACACAACCTAAAGCCCAGTTACAGCGGGGCCTTGGCTCGGATCGCGATTAGGTCCGGCCTTTAGGTGTAGTGTGACCGAGGCAACTGAGGTTGAGCCCGGTTGCAGCAACCGTGCTTGAGCATGGAAGTGGTGGGCCAGGGTATGATTTTAAAGTGCAGATGAGGGGGGTCGGTTTAGACATTACTTCTTGTGGTTTGCCACAGTAGCCTGGTGTAAACAGGAAGAGAAACGGAAAGTTAACTCGGACCCCGAGGTAGTGGGTTAGGGTTAGAAGTTAGTATTAGCGCCACCAGTTGTACTACACTGCAATTGAGTTGGAACGGTAAAAAAAAACAAAAACAAACGTCAACAATTGTACCATGCAGAGGTCTTTTATACTGCCACAGAATATAACTCGGAATGCAGATGTTATCCAAAGCCTAAGTTTAGAAGTATGGCTAACCGCATGTAAAACCTGTATTGCTCCATTTGGACCTTGGATGTATGGAGAAGCATTGAAAGAGATTTCGATTCAAGAAAAAGTTATAAAGTCATTAAAAATAAGTTATCAAGTAAAATACCCCGAAAAAAAGGGGGTCCATCCTCAATTATAAAAAATACCATAAAATAATAGTACATATAATAATAATATATACTATACTATAATTTCACTGTAATACTTAATTGCTGGCCATCTCTAAATGGGAGTTATCAATGTTTATGGCCAAATAATGTGGCAAGGGCCCATGAGCTATGTTTTTGGCTTAGAACCCTCAAAAGACTTATGACACTGTAAACAGCAACAAAATCGCTGGAGAGGAGGATGCATGAGAGGTGAGTAGCACTCATGACAACATACAGGCGCCATGGCAACCAAAACAGAGCGAGGGAGTGAGGAAAAGTGAACAGAAGGACAGAGTAGAGAAGAGAAAAAGGAGTAATATGAAAACAAAAGGAGGACAGGAAAAAGCACAAAGAGTGTGTGTGTGTGTGCATGCGTGTGTGCGCACGTGTGTATGTGTTTAATGTCCATATCAGAGCCCACAGATGGTCTCCCGACACAGCTCTCCTGGAACATTCACACACTTGTAGCTCCCACCCAAGCCCAAGCGATCCAAGATGTGAGCCTATTCAAATCAATGGCTTGTGCTCAGTGGCACATGTGCCACCACGGGGACCAAGATTAGCGGAACTTGCCTATATTTGGGCATCGTCTGGTCCTCCCGGTTCTGCGCAGTGGACGAGCTCCCATGATGCGTTGCGCCAAATACGCGTGTGTGGTTCTCATGCACTTGCACAGAGGGGCTCAGCCGCGCTCTGACCAATCAGAGCTGCTCATCAGAGCGGACCTAGAGCTGAA
Source organism: Knipowitschia caucasica (assembly GCA_964034765.1). Taxonomy (NCBI): domain Eukaryota; kingdom Metazoa; phylum Chordata; class Actinopteri; order Gobiiformes; family Gobiidae; genus Knipowitschia; species Knipowitschia caucasica. The sequence goes on from OZ035825.1 coordinate 20,888,851, forward strand.
GTTAGAGCGGGAGCCAAACGAGCAGAGTTTGTGGCACTAAAGTGTGGATTAATAGAAAACCGAAGGTTTTATGAAGAAAAAAAGTTCAGGGTGACAAGGGACACTAAAATCCCCACAAAATCCGACCTTTATGAAAGCTGTAGGTCAGGGGTCCCCAAACTTTTTCCTGTGAGGGCCACATAACTTTTCCCTTCTTCGATGGGGGCTGGGTCAGTTTGTAACCGAAAAAGTGTGATGATTGCAGCGTTGAAATAGTTACTAACTAATAGTTAATAATGAAAAAGTTCATAACTAAGGAACTTTTTATTGCAAAAGTCCAACTTTATTATCAAATACACATGTGAGTGTGTTCACAGTAAAGTGTCAATTAAAGTATCTGGACTTTAAAAGGTTATATCTCTAATACTAAAATTACTATCATAGATTAGAAAAAAGATTTCAAACACAGACATATCAAAGAGATAGTGTGGATACAATCAAAAGGATAGATAACAATTTTTTTTTTTTTTACACTACCTCCACCATCGAGTGCCGTTCAACTAAAATAAAACCATAATTTTTAATCACCACACCAACCTCTTTTTGCTTCTAAGGCCGCTTCTCTGCAAGCAGCCTCTTCCATCTACTCTCATTTACAATCTTTCCACATGAACAAATTACATGCAACACATTTTATTGCAAAAAAATTGGTTCCCAGTTCCCAGAGCGATTTTCAGCGATTTCAGGCCAGTGGCTCTAACATCCCACTGCATGAAGACACTGGAGAGACTGGTCCTGAGACATTTCCGCTCCACTCTGAGCCCAGCGATGGACCCGCTGCAGTTCGCGTACCGGCCCGGCCGAGTTGAGGACGCCATCATCCCCCTCCTCCATCGCTCGCTGTCCCACCTTGAGAAACCCGGCACCGCTTCGAGGATTATGTTCTTCGACTTCTCCAGCGCCTTCAACACCATCCAGCCGAGGCTTCTCAGGGACAAGATGGAGACAGCTGGTGTGGACTACGACCTGTCTGAGTGGATCCTGGACTACCTCACAGACAGACCCCAGTTTGTGAGAACCAGGGACTTTGTGTCGGAGGTCCTGACCTGCAGTGTGGGGGCCCCCCAGGGGACAGTCCTCGCACCGTTCCTCTTCACCCTCTACACTGCGGACTTCAGACACAACACGGACGGTTGTGTTCTACAGAAGTTCTCTGACGACTCTGTCATCATCGGACTCAGCTCCGAGGACGATGACACAGAGTACAGAGGAGTTATACAGGACTTTGTGGACTGGTGTCAGCGGAACCACCTCCTCATCAACGCGGGGAAGACCAAGGAGATGGTGGTGGATTTCCGCAGACGTCACTCTGCCGCTCCAGCCCCAGTGAACATCCAGGGAAAGGACATTGAGAGAGTGGACTCTTACAAGTACCTGGGTGTTCATCTTAACCACAAACTGGACTGGACTCATAACACAGACGCCCTCTTCAAGAAGGGCCAGAGCCGACTCTACCTTTTGAGGAGGCTCAGGTCTTTTGGAGTGCAGGGGCCACTCCTGAAGACCTTCTATGACTCTGTGGTGGCATCAGCCTCTTGTACGGTGTGGTCTGCTGGAGCAACAGTATCACAGAGAGAGACAGGAAGAAGCTGGACAAGGTCATCAGGAAGTCCAGCTCAGTCTTGGGCTGTTCCCTGCACACAGTGCAGCAGGTGGGGGACAGGAGGGTCCTGAGCAAACTAACATCTATGCTGGACCATGACTGTCACCCCCCGCAGGACACTCTCTCTGCTCTGGAGAGCAGTTTTAGTGACAGACTAATTCACCCTCGCTGTGTGAAGGAAAGGTTCCGCAGGTCTTTCCTTCCTGCTGCTGTCAGACTGTACAACGAGAATGTGTAACAGGAACTGCTGAGTCAGTGTCACTGATAATTCACTAGTAACTTTGTCACTAGTCACTTTACCTGTTATCAGTACTACTGCATTATTACATATCTGATAATTCTCCCATTCAAGTCACTTTACCTGTTGATATTATTTTTGATGTTTATTCTGCTCATATTCTCATATTCTCCGCTGCTAATGTATAATAAATACTCCGAACCAAGTGCAATTATAGCCCAGAGTTTATCTCATTTTATTTTATTTTATCTTAAATGTATTGTCCATTATCTTAAATAATAGACTTTGATGTGTGCAATCTGAGTGCTCTTATTTCCTTTCTCTGCTGTAATGTGCGCAACGATGACACTGAAATTTCTAATAAAGGTTTATCTTATCTTATCTGAGTAGACGCCGCATCCACCCCTACTGCTGATTGGCGCTGACAAGCCGTGGCGCCGCCATCTTGGACCGGTCGGCCACTCCTCTCAGTGTAATATATTTAGCAGGCGCAGTGACGTGTCAGCGCATTTAATCAATAATAACTCACTGAATACTTTACCGATTTTCACACTTTTTTCTTCACTGTAACCGTCACACATGTAGCTATGATACAGGATACATGGTTTGGCTCAGCATTTTTAATGAGTTGAAAAATTAAGAAACAATGTATGAATACATACATTTTCCTATTACTCCTACTTCCTTCTTCCTATTTTCCTCATACATAATGATTTTCAACTTTTCTTCAGCAAATCTCGTATTTTGATAGTGAACCAAAGCTGCTGAAATTGTGACTTAGCTTGTTTGCTATTCAATGCTCAGATTTCATGTTTTGTTGGTGACAAATACAGTTCGGTAAAAATGGTCAAACTTACTTGTGATAATCCTCGAGCCCTTTATCCCCACCGCTGTCAGACTGTACAATAAGTCACTTTAAATGATCACTGTGTGAAAACCTGCACTACTATTGACACTGTTTCCAATTGACACTTGTCACTTTTGTTGTACATAATTATTGTCACTTTTATTGTACATATATCCTGCATGTAACATGTTTGCACATTTCCTCCCTTTGCACAATCTGAGTGTCTCTATCCATGCCAAATGTGACATGTAAATTTCTCCTATGTGAGATAAATAAAGCAAATCTTATCTTATCTCTTTTGAATAGTCCGCCTATTTTGACAGCAATAATCTGCACAGTGCTCACCCTCGCTCTCTCTGAGGCCGATGACGCATCATGTGGCTAACTTGACAGCTAATAGTTTCCACGTTAGAGATTGGTTCTTATTTCCAGGGCTCCTATAAGGGAAGTGTATGTATTCATTATAACAAAAAAGTAAAACATTATATTTCTCTACAATAAAAATAGTGCCTTACTGCTCTTGCCAGCATTAGCCAGCCATGATGGATGGTATAGTGTGAAGATGAAGCGTCAGGGCTGCAGCCTGGGTCAGAGTGTGAGCTAACCCTTCTGGCTTTGTGACAGCTGCGTTTAACCGGGCGAGAGGAGATAACAAGAGGGGTCATATCCGAGCTACAGTCCCCTACTACAGGGACCAGGAAAAGAGCTGTTAGGACAGGCTTGCACTCCTTCAGTAGTCCTTCTGGGATTTTTGGGTGAAACACATTCACTCCTTTTTTAAACATGATTGATAGATAGAGAAAAACATCTGGCAGTAGCTTTTTGATGTTGTTTTGATAATTTTTAGGGAATATTTAAAGAAGCTATACCTCACTCTCATCCCACGAAGCCATCTAGTTTTATTTGGGCAGTTTTGCTGTGTATGCAGTTACAGCCAAAGGCGCTATAGCCGCTAGCAGCTCCATGCTGCTCTTGTTTACCTGTGCTGTAGACACTAGAGGAGGTAGCCTGGCAGCTGGCGTCACGCTAAGTTCCTACTCAGCACTTTTTACGGCCTGAATTCATACACAAGCTGAATCAACGAGCTCAAGTTTTCAATTTAATTACAGATTTTATGCGAGGATTTGGATTTATTTATTGTTCTGCTCCCTCTCCCTGTGTTTGTGTTGCAGCCAGTGCTGATGGTGATGGGGGCGTGGCTGGTTTGTGGCAGCTGAGCACACCTGCAGCTCATCTCAGTGTGATCACCTGGGCTCACCTCATCAACTTTTTTAACTCATAAAGTGCTTTCTACATATCCTGGTCATTTTTGTTTGACATTTTAGTGCAGATTAGTTAAAGGAGCAATATGTAATATTTCCATGTCAAGTCATCATTAAATGACCCGAATATTTCAAAAGGCATTAATAAATCATGTTCTTTTCAAACACATCTTTAACAACTCATTGAATGCCAGCCTATTTCAGAACAGGTACTCCCACAGTGCCAGCCATTTCTGATGATTTTTACTGATTTTTCAAGACCCACAGAATATTGTGTACTATGACTATCTGAAATCCGACACCAGATTCTAAAAGAATGGACTGTCTACTTTCCTCAGCAAAAAGAATTTTGTTTATAGCTTTTTTCGTTCCCCTGTAATCCTCCGTCGAGTAGAGGGAAGTTTTACTGAAATCACCAGAAATCACCAGAAAGTTGAGAAAAAAGAGGCACAACATGTGCACCTACATGTTTTCAAACCATTCAGAGAGCAATGCTGCCACCTGCTGGCTCGATTAAATATGGTCTCAAGTCATCCCCATACATATACATAGTTCCCACAGACCAATGAATGTCACATGACCTCCTCGGAGACGCCATCTTTGATGGCACGCTGCTGTGTTTGTGCATTCCATTAAACAGAAGAATGAGAATAAATGTAGATATTCAAACGCAAATTGGAAAAAAAGGGCAACTTTTGAGCAAATAATTGTATATTAAAGCAGCAGTAAGCGATTTGGTCGTTTCCGGCAGTTTCTTCTGCCTGAGCGAGTTAGCAGCCCCGCCCCCGTCCCTACGTCACACCACATGAACGCGCATCGTGTTGGTGATGGCAGCAGCAGATTCATCTCCGTCAGGTCTACTCGTAAGTATATTAACAACAAACTCTGGGAGTGAAATATTAGCATAGAATAGCTCAGTTGTAACCTAGCTATAACACTGGAAGCAGCTTGGTGTTAGCTAGGATAGCATCACTAAGAAAGAGATAAAAACAATCCAGTCTTTTATAGAATAATACTGCTTTTATAGTTGGCACACTGATAACTGTTGTGATAAACATAATGTTGCAGATTGCAGTGTGACGTGTCTCAACATTATGCACTGTAACATCTGTTACAGTGCATATGTATTAGATGAATGTAATGCATATACATTACAACAACAAAGCTTTACATGAAGGTTATTTAAAGTAATACATTACTGCTTTCCTCACAATTTGTATATTTGGAGTTCTTTATAGACAACACTGTAGTAATGTATTATGTGAAAGTAAAGCTGCATCTCACTGGAAGCTGCCTTCTCAATGTCACAAAATAAAGATACATTTATTGATGTAATCAACATCTGTATTATGTGCTTATTGTTCAGAGAATGAAGACAAAATCAAAGTGTATCAGAGCTGTACAGTGAGATGTGGGACTGAAAAACAATTCCAGTAAAGCTTGTCCGAAACGCAAAAGTACTGTCATAACTAATTACGTTACACTATTACACTGTAAGGAAACTCACCACTTTGAAAGAAAAGCTACAAGTAACAGAATATATAAAGTCATTTGTCATAACGGTTCTTTCAGGAAGCACTGAACGCCCTCTGTCCAGAGAAGCTGATGACCAGATCCTCCCAGACCTTTCCCTGGTGCGTCTTGTTGGAATATTGAACTCCTGGACCAGTTAAAATTAAAATCAGTTTAGTATTGTTTCTGTTGCCAAATTAGCACTTGTTTGTGTAAATCTCAAAGAGCAGTGAGTTCAAGGTTAGTCTGTGTGAGAATGGGAGGGGGACAAGAGGGAGACAAGTGGTTATCAGAGCAGGTGCAAACGTTGGCAGCGGGCCAGAAGAAGTCATAGAGTCCACGAATCTGTGATGTCAGTGACCTTGGATGTACAGTATAAAAGATGTACAGGAGGAGGCACGGGGGCTTTTTCTTTTTCTTCTGACCAGGAGGGTGAAAGACGTCCCCGGGGCCACTCCTTATCTGAACGCGAAGCGAGACTTGTGTTCGCAGACCGTTATCTTGTAATATTGCTTGCAAAATCTTCAATATAACCTTTTGAAATCAGGTTTGGTATCTGTCATTTCTATTACTGTTTTAACATTGGTTTTTGTCTCTTGTTGAACTAAAAGGACCTGCAGAACGAAGGGCTGTGTTTGCGGCCTCTCTGCTGCTTCTGGGGCAGGGGAATTCTGACAAATTACTGCAGAACTTGGCGTCGCTCGAACAGGATTCGACAGGAGACACTAGGCCCGGTCAAAGAAAAGATTAATTTGGCGCCAAAGTAAAACGGTAAGAATTGTTACCAACTAATTAATCTTTCCTTTCACCTGACCTGAGACCTAAAAATAAAAAACAAACAAACAAAAGTAGGGTAAATATTGAAGGATTTGCTTGCAAGTATTTTATATTTATTGGGATAATAGTATTCAAGTCTAAGTGACTTAAGAAAAGGAGAAAAACTGTGTGTTATCTCAGTGATTGATAGTCAACCTAAAAGCAGAAGAGCTGTGTGAGGATCTAAGTGATTTATGAGTTAAAGGAGTCAACTGTGTGTTATCTCAGTGATTTAATAGTTGAAGGAGAAAACTGTGTGTTTTAATTAATTGACAATAAGGGAAAGGACAGGGACAGTGTCTAACTTTTCTCACTTTTTAATTTTTCTCTTGGTGTGAATGAGTGATTGATGTTTTCTGTTGAAAGTGACCATTGCACAAACGGTCACAGTGAACGCAGTAATTTGGGTCGCGTAGGACGGGGTCACGATTCGTGCGTACATTTCCCCACCACATTTTGTGGTCGAACGGGGAGATACCACGATCTGACGCTCTAAGATTACGCACCCAATTGCTGATTCTTTACATTGATATTGATAACACAAGGCTTGTAATCTAGACGGTAGAAAACATGGCATCTGTAACATTAGATGAGTGGATAAAGGGGATTATACAGTATTTAGAGGGGACAACAGAGATTAAAAATACAACAACAAGGAGCGTTAGAACATGGTTAAAATCAAAAAAGAAAGATGGTATTTTAGCTAAGTCAAATTCACCTCCAAGTGAAGGGTTAATGAAACAACTAAGAGAATTAGTTTTGGAGAAACGTTCTCAAATGCAAAGAGAGAAGCCGTTAGAAAATAAGAAAATTCAAAAGTTGACAGATGAGGTTCTCTGATTTCAATGATGATCAAACTAAATGAGAAATGGATGACTGCTGCCAAATTGCAAAGTACAGCTCCTGATTCTTCCCCTCCACCGTATGCTCCATTGTATCCAGATTTAACAGAATTAGTGAAAAGTAAAGATTCTGCAACAATGGCTCCATTGATTACATTTGAAGAGCCAATCAAATGTACCGTGACTAGCACAGGAGAGGAGAGTATGGATCAAAAATACTCCCAAGAGGCGCTCAGGCAGGTACGGGAGGTTACAGCTCAGACTACCCAGCTTCAGAAACACATTGATCAGGTTGGAGAAATTGTGGCACAAGTGGCTGAAAGACAATTTAATGACACATTGACAAGACTGGAAAGTGAGCTTAAAAACCACACGATTCAGGGAGGCCCATCTCACTTGCAGCATACCCCAGGGACTAGGGGAAATTCATTTGCAAATGGTTTTAATGGAAAAAACTTTATTAGTCATTCTAGTCCCAAATTTGACGAGATTACTTCCCAGGCAGAGAAAGGAGCAGAGCTGAGAGAGCAGGGGGCGGGAGGAGTGACAGCCCAGAGGAACGAGGGGGGCGCAGACAGAGAGGCCCAGAAGGGAGTGGACCAGCACTCAGGGGCTAGGAAGAAGAGAGATTTAAGAATCAGCTTTCAGAAGCCGATTACAGTTAGAAAAGAAAGACAGCATCGTTATTTTACTCGATCTAATCAGACTATAGATGCAGAATCAAGCTCGTCAGACGAAGATTTATTGATGACCGGCTCAGATGCGTTTGTAACAGCTGAACACTCAGAAGACGACGGTACGAGTGGGGAAATTTATTATCAACAGGAAAGGCGACAGAACAAGAGGAAAGCTAGGCGCAGACAAGGAGAAGATGTGTCGATGTGTCCAATTGTGGTATCGACGTCTAGGTCCGGCAGAGAGATCAGGACATGTAAACCGCTCACTATAACTGAAATTGACTCTATAAAAATGAGAATGAAAGACCCAAGGCAGTATGGGGGCAGAGCATGTTTGTTGTCAATCCTGGAACACTATCCTGCTCAAAATTTAACCCTAAATGATCTCACTACCGTTCTCGGTGTCCATCTTCCAATCATGTCCACAGGATTTGAAAATGTTGCAGTTCGAGCCACAAACAGCTGTTCAGTGGAAGCATGGTATTCAGCTGTGATGGAAAAAATGGAAACGTTATTTCCTGTGCCCATGAATGCTATGGAAACCATAAATCTAGAAGTGCAAGATGGAGAGACAGCCGAGGCCATGAAGCATAGAATAAATAAGGAGTTTGATGCGTTGTATCCCCAACCTATGATTTGATCAAAAAAATGTTCTATCAGCGAATGCTCAGGGAACTACCGACAGCTGAGAAGGAAAAACACATTCTGAATTTGGATACTGACTCGCCAGCTTTTGTTAGGTCATATTGTACTATTAAAAAGCTACTTAGGAAGAAAAACAGCCCCAAAACTGATGATAGTTTGTCACTGATTAAGGAATTAGTTAAAGAGATTAAAAAATCTGAACCAAAGCCAGAAAAAGTGGAGAAAGCAGAAATGTTGTTTAGTGGTAATCCAAGTCCACTGCAGCCTCAGACGCAGACACAGGTGATGCAACCACAGCAGATTATACAGACTGGACAAATACAGCAGCAACCAGAGTATGAATGGCAAATGAATGGATACATGCCCTATGGAAATCAAGGAAAGAGGTTCCAGACATTCCCCAGGAATAGCAGAGGTAGAGGTGGTGGACAATTTAGACAGGACAGAGATTTATCAAACATGAAGTGTTACAGGTGTGGACGGTACGGACATATAGCAAGAAACTGCAGAACGGGAGGAATGCAACACATGCAGGGTCAAGGAGGTCAGCAGCAGTTTCCATTTCAAACATACCAACAACCACAAGTGTACCAGGCACAACCACAACAGCCATACCAACAACCACAAGTGCACCAGGCACAACCGCAACAGCCATACCAGCAACCACAAATACACCAGATGTATCAGGCACCTCAACAGGTACAACCACAACAGCCAATGGTCTTGGGCCAACCACAGCCACAGTATATGACCACTCACCAGATGACAGAGTCAAGACCAGAGGTCGCTGCTCATCAACTCAGTTTATTACCGAAATGAAGATGCCGTGGTCCAGATAGAGAGGGATGCATTAACGTGGCTCCAAAATTTATCACAATAACAATTGAGGGACAGCCTCAGAAACTGTTGGTAGACACTGGAGCAACATTTAGTTCATTAAAATGCAGTCTAGAGCCCTCTCAAAAGTGGAAAATCGTATCTGGATTTAATGGTTTGGCTACAAGAGTTTTTTACTCAAAACCTCTAGACTGCACAGTTAGCTATAAATCAGGAGTAAAGCAGACTTTCCAACATGAATTTCTAATAGCCCCAAACTGTCCCCACAACCTAATGGGAAGGGATTTGATAAAACTTTTGAAATTGGATATTTCTTTCCAGAATGAAATTGAAGTGTCAAATGAGTTGGGCATGTTAATACAGGATTGTGGTCTCGAAACTGAACTGTTGCTCCAGCAGGAACAAAATCTTAAAACACCAAAAATTGACGATAACATAGCCACAGTTTTTTGGCTAGAGGGTAGTGAAGAATCCAATGACACATTGCATGAACTAGTTAAGCCATTTTTGCCATGGATTACTGAGAGATGCAAGGACTTGCGGTCTCCAGTAGATGTCGTACACTGTACACAGGCATATTTTAGGCATCCAGAAGATCAACAATCATATGACAACTATTTGATTGAGTGGGAAATGTACAAGACTAGTGCATGCCAGACACAGGGAGTAGGAGATCCTAAAGTGACACAAAAGCTGAATTGCGTAGTGGTGGGAGAACATGGGGTGGCGTTTGCTAACACAAATTCAAACACAGACACACTCCCAATATTTAGGGTTGACAAATCCACACCACATGTAACAATGATGATTGAGTCCAAAGCAGAGGCCAAGAATTTAGGTCCAATGTGTGCACTGATATTGGCCAGTGATTTAAAACCAATGTGTGTGCAACAGGGACAATTACAATACATTGTACTGCATAGTGAAACCACAGGAGGTTATGTGATCAAATTCAATGACCCAATTGAATATAAAGCCACTATGCAGGAAGTACAGAGAACAAGGACACATGGCAGGGAAAATACCAATTCAAACCTATTTGAAGAGCAGAAACACACTTTACCTGAGAGGCTATGGACAAAACATGCATTTGACATCGGGAAAGCAGAGGGAATCCTGCCAATAAAACTACTGTTTGATGACCAAGTGTGTTATCAGAAGCAGTATCCCATTAAAGCAGGACTCCAGGACAAATTGAAGTACACAGTCTCAGAATTGGTGAAGGCAGGAATCATTGTCGAAGCGCCAGAGTATACGCCATATAATATTCCAATGTTGGCAGTAGACAAGGCAGGAAAACCATACTGCAGACTAGTGAATGACTTCAGGAAATTAAATGAGAGATCACAAGACAAACTATTGGACACACCTGACCCACACAGAGCAATGGCATTCTTACCAGCGTCTCATAAATGGTTTACCACCATTGACTTATGTAACGCATACTTCTGCATCCCATTGCACCCTGAGTGCTGGAAGTATCTGGCATTCACAGTTGAGGGGAAGAAGTATGTGTATACGCGTTTACCACAGGGTCACTGCGCTGCACCTGGGATCTTTAACAAATTGATCCAGGACGTGCTCTCTGAGATTGACATTGACCCAGACAAAAACTTTGTTCTGGCCTATGTAGATGATATTCTAATCTCAGGAGTATCTGAAGAGGCATGTACAGAAATCACTATGAAAGTCCTTAGAGTAGTGGCAGAAAAGGGATTCAAAATTGATTATGACAAGTGTGCATTTGTAAGACAGAGAGTATCTTTTCTAAAGACTTATCTCACTTCAGAAGGAGTCATGTGTGACCAGTCAAGACTGATCAAACTATCAGAGTTTCCCAAACCAAAAACAGTGAGAGAAATGATGTCCTTCATAAATACGGCAAGCTATATCAGGAAATATATTTTCAACTTCTCCTACATGATGAAGCCCTTGCAGAAAATGTTGATTGATGTAGGCTACACAGATTATGATGGGATCTTGACATGGACTGAGGAGCAAGCACAGGCATTTCAATCAATCAAAGAAAAACTATCAATGGTGCAGACTTTACACTGCGTTGATAGGAAATACCCAATTATGATGGAAATCACAATGACTGGAGATTATTATTGTGCAGTGTTGTTTCAGAAAATAGCAGATGCACCCAAAATATTGTACATATTCAGCTCCAATCTCAGAGGATCAGAAGCACACCACTTCTCATGTGCACGTTATGTAATGGCCCTTAAGAACTCACTGGTTTCCACATCACACATAATCTTGGACTCAGAGGTGATAGTGAGAACGCCACATAACATGTATGCAGCTTTGAAGGGGAACACATTTGCATTGACAAATTCAATGTCTCAAAAGATTCATCTGTTACTCGTAAATATGCAAGTTACATTTGAACCAACAGACTCTCCAATATTACCATTTACTATCTCAGGCCCAGTTCACCAGTGTGAGGTCCAACATAGTGAAGAAACAAACTTGATCAAAAAGTTGGGCAGGTCAGAGATTGAGGGGTCACATGCTATTTTTATAGATGGACACTCGCATAGAGACAAAACTGGAGCATTGGTTGCAAGCGCAGCAGCAGTCATCCATGACAGGGAAACATCACCTGTTACCAATCCTGATTTTAACATACTGAAGGCAGAGGCGCTGGCAGGGAAGTCAGCTCAGTATGCAGAATTAGAAGCATTTAGCCTGGCTTTGGAGAACAGGCCAGAAGGACCTATCACAATATATACTGACTCTGAGTATGTGCATTCTACAGTGCATTTGCACTTGCCAATCTGGGTATTGCATGACAATTTCATCACAACAAAAAATTTGAGACCTACACATTTGGAATTATGGCAGAAGGTGGCAGACCAAATCAAGAATGTACGTCACAAAACTGCATTGGTCAAGTGCAGAGCACATACTCGAGCCAGAGACTTCGTGGCAAAGGGCAATGAGTTTGCTGATAGAGTTGCTAAAATGACAGCTGGGTATGACAGGATAGGTACGGCTCTGCAGGCAGTTATTGAAGACAATCCTGAGGGAACAGAGGCACCAGTGGAAGAAAGAGAAGAGAACAGTCCACACATATTGCAAGAAAATCCCTCACTGTATGATGTGACAGCATGGAAAACTGCAGGGGCCATTAAAAACAGTGAAGGAGTATTCTATGATACATTTGGTAAACCGTGCGTGACTACTAAAAAACTACTACAGATCATTCAAAGTAAGCATGAGGAAACACACATAAAGTGCTCAAAACTTTTTTCAGAACTAAGACGGCACATGTTCCATCCTTTTATGCTACCAACCATCCAGCATCTATGTGACTCATGTGACATATGTCAAGGGCTCTCTAAGGCAAGGGCTGTGAAGGCAGGCATAGGAGCATACCCAGTGCCTCCATGGCCCATGGCAGAAATCGTAATTGATTTCATCGACATGACTGCTGATAAGAAAGCGGATGGGTGTAGATACGTGCTCACAATGATTGACCCACTCACACGATGGCCTGAAGCTTTTCCTTTGGCAAAAGCAAATGCAGAATCAGTAGCCAAAGTATTCTTGACAGAGATCTTTCCAAGGTACGGCCCAGCGAGAGTTATCAGATCCGATAACGGCTCGCATTTTAAGAACCAGACAATGGCTCAACTATGTGAGAGGCTGAATATAAAACAGCATTTTGGAGCAGTGTTACACCCGCAATCACAAGGGGTGATTGAAAGGTTCAACCAGACACTGAAAAACAGATTGGCACACATGTGTAGGTCTGGAAAAATGAATTGGAAACAGGCACTGCCTATAGCCTTGATGGCAATAAGAGGAGAACCAAGCAGGCCAATTTTTATGTCACCATTCCAACTGATGTATGGGAGACACATGCCCAGTAACTTATCTCGTTCACTGGAGCTCCCACCTCCAGCAGCCACTGATGATGCTAGGGAAACTTATATGAAAACATTGGTCACTACAGTGAAGTTTCTGCAAGATAACATTGTCACGCTGACCCAGAAATCTCCAGAGCCCCCTTTGCAGGCTGTAAAAGACAGACTTACAGTTGGAGGCTACATTTATGTGAAAAACCAGAAACATTGTTGGGATCAGCTAACTTGGAAAGGCCCATTTAAAATCTCCAAACTATACGAGTATACTTTGAAATATTACTTAGATGACTCACAAACTACAGAGTCATCCTTTGTGCACATATCACACACTAGGCCCACTAGTGCACCAGAAAGATCCCTGCTTGATGTAATGAAAGATATCACTACATCATCAGAAAAGGAGGCCGACAGGGGGACAGAGAGGGAAGTGTCTGACTCTATTAGTTAGAACATGGGGAGTTCTAGGGAGTGCGGAGCAACCCTATAATGCACCTATAGAGTCCCTCCAGATAGCCCTGTGATGCAAGTGTCTGATGGCATAGGGACTAGTGATGACAATAGTATGAGAGACCTTCTGGAACTGTTGGGAGTTGAGGATTTTGGACTTTGGGGCTCTGGACTTCCAGACTTTGGAGATTGGGAGGTTGAGGTTCTGGCCCCTGAGGTTCAGGAGTCTGGATATCAGGATTTTGACATTAGAGATGGTGGAGGACAGGGTTTTGAGGTCCTGTCTGACCTTTAGGATTCGGGCTGGATCAAGGGGACTGTGCATTTAACTGGACGTGTGTGTGGATTCCGACATAAGTGATAAGGGGGGGGGGGGTGACAAAATTGGCCTATAAGGGATGTTTAATTTATCACAGGATTGTGATATAAAAAACAGGGGGAAGATTGATTATTGATTATTATTTTTTTATTGATTGATTTTTAATATGTATTTTTATAATTATGATTGATTATATAAAAAAAAAAAACAAAAAAAAAAAATATTCATGATCCAGATATCAACTATTTTAGGCGGGATGAGCAAACTTGAGCAAAATCAAAGCTGAAAACACTAATCTGGTATGCATGGGATTAGACTTTAAGACTGAGGTGTTCACCATGCCAGGTACTCTCAACATGATAGGACCATGGACACTCTTAGGGTTTGAGGGGACACGAGGAGTGGGTGAGTATGGTGGTAGGTATAGGGATTATAGCTGGGATTTTTTATGGTGGGCCTGGGGAAACAGAGTTAGGCCAAGGGGTATGCAAAAACCAACAACTGTCTATGGTAAGGGAGACAAACTCTTGGTGTCAATTCCTCAATTTTGATTATTCAGAACATTTTTACCCGAGGCAAACAGATGAAGGACGCCAAAGTTCAACCTACAAAGGTGACAGGGAATTTACAAAATAAGACCAAAAAAGGGGAAATGGATAAACTCGGGAGCATGTGCAAAAAAGCGGACAATACCTATTGGGGTGCAATTGTCTGTTTTTAGCAAAGGAGAGAAACATATGGCATTCCAGGTACCTTTTATAGCATTAGTAAAACAAAGGGAAAAAAAGTGGGGGGGAGCAGACAAATTCAGATTATGAATGGGTCATGACCAAATGACATGAGAGATAAATCATGGGGGGACAATTTTTTAATGGTGGCATCATACTGGATTAGATTGGACCCAACACCAACTACTGGAGTTTGCAAGGACACCATTCTAAAATAATTTCCATGACAAAGGGGGATTATGCAGGGAAGTGTACCATGTCTTACAATTACAGTGGACCTTGAGGAGGTGAGTCATTGGACCTAAGAGACAGATCAGGGGAAGAAACCCCTTCTATGGTTTTGTTGGGGATTTCTGGTAGTATTCCGGTGCATAACGATCCTTATGTAAACAGAGTGATAACAGACGCTGGGTGGCAAGGGGTAGTGTGGCATAGAAGACAACTGCATACTAACCCTAGGGACCTACAGTGGGAACCAGAAGGAATTGATGACCATAGCCTAAGCCATAAAGTACAAATCCTCAGAAGAACGGGTGAGTATGGCCCTGTGATATAGTCAGATATCACAGATGAGTTGTGAGTATGCTTTTATGATATTATCAAAATATTTTTAATCAAAAAATTATATATCAATGCTTGCTATGTCAAATAAGCCACATAACCTTGCAAAAACTTTGTAAGAGGGACTTGGGAAAATCGGGCGATGCGATAAAAAAAATTATAAAAATTAAAAATTAAAATAAAAAATTACATAATCAAATGATGCACGACACAAATCATAATCTTTCTCACAGCTCTTTGCAACTATTCGTTTTGTTACAAGACTAGACACCTCCGCAGCACACCCCACATATAGATTGTTTTTATAGGATCACTTCAAATGTATGTAGTTTAGGGTGAGTTGGATTGCTCAGTCCGCCAGAGGCCTTTGGGGGGGTCTGAAAGTAAGGAGCTTGAGTGGAAGTCCACGCCACATTTTTTCATAATGTCACACTGGGGTGGTTTATGAGTTCACCAGATCGTCGTTGAAGGGGGGACTGGGATTAGACTGGAGTATAGGAATGTAATGCAGGATTCAACTGATGAAGATGGGCCAACCGAAGCACGAAGTGTTGGATGTCGTAAGAGTTTCCTCTCCGGCGCCAACAGGGGGCACTCGTTTGGAATATTGAACTCCTGGACCAGTTTAAAATTAAAATCATGTTTTAGTTTATTGTTTCCAAATTAGCACTCTGTTTTGAGTAAATCTCAAGAGGCAAGTGAGATTGTTTGACGACCAATGTCTATAAGGTTATATTGCAGAAAATGTTTATATCCAGCTCTTAATTGTCTGCTCCAGTTTTTCTCTTCTGGTACAACATAGTAACCCAAGACCAATTTCAAAAGTGAAGAGGCAAACATGAACAAAGATACTTTATTTTTTTAAATGTATATATACTAATACATCTATTAATTAAAAAACATGCACATTGAGTATCACTCGATACTCAATGTGCAAAGTATTTTCTAATCTTTGGATAGAACATTATTTAATAATGCCGACTGAATATGAATAGTGAGTAGGAAAACACGCATGTCCCTAGAAAAATGATGAGGGGCATCCCGGCAATAAAGTTTTAGTACTTTAGAAAAAGTATAAATCATTTCAGAATCACAGTTTAAAGGAATAGGCCACCGTTTTTACATACTGACATATGTTCTTACCTTACCTTAGACTAGTTGATATGTACCTGTCTGGTCTGTGTCTGTGCTCTGTCATGCAAACGGAGCACAAACGCAGCCTCTTCCACAGACTGTATAGTTCCAAATCAGCTCCCATTAGAAGCTACCAAACTCTTCCACGTGTTCCCTATTTAAATACAGTTACGTGACGTGTTACACTACAAAGTATAGTAACACAGAAATGTATCATGTCGATGTTCTCAGCGGATAAAAAGGGGTACTATATTGGGAGGCGTAATAATACGAGGAGCACTTTGTCCGCGCACTAACTCCCAAAGACTTCTCTCCCGCTCACTTCAGTCAATAGAAGCAGCGTGAGTATTATTACGCCTCACAATATAGTACCCCTTTTTATCCGATTGAGAAAATCGACATGTTACATTTCTGTGTTACTATACTTTGTAGAGTAACACGTCACGTAACCGTATTTAAAAAGGAAGTGGAAGAGTTTTGGTAGCTTCTAAAGGGAGCTGATTTGTTTCTATACAGTATGTGGAAAGAGGCTGCGTTTGTGCTCCGTTTGCATGACAGAGCGCACGGACAAAGACCAGACAGGTACATGTCAACTAGTCTAAGGTAAGGTAAGAACATATGTCAGTATGTAAAAACGGTGGCCTATTCCTTTAAACCTTACAATACACTTACCAAGCATTAATCCAGACCACAGAGGCGCATGTGGCAAAAAGTATCTCAACAAGCTCGGGATGAAATTTGGCGAGTAGAACATGTTTCCATCTCCACCAACATCAAGTGGTGCTCCTTCGATCACTTCAGTGAAATGTTGCATCCATGGGGTGTCACACAGGTCATTCTAAAAAAAATAAAGTTTTGGATTATTATTTGGAGGTTTTCCAATGTCAGCCGACAAAAAGTTATGGAAATGGAATGCAGCAGAACCAACGATCCTTCGCACACAAACATTACAGGCCTTTTACAGACATTTTTCCCAAACATTCTCATAGCATCTGTCATAAATGCCTGTAAAAAGTATGTAATGGATGGTGTAGTGTGATCACAAGTTACAAAACTCGCTATAGGCAGTGGTGAGGCACCTTTTGAAGGGTTTCTTACCACAAGCTCATACACATAAAATGGCTTGTGAGTCTTCCTCTGCACAATGCTGCCTGTAGCATCAAGGTAAACTATGTCCTCTTTGCATCTTGAATGGAAAATCTGCAAAGTCTTTTTGGACCACAGCATGATGCCTTTAGGATGTTGCAAAACCTTCTGCAGTACGTCTCCATCAGCACCAGTTTGTTGTTTTAAAAGACATTCAATGCTCAGTGTTTCATTGTGGTGAGGTAAAGATTTTTTTTTCTCTGTACAAGAGATGTTTTTTAAAACTTTTGGACCAGGGGCTTCGTCCCTACAACCTGACTCAAACACTACTTCCTCAATGGTTCCTAATTTCTCCAGGTACAATGATCGTGGCAACTGTGCCTGGAGTTCTTTACTTAAAATGTGTCTTGCCTTTGATCTCACTGGTCGGCATTTTATCTCCTCTGTGCTGTGAGCCACTTGACCAGTAAAAGTCACATCGGCCTTCAAACTGATGGCAGTAGGCACTGTGACTGTAGCTGTTACTGTACAGTCTTTAAATGTGCAGTAAGCCAAACATGAAAAAAATGGGGTGGTTTGTCTAGATTTGGTTGTTTTCAGTAAATGCCTCTTGAATCCAAAACTGCAAAATGGATGAACAGTCTTAAGTCCTGCTGCAATCAAATTTGTCCAATTTAAATCTTAAAAATACTTTTCTTTTCGTGAATTTTTCCATTTTTGCCAATCATTTTGCTCCAAAAAAAAAAAGGGGTGGTTTGGGCAAGTTGCAATGAAAAAATGTGCCTTTCTTCAGGCTTGAGCCGGAGCCCTAGAAATAGAAAAGGCCAACAAGCAAAATCAATGGCAAATAAAAGAAACAGGAATATTGGTGATAATTCAATTAACTGTAATTCAACCCAAGCAAACTGAACATGTTGCGTATTTTCAAATATTTACATAACCTGGAGGGTTATGTAAATATCAGATTGAAGTCGGAAAAAATTAAAATTATATATGTTTTTGGGTTACAAATGTTATGTTTTTTGTTTCTTGTCTTTGTCTAACGTTGTACCTCTTGGTCTTCATCAGATGAATCAGGGAGGGGTGGGAGGTTCCCAGCATCAGACTAAAATAGACAGATTATTAACATGATATTATAAAACTTTGCCTTGTTATTGTCTGATCTTACCTCTGTGTCTTCATTCCCCTCTGATATTGCTGAATTGTGGGTGTTATTTCCAAAGTCAGTCTAAAATGATATGATCATGAACATGTTACAAATGTTATGTTTTTTGTTTCTTGTCTTTGTCTAACGTTGTACCTCTTGGTCTTCATCAGACGAATCAGGGAGGGGTGGGAGGTTCCCAGCATCAGACTAAAATAGACAGATTATTAACATGATATTATAAAACTTTGCCTTGTTATTGTCTGATCTTACCTCTGTGTCATCATTCCCCTCTGATATTGCTGAATTGTGGGTGTTATTTCCAAAGTCAGTCTAAAATGATATGATCATGAACATGTTACAAATGTTATGTTTAGGGCTGGGCGATATGGCTGAAAACTATATCACGATATAAGTCATTCATATCGGTCGATAACGATATATATTGAGGTGTTTTTTTTACCTAAATAAATATATTTGTGGTGTGGGCTAACCAACCTTAGCAGCCTTGTTTACAGTCACGGGGCGATGAGGCTGGAGGAATATGTTCACACTGTGTCCCTCGTTGTTAGTCCTGGTTTAATCCTGTTTTTTTATTCCTGGTTTAGCTCCTGGTTTAGCTGTTTGAGGGTCTTGTGTCCCCGTGGCCGCTCCGTGTGGCTCTCTGTGCCGCACATGCTTCCCGAGGAAAAAGTTAATCTCTTGCTTTCGCCGAATACATCGGGTCTGTCCACTGCCTCTGCCGCCGCACATGTTATTCCGCGCACGTACGTGCATAACCATTGACACGGCATTTAAACACGAGCTATAGATCCATGGACGCCACGCATGCTGCGGTTGTTGTTGTTTTTGCATTTCCCAGAAAGTTTTGCGGTTCCTGCTCGGCTGTTATTGGTCGAGAAGCCTCCGCCTACATCCCCCACAATGCCATGCGCTTATGAGTCGGCTTTACTTCCGGTGTTTTCTTCCTGTTTTTCCTGACGGAGTTAAGTTAAACTATCGAACATTCTATCGACCCCATTCTCTATTGATATCGAACACATGTCTATCGCGATATATATCGTTATCGTTTTATCGCCCAGCCCTAGTTATGTTTTTTGTTTCTTGTCTTTGTCTAACGTTGTACCTCTTGGTCTTCATCAGACGAATCAGGGAGGGGTGGGAGGTTCCCAGCATCAGACTAAAATAGACAGATTATTAACATGATATTATAAAACTTTGCCTTGTTATTGTCTGATCTTACCTCTGTGTCATCATTCCCCTCTGATATTGCTGAATTGTGGGTGTTATTTCCAAAGTCAGTCTAAAATGATATGATCATGAACATGTTACAAATGTTATGTTTTTTGTTTCTTGTCTTTGTCTAACGTTGTACCTCTTGGTCTTCATCAGACGAATCAGGGAGGGGTGGGAGGTTCCCAGCATCAGACTAAAATAGACAGATTATTAACATGCTATTATTAAAGCAGCAGTAAGCGATTTGGTCGTTTCCGGCAGTTTCTTCTGCCTGAGCGAGTTAGTAGCCCCGCCCCCGTCCCTACGTCACACCACATGAACGCGCATCGTCTTGGTGATGGCAGCAGCATGTTCATCTCCGTCAGGTCTACCCTTAAGTATATTAACAACAAACTCTGGGAGTGAACTATTAGCATAGAATAGCTCAGTTGTAACCTAGCTATAACACTGGAAGCAGCTTGGTGTTAGCTAGGATAGCATCACTAAGAAAGAGATAAAAACAATCCAGTCTTTTATAGAATAATACTGCTTTTATAGTTGGTACACTGATAACTGTTGTGATAAACATAATGTTGCAGATTGCAGTGTGACGTGTCTCAACATTATGCACTGTAACATCTGTTACAGTGCATATGTATTAGATGAATGTAATGCATATACATTACAACAACAAAGCTTTACATGAAGGTTATTTAAAGTAATACATTACTGCTACTTATTTCCTCACAATTTGTATATTTGGAGTTCTTTATAGACAACACTGTAGTAATGTATTATGTGAAAGTAAAGCTGCATCTCACTGGAAGCTGCCTTCTCAATGTCACAAAATAAAGATACATTTATTGATGTAATCAACATCTGTATTATGTGCTTTATTGTTCAGAGAATGAAGACAAAATCAAAGTGTATCAGAGCTGTACAGTGAGATGTGGGACTGAAAAACAATTCCAGTAAAGCTTGTCCGAAACGCAAAAGTACTGTCATAACTAATTACGTTACACTATTACACTGTAAGGAAACCACTTTGAAAGAAAAGCTACAAGTAACAGAATATATAAAGTCATTTGTCATAACGGTTCTTTCAGGAAGCATTGAACGCCCTCTGTCCAGAGAAGCTGATGACCAGATCCTTTCCCTGATGCGTCTGTGAAAGGTGCCAACAGACATTGAAAACGTGCTTTCCTCAGCGGCCCCCATGGTGCACGTCCTCAGTGGCCCCCATGGTGCACGTCCACTCTGCAGTTCTGAAATATGTTTGTAGATGTACTATTTCAAAATAAAAAAAAATACATACACCTCTTTCAATGTGCTTTGTTTTATAGTAGGAAAACAAATACAGTCTGTAACGAGTCTAAGAAACTTTATTATGTAAAAGAAGATTTGAAGTTATAGCCGGAAAAATATACACAATGTCCCTACTAAGACAAATAATTACAAGTGATGGTAAGGCAACGTTTGTGTTATCACTTTTTGCTCAAATGAATAACACTGTTATTATCCAGGTCCTTATCCATCGCTGCTGCAGCGAACACTATCAGAGATATCTAACAAAATGTTAATCTTTATGTTGTAGCTTGTTTGAACACATTTCCTCAAAATAATTCATAAGCAGCCACGCACACACAGCCACAAGCACACACAAGCACACACAGTCACACGCACACACAGTCACAAGCACACACAGCCACAAGCACACACAGTCACACGCACAGACAGCCACGCTTCAGGGGCCCAGGTTGAAGGAACTGGAGTCTTCCTCTGGCAGAGATTTTCCTTTGAAACATAATAGAAGAGACATCAGTTTTATCTACTCAAATATGACTTTGATATATTCATCATCAACAACATCAGTATTTATTGATCACCAGGAGTGGCCCCTGATCCACAGGATCCTTGAACATGTTTATTTGGACTGTGAGAGACTGTGCATTGTGAGAGAAAGACACTTACATCGGCTGTTTTGGGAGTCGAGTGATTATCTCACTCCTCTTGATTGTTGAAGAAACTCAGCGACAGTTTTGTCAACACTGACTCCTGGAACATGATCGATATTCATTTTGGACCTCAGGGCAGCAACACAACTGTAGGGGTGAACGACACACACATCACAACATCATTATCATAATCACTGCGTCCCATATATGCATTCACAACAACCTACATGACAAATGTGGGGTGTAAAGTCTTCCTCAGGAGATGACAATGGCCGATCTTCTAATTCTGGAAGCAAAGTCTTGTCTTCCCAGTCAATACTAGAGAAAGAAGAGGTCAGCAGAAAAGTATCTAGTCGTTATGGCATTGTTTTTTATTTTATAGTTATTTAACTTGCATTATGGAGGCTTTTGAACTCTTGTACATTGAAGACCTCATTCCAATTGATTTAGGCCATACTGGAAAAGATACAGAGAAAAGAATGCAATGAAGACATGTAAATTATTACAATGTCTATATTATATCATGCTCATAATTTATTTGGTAGTAGTCAGCAAGACTCTTACTTATTCTCAATACATAATAATAAAAATGTATGTAGTGGTCACGGAAGTTAGATTTGAGGTAAAGAGATATTGTTTTTATAACAATAAAACTAATATACAGAGTGCAAGTTGCAAAACTTAGTCATTGAAGAATGAAATGCAGACCTACATATATATATAGTGCAAGCAACTATGTTTATTGGCAAAAACAAACGATTCATACAGATCAGAAGTGTTCGTAGCAGCCACATCATATTCACAACTACAGACAGCTAATGCTAACAGCTAACGCTAATGCTAACAGCGAACGCTAATGCTAACAGCGAACGCTAATGCTAACAGCGAACGCTAATGCTAACAGCGAACGCTAATGCTAACAACACTTCACGGGGGAACTCTGGTGATATGGTCTTACCAAATGGTACTCATTTAATTTTGTACATGTGGGGAACTAATAATTGACCGGAGTTTATGGATGGCTGAGGCTGGGTTAAGGCTTCGATGTTGTGTTGTCTGTTGTTGTTTCTCAAAGCTAAGCCAAGGTAATGCGCAGTTATTGTCACAAAATGCGGCCGTATTTCTACAACAGCTGGGGATTTTTAACTAGCTAACTTGGTGAAAACCCGCATTACAGTCTCAGGCAACAATATGTATAAATAATACAACTACTACTGCCACTACTGAGTAACATGCTCACCTGTTCAGTCGGAGAGAGGAATCCACGGAGCTAGAGGTCGCCAACATGAATGCAGCTGGTCACCATGTTGCTCCTACTTTTTGTCGTTCCTCTGTTTCTGGCGTTTTGCCTGTATTTAATAGATCCATGGTATTTAGTCTGCAGCAGCGCTGGAGGCGGCTTTTCCTTCTCCGCCATGTTTGTTTTGAAGAGTGCGCGTGCACACACGGGAGAAACCCCTTATAAGGCGTGCTCTCTCGTCATTGGATAAGCGCATAGGATGTGAGGTTTTTTTATTATATTGGTGAGAGGAGACTGGAGAGATCCGTGTTTAGGTACAAACACTCTATATAAGTGATGGCTATTGGAATATATCAATATTTAAGACGTATATTAACACCCAAAAATCGCTTACTGCTGCTTTAATACAATGGCACCACAGTTTAACGTGCTACGAACATGTTTTACATATTTGATCAAATTATGCAGCAAAAATTAACAAGCAATGCAAACATTTCTCAAAAACTTTAGATTTAATACCAGTTGGAGCTCCATTTAATTATTTTAATTATATTAACAATTAATTTAATTAATGCTAATGCCACACGGACACTCTGGATTGCTGTTATTGTTTATTTCCGCGTTTTTGACCGTATGTTTTGGTGAATGGTGGGCAACTGATTTTTCCAGGCGTAAAGAGCAGATTATTTTATGACACAGATCTTTTTACAGAAGCAATGCTGTTTGTGAACATTGTTTTAGCCCACCATAGAACTATTATTATCTATTTAATACATTTACGTTGCCCTCGAGAGCCTCGGACGCGACACCGATCCTCCTCATAATAAAGTAATCTAACGCTAAATAATGAAACTCTCAAGTTACCAGATATCAGCATACACAAGTTAGTACTGAGTAAATTACGTCTGTCAACACATTATAAGATACGATACGCACCTGACACAAAGTGCTCCGAGCATATTCTTGCGTGTTTTGAGGGAGTTTCTTGCCTGTTTATCTTCGCAAGCCATAACCTCCGTGGTTGTTCTGACAAAAGCTTAGTCTTCTCACATTCATGAAGTCTAATGATGGGTATACTGTAAAATCCAAGTTTAACGGAACCTCCGGCACGATTTGAACATCCATTGACCCAGCAGGAGATGACCATTTTCAACTTTATCACGACATTAACACGTTTCAGCTTCTTTTTCTATTGTTTTGCCCACAGCATGCCAACTCAGATGGCGCCGGGTCGGCAAATCCCCGTATGTAGTGACGTCATGTGGGAACTATGTATTAGATACAATAGACATCTGGGAACCTGAAAATAGCGAAAAAGGCAATTGACGTATTTGTGCGTCAATGGGACACAATGAGTTAACTGATAACAGTAGTTCATCCGAGATATTTGAATATCAAAATTAGTTTTACGACCCGTAAAAGTTGTTATTGTTTTGATTTTGATGTCCTACCCTCCGCCGTTTCGCCAATCAGGAAGTGTCATGTAAGTCCGTGATCGGGTTGCCAGAACTCCGTGCGGCTCACTAATCTCAGAGGTAAAATAACATGTGGCGCAGAACAAAAAAAGGTCTTGTTATGACTCTCAAATCATTAATGACAAAACAAAGACTAAAACGAGGATTTATATCGGGACGCCTTTGAACAATTGAGACAGCTGATAAAAGTTTACGTGTGATGTAGAATTTTCTAGTTTGACTCCGTTCTTCACAGTGACTCTAACTGTGTGAATCGGTGGTCTAGTGGTCAAATCTGTGCGCTCACGATGCAGGAACCCGGGTTCGATTCCGGCCTATGTCTTTTTGTATTTATTGCATGTTATCACATTCTATGACAGATTGCTCTAAAAACGGTAAAAGATGAAGGTCAAGACGTTTTTTTGCAGATTATAGCTTAATTGTAAAAATAATCATTTAAGACCACATGTACCCCAATTAAAATAATGTTAGTATCTTTTTGATGTGGGACTTTTACATGTTTGTCTAAAAAATAGGGAATAAATAAAATTGAAAGGTGATATCCTCTTGAGCAAACCCTGATGTTGATACGCTGAAGAAATACGTTCCAACATCCATTCTTCCCACTCCTATTTTGGACATCAATTGCTTATGTATTTTGCATAAACTATGTATAATTACATTGCTTTTATTTTGTTTTTTATCTCAAATGTCCAAATAATAATAATAAAAAAACATGAATCAAAACATTCATTCAGCATTAGCACGGCTGTCATGGCAATGTGAATGGAGACGGACAAACAACTGATAAAATAATTCCCTGTGTTTGCTGCTGGATTTGGTGTGAATCTGGCAACCTGAGTCAGGGAGAGTGGGAGAGGACTACAGAATATTGACTGTGACTGCAGTACCACTTTTGGTCAGATTTTTACATATTGTTCCTTTAAAATCTCACTTTTGAGCCTAAAAATGTCTGTGTGGCACCCTCTCTACCTGTTTTGGTGGTACTACATTTGAATTTGGTCCTGGCCTCTCCATTGACTCTGTAATACTGTGTGACGTCAGTTTGTATGTGTGACGTGCGTCTGTCTGTGCCAGTGATATGAACACATTCATCTCTCACACGCCCTAACTTGGCAAGAGCCAGATTGATGATTGTGTAGAACTCTAATGCGTTCTCCACAATATCAATTTGGGACTTCTGCAGGCGAAGGAGGGATAAGCAGCAGAAAACTTCAAGCTGATTGGGCGAAGTGACGCTGTGTGCCCGCCTACCAAGGTTTGCCAAAACCCGTAGGTAAAAATGCACAAACATCTTTGCCGTCCAGAAATGCACAAAGCGCCTCTCGCTGTTCATCTTTCAAAAAAGAAATTGGAGATTCTGCTAAAACTGACTTGATAGCCTCAGCTACGCGTCCGTCCTCCTGCGTAGCCATGTTTGTTTTGCTTCGGCCCGGCACTTCTTGCTTTCGTCAAACCCGGAAGAGTACAGACAATGTGGACTTATGTGTTTCTCTGAGACGTGGCTGTGTGGGAATATACCGGACTCTGTGGTCGCGCTGGAGGGATTTAAACTTGTGCGAGCGGACCGCTGCGCGGAGGGGAGTGGGAAGAGCAAAGGCGGGGGTGTCGCGGTCTACGTGAACGAGCAGTGGTGCATCCCAACGCACGTGCATGTGGTTCAGCGTACATGCACACAGGACCTGGAGCTGCTCGCTGTGAGCATGAGACCCAGGTATCTGCCACGGGAGTTTTCACACACCGTGGTTTTATGTGTTTACATTCCGCCGTCAGGAGACGCAGCCGCAGCATGTGAGGAGATGCACAGAACTGTGACCCAGATCCAGACCCGCAGGCCCCGCGCTCTGATTCTGATCAGCGGAGACTTTAACCACGCCTCCCTCTCCGCCACTCTCCCGACATTCAAACAGTATGTCACGTGCCCAACTCGTGGCAATAAGACTCTGGACCTACTGTATGTTAATGTGCGGGACGCATACGCCTCCTCCCCCCTCCCCCCTCTCGGACGCTCTGATCACAGCCTGGTCCGTCTGTCTCCGGAATACACACCAGTGGTGAGAAGAAATCCAGCGCAGAAGAGGATTGTAAAAGTGTGGAGCGATGATGTGGATGAGATGCTGAGAGATTGTTTTCAAAACACTGATTGGGAAATGATCTGCAGCTCTCATGGTGAGGACATCGAGAGCCTGACACACTGCATTACAGACTATATTCTCTTCTGTGTGGATAACACTGTACCAACTAAGAAGGTGCGGTGTTTTTCTAACAACCACCCATGGGTGACCCCTGAGCTTAAAGCCCTCCTGAACCTCAAGAAAAGGGCTTTCATCTCAGGGGACAGGGAGGAGCAGAAGAGGATCCAGCACGAGCTCCAGTGGAGGATCAGGAGGGCCAAGGAGGACTATGGGAAAAAGCTGGAGCAGAAGCTGGCCCAGGGAAACGCCCGCGACGTGTGGAGAGGCCTAAAGAACATCTCCGGCTTTGGACAGAGTGCCAGAGGAACAGCGGATGGAGACCAGCACCGGGCAGATGAATTTAACCAGTACTTCAACCGGTTTGATTCTCCCCCTTCTCCATCTGCCCCCCCTCCCGCCCCCACCTCTTCACATGTCCCCAGCCCAGTGGACACCGCCCAGTGGACACTGCCTCCGGCTGCCCCGGGCCCTCCTGCCCCCGCATCCCCAGCCCCCACCTCGGACAGTACACCCCAGTCCCCCCCCTTATCCATCACACCGGACCAGGTGAGGAGTCAGCTCCAGCGCCTGAAGCTGAGGAAATCCACAGGACCGGACGGGATCAGTCCCAGGCTGCTGAGGACCTGTGGAGACCAGCTCTCAGGGGTCCTCAGCTACATGTACAACCTGAGCCTCAGCCTGGAGAAGGTCCTTGTCCTGTGGTAGACCTCCTGTGTGATCCCGGTCCCAAAAACAGCACACGCCAAGGAACCGGCTCACTACAGACCAGTCGCACTGACCTCCCACCTGATGAAGACCATGGAGCGGCTCATTCTCACCCATCTCCGCTCCGTGGTCAGCCCCACCCTGGACCCGCTGCAGTTCGCCTACAGACCCAACATCGGAGTAGAGGACGCAGTCATCTACTTCCTGCAGCGGACACTCTCCCACCTGGAGCCCGCCGGGAGCGCTGTGAGGGTCATGTTTTTCGACTTTTCCAGCGCTTTCAATACCATCAGACCGGCACTGCTGCGGGGGAAGATGGAGGACGCGGGAGTGGACAGTAGCCTCACTGCATGGACCATCAACTACCTCTCAGACCGACCACAGTACGTGCGGATGCGCAGCTGTGAGTCTGAGGTGGTAGTCTGCAGTACTGGGGCCCCTCAGGGTACTGTCCTCTCACCGTTTCTCTTCACCATCTACACCTCAGACTTCACACACGACACACACAGCTGTCACCTGCAGAGGTTCTCCGACGACTCCGCCATCGTGGGCTGTGTGTCTGAGGGGAACGATCTGGAATATCGGTCGGTTATCAAGGACTTTGTCGACTGGTGTGAGTGCAACCACTTGTGCTTGAACACCAGTAAGACCAAGGAGATGATCATCGACTTCAGGAGAAAACCACTTTCCCACACGCTGCTGAACATCCAGGGGGAGGACATTGAGCTGGTGGACAGCTTCAAGTACCTGGGTGTTCACATTAACAAAAAACTGGACTGGTCCCATAATACAAACGCCCTGCACAAGAAGGGCCAAAGTCGCCTCTTCCTTCTGAGGAGGCTGAGGTCCTTCGGAGTGAGCAGGCCTCTGCTCAACACTTTTTATGACTCTGTGGTAGCTTCTGCCATTTACTACGCTGCCGTGTGCTGGGCCCCGGGCAGCACAGAGCGGGACAGAAACAGACTGAACAAGCTGGTCAGGAGGGCCAGCTCCACTCTGGGCTGCTCCCTGGACTCTGTGGAGGAGGTGAGGGACATGAGGGTGCTAGCCAAAGCCACCTCCATCATGAACAATACCTCCCACCCACTGCACAGGACTGTAGAGGAGCTGAGGAGCTCCTTCAGTGGAAGACTGAGACACCCTCAGTGTAGGAAGGAGCGCTACCGCAGGGCCTTTATCCCCACTGCTGTCAGACTGTACAATAAGTCACTTTAAATGATCACTGTGTGTTAGTAATCTTAGTAGTAATCTTTATTTATATACCGCCTTTTCACTGCAGATCTGAGTCTCAAAGCGGTTTACAATTGTTAATTTTTGGGCATTTGTCTCTCACTCCACACAGAGATGGGAGCGGGGCCAGTACAGGAGGCGCATGCCAGACCTATTGGACATATTTTTAGTGGTAGGGGAAACCGGAGTACCCGGAGGAAACCTACGCAGACACGGGGAGAACATGCAAACTCCACTCAGAAAGGCCCTGGTCCGACCGGGATTCGAACCCAGGACCTTCTTGCTGAGAGGCGAGAGTGCTATCCACTCAGCCACCGTGCCGCCCGTGTGAAAACCTGCACTACTATTGACACTGTTTCCAATTGACACTTGTCACTTTTGTTGCACATAATTATTGTCACTTTATTGTACATATATCCTGCATGTAACATGTTTGCACATTTCCTCCTTTTGCACAATCTGAGTGTCTCTATCCATGCCAAATGTGACATGTAAATTTCTCCTATGTGAGATAAATAAAGCATATCTTATCTTATCTTATCTTATATCCCGCCCTAAACCCCCAGACTGGCG
The DNA here is from genome assembly GCA_964034765.1 of Knipowitschia caucasica. NCBI lineage: Eukaryota > Metazoa > Chordata > Actinopteri > Gobiiformes > Gobiidae > Knipowitschia > Knipowitschia caucasica. The sequence goes on from OZ035825.1 coordinate 20,918,051, forward strand.
CGTGATTGGCTTGAACACCTAGATGTTCTTATCGAAAAGGGTTGGCGGGAGCGGGGCAATATGTATTCTCGAGTGTTTGTGAACTCACAAATATCGCGAGAATTCAGCTTGCAGGCAAGGTTACACACGCCCCGGCTGCAGGTTGGAGTATACTGGTGACATCTAGTGGTTTAAAATTAAATTACATGAGTTGACAATCACTGCTGCTGAGATAAATCAATGGCTTAGGTTCAGGTGTGTAGCTCTACAATTATCTCAGCGTGTAAACAAGGGTGGAATGAGACTTTCTCGTCTGTAAACTATTGTTTTAAGCAGCAATGACAACTGTCTGTTTTTTTTTCGTGTGACTAGTGAGCTGTCAATCACAGCCCAGACCACGCCCAACTCTAAGCCCCCCTTGTCCCTTGGTCCTCCAGGCAACGCCCTTTTCAGAGAAAATTTTCAAATATTCATGTGGGCGGAGTAAGGCTGGGCACAGGTGTTTAGTCGCTCTTTAAAGAGACAGACGCACATCACACATACAAACTGACGTCACACAGTATTACAGAGTCAATGGAGAGGCCAGGACCAAATTCAAATGTAGCACCACCAAAAAGGTTTTAGAGGGCGCCACACAGACGTTTTTAGGCTCAAAAGTGAGATTTTATCTAATCTGCATTAAAATGTGAAAAAAATGACCAGGATATGGAGAGAGCACTATAACAAACATATTTATGCAGTTTATGAGTTTAAAAAAAACTTGATTTGGTGTTTAGTCGCTCTTTAAGCTCAGCATTGACTGCAGTTCGTCACCAGATAATTCCGTCTTGTTCAGTAGTGCTTTTGCCTCTGCGCTAATTTTGGATTACTCAAATTTTTCTGTATTTTTGAACTTTCGTCTCCTCATTTTTCCCAGGTGCTCAACTGCTGCTGCTGCTGCTTCTGCCTCTGCCAGCCTCCTTCTGCACAGCCTGCCTGCCAGTATCTATCTGTAAATAATAAACTGTAAATACCTCAGTCTCCACTCTACTTTTGGGATCCTATTTCTACAGAAACCTAACATTTTAATACAACTTGTATGTAGTAATACGCATTTTATGAATTCGTTAGAAAATAAATTGTGTATAGATTCTTTAATGCCACCACTGCGAGTAAACCAACTGAAATGTGATACTGGCTATTTCTATTACCCTCAGCAAACATAAATTGGCCATTATTTGTCCCCTTGATTTATGAATCCTTTTCCAGGAAACTTTTGGTCTGGATTTTTACTATATTATTATACAGCCTACATTATATCACTATACCCACCCCACAAGCCGGAAAAGTGGTTACAACAGATCCTGGGAACAACCTCAGAACCTCAGAAAAAAAAAAATCTTCCTCCTCAATGGAACTGTATGTGCTTGGCTGAGTGTTTAAACCGTGTAGTATGTCTCCCTCGTGTGGTGAAGCGGTACATTACATGACCCTACATCTGCCTCTCTTGGGTCTGCTCCTTTTTGTCTCTGACCTGCTACTTCACCTATTTAGAGCCTTTGATGAAAATAATGAAGAACCAGGATGTAATTTGACACTGGTCAGAAGCATATAACCGCAAATAAACAATTTACTTAGAAGCATTGCTAACCACTTCAAAACTGTTGTAGTCCATTTGGACATATATTTTATATGTGGACCAATACTAAGGCAAGGAACTGTGTGTTATTCTGTCCTGCTTTGCTATTTCTTGTCAAAACATATTTGTAGCTCCACTATACAACTCGAATCCTCCTATTTCCAGAAGGGCTAAGTATTGTAGACATTTTACATACTACATCTTATTTGTATGTGATGTGTTTATCAAATTAGTTGTCTTTTCAAAAAACAATACATATCAGCCTCACGGTCCTCCTTCTACAGCTTGAGTCCAGAATCGGATCCCAGTATAGGCCTTTCCGAGGTTTCTATCTCAATTTAATTTTTCATTTTTCATTTCAGCCACCCCAGTGGCTGAAAGACCAGTGGATCCTATGTGTTTAGATTATTGCATTCCATGTGTTCGAACTGTTTGATTCTCTGATCTGTTGTTGGTGAATCAACAACTTTGTAAAATTGTGATTTAGGGCTATACAAAAATAAATTGAATTGAATGAGTTGAATGTTATCATTATCATAATAAAACTAACTGTTACTCTACAGTGATATGTTTCCATAGCATTGGCCTTGAACAGGAATACAGTATGTGAAAGTAGAGCCCTGCACGGGCCTATTATCTGGGCCCGAGCCCGGCCCTGGCCCTACATGGTTTCTGAATTCTTGAACTCCTCTTGAAGAAGGACCTCTCCACCCACTTGGAGAGGACAAGGCACCAAGAAGAATAACAGAGTCCGCGATCGGTGAAACATCCAGAACCCCTTCCAAGGACTCCAAGAAGGCTGGGTACTTTGCACCCGTCTGGCCGCCTCTCCCCGCAAGAAATTCCAGAAAAGTGGAGCGTCCAACCACTCTCAAGGAGTTGGGTTCCAGAGCCCAAGCTGTGCGTGGAGGTGAGGCCGACTATCTCTAGTCGGTATCTCTCAACCTCCCCCACAAGCTCGGGCTCTTTCCCCCCCAGTGAGGTGACGTTCCATGTCCCAAGAGCCAGATGTTGTGACTGGGTCATCAAGGACTCCGCCTTCCCTCTGTAAGAGTGGTGGCTCCACAGGAGGGCTTACCCACGTAGTCCTTTCAGGCTGAGCCCGGCCGGGCTGCGTGGGCTAATGCCGCTTTTCCACGGTCACTGTACGGCACGGTATGGCACTGTGTGGCACGGCACTGCCGTGTGCGGGTGCTTTTCCATAAAAATAGTTCCTCTTCAGCGTGGGAGGGGTTATCAGACCACGTCATCTACACGTGACATGTAACCAGTAACATTGGTGCGGTGCATGGATTTATTATAATTTCGGTGATAGCTGGTTATTACCTCCGAAGGGACTCTTCTTACCCCCTGCAGAACTGGCTCCTAAAACCTTTTCAGGAGACAGGGCGAGTGACAGACAAACAGCAAGTATTTAATAGAAAATTCAGCACAGCACAGTGGTTGTTGAAAATGCTTTCGGCAGTCTTAAAGGAATGACTCGGAAACTGAACATGTGAAGTCAATGGTGCCGACTTGCTGTGCTCTGTACAAACTGTGCAAAAACCATGAAGAGACCATGTGACACATGTAGCAACAGCAGCCTTTAGCAGTGGTGCAGAGGAGGATCTGATTCGTAACTTTGTCATATGCCTAATATTGCCCTTGTTTTGACCAAAAATAAAACCTTTTTGTATTTAGAAAATGTCTCCATCCTTGTTCATAAATTTACCACGGTTATACTGACAAATTTAATGTACAGTGCCTTGAATCTTTCAACATTTCAGGCTTCAAACATAAAGATATAAAAATTACATTTTTTGTCAAGAATCAACAACAAGTGGGACACAATCGTGAAGTGGAACAAAATTTATTGGATAATTTAAACTCTTAACAAATAAAAAACTGAAAAGTTGGGCATGCAATATTATTCGGCCCCCTTGCGCTAATACTTTGTAGCGCCACCTTTTGCTGCAATTACAGCTGCAAGTCGCTTGGGGTATGTCTCTATCAGTTTTGCACATCGAGAGACTGGAATTCTTGCCCATTCTTCCTTGCAAAACAGCTCGAGCTCAGTCAGGTTGGATGGAGAGCGTTTGTGAACAGCAGTCTTCAGCTCTTTCCACAGATTCTCGATTGGATTCAGGTCTGGACTTTGACTTGGCCATTCTAACACCTGGATACGTCTATTTGTGAACCATTCCATTGTAGATTTGGCTTTATGTTTTGGATCATTGTCCTGTTGGAAGATAAATCTCCGTCCCAGTCTCAGGTCTTTTGCAGACTCCAACAGGTTTTCTTCCAGAATGGTCCTGTATTTGGCTTCATCCATCTTCCCATCAATTTTAGCAATCTTCCCTGTCCCTGCTGAAGAAAAGCAGGCCCAAACCATGATGCTGCGACCACCATGTTTGACAGTGGGGATGGTGTGTTCAGGGTGATGAGCTGTGTTGCTTTTACGCCAAACATATCGTTGTGCATTGTGGCCAAAAAGTTTGATTTTGGTTTCATCTGACCAGAGCACCTTCTTCCACATGTTTGGTGTGTCTCCCAGGTGGCTTGTGGCAAACTTTAAACGAGACTTTTTATGGATATCTTTGAGAAATGGCTTTCTTCTTGCCACTCTTCCATAAAGGCCAGATTTGTGCAGTGCACGACTGATTGTTGTCCTATGGACAGACTCTCCCACCTCAGCTGTAGTTATCTGCAGTTCATCCAGAGTGATCATGGGCCTCTTGGCTGCATCTCTGATCAATCTTCTCCTTGTTTGAGATGAAAGTTTGGAGGGACGGCCGGGTCTTGGTAGATTTGCAGTATAAAGCAATATAATTGCTTGCACAGTGCTCCTTGAGATGTTTAAAGCTTGGGAAATCTTTTTGTATCCATATCCGGCTTTAAACTTCTCCACAACAGTATCTCGGACCTGCCTGGTGTGTTCCTTTGTCTTCATGGTTCTCTCTGCGCTTTAAACAGAACCCTGAGACTATCAAAGAGCAGGTGCATTTATACAGAGACTTGATTACACACAGGTGCATTCTATTTATCATCACCAGTCATTTAGGACAACATTGGATCATTCAAAGATCCTCACTGAACTTCTGGAGTGAGTTTGCTGCACTGAAAGTAAAGGGGCCGAATAATATTGCACGCCCCACGTTTCAGTTTTTTATTTGTTAAAAAAGTTTAAATGATCCAATAAATTTCGTTCCACTTCACGATTGTGTCCCACTTGTTGTTGATTCATGACAAAAAATTAAAATTTTATATCTTTATGTTTGAAGCCTGAAATGTGGCGAAATGTTGAAAGGTTCAAGGGGGCCGAATACTTTCGCAAGGCACTGTATACACACAACAACTTAAGTACAAGCACAAAACAGAATGGCAACACGTTAAAGTGCAAAATACAGCACAGAAGAACAGGAAGGACATTTTAGGTTAGCTTGTTATTGATAGCTAAATGTAGCTAGCTCATTGTGTTCAACAGACAATCAAACTTTTACACGAGTAAATACATTTCAGTGAGAGCTTTGGGCCAACGGGATACGTAGCTAACCAGTTATTTCCAGGATTACCACAGTGACAGACTAATCACAAATCAAGAGCAATCTCCCTGAAAACCTTCTCGTTCCATCGAGCCGCCTTTGAATTATTTCTTTGGCCTAAAGAGAGTAACATATGGACCTCATCCACCGACTAAAAGGACGTTGACCTTTGGGGCTTTCTTTGCGATTCCATTTCTCTGGAGTGAGGACCTTATTATAATAGATCCATGGGAGGACATATTGAAGCAGAGTGGCCAGTTTCCAGCGATGACACTTGTTGACCAATCAGTGTAAGACAGTCGGCTGACGTCACGTCATGATGTAGCTTTGGCCCGGACAGAACCACTGTCGAGGTGGTAGGAATAAAGTACCCTTATCCCAAGCCCAACCCTAGTGGAAATGTAAAATAATCGCACCATGCCGTACCATTACTGTGGAAAAGCGGCAAAAGGCCCGGCCACCAGACGCTCGCTTGCTGGGCGAGCGTCTGGCTTGCTGGGGCCCAACCCCAGGTTAGGGCCCCGGCTGCGCCATGCTGGGTGGCGTCACGGTTCTCGTCTTTGTGCTATTCATTGCAGCCTTTTGGACTGTGCTTTGTCTGACTCATCACCCAGGACCTGTTTGCCATGGGAAGCCCTAACAGGGGCATAAATTACCAGACAACACAGCTCCCAGGATCATCGTACTACTGAAACTCCCCCACGACGTTCAGATGGCAGACCAGGGGGGAAATGCAAAGTGTGGTTTCATCACAATCAACAAACCAAAAGTTTGGACACACGTTCTCATTCAATGAGTTTTCTTTTCATGACTATTGACTGTAGATTCACACCCAGGCTGTGTAAGGGCTATTTGACCAATAAGGAGAGTAGTGGGTGCTGGGCCAGATGACCCGGCCTCCACAGTACGGACCTGAACCCAATCCAGATGGTTTGGGAGCTGGACCACAGAGTGAAGGCGAAAGGGCCAACAAGTGCTCAGCATCTCTGGGAACTCCTTCAAGACTGTCTGAACACCATTTCAGGTCCTCTTGAAGCTCATCAAGAGAATGCCAAGAGTGTGCGAAGCAGTAATCAGAGCAAAAGGTGCTACTTTGAAGAACCCAGACTATAAGACATATTTTCAGTTGTTTCATTTTTTTTGTTTGCACATACATAATACCACATGAGTTAATTCATAGTTTTGATGCTCCAGTGTGAATCTACAATTTTCATTTAAAAAAACTCTTTGAATGAGAAGGTGTGTCCACACTTTTGGTCTGTACTGTATGTGTTTTTGCACCACATAATGTTTTATCATAAGCTGATTTTTGGCCCTTGAGACTAAGCCGGGCCAAGTTGGGGGTCACTCACTCAAATAATGGCATACTTGTGTCTCAAGAAAGAGCCAAATATATTTGATGCCTTGGGCTGAGAGTTGTTTGGCTGTCCTCTCTTTTTCCCTTTTGTTTGAAAAAGTGGAAAGATGTGACAGAGGCCAACTATGAATGCATGTGAAAACAAAAGAAGCAATTAGTAGTCATCAGAAGCTGGATTTTACTTTATTATCTTTGGGGGATAAAACAGTTAATGTTTTAACGATTTAACTTGAGCTGACAACCGTTAAAAATGTTTTTTTCTACCCCCAATTTGAAGATTAAAAAGGTGATACGTTTGCATGTATGGTAACAAAAAAAAGACACATATTAACACTTGCATTGTTTTAATGTCAGATTGTACAAGGAGTCTTTTATACACTATGTACCACAATAGACAGCACCATCTCAAGTTATATTTACATTATAGATCCCGCCAAATTACCACCTACACAAATCCAGTCATGGAAAACAAAAATGGCGAACTTTCACTTTTGGAAAAAGAGGCGCGTTGTGACAGGGGAATTCAAACCGGGAGAGGGGGTGGATCACACTTTACGAAGCCCCCAGCTCAGCTCCTTCAAGTCAGCTAAAGAGGTGGGTAGAGCGGTCAAAACCTAATTACTCAAATGTACAAGAAAACACAATGGTTAGAGGGCAATTCACTTTCTTTGTTCTTGGTATTTTATTATTGCCAATAGGAGGGCCTTCAATTTAGTGCGATACAAGTGAACATGTCCCTAGATTCTTAGATTTCTTTATTTTTATTTTTTCTGGTTGGCTTCTGACTATGATTCTCTCCTCTTATCTGCCATTTCTCTATACAAATAAGAATATCGACCACTTTATGTACCCACTTCTGCAAAACATGATTAAGCTGACCCAAATAACTAGTTAATTATAAGTTTTAAATATTTCCAGGGATAAAATATGTCTAGCCTCTAGGAGTGACTGAAGTACAGGGAAAATGTGTTGAGAAAAATACAAGAAAAATAGCTTGTATAGAGGATCGCAAAGATTTTTGAGTGACCAATTTTTCTGATTTCAACTTCAACCACTGCCTGCACTCTAAGGAGGGCGAATCAGGAGCTACACATTTCCTGCCTTTAAAGTCATAAGTCATCAGCAGCTCTACCCACCTATGACAAAAACATTTGTGAAAGGCCAGATAAAAAGCATTTGAAATAAACAGACACGGTGTATTATGACCTAAGCATTGGATATAGTAGAAAATAAATTGTCAAATTGAAAATTCAAAACAAAGCGGTGCAGTGCAGTTCCATACGACACAGTTCTGGCAGTGTTTCGCTTTAAAAAATAAAAACAAATGCCCAAGATGAATTTCCATCCAAAAAACTTTGGATGGAAAGTGCCGATGAGTGGAAGAGCAGATAAATGTATTGTGTTTACACATGTTCCTTAAACAATGTGTTAAGGAATCTACATGAGAGTGTTCAAATTTCTTCTAATCATTTTCTCCCATTCCACTCGTTTGATTAGGTTGCATTACACTTCAGCACCACAAGAGTGCGCAAGAGCCCAAATACTCAATTTAAAAGGCAGTCAACATTTATAAGCAGTAAAGAGTGCTTCTCTACTTTTAGTATTTTGTAACTGTAATACTCTGCTGTAGTAGTATGGTTTAAGAGAACGTATTGTCCATCTTCAAAAGAAAATATTTAAAGCAATAATCTACAGTTTGACTAATAACTTCCATATTCCCCCATCCATTTATTTAAAAGGGATTAAAAATGAAATTTAAAGACTGCTAGTAATCTCAGGTCTTCATCCTTAACAGCTTCACCAAACATAACCATGAGCCGGAAAATCTGATAATTTATGTTCTCATATAATGGTCAAGATCTCATACATTCTGCCAGAAAATGTAAATATGAGGACAAATATTCCAAAACAATTGTAGAATGAAAAGCAGCAAAATATCTATTTCTAGAAAATACTTTAAAACTTGATGAAACTATTTAGTGCATCTGTCAGATCTAGTCCAGGCAGTAAACCACCACTGTTTAACACACAATAGTGGTTTGTATATGCACATGGCTGTCCCTCCTCCCTCCTTTTTATTTTAGAATTGCACATTGGTCACACAAGGCGATTGTTGAATCTGACTATTTCTCCAAACGAGAACTTTCTGTAGAGAAATGTATGGCAACTGTACCGAACTGTGCTGTGCTGGGCTGCAATGGAGCGCCTTGTTGAACAAAATTATACAAAAAGTAACAAAATAAACTAGTTCCGCATCACAAATCTTGCTTTGATCGCTAGTCTTGCAGTTAAATTAAAACTTGTGAAAAACAGGACAATAATCCAACATTTCAAACAATTTAGAATGATGAGAAAGAAAAAACTGACCCAATGAGCTGAAAAGGAAACGGGTTGAATATCGGTGGGATCCAGGAGAATGATGGATTTGATATCGGCTGTCTTACGATATCCTTTGAACTAACGTAATAAGACTTCTATGTATTTCGGTGTTTGGTTACTTGCAAGATGAATAACATTTGACCCATTTTTGCAAAAAGTCAAGATTTGAAGGGAAAAATATGACTGGTCAAATTAATTGGTGCATCCCTAATTTCAAGTTAGAATTACAAAGTTTAGAACCATCAATGAAAAGTTACTGCAATATTCAAACCTGAACGCGTATTGCACATTTGTAATGTTGCACAGCCCTAACAACTTTTTATAATCAACATTTTTGTGTGGCATTGAAATAGAACATTTCCCCCGCTCCTCGCCCAGAGTTTTGGAAGTAAGTTTAGCAGCGTTGGCAAAGGCAGAGCCCCGACAATGGCAGTTGAATTATGAGAATAGTAACATAAAGCAACACAGGTACAAGCGTGGCGAGAAAGTGGGATTCAGAAAAAATCCACGTATGGAGGATTATAATCTCCACAGCGCAGTTTCCACCAAGCAGTAGGGAGCAAACCTGTGACAAGAAATCACAAATAAAGTGATGAGGATTTTAGGACTTTTTGGGATGTGTATACAAAGGCAAAATGGTGATATGTGGCTTCATTTTATTATAAAGCAAGCGCGTTGTTGGATTGGTTTTCTGCAGAACAGCTGCAACAAATTGGATAGTGTGTCCAATATTGTGACCAATGGACACAAAACGAACAATGGCAAGAATTCCAGCTTGTCCCAGAAGGGCAAGCTAGCATCTGACTTTTTTTTTTTTTTTAGTAGGGCTGGGTTATATGGTTTAAATAATCCTATTAACTATAAAATAATCCTAGTTAACTTTAAGCAAACTTTTTGCCAACCTACTACTGTGAATAAGCCAAAATAAACGCTGAGCAGGTAGATTTAACCAACCAATTGCAGTTAACGGTTGGACTTCTGAAGCAGGAAAATTTTACCTTTAAAAAGCATGTAACTCAGCGCTCCCATGCGAGCTCAACCCTTGTTTATTTGTAAGCCTGTAATGTTTTCAATGACTAAATTGATTGTTTCACATTCAACCAAAGTTATCAGTCAAAGTTATGTACTTACATGGAATTATTTAAACACTTATAAGTTCAACATTAAAACATCCCACGAAACCACTGCTGCTCGTCTAAGGGAATGTAGTTCAACGAACCCATTTCTATTATTAGATCAATAAATGTGGCATATAATGAAAGTAATGTAATATCCTTTAAAAATGCAAGCATTAAAGATTCAATATTTTTGCCATATTACCCAGTCCTAATTTGAAGTGCCAGGTTAGAGACATCAGCAAATATTAACATCAAACTTATTCACATAGATGAAATTAATCTGAATGCTGAAAGTGTATACAATTTGATGTTTTTACAGGTAGAATCGACACAGCATTTGTTGTTCATGATTGTTAAGTTGACGTAAACTTGTGAAAAGTCCCACAGAACACGGATTCCTATGCATTTGATATTTCCTTCAAAGTGGTGCAGTGGAAACATGTTGCTCTGACGTTGACTGCATTGGACACTGGTTGGTAGAAGTTGGGCTGCTCCTCGGTTTAAGGACATGTGTGAAGCTCAGGTAAATCTCTGTTGCAGAGCCCAGCCCCAGAGAGGCATGTAGATCACCTAAAAGTCAGATTTTTATTAGTAGTATTTTTGAACCAGGTGATACGGGGAAGATCAGAGTGGGCCAAGGCATGTGTCTTCATCAGCTGTCCATGGCACAGGAGCAGAGTCTAGAGCATCCTGTTGCGTTTATGAGTGGGGGAGTCTGTGATGACGTCACTACAGGGGGCAGGGCCACGTTTGCGGTTGGCAGTGGAATCCAAATGGAGCGCCATCTCCTCTGCAATAAAAGTGTTCAGGTCCACGTCGTGGAGGCCATTGCGGCGCCGGCCCAAGGACTGGGCAGGATGTGTGGGGGAGCCAGGGGGCCCGGAGCGCACAGAGATACTTGCCATAGCACCACTGAGGCCTAGGAACACAACAGTATGTCAGACACGGACACCAAGATTTACATTTAAAAGGCTAGGATTTGTTGTATTGTCTGCAGCTCTTAATGTAATGCATTTCATGTTTGTAAAAATGTTTTTACATTTTGAAAAACGTTATGTTGTTGTGTAGCATCACTTTGAGAAGAGTTACCATAAACATGATTTGCTATACTCACCATGCAGTGCTATGGCCTCTCTGAATGGCTGCAGGTCTGTCTCCACAGAGCTCCCGGTCTCTGGAGGGGCAGGCCGATTGGCAGAAACCACAGACACTCTGGGCGGGGCACGAGCTGTCCGGGGGGGCGGGGCTTTCCCACATAGGAAACTGATAAGGTCCTCACGGCGGATGGTTCTTCTGCGTTTCTTCACCCAGGCGATCACCTCCTTATTTCTGCGCTGGCACCCGATCTGAATGCCCAGGTCGTAGCTGCGCTGACGAGCCTCTGTGCTCTCTGAGGAGACAATTTGTATGTAGTATGCCGTGTACACTTGTACTGCTCAGACCACTCTACACAGTAAGACAAGACATGAGATATTTAAGGCATCTAGCACCTTTGTAGTTCTGCTGACAATAAAATCGTTTATCTATTAAAAATTCAGCACCATGACACATGTATTTGAATGCTCCGTAAACAATTGCACGGTTACAGGGAAATGGTTTGTATGTGCTGCAAAAAATGTGGGTGCCACATATTAATATTCACAATATTAATAATATATTAATATTCATAATAGTTGACAGCTAACCAAATTACTACATCATGATTCAAGAATACTAGCAAGGTATTGGTATGATATATATTAGGTAGTTGTACTCATGAGTACAAGAAGCATTCTTATCACCCAAGAATGCTTAAGATTAGCAAAAATGGGAAGGACTGTCCTAGCATAACATGTCGTTCGATTACAGCTAGTAGAGTAGGGCGGACAGAAAGTTTCTCTATGTGCATCTCAACATAGTAGGTTCTCTCTCTCAGAAAAGCCTGGTTTGTACACTCACCTTTGTAGAGATTAGTGACAGCAGTGGCTGCATTCTGGAAGGGCACCCAGAGAGACAGGCCTTGCTGCTGACATACTCTATCTGAAAAAAAGACAATACTGCTTACTGCAATGTAAACAAGTGACAAATCACTCACACAAGACTTTGTAATAAGCATTGTGTTAGCATACTGACAGCATAGCAGTATTCTACCCAGAAGTCAGCAGATGAAAATACTAAAAGGATTCAACTGATATATATGCATCATGTTGACCAAATACCATCTAGGGGATAATAATACAATACCTTAGCAGTCCCTCAGAAATATGCAATGCTACAATTACTAAAAACGACCAAAATTGCATCACCCCATTATTGACCATGGGAGACTCTTTAGAAAAGAAAAAAAAAATATCGGCAGGTTTGTTTTGTTTTCATACAACATATTTTAAGAGAACATGTATACATTTCCCATTCCCATTTTGACAATACATCTTCTGCCTTTACCCCTTTGTGGAACATGGCATAACCCCCCTATGCGTCCAGCATAGAAGAGACATGCACATTGAACAACAGACAGTGGCAGTTATGTTTAGTAGGTAGAGGAACAATATTAATATGTTTTTTTTGTTTTGTTTTTTTAAATCAAATCGCCATCCATAGCATCACTGATATTACATGCAAAACAATCGAGAAAGTATTACTGCTGCTTACACACATCGTTTACCAAACTCCTTGCGCCATTTTGGGGAGTGTTTTCCTCGCAGTGCATTGATAAACACAAAGCCAATAGCAGTCATGTCTTGCACATACCGAGTGGGTGCATTATCCTAAATCATTAAAACATTTCTCAGTATCTACACTTTGTCTGGAGGTCACAGAAAGAGGACTGATCAGTGCTGTCCACCCTGGGGTTTCGCCATTTTGATAAGCTTGGCATCACTTATCGGCAGAACAAATGGCATTTAGGTGAGCCATATTGTGCAAAGGCTACACGCCATTCAAATGAAATTATTTTACTATTCAAGTGATTAACAGTAAACAAACATGTACTATCAAGTAATGTACATTTGTCATTTCTAGGGAGTAACTAGTCACCCGAGTGATTGCAACAGAGTAGTCAGCTGTCCCATAGACTGACACTGACCGGTAGTGGGCTAGTAGCATTTAGCACGTAGTTAGCACGGGTTAGTCTCTGAAATGTTAAATAAAACGGAATCAAGAATGTACCCACACACATTATCTTTACTCAATTGGAAGGCAGACACAAGCCCTGGGATGTTAAATGAATCAGCAATAAACACGTAAATTGGCTTTAATGGATTCAAGTGTAATGTAAACTAGGTGCCAAGGATGCTAAGGGTATTAGCATATCCGGTGCCCTTTGTGTGTGGCTCTCCACCCAGTCAAATTGTTAGCAGGGTTAATGCAAACACCCGCAAGTCCGATTTTCGTTATTCATACGGCTACTTAAAAAGTATACGCTATATATATTTACGTTTCATTTATTTTTTTTAAGTTTATTGGACACACAAGTTATACAATGATTGTGAAATGCGCAAACTACGTTTTCAACAATACTGCATTTTACAGAATTATTCAACATTAAGCTAACAGATATAAACAATAGGAACAAAACATGGATACACGAGAATAGTGGTTATCATACAAGTCATTTAAAACGTTGCCTTTTCTTTAGATAATTCTAGGCATATGGTCTGTGTTAGAATTTAAATGTCCCATCTTGAAGTTTAGGGGATAGATCGAACACATGTTTTTGATGCATGTGACAATCCGATATGCATGTAGTTTAAGCGGCACTAAAAGGTTTTTTTTAAATCAACATCAAGTAAATCACAGCGCTATTTATTACCAACCAACAGGAGCAGATGGAAGGTTGGATTAGCTGGCTAGCTCTACTTAGCCTTAGCTCGTGCTAGTTAGCGTTAGCTCAAACTTGGCTATTTTTAGTACGGACCTTTATATAGTTGCGCTACTGCCGTGGCGGAGTTTTGGAAGAGGTGCCAAAGCTTCTGCTGGCTGGGCTCAGTGTCTTCCTCGCTGGGCTCCTCTTGATCGGCCTCAGCTAAACACTGTCGTTCCCATTTGGAGAACCAGTGCTCCGGGCCGTGCTCCTGGATCTGCGCCTCCCCCTCCTCCTTCCTCTCCTCCATGGCTCAGATCACGGGCCTTATACGCTTCGGATGCGGGCTTATTTCACGACAAATCTCAAAGTCGTTCAGTCTTAAAAGTAAAAAAACGACCACCCTTGCGATCTACGCGGATAAGGTGTGAGACAGCTGCGGTTAGAGCCACATTATGTACGTTTGAATTCCGCCTGCTCAGTGTGAAACTAAAGAACGCCGCGATGACAACACCTAGGAATTTCTGGAGCTGGCACACACTCGAAACTCCGCCCACATTCTCACTTTTGGGCGACGCAATTGGTGGAAAGGAGTCAAAGAGGCGGGGCTAAGTGATGAACTCCGGCTCTGATTGGCTAGTGGGAGGAAAAGAAAAGGTCAGAGAAAAACAACACTGCGGTTGCGTCCAATTTCTGACAACTGTGAGGCTCCTCGAAGGGCCCTCAGTGTTAGTCCCGCCTATAGTTAGTATTTAACCAATGAGAACACAGCTGTTGCTTTACTCTGTGGATGTCTGTGATGTCCATCCGATGTGGGCGGGATGTGTAGGTTAGGATATGAGGTGGTAAAGATTCGAGGATGCTTTTTAGTCAGAGATGGGACGCATTCATGACTGATCCCACCCAGAGTTATGCGCATTCTGTCCGATAGAGGTGCACTGACTAATAACACTTTTGACGACTGTACTCTAATAATATGTTGTTTTCGAGGTGCATGTTTGCATTTGAGGACCCTGGGTTTGAATCATAGACTGTATTGTTTGAACCTCAGACTGTGTGATTAATTTCAATGTAATCTCCAAATACTCCTTTAGGATTAATTTCAAAGCAAGATATCTTTGTTTCCCAAGTTTATTTATACGAGTTTATCCAAAACCATTTCTATTAGTTTTTCACACTGCCACTGCTTTTGCATGCTTTTTTACTCATACAAGACAAACAAATTCCAATAACCACATATGTTGGGGAGTAGAGCACTTTCTTAACAGCCTCGACGTCCTGTGATGGAGAGAAAAAACATGATATAATGTTTTAGTTTAGTAATAATTATAATAGAATAGAATAGAATAGATAAATTACTCTCTGATTTCAAAATCCAACATAATCAGTATAATATTTATTTTCCAGATTGGATTTTGTATGTCCTTGTGTTTTATTTATATTCTTAATATATATTTCATTTTTACAGTAAACCCGCTGCCACAAGGTGATATGGTAGTTTATACAGGTCATTAAAATGTACTGTCTTTTTTTTCTTTTCCAAGTGTGAGAGAGTTCAAAGTGCAGTGCATTTTACAACTAAAACTGTCATAGGCTACAGTAACTGTTCGCTATCGTGGCAGGCTGCACCTGCGAGGGAGTTGGAGTCACAGTATAGAAGCAGCTTTCATTATTCTTTTGGAGAATGTCTAAAGAGAAAGCGGTTGTGTGTGAGTTACAGGAGCATGGTCAGGAGAGTGGCCCTGTTGTCACCTTCCACCAGTTGCACTACTGCGTCCAGGACTCCAGGTTCTGCCGCAAGAGGGGCCTCAACAAGTTCATCCTCAAAGATGTCAGGTAAGACACTCACTGTTCACAACACCACCTTTTTAGATAAATAATGCAATTTTTTTTTATTAGATAGGATATAGATTCATATGTATATTTATATAAATAGATGGATAGATAGAAGAGCATTGTTTTGAGATCCAAGAATGATCACAATTCTTTAATTATTCTCCTTTTGATCATGTTTTCCAGTGGCATCATGAGGCCGGGGATGAACGCAATCATGGGGGCAACAGGCAGTGGGAAAACCTCGTAAGGCTCACACACTTTTTCAAACAAGTAAAGTAAAAGTAAAACATTTTTCCCAAAGAAATATCTTGGGGGTAAAATATTGACTGCATGTGGTATACTTACTGATGCTGATTCCAGGTGTGGTATTCAAAAGATGCAGCAACCAAGTTCAAAACTCAGGCAGGGCTAAAGGTCCCAGAGTTACAAAGTTTCTGTCACAGTGACTGTCAGATTGTGATTAGATAAAAGAATAGAGACAAACTGATTGGAGGATTATGCAAAAAAACATTACACAACGTTGTCATCAGTGACTCCGCTGTTGTTGTGTCCTTGAGCAAGACACTTAACCCTACTTTGCCTGAAGCCCCTGCTGAATAATCAAGGCTCCTGTGGACTCACTGATCCACTCAGGAGGATCAGTGAGGGGCTGGTGCTCTGTGTACTGAGTGCAGCTCTGACTGCCACACCCCCCTCCAACCCAGAAATGGATTAATTAAGGGGCAGGAAATGGATGTATGGCTGGACATTGTTAAAAAAAAATATAACTATAAACTCAACGCCAGATAACATTATGATAACATCATTGAGCCGCTTTGGGAGATCCCAAGGAATTTTCAGGAACTGGAAAATAGACGTAGAATGGTCAACTTTACCATCAGAGATGAGGATAAGGAACCTCTTCCACAACAACAGCAAAAACACTTTAGCTGTCATGTATGTTAAAGGGAAAAATACTATACTGAGAACTCGGGGATGGAGAGACTTCTGATCAGGAACAAAAGAGGAGTTTCTGTTTTCCATTATATTTTGTCATTATCAGTTGAAAATAGATAACACGTTTAATTTATGATAAATAGCTCACAACCACATACATTATCATTTGTAATCTCTGAAGTAAGTAATTAGTGTGTGAACTTCCAAGCACAACTGTAAAAAAAAAAAAAAAACACACACACACATACACACACACACACGTGCACTCATAACCATGCTTTAACTCTTGGCACTCGGCTTGACACGTGTGAGAACTTTGGCCCAGAGATAAAGACTGCTTTGTGATATCAGGCTGCTGGACGTACTGGCAGGCAGGAAAGACCCCCAGGGGCTCAGGGAGGGACGTGTGCTGGTGGATGGGCAGCCGGTGACCTCAGAACTCCGGCTCAGCTCGGCATACGTGGTCCAGGTACTGAGAGACTTTACTGCTTCGTCCACAAATGAGAGAAAAGGCAGAGAGACATGTTTTGAGAAACATATAAACCACATTCCTGTGATGGTGTCTTTATTTGAAGAAGACAGTATACAATTTTACATGCCTTATACCAGGTCATAGCAAAACTACTCATTTCCATCTGAAGTCCCTGCAGGTCGGTGTCCCTATCCTAAATAAATCCAAGATATTAAACGGAACATTCTGTACTATAGTTTGATACTTGCTTCAGTATTTTGCTAAAGCTAGAAATGTTATACTTGCTTCTTTAGATAAGATAAGAGAACCTTTATTCATGCGGAAACATTTCAGTGGGGAAATTTCAATGTTGCAGCGCACATACAGACAATCATAGGACATTCTGAATTTGCAATATTGTACATTGCACATGATGGCAATATATACGATTTACAGATGAGATGACATGTACAGGCTCAGCAGCTCTGGCTTTGTTATGCTAAAGTTTATTTTTATTTATTTATTTATTTTATTTACATTTATTTTATTATGGTACGGAGTTATTGTTTACTTATGTTGTGTTGTGTGCTCCTCATTCTGTTATGTAGCTGGTGATCCCTCACTGAGGGACAAATAAAGGATCTTTTAATCTTAGTTTTTGTATGAATTAATTCTCAAAAAACACACAAAAACACAAACTAGAAAACCTAGCACGCACTTATGGTTTCAATGACTGTTAAACACTGCATCACAAAGCTGCTTTTACAACACATTTAGCACACACCTACTGCACCTGTATAAAGGGTCCTTGTTTTTTTCCCTGTTTCCATAAATTGCAATGAAGGATGACATTTTGATGGGCACCTTGAGCGTGAGAGAAAACCTCCTGTTCAGTGCAAATCTGCGGCTGGACCCTGAACTGCATTCCGCCAAAGAGAAGCAGCTCCGAGTGGACACCATCATCCAGGACCTAGGGCTGTCTGACTGCGCCCACACCAAGGTACTAACACGGCCAAACTTTCTCATGTTATTCACGACGGGGCAGGGTAAGACCATAGACGAGACCTGGGCGAAGTGCAGCTCAGGGGGCCACATTTGGCCCGATTCACATTTCATTCATTAAAATGAATCAATAATAATCAAAAATGGGTTATAACTTATTATGTGCTACTATGGCCTGTTATACATTTATTTTGTTCTATTAATGAACCCAAAATATTATTAGTAGTAATTTGAAGTAGCTTTTTGCTAAATAAAAAAAAAGATTAACCACATGAAAACATGCCCGGCCCCCCACAATAGGGCAATATCCAAATGTGGCTCCCTGAAGAAAATAGTAGCTTTACCTTGCTATAGACTGTATATACCAAGCCCCGGCGATCCAATGGCGCCGTATTCCAATGAATGGTTTGTGCTCAGTGGCGCATGTGCCGGCATGGGCGCTGAAAGATTAGTGGAACTCGCCTATATTTGGGCATCGTCTGGTCCTCCCGGTTCTGCGCAGTGGACGAGCTCCCATGATGCGTTGTGCCAAATACGCGTGTGTGGCTCTCATGCACTTGCACAGAGGGGCTCGGCCGAGCTGCTGATCAGAGCGGAAGTTAGAGCGGGGGCCTAACGATCAGAGTTTGTGCCACTAAAGTGCGGATTTAAAGAAAACCAACGGATTTAAGAAGAAAAAAAGTTCAGGATGACAAGGCACGCTAAAATCCCCACAAAATTTGTGAAAGCTGTAGGTTCTTTGTCAGCTGAGGTCGAGTTGTTTTAGTTTACATTGAGTTCTATGGGGACCCACGTGAATTTAGTCTGGTTTAAGATTAAGATTAAGAGATCCTTTATTCGTCCCACAGTGGGGAAATTGCAGTGTTGCATAACAAGTTATTTAGTCTGCAGTACCGTGAGAATCCCACGTGCTCTTCAGCTCCAAGCTAGTAATACCCTATCCAGTTATTATAATCAGGGGTGCACATAACTTTTTCAGTGAAGTCCTCAGATGAGTACCAGGAGATGGTTTTTGGTACTCACTCCATTTGTCCCGTTGTTCTTAATCAAGATTTTATACTTGCTTCTTTTTAATGTTAAAGTTTAGATCAGCTCAGATAATCCAATCAATCCAAGTCAAATAATGACTCACAGGGCTCTTTCTTAAAAATGCAAAAAAAAAAAAAAAAAAAAAAAAAATTCTGTTTGATTTGTTCACAACATTTTACTTTTGGGCATAACAAACATTATTATGCATTATTAATGCAAGAGAAAATGTAGGTACCACAACTTTATTTTAGAGACAATGGGGAGACATGGACAATCCCTGAAGGCTCCATAGTCCAGCTCTGTTTCTTGCCGTAACGCAATATGTTTTTATTTATTTGGCGTTACGCAAAGGCACACACTTGCAACAAGCAGAGAATGGTCCGCGCTGTGTACATTATGACCACGTTCGGCTACGTGCTTGTAAAGGAGCCGCTGTCATTACAAAGCGGCCAGAGTGGCTCTGGAGTCAGAACGCTGCTGCCACGGAGGATTTGGAATCCCGTTCGAGTACGTACAGCAAACAGCAGCAAGTGCCCTGCGATCACGCACACTCTCTCTGGTATTGCACCACGCCCCCCTAGGGAGGAGCGCCTCACTATTTGAGAAGGACTGGTAGATCTAAAGTATGCAAAGGCGCTTACTAACTCAAGTGATAGTACACATTTCTGATATTTGTTGCACATGCGCACCTGCGTACCACTTATGTTCACTCCTGATTATAATAGATCATGGTATTTACCAGAACAATGCTAACCTGCTAGCTCAAAGAAGCCCAACAGGGAAGCACTCATGAACTAAGTTTTGCTCCGGCTCGCCTTTGCTCCTATTTAAATACATTGAAAAGTAAACTCCTCCAGCTCAGTAAAAATTGTGTCACGCTTCAAAAATACTGGTTTAGCGCTCTCTTTGATCCTGGTGTTTATGCTGTGATATTGACTTCTGTAGATGCAGATAGCCATCTAAGGCTTGACCAATCAGATTCCATAATTTGCCGGGGAATCTCCAGCTTGCCTTAGCAGTCACCTTAGAAACACTGTTTCTGTTACCGCTCAAAGCTAATGCCCATGGAACAAATGTCCATTTACGTAAATTCGCTCCAGCTAGGTTAGGTTCAAATCGGCTTCTTCGGCATTTGGCAAACACTATAGTGATGTCCGCACTCGGTCAGTCCACTCCTAAAATACACTCTATGGGTGATACAAAATCTTTGTGTTCTATCTCAGCTTACAAAGTAGATATATAGAGATTTTGCCATCATTTGTCAGAGCAGAAATTCTGTACAAAATCTATTTTGTCTCGGCACCCTCGCAGTCTGAGATATTGAGGTTTAAAGTTTAGACCCCAGTAAAATTGTAATTATTTGACAGAGAAGGACACACTAACGACACTCTAATTTTAATAAACACGCGGGACAAATTGCATTTATTTGAAATGTGGGAGTGGAAGTTTTGGGAAATGGACATTTGCAGTGGTGAAAAGCAACACAGTTCCAAACAATACCACATCTCACTGTCGACACTGCATTTTGGGTCAAAAAATGCAGAGCCACGTTCTCTATTAGTGAGTGAACACTCCAAATGCTTGGTGAATCCTGCTTCACAAAGAAAAGAAGACAATCCTGTGTCATGGTTTCGAGCTCAATGTATACAGTATATGGTAAAGCTACATACTAGCGCTTCTGTCAGTTGCTCTTTGCAAATGAGAAAATATATAAAATCAAGAAATAGTGATTTTAAATTACAAAACTCAGGGTGGGACATGCCCAGAACACCTCCCAGGGAGGCATATAGGGGGCATCCGAAACAGATGTCCGAGCCACGTCTTGACATGGAGAAGAAGCTACTCTGCTTCGAGCTTCTTCTGTTTGTCGGATCTCTTAATCTTTTTAAATCATTTTATTCTCAATTCTAAGCACTGCGTCTGTTAACTCAGCCCTCATCCTGTCGCTGTGGTGGATTCATTTTGCCTCTTGTATCCAAAATTTCATCCTTGTCGTCATTACCCAAAGCTCATGACGATCTTTTTAATATTCAGATCATTTTAGTTTTAATTTCAAACAAAAAACCTTTTTAAAAATCTGAATAATGTGTCATTTTTTTATTGGATCAATCAGGGGGCGCTCAATGACGATGAAGTTGGGAATGGCTGAAATATACTTTAAAGGTCCCACATTTCGCTCCTCTTCATGTTTCACAGTTAATCCTAAACATACGTGTCATAATAATTTAGATGATACAACATGCAACGTTCAGAACTTATAGCCGTTTCTTGAGGTGATGTCACATCAATTGAAACGAGTGGCTCACGGTTCCTCTTTGCTTCTCCGCCTCCCTCCTCACTCTCTAACTACAGCACTTTAGTACTTTATTGATGTTTAAAGCAGGGAAAAGTAATTAAGCATAATATGGGGCATTTAAATTTTATGGTTTTAACATCACATTTTTCAGATCGGCACAGAGTTCTTGCGTGGTGTGTCTGGAGGAGAGAGGAAGCGCTGCAGTATCGGCATGGAGCTCATCACATCTCCCTCTCTGCTCTTCCTGGATGAGCCCACCACTGGCCTGGACTCCAATACGGCCAACTGCATCATTGGCCTGCTCCACAAGTAGACTAATTCCAGATTTAACTACATTTTGTGTTGAGAAGGGGTATGTAGTTGGATGAATAGAGATCTTGAGTCCAGCAGGCTGCTGATTTTACTTCAAAACCAAGTTTTATCATGTCACCTTTCTAGACCAGGGAGGTCAAACTTATTTTCGTCGGGGGCCAAGTGTAAAAACATAAGCTGGTTGGGTATCCAAGTGGTTTACTTTTAATATCTTTTTCTTTGTATTTTGAGTTTGAGTATTATTTTCTAGTAGGTTGGATTTAGTTACAAATGGGCCAATCAGGGAGGGATGTGTATGAATATGAAGTTTCATAGTTAAATATATAACATAAATCTTCAGCCTAACTTAACTTCTAATTACATGTTAGTTAACATCTTATAACAGATTAAATTACATGGTTGTTATCCTGAGAAACTAAGCTTTGAAATTAATTACCATTAATGCTGCAAGTTACTGTGATAATGATACTTGAAAATAATTTCAGGGGCCACTAAATTTAGTCTTGCTGGCCAGATTTGGCCCCTGAGTTTGACATGCCTTTTCTCAAACATGTTCTCATGCTGTATACAGTGCCTTGCGAAAGTATTCGGCCCCCTTGAACCTTTCAACATTTCGCCACATTTCAGGCCTTAAACATAAAGATATAAAAATATTTTTTTAAATCAAGAATCAACAATCGTGAAGTGGAACGAAATGTATTGGATAATTTAAACTTTTTTAACAAATAAAAAACTGAAAAGTGGGGCGTGCTATATTATTCGGCCCCCTTGCGCTAATACTTTGTAGCGCCACCTTTTGCTGCAATTACAGCTGCAAGTCGCTTGGGGTATGTCTCTATCAGTTTTGCACATCGAGAGACTGGAATTCTTTCCCATTCTTCCTTGCAACACAGCTCGAGCTCAGTGAGGTTGGATGGAGAGCGTTTGTGAACAGCAGTCTTCAGCTCTTTCCACAGATTCTCGATTGGATTCAGGTCTGGACTTTGACTTGGCCATTCTAACACCTGGATACGTCTATTTGTTAACCATTCCATTGTAGATTTGGCTTTATGTTTTGGATCATTGTCCTGTTGGAAGATAAATCTCTGTCCCAGTCTCAGGTTTTTTGCAGACTCCAACAGGTTTTCTTCCAGAATGGTCCTGTATTTGGCTCCATCCATCTTCCCATCAATTTTAGCCATCTTCCCTGTCCCTGCTGAAGAAAAGCAGGCCCAAACCATGATGCTGCCACCACCATGTTTGACAGTGGGGATGGTGTGTTCAGGGTGATGAGCTGTGTCGCTTTTACGCCAAACATATCGTTTTGCATTGTGGCCTAAAAGTTCAATTTTGGTTTCATCTGACCAGAGCACCTTCTGCCACATGTTTGGTGTGTCTCCCAGGTGGCTTGTGGCAAACTTTAAACGAGACTTTTTATGGATATCTTTGCGAAATGGCTTTCTTCTTGCCACTCTTCCATAAAGGCCAGATTTGTGCAGTGCACGACTGATTGTTGTCCTATGGACAGACTCTCCCACCTCATCTGTAGTTATCTGCAGTTCATCCAGAGTGATCATGGGCCTCTTGGCTGCATCTCTGATCAGTCTTCTCCTTGTTTGAGATGAAAGTTTGGAGGGACGGCCGGGTCTTGGTAGATTTGCCGGGTCTGATACTCCTTCCATTTCAATATAATTGCTTGCACAGTGCTCCTTGAGATGTTTAAAGCTTGGGAAATCTTTTTGTATCCATATCCGGCTTTAAACTTCTCCACAACAGTATCTCGGACCTGCCTGGTGTGTTCCTTTGTCTTCATGGTTCTCTCTGCGCTTTAAACAGAACCCTGAGACTATCAAAGAGCAGGTGCATTTATACAGAGACTTGATTACACACAGGTGCATTCTATTTATCATCATCAGTCATTTAGGACAACATTGGATCATTCAAAGATCCTCACTGAACTTCTGGAGTGAGTTTGCTGCACTGAAAGTAAAGGGGCCGAATAATATTGCACGCCCCACTTTTCAGTTTTTTATTTGTTAAAAAAGTTTAAATTATCCAATAAATGTTGTTCCACTTCACGATTGTGTCCCACTTGTTGTTGATTCATGACAAAAAATAATTTTTTTATATCTTTATGTTTGAAGCCTGAAATGTGGCGAAATGTTGAAAGGTTCAAGGGGGCCGAATACTTTCGCAAGGCACTGTATGTACGTGTATTTTGTGTTTTGGTAAAGTGCCTGTGTGTGCCTGCAGACTCTCCCGTCGAGGTAAAACAGTGATCTTCTCCATCCACCAGCCACGTTACTCCATCTTCAGACAGTTTGACCACCTGACGCTCATGCACAAGGGGGAGGTGGTGTACGCAGGAGCTGCCGCCCATGCTCTGGACTACTTCACGAACCTGGGTGTGTGCTAAAGATTGTATATAGATGGACAATGCTAATAGTAGCCTGGTCGTACCACACCATAGTACAAATTACATTTCGTACTAAGGTCTGGAGGCGCTCCATTGAGCTTCGAAGTCCTTCCACCTGCAGGTGTTCTCTTATTGTTACAACAAGAGGCTACAATGCATTAGCAAAGAGCGCCGGAGACAACGAACAGCCTTGTTGAACTGAGCGCTGCAAAAAAAAATTAGGGAGAGTGTTGTTAATTTCACGAAGTCTCATCTCTCTTCTTTTTTCATGGCTGAGGCGTAAGACATTATATCACCACGCGAAACTACTTTTAAGTCACTATTGTCTGGAAGCAGATCAAAAACCTTCCTGAAAAAATTGGGCTCATCTGTGTTCAGACCATAGATATTAAGCAGGGTTAATGAAGATGAGTTTATAGCACCAGAAACCAATATACCATAAGGGTCATTGTTAACAGCAGTTACTTGAAATTGAATATTTTTTTTAATGAATATTGCCACACCACGATCATGTGAGGTAAATGGCGACTGATATATCTGAGATATCCAATTACACTTAAATCTATGTTGCATGGTTGTTTTTATATGGGTCTCTTGCAAAAAGATTAAATCAGCAGAGAGAGATTTCAGATGTCTAAAAACCTTTCTCCTTTTGACTGCACTACTTAGAAAATTGAAAGCAACGTAACATCTCGGAAAAACGGGTAGAATCAGCTCCTTCACCTGAAAATGATGAATGCGAGCCATGATGGTGCGCGGCTTGCCACCCGCCGCTGGTTTGGGTTGCAGTGAGCGATGCGCACGGTCGACTTTAAATGGATCGGGAAAGTGTCATTCCCCCGGCAGTTCAGGAATAAGTTTGGAAACAAAGTCAGTTGGGTTTCCTTTTTCTAAATCTTCCTTTATACCGACAATCTTGATGTTATGTCTGCGGGACCATGCTTCTAAATCCAGTAGTTTGGTTTGGAGCTGGCTTGACTTCCACACGCTCGTCAAGTACGCTGGTAGCTTGCTCTTGACTGACCATGCGGTTTTGCAGGTCAGCTTGTATGGAGGACACAGACTATAACTTGGTGTCAAAGCGCTCATTGAGTCTTTCCAAAATCTTCTCTGACATTTCCTTACATATTCTTTTGCACACGTCGTACATGTGGGATTTGTCATGTGGTCGTAGGCTTAACAAAGGGCTCGTTAGGGCGGCTATCGCAAGCATTGGCCCCACTAGGATTGGCATTGTTGACGTATCCATCAAGGGTCTTGGGCTTTCCAGGAGGATTTCTTTGCGGCGACATTTTCAAATTGGCAAAGATCAACAGAAGAGAACCAGGAATTAATTTCTTTGTGCCACTCGACAACATCTACATAGAGCAGGGGTGCCCAAAGTAGGGCCCGCGGGCCAAAGTTGGCCCGCCAGACCATTTCAGTTGGCCCACCAAATGTTTTCCATGCATTAAAGGAGGTTTCTATCTGCGTCCCTCAGGCTGGCTGGACACACAGACGCGCTCACGCCACCCAAACTGATGTTTTCCAATACTTTACTGTTGTATCAAGATGCACGCCTCACTCATGGTTCACATCAACTTGCACTAAAATGTTTTTTAAATCAAACACACTTATCAAAATAATTGGGTGCAAGGCACCTTTATGTTCATGTTTTATCAATTTGAGAGGATCTCCCATGAGCCTTTTGTCCTTGTAGGAAAGTATGGGAAAGCCGAGCAGATAAGTGCGCCCCTCGTGTTAGGTTTCTATTTTGCATATTTCAGTACTTGAGCACGTAGCTATTGTTAGAGCAACACGCAGCCGCATGCCTTCATTCATTCATTTTATTGCCTGTGTCAGTGTGCGTTAATGACCAGAAAGTAAATACCATGTGTGATTTTTTGATATATATGTGCAGCTTTAGCCATATGTCTGTGTTTATACTTAACAGACTTTACTCGTGTTTTCTTGAGTCTCAGTTTATCAATTTTGACGTGATGTACCTACTTCAAGTAGTATTCTAATGTCAAATGTTTGGTTTTGCTGCTAATTTATAATTCAAAGTTCATTCTATTGCTAGTTTATTATTAGTTACGTGACGTCTGTTGTGCACCTGACAATCTGCGCTGCAGAAAGGGCATGTCTGTAACTCTTTAGGAGCAACCAAATAAGAGCTGTATTTTTCTAATATTGCGTTATAGACCCAATTTATAGCTGTTATATGATTATATATATTTGATTATAACCAGTAAATAAGCTACAACAAAATATCTCCCTCCTCTGGACCCTAATTCTCTGAACGGAATCTTCCCGTACTGTAGTCTCCTCAAACCAGCATTTTTCCCTTGAGCCTCCACTTCACTAAGAGTGTGTTGTTTTCATTCATTCAGCTGTGATTTGCACTGATAGACAATAATTAATGCATTTAATCATTCAACAAAAAATAAAGGAACTTGATCAAATTTACATTTATTTGTGTTTGACGCATAATATCGGTGTATTTGGCCCGCGGCCCACTGGCAAATTTTTACTTTGGCCCTTGCAGGCAAAAGGGTTGGGCACCCCTGACATAGAGACAAGCAGTAACAAAATTGGCTGTTTAATTGAAAATAACTTGACACTTTTTTCCTTCTACAGTAATTTATAAACCTCTACATGGCATGATTAAATCTGTCCAGCTACAAAAATGTTCAACAACTTGCAATTAGTTGATATTAATCGATTATAATTATTGTTAATATTTTATAATTAGTGATGGTAATTATTACTATGTGTTACAGTCAGAATAGACTAACTCACGACGGTCTTTACAGTCTTTATTTATATAGCGCACTTCACAGACCAGAGTCACTAAGTGCTTTATAATTGTGGGGATTTGTCTCTTACTCCACGCAGAGATGGCAGCGAGGTCGCCATACAGGAGTCTCATGCCAGACTTATTTTTCATGTTTTTAGTGGTAGGGGAAACCGGAGGAAACCTACGGCCCTACGTTATGTAAGGAGACTTCTGTTGTTCCATAGGCTTTCAAATCGAGGCCTTTGACAACCCAGCTGATTTCTTCATGGACGTCACAAATGGGGAGAGCAAATCAACATTGGAGCCTTTCAGAACAGGTACTTTCAATAACATAAATAACTAACATTCTGTATGTATTCATTTTATTTGTTTGTTTGAATCAAATAGTGCACATTAATAAACATATTTCCAAAGAAATATTTAGAGGCTAACTTCCATGGCATGTTGGTGTTAAAGGTACCAACAATAAACAATAGTTAGAGAGCTATTTGAGAGAGTGACAGAGTGACCAACATGAATCAAAATACAGGGACATTATCTGTGTTGTACTACTAGTGTCAATACTAGGCTCCACATTATTAATTATGCATAATTGAAATATGCAAAAAAGATCAAATTGAATACAATTATTTCTCTGCTGATGACACCAATATTATATGTGTGGATTAGGAGTCACCCGGTAGCCTGTTGGCCCTGTCTTTTTTTCTCTGCCCCTCTGCTTGGTGCTTAGCGGTGAGAGTCTTAGCTTTGTTGTTTCTTTAAAGCAGGGGAGTCAAACTCATTTTGGTCTGGGGGCCACATACAGCCTAATTGGATCTCAACTCTCTACAAAAACACCCAAACACAGTACAAAGTCCAACTTTTTGTACACAAACTTCCTTCCAAAACACGGTCTAATACTTGCGCAGTTTTAACTGTAAATCTGTTACAAACTTAAATGTAACAGTGAGTTTTTTAATAATGCAAATAATGTAATGTGTATACAATATTCCATTTCACAATATTAATATGTGTATGTTAGCTTTGTTTTAATAATGCTCATTACACTTTGTGTACCTACTGTACACAAAGGTACAGAAGGTAGATTTACCACCGCTTTTATTATCAGAGAGAAAGCATCAAACTAACCATGATACATTCAGTTGAAATGAACAAAACAACTTCCATAACGTAATTCATTCTTAACGACTGCAGCAGTGTCTCTGTGTAAAATACAGTCAAATGTCCAAAAATCATCACCTGGGTGGCACGGTGGCGGAGTGGATAGCATTCTCGCTTCTCAGCAAGAAGGTCCTGGGTTTGAATCCCGGTCGGGACAGGGCCTTTCTGAGTGGAGTTTGCATGTTCTCCCCGTGTCTGCGTAGGTTTCCTCATGCTCCGGTTTCCCCTACCACTAAAAACATGCACAATAGGTATGAATGTGAATGAGAGAATGAATGGATGGTGTTGATTGGGGCTGATGTGCCAGTGTGTTCGGCGACTCGCTTCCGTCATCACCGTGTGTGGAATAATTGGAACAATTAATAATTGGAACAATATCTGAACTCTGAACATTGTAAAGCGCTTTGGGTGACCTTGCACTGTAAAAACGACAACTCAAAATTGTTCACCTTACTAAGATTTTTGCATTCACTGACAATAAAATTAATTAAGTTGGAACTTGAACTGTCTGTTGTGAGCCACTTGAACTCACTTTCAGAAGTTACTGATGAAAAGTTCACCTTATTTGATAAATTAGGTTAATTTTACTTTGAGGTTGTAGTTAAAGTAAAATCAACTTAATCAACTTCTGAAAGTGAGTTGGGAAACGTACAAATGTTGTGGATGGCCATTTAAACAGTATTGATGTCCACAGAGAATGGCCACACTCTGCTGGGCCCTGCCTACCAGCAATCCCAGCCGTGCAAAGAAATGCTGGAGGAGCTGAAGCACATGGACCAAATGCCGCTGGGAGCCAAGGGCAGAGTGAGGAGCGCACATTACCCCACCTCCTTCTTCTACCAGGTCTGACTACTGTACTGCTTCGATCATAAAGAAGGTCTTCGATCAATTACGTTTAACAAAACCTTCATAGCTGATATACATTTGATAAAAGGGCCTTATAAATTGTGAGTTTGTGGCACTTTATGATCCAGTTGTGAAGAACACTGTGAAGAACTGTGCATACACTGCAAAAAATTATAAAATAGCAGTGTAGCAATTGCTTAAATCAAAGGGATTTTATCTTAATTTGAGTACATTCTGACTGTCTTAATAGAAGAATTACCAATGTGACAAGCCATTTAGTCTTATTTCAAGAACTGTTGCTTTATTTTCTCAATCCAAGGGAGACATTATATTTTCAAAACATGATAGTGTTCTTGTTTCATTGGCAAATCTTGTGTTAATGCAGTCAAAATGGGCTAAAATTAAGATAAATTCTTCCAAATATGAGACACAACAGAAACACCATCTTTTCTTTCTCTTACATTTCAGGGCATTGGAAAATGACTTGGTCCAAAATAGAAGGATGTGTATTGTTGCCCTGATGGTGCCATTCAGTTCTAATGTTTTTTCGGTCATTACCCAAAGCTCATGACCAAAGGTGAGGGAGGGAACGAAGATTGACCGGTAAAACGAGAGTTTCGGCTCAGCTCCCTCTTAACCACAACGGTCCGGTACAGCGGCCGTATCACTGCGCACGCAGCACAGCGCACACAGGAACCACAATGCACATGTGGACAGGTTGCGTGAACTCCCATGAACCCTCGAGTATCCGACGGAGAGTATAGAGCTGGTCCAGTGTTACACGACCAGGACGCCTCTCCCTTTGTCCAAGATTCAACCATCGGCCGTAGCCTCCTCTTCAGTACCTTGGAGTAGACCTTACCGGGGAGGCTGAGGAGTGTGATCCCACGATAATTGGAACACACCCTCCGGTCCCCCTTCATGTAGAGAGGAACCACCACCCCGGTCTGCCACTCCATTGGCACCGCCCCCAAGTGCCATGCGATGTTGGAGAGACGTGTCAGCCAAGACAGTCCTACAACATCCAGAGACTTTAGATAGCTAACCACCTTGGTGACTTCAGCCAGAGAGATGGAAGTATCCTCCCCAGTCGAGGTCAGCAGCTCTCCTCCTGAGGCGCTGGATGGTTTGCCAGAATGACTTCGAGGCCGACCGACAGTCATGCTCCATGGACTCTCAGAACTACTCCCTGTCCCGGGTTTTTGCCTCTGCAACAGCACAGCCTGCCAGTACTGGACAGCGACCTCAGGAGTCCCACGAACAATCATGGCACGATAGGACTTCTTCTTCAGCCTGACGGCATCCCTTACTACCGGTGTCCACCACCGGGTTCTGGGTTTGCAAAACCCGGGACCGTCGGGACCAGCACCAGAGACATTGCGACCACAGCTTCAAGCTGCCGGTGGAGAACATGGTCCACTCAGTCTCAATGTCCCCCTCCTCCCCTATGACCATGGAGAAGCTCTCCCGGAGGTGTGAGTTGAAAGTCCGTTCCCAGCAGACCCTAACTCAGTTGGTCTGCCAGGTCTGACCGGCCTCCTCCCCTGCCAGCAGATCCAACTCACGACCAGGTGATGATCGGTTGACAGCTCCGCCACTCTCTTCACCCGAGTGTCCGAGACACGCGGCCGAAGATCAGATGATACAACAACAAAGTCGATCATCGACCTCCAGCCTAGGGTGTCCTAGACTGGTGGACACCCTTGTGCTCGAACATGGTGTTTATAATGGACAAACCGTGACTAGCACAGAAGTCCAACAACTGGACACTGCTCGGGTTCAGGGGGGCCGTTCTTCCCGATCACCCCTCTCCAACTATCACCGGCCGAGACCTGTTTGCCATGGGAGGCCCTACCAGGGGCCCCAAACAACATAGCTCCCAGGATCATTCAAGTACTCAAACCCCCACCACGGTAAAGTCCAGGGCAGAGTCTCCCCAAACCAGATTTTCCAGGGGTGGGTCTCCCCAAACAATTTTTTATTTTTTTTTATTTTAATTTTTTAATATCTGGTCTCCCCAAACTTTCTCCCCAGATTTTAAAAAGTCTTTGTGCTTTGAGTTATCCAAATGTGGAGCGTTCTTTAACACTTTTTAAAAACAATTACCATAGTGATTCTAAATCAGGAGTCTCAAACTCAATTTATCTGGCATCCGCATGAGGTTGTGTCTGCTGAAGCTGGGCATGCACACGCAGAGACAGAAGCAAACCACTAAAATTGCACACACTATTTTACTTTGCACATGCAGTTTAGCTCCTGGATGAATATAATAAACTGCTACATTTCAAACTGTGCCATCTTCACATTGTTTACATTATCAGTTGAGAAAGTAAACATTTGGGCCCGTAGGACAGAGACAAAAATCTTTGAATTTGTAAAATCATGAAGGTATTTAGACCAAACAATTACTTTTATTGAATAAAAGTTTGATATAATTGTTATATATTTCTGCAAACAAAAGTCCAGCTGCTTGGATTGAAACAAAACTGAACTAAAAGCAATGAGGCTTTGCATTATAGAGGAGGTTTAACAATGTATACTTTGAATTATTGCTTATTGTATTCAGAGTTCAATGTTTATGGTTGTTTTCTTGATAAAATTAGCTTTAATGTATTATGTATATCTTACCCCTCGTATATTTGCACAGACTCTCTGTGGGGGCCACACTGACATTAAAGTTTGATTTCCACTAGGGGGCCACAAAATGTCTTTTCACAGGCCGCAAAAGGCCCATGGTCTGCATGTTTTAGAATGTTTGTAAATCATGAACTGTAAATGATTACACTGTGTATTTGATATTAAACTTGTGCCATGCCCGGGAAGTGCCTACCTGTGGGAAGTATATGTTCAGCACAGCCACCTGTCACAGCGAGTTAATAGAGACAGTTTGGACATGAGCAGAAAGGCTTAGAGTTTTGTGGACAAAAGCCAGAAAATAAGCGGAGGCCACTCACTTGAAATAGTAAATCGTTTTAGATCAATATATAGATTTTGGATATTGAGTGTAAAAAGTTATGGGTCAAATATAGCAGACAATAGCACAGCATGTCTTCTTTAATGTGTGTGTGTGTGTGTGTGTGTGTGTGTGTGTGTGTGTGTGTGTGTGTGTGTGTGTGTGTGTGTGTGTGTGTGTGTGTGTGTGTGTGTGTGTGTGTGTGTGTGCGTGCGTGCGTGCGTGCGTGCGTGCGTGCGTGCGTGCGTGTGTTTGACAGCTCAAAGTGGTGTGTGCGCGCACCTCCCTGAACATCCTGCGCAACCCACAAACCTCATATGCTCAGCTGGCTCTGAACATCTTCTTTGCATTGCTGGTGGGGCTCATTTACTTCCAGATGCCCCTGACAATGCCTGAGGCCCTCCAGAACAGGCAGGCATATTTTGTAGTTTGGACATGTTCTGTATACTGTATACTAATGTACTAAGTGTAGCTTGTTTCAGAGGGGGAGCATTCTTCTTCCTTATCATCAACATGGTGTTTGGAAACTTGTCTGCAGTGGAGCTGTTCATTAATGAGAGAGCCATCTTTGTGTGAGTTTGTTTCTGTGTCATTTCATGATCTTTCAATACAGTCAGGTCCATCACACAAACAAACTATTCTCATATTGTTGAGTATATACCTACCTATAAAATATATGCAATAAACGGTGGCTGTTTGCATATAGATATAGATTATATATATATATATATATTAGTAAAAAGTTATAGTAAAAAGTTGTTTAGATTATATATATATCTATAGTAAAAAGTTACAGTACTTTTACTCCTGTTTTGGATGCAAACAACCACCGTTTATTGCAGATATTTTATTGGTAGGTATACACTCAATGAGAATAGTTTGTTTGTGTGATGGACCTGACTGTGCTATTGTCTGATTATCCATCCATCCATCCATTTTCTTCCGCTTCATCCGTTGCCGGGTCGTGGGGGCAGCAGTCTAAGCAGAGACGCCCAGACTTCCCTATCCACACACACCTCCTCCAGCTCGTCCGGGGGGACTCCAAGGCGTTCCCAGGCCAGCTGAGAGACATAGTCCCTCCAGCGTGTCCTGGGTCTTCCCCGGGGCCTCCTCCCGGTGGGACGTGCCCGGAACACCTCCCCAGGGAGTCAACCGATCACTCACAACCAGGTGGTGATCGGTTGACAGCTCCGCCCCTCTCTTTACCCGAGTGTCCGAAACACGCGGCCGAAGGTCAGATGATACGATCAACAACTGGATCATCGACCTCCGGCCTAGGGTGTCCTGGTGCCACGTGCACTGGTGGACACCCTTGTGCTCAAACATGGTGTTCGTGATGGACAAACCGTGACTAGCACAGAAGTCCAACGACTGAACACCACTCGGGTTCAGATCAGGGGGGCCTGATCTGACTTTTCTGGTGTTTCTCCCCGCGAGAAACACCAGAAAAGTGGAGCGTCCAACCCCTCTCAAGGAGTTGGGTTCCAGAGCCCAAGCTGTGTGTGGAGGTGAGGCCGACTATCTCTAGTCGGTACCTCTCGACCTCCCCCACAAGCTCGGGCTCTTTCCTCCCAAGTGAGGTGACGTTCCACGTCCCAAGAGCCAGATGTTGGGTGTGCGGACTGGGTCGCCGAGGTCTCCGCCTTCGACTGCTGCCCAGTCCTCTCTGCACTGAGCCGCCACGGACTCCTCTGCGGGTGGTGGGCCCACAGGAGGGACTGCCCACGTCGTCCTTTCGGGCTGAGCCCGGCCGGCCCCCGTGGGCCTGGCCACCAGGCGCTTGCTTTCGGGCCCCGACCCCAGGCCTGGCTCCAGGGTGGGGCCCCGGCTGCGCCATGCCGGGCGACGTCACTTTTTCTCTTTTAGTGCGATCCATGACGGGTTGTGGACTGCGCTTCGTCTGACTCGTCACCTGAGACCTGTCTGCCATGGGAGACCCTACCAGGGGCATGAAGCCCCAGACAGCATAGCCCCCAGGATCACCCGAGTACTCAAACTCCCCCACCACGTTAAGGTGGCAGTCCAGGGGGGCTGATATATAATTGTCTGATGAAATATATATATATATATAATATATATATATATATATCTATAGTAAAAAGTGACAGTATTTTTACTCCTGTTTTGCAGATATTTTATTGGTAGGTATACACTCAACAATATGAGAATAGTTTGTTTGTGTGATGGACCTGACTGTGCTATTGTCTGATTATATATATATATATATATCCATGGGACGGATCTGCCCTGATACTTTTGGTTCCTCCAAAAGTGGGAAACAACTATTGTAATTCCTGCACCTTTCACATACTTTGGATGTGGTTACCCTCACAATAAAGCTGATAGTCTGCTATTGTCTTTTAAACCAAAGTTTGACAATTGTATCTACAGTTTATCCGAATATTTATGGACCACTATATATATTGATCACAAGATCATAACTTATAATTACCATAGTCTGTGGAAAGAGTGAACTCACGAGTGCTGTCACCCATAGTGTTTGACTCATTGTGGAAGAAGACATGAGAAGTGACACTAGTCTGTTCCTCCCATTCGCTAGCAAGCTGTATTAGAGGTCAGAGGGCACGTGTTTGGTCAGTTGTTAGGGGACATAGGATTTACACAGATATTATCAAAATACTTTTCAACCCAAAATGGTGAGTGTGACATTCGAGGAATATACTTTTCAGTCTAATTAACAGGAGCCAGAGTGAGTTGGAGCATACATTTGCCCATGAGCACTTCTCTTGTAGGCGTCATAGAGCTAACAGGTTAGCATTGTCAATTCCTACATACAGTCGGCTCAACATGGACCTATCCAGTACAGGCTTAAAGAATATTGTGTTGTAAACTTACTCTCTGTTTACTGCAGTCATGAGAACTCCAGTGGCTACTACCGCACCTCTGTGTATTTCCTGTCCAAGATGTTTGCCGACCTGCTCCCAAACCGAATCATTCCCATTTTCATCTTCTCAGCTATCGCCTACTACATGATGGGTAATATATTCACCTTCACCTCTAAACACATGCAAGAGGTAGGCTGTGTTATCAGCTATGCTGAAACCAATATGCAGTTGTAAAATGTTAAGATTAGAAAAGAGTGGGGCGACAGTAGCTCAGTTGGCAGAGCATTGGCCTTTGGGCCTGAAGGTTGTGGGTTTGAGCCCACTACGGGACCCACTCCAACAGCGCCCTTTAATGACTGCTATTGTCGTTTCCGTTGTTTCCTTGGGCAAAACACTTAACCCCAGGTTAACCTCCCGCTGACGTAGCAGCCATCTTCCTGTGGACTCACCAACTGCAGAGGATCAGAGGGACTTGTGCTATGAGCATTGGGTGGCAACTCTGATTACACAAGTTGACAGCCAAAAAATGGTCAGGGGTTTCTCAACTGATTTAGACTAATTTTGGTGTTCTGAGTCCGAATATCACATGCATTTTGCTCTATCAGGTCAACTTTTTGAGATACAGCCATAGTGTTACGGATTACGTACGTCTTACGTTAGGGTTAGGGTTACGTCACACATGCCACAACAGCGGTATTGTCCGAGTATTTTTGTACATGGCATGTGGCAGAGTTGTGTGTATATATATATATATATATAAAATGGGGGACTTGGGTGTTTGTGCGCAGGTCTGAAGCCTGACTTCGAGGCCTTCCTGTGCTTCGCTCTGAACATGTCCCTGGTCAGTCTGGCAGGAGTGGGGCTGGCATTCCTCGTCTCAGCCAGCGTCTCCTCCTTTGCCATGGCCAACATCCTGATTGCTCTGCCCTTTGTCTTCATGATGGTGAGACGCAATGACATTGCATGCCTCCTATTATTCTATACTATATAATTATACAAATGATGAAAATAGCCATTAAGCCATGAACATCAAATAGTAACTTTCTTACAAATATGCAAAATATAACATTTTGAAAAACAGTGCTCATTATGAAAACTGAACCTCCAACCAAAATGACTAGCTTGTGCTGACCTGCTTTTCATGATCTTCAAACTATCGGAATGTATTTGACTGGATCCTATTGTATTTCATTATTTCTTTATAATTTATTGTATTTGTACTTTATCAATCTGTGTGTTTATCTCCTCAGGTGTTTGGCGGTTACTTAGTCAATCTCAACTCCATGCTGAGCTGGCTCGCGTGGCTCCAGTGGCTCAGCATCTTCAGTTATGGTCTTAATGTAAGTCAAAGTTGTTGTGGGAAAGACAATATTTGAAATATTGATGTGTTTTTTATTTGTTCATGACACGTCTCAAAGGACATGAAAAACAACATGAAAGCACGGATCTATCCTGCCTTGTATCAACGGTTCAGGCTGGTGGTGGGGTGTAATGGTGTGGGGGATGCTTTCTTGGCACTCTTTTTGAGTCCCTTAGTACCAATTAAGCATCGTTGCAACGCCACAGCCAACCTGAGGATGTCCATCCCTTTATGACCACAGTGTACCCATCTTCTGATGGCTACTGCCAGCTGGATACACCTTGTCATTAAATTCACTGTACTGTAATGGCCTCCACAGTCACCAGATCTCAATCCAAAAGGGCAACTTTGGGATGTGGTTGAACAGGAGATTCGCATCATGAATGTGCAGCTGAAAAATCTGCAGACACTGCATGTTGCTATCAAATATGGACCAAATTCTCTGAGGAATGTGTCCAGTTTCTTGTTGAATCCATGCCACGAAGGATTAAGACTTTGAAGGCAAAAGGGGGTACTAGCAAGGTGTACCTAATAAAGTGGCCGGTGAGTGTACAAGGAAAGTGCAGAAAGGGCAACAATATAATGTCAACACTATAAGTTTGTTATGATGGTGGGTGAGGATCAGTGGGGGGGCGGGTCCCGGCTCAAAAGTGGCCAAAATGATGTGCGCTGACATGCTTGCAATACCACCCTAGGCCGATGGGGGTGGACCCAGAAGAAGAATTAGCCAATGCTAACAAATAGCATTGGCAGACCTCTCAAAAACGTCTTTACAGGATGGACCAAAAGTTGGCTCTTGGCCCAAAGCTCCGTTCCACATGTGTGTCAATGCTGAGGGGGTGAATGTTTTTGGTCCACTTTACTTTACTTGCTGTGAATTTTTGAAGTCTCTCGTTCAAATAAATGGAGCTTGCGCCAGCTGACACATGCGCAGATGCGTTTTTTCACAATTTTATTGTGGGCGGGACCATTCGCGGCCATTTTGGATAGTTCCAGTAGAGCACAATTTTTGGCCCATTAGTTAGAACGGCGGAGATAGGCGTGACTATGTCCGTTAATATATACAGTCTATGGTGAGGATATTGCCCTTGAAGAGTACCCACACAGAGGGGGAGGACCTCATTAAAAACTATCTTTATGTAACTGTCACAAATTAATACAACTTAGATTAGAGGTAGTGACAGCACATATAGACTGAGCACAAATCTGAGTAGCCATAATCTAGTGTCTCTGATGTCGTGTTTTGAAATAACATAGTAAAGCATCTCTTCTTTTGGCTAAAAAAGTTTATTGTACACTGTCCTTGTAAAAAATAAAAACCATACCATACCATACAAATGCTCCCTTGTCCCTCCAGGCGGCTTTCATTAATGAGATGACTGGACAAATCTTCTACAGTAACCAAACCAGGTGAGGACTGTCCTTTCATCCTTGCGTTCAATTGTAAAAGAACTTTGCATTTAGTTGTATTATTAACTAAAAAATGTTAAATTATAGTCAAGATTAAGACAAATATGTATTATATTCATATACGTATTTATACACTACAAATGTGCGCTCTTCATTTTGTTGACTGTCCACAAAGTTGTTTAAGTTAAATTCATCTTCTTCTAGAGCTGTGATGAAGTCTGTAAATTGTAAATTTCAAGCTCATGTTGGACGTAAATCCTTAAATCACTCATATGAACTCATACCCTTGTGTGTCTGCTGTGTCTGCGTGTGCGTGTGTACAGGATCCCAGGAGAGCTGTTCCTCCAGGCTCAGGGTCTGGATTACTCTGTGTGGGGGTACTGGCAGAACCAGGTGGCTCTGCTGGGGATCATTGTGGTCTGCATGTCCTTCGCTTACATCCAACTGCGCCGCATCAACCGCTGGAAATGACCCGCTCACTCCTTTCCGTTTTTTCCAATTTATCATTCGTCATATTTATTTAAATTACTCCTGGCAGTAGGGCCTCACTGCCAACCAGAATAATCTGCTAGTTTATTTGCGGACCAGTATATTGTTATGAAAAGCCTTGTAAGTCCTGATACTGATGCAACCAATTTACCAAGTGGTTTCCAATGATCATTTAATATATTGGATATTGATACTTCTGCATTTATTAGCCCAAATCAATACAATTTATCACTAGTAGAAATGCATGTGTAGGTTCAATTGGCTACTTTGCAAGTAACATATTCTAATATAAACTGAAAACATTTGGTTTTCATAATATTTTAATATCTGAAACATGTCTGACTGACGAATAATTAGTTCATATTATTCCAACATGTTTCGACTATGGCATATTCCTTAGGGAAGTCTCCTTTGTTGTATTCATTTTTATATAGAGCCTATGATGAGTATGGTGTTATGGTGATTGAGTTTTCTCACTTTAAAGCTATATTTTCCAATCATATGTTTGCTTGGGAGTTTGTAACATTCATGCTCCGGTGGTAGATGCTGTGTATGGTCAAAACCTAGAATTTTTTCTAAAACAAATTGGCAATCTAATAAAAATCAATAAAAACATCAGTAAGAAGGAGCGCAACCGCAGGGCCTTTATCCCCACTGCTGTCAGACTGTACAACAAGTCACTTTAAGTCACTGCATTAAGACTGGAAAAACCTGCACTACTATTGACACTGTTTCCGATTGCCACTTTTTAAATTGACACTTTTTATTGTACATAATATCCTGCATTTAACATGTTTGTACATTTTTCTTTTAGCACAATCTTGAGTGTTTCTATCCATGCCAGATGTGACATGTACATTTCTCCTTTGTGCGATCAATAAAGTCTATCTTATCTTTTTGATAGTTTAAGTGGAACTTAAGTGGAACTAGTGGAACCCAACTCCTTGAGAGGGGTTGGACGCTCCACTTTTCTGGTGAACACGTTCTACTGTCGCTTTGAATCCGCTGATGCCTGTCCTACTGTATTCTCTGAGTGTTTCAATCAAGGTACCTTCACTGTGACTCAGGAAGAAGTCAGGCGTGTCTTGTCCAGGACCACAGTCCGGAAAGCCCCAGCCTGGACCTGTGTATGCTGAAGACAATCGTCCTGTGGCCCTCACGTCTGTTCTCATGAAAACTTTTGAGCGGCTGTGCTGAGACTCATTAAGAGCCAGATCCTGTGAGTGTTGACCCGCTCCAGTTTGCTTACAGACATGACAGGAGTGTGGAGGATGCCATCTCCTTTGCTCTGAACTCTGTCTACAGTCACCTGGACACTAGTAAATCTGTTTCTGTGAGCACTGGTTCTCCTCAGGGATGTATTTTGAGTCCTTTGCTTTTTACTTTGTACACTCACGATTGTGTGTCCTCCTCTGACTCAAACTTGATCATTAAATATGCGGATGACACCACCATCATCGGTCTCATCAGTGACAATGATGAATCCTCTTATAGAGCAGAGATACAAAATGTGGTTCAGTGGAGTCAAACTAACAACCTCCAGTTGAACGCATCGAAAACATGTGAACTGGTCTACGACTTCAGTCGCAATAGTTCTCATTTCCCTGTCGTAATTGACAACTCCCAGGTGCAGATCGCAGAGGAGTGCAAGTTTCTGGGTTTAACTCTAACGACCTGAAATGGGTTAAAAAATACTAAGAGTCGTTAAGAAAGCTCGTCAGCGTCTCTACTTTCTGCGTAAACTCAGAGAATTTACCACTAACTCTAAGATTCTGCTTAACTTTCATCGCTGCACCATTGAGAGTTTACTTGTTGGTTCTGTGTCTGTGTGGTTTGGAAACATCACAGATAAAGAAAAGAGAGCTTTAAACAAGGTGCTCCGCTCTGCAAAGAGGACCGTGGGCTGTGAGCTTCCTGTTCTGGAGGTTCTTTATAAATCCAGACTTTTAAACAAAGCTCTTAGGATTGTCAATGACTCTTCTGGCCACCCTGGGAAAGCCATGTTCCAGCTTCTTCCCTCTGGCAGAAGATATCGCTCTCTGAGATGCAGGACATCTCGTTACGCTAACAGTTTTTATCCACAAGCTGTTATCAGTGTGAACAAAGCACTTTAACAATTTGCACTTGTTTTGAAACTGCTTTAGTCGATCGATTTCACAGTGACATTTGTTTACCGTTTTATTTGTTTTATTTTTGTCTTTTAATGTTGTTTTATAATCCGTGTATCATTCGTTCTTTTGATTTTCTAAATAAAACCAACATTGAAAAAACAAATAACGAGGGATGTTTTTGATTCTCAATATTTGAATTTAATGCAAAATTGAAATATTGGTTTGTTTTTTTGTTTTCTGTGGATCCAATTAAAACGAAAATGCAGTAAACCAATAATGACCGTCAAAATTACATTTTGCGATTTTCCTTTGAAACACAAACGTGCCCCGGAAGTGATTCGAAAGTGCGCGTTTGTCACGAGAACAGGAAGTGTCGCCTCCAGGTACTTGGATCGCACCTTGTTAGCGCTGGTTGTAGGAGAAATGTCTCTTAAAACTCTCCTCAACATCAGTCAGATAACCAGCTTTTTCGTTCGCTGCTGCAGAGACCATCGCAGATGAGAATTCTCAGATTCACGAGAGAAGGGGTTCTTCGATGAAAAGTATATACACAAGTGTCAAGGTAAGACATAACTTAGCAACTAGCGCTAACAGCTAAGTTGGCATTAGCTACGACACATTTAGCTTAAGCACATACATGAAACACTTACACATGTAACAAATGCACCTAATTTGGGTGCTTTATTATTATAAATGTATGTTATAGACTTTCATATTATATAAGAACATGATATGTTTGTGTATTGGTGAAAGTAATCATGCTAAATTTTAGTAAATAAAAGATGATGCTAGATGTACCTTAACCATTCAATTGTGCTTTGTTTCTGCTTCATTCTCAATTATTGTCGAGGGACAGTAGTTAGAGCTAGATGCTTCAGGCTTATGAAGAGAAACGAGGAGCCCTCAGACTGCAGCTTTGAAACAGTCAAAGCCGCTGGGCTCATGTACCGAGGTGAAGTTAGCCGAACGTTTGATATTCGCCTGATATTCGAACAAAATCCCCCTGGATTCAAAGTCTGTCCGTATTTTCAGTTTAGTGAAGAGTGTAGTATTAAATGCTGTTCACAATGTTGCCACCTATATAAAAAAACTGTACTTAGGCTGCAGCTGACTATTTATAACACGAAAAACAATGAAGATGAAGTCTCCGCTCGTACGTGTGCTAAGCTCTCAGCAAGGGACCGTCTGCAAAGTGCAAGATTTGACAGAACGTTGCAGATGGGTTGGTGAATACAATAAAAACTGCTTTTAAAAAGTAGTTTTTCCCAGTTTTGATGGGTGTAATAGCTCCATTTGAACAATAGCTAGCTACTACAAGCAAGAATTTGGGAAAAATATGGTTTTCCCCTTCACAGCAACAAAAATGAAATTGAAAAAATTCACTAAAAATCAACAAAGAATTTTTTCCCAGTTTTGATGGGTGTAGTAGCTCCCATTCAATGATAGCTAGCTACTACAGCCAAACTTTTGGGAAAAATATGGTTTTTCCCTTCACAGTAACGAAAATGAAATTGGAAAAATTCACTAAAAATCAACAAAGATATTTTTCCCAGTTTTGATGGGTGTAGTAGCTCCCATTCAATGATAGCTAGCTACTACAGCCAAACTTTTGGGAAAAATATGGTTTTTCCCTTCACAGTAACGAAAATGAAATTGGAAAAATTCACTAAAAATCAACAAAGATATTTTTCCCAGTTTTGATGGGTGTAGTAGCTCCCATTCAATGATAGCTAGCTACTACAGCCAAACTTTTGGGAAAAATATGGTTTTTTCCCTTCACAGTAACAAAAATGAAATTGGAAAAATTCACTAAAAATCAACAAAGATATTTTTCCCAGTTTTGATGGGTGTAGTAGCTCCCATTCAATGATAGCTAGCTACTACAGCCAAACTTTTGGGAAAAATATGGTTTTTCCCTTCACAGTAACGAAAATGAAATTGGAAAAATTCACTAAAAATCAACAAAGATATTTTTCCCAGTTTTGATGGGTGTAGTAGCTCCCATTCAATGATAGCTAGCTACTACAGCCAAACTTTTGGGAAAAATATGGTTTTTCCCTTCACAGTAACGAAAATGAAATTGGAAAAATTCACTAAAAATCAACAAAGATATTTTTCCCAGTTTTGATGGGTGTAGTAGCTCCCATTCAATGATAGCTAGCTACTACAGCCAAACTTTTGGGAAAAATATGGTTTTTCCCTTCACAGTAACGAAAATGAAATTGGAAAAATTCACTGGGAAAATTCACTAAAAATCAACAAAGATATTTTTCCCAGTTTTGATGGGTGTAGTAGCTCCCAATGAACAATAGCTAGCTACTACAGGCAAGAATTTGGGAAAAATATGGGTTTCCCCTTCACAGTAACGAAAATGAAATTGGAAAAATTCACTAAAAATCAACATAGATATTTTTCCCAGTTTTGATGGGTGTAGTAGCTCCCAATGAACAATAGCTAGCTACTACAGGCAAGAATTTGGGAAAAATATGGTTTTCCCCTTCACAGTAACGAAAATGAAATTGGAAAAATTCACTAAAAATCAACAAAGATATTTTTCCCAGTTTTGATGGGTGTAGTAGCTCCCAATGAACAATAGCTAGCTACTACAGGCAAGAATTTGGGAAAAATATGGTTTTCCCCTTCACAGTAACAAAAATGAAATTGGAAAAATTTACTAAAAATCAACAAAGACAGTTTTCCCAGTTTTGATGGGTGTAGTAGCTCCATTTGAACAATAGCTAGCAACTACAGGCAAGAATTTGGAAATATATATATACAGTGGGGCAAAAAAGTATTCAGTCAGCCACCGATTGTGCAAGTTCTCCCACTTAAAATAATGAAAGAGGT
This sequence comes from Knipowitschia caucasica, assembly GCA_964034765.1. Lineage (NCBI taxonomy): Eukaryota > Metazoa > Chordata > Actinopteri > Gobiiformes > Gobiidae > Knipowitschia > Knipowitschia caucasica. The sequence goes on from OZ035825.1 coordinate 20,960,863, forward strand.
CTGTCATTTTCATCATAGGTACAAACTGTGAGAGACACAATGTGAAAAAAAAAAATCCAGGAATTGACATTTTTAAAGAATTTATTTGTAAATTATGGTGGAAAGTAGGTATTTGGTCAATAACAAAAATTCAACTCAATACCTTGTATTGAGTATATGTATCAATATAACCTTTGTTGGCTATAACAGAGGTCAAACGATTACTATAGGTCTTGACCAGGTTTGCACACACAGTAGCTGGTATTGTGGCCCAACTCCCTCCACAGATTTTCAATGGGGCTGAGGTCTGGAGACTGGTTAGGCCACTCCAGGACTTTCAAATGCTTCTTACGGAGCCACTCCTTCGTTGTGCGGGCGGTGTGTTTAGGATCATTGTCATGCTGGAAGACCCAGCCACGTTTCATCTTCAAAGCTCTCACTGATGGAAGGAGGTTTTGGCTCAAAATCTCACAATACATGGCCCCATTCATTCTTTCCTTAACACAGATCAGTCTTCGTGTCCCCTTAGCAGAAAAACAGCCCCAAAGCATGACGTTTCCACCATGCTTCACAGTAGGTATGGTGTTCTTGGGATGCAACTCAGTATTGTTCTTCCTCCAAACACGACGAGTTGAGTTTATACCAAACAGTTGTATTTTGGTTTCATCTGACCACATGACATTCTCCCAATCCTCTGCTGTATCAGCCATGTGCTCTCTGGCAAACTTCAGACGGGCCTGGACATGCACTGGCTTCAGCAGGGGGACACGTCTGGCACTGCAGGATTTGATTCCCTGTCGTCGTAGTGTGTTACTGATGGTAACCTTTGTTACTTTGGTCCCAGCTCTCTGCAGGTCATTCACCAGGTCCCCCCGTGTGGTTCTGGGATCTTTGATCACCGTTCTCATGATCATTTTGACCCCACGGGATGAGATCTTGCGTGGAGCCCCAGATCGAGGGAGATTATCAGTGGTCTTGTATGTCTTCCATTTTCTGATAATTGCTCCCACAGTTGATTTGTTCACACCAAGCTGCTTGCCTATTGTAGATTCACTCCTCCCAGTCTGGTGCAGGTCTACAATTCTTTTCCTGGTGTCCTTCGACAGCTCTTTGGTCTTGGCCATAGTGGAGTTTGGAGTCTGACTGTTTGAGGCTGTGGACAGGTGTCTTTTATACAGATAACGAGTTCTGTACGAGATAACAGGTGCCATTACTACAGGTAAAGAGAGCTTCTTAAAGAAGAAGTTACAGGTCTGTGAGAGCCAGAGATCTTCCTTGTTTGAAGTGTTAGCTACTGTTCAATTGGAGCTACTACAACCATCAAAACCCTGAAAAGTGTCTTTGTTGATTTTTAGTTAATTTTTCAGAGATAAGATAAGATATGCTTTATTTATCTCACAAGGAGAAATTTACACATTTGGCATGGATAGAAACACTCAGATTGTGCAAAAGGAGGAAATGTGCAAACATGTTACATGCAGGATATATATGTACAATAAAAGTGGCAATTTAAAGTGGCAGTCAGATATAGTGTCAATAGTAGTAGTGCAGGTTTGTTTTTTTTCAGTCTTATACAGGTGACTTAAAGTGACTTATTGTACAGTCTGACAGCAGTGGGGATAAAGGCCCTGCGGTAGCGCTCCTTCCTACACTGAGGGTGTCTCAGTCTTCCACTGAAGGAGCTCCTCAGCTCCTCTACAGTCCTGTGCAGTGGGTGGGAGGTGTTGTCCATGATGGAGGTGACTTTGACTAGACCCTTCTGTCCCTCACCTCCTCCACAGAGTCCAGGGAGCAGTCCAGGGAGCAGCCCAGAGTGGAGCTGGTCCTCCTGACCAGCTTGTTCAGTCTGTTTCTGTCCCGCTCTGTGCTGCCCGGGGCCCAGCACACGGCAGCGTAGTAAATGGCAGATGCTACCACAGAGTCATAAAAAGTCCTAAGCAGAGGCCTGCTCACTCCGAAGGACGTCAGCCTCCTCAGAAGGAAGAGGCGACTTTGGCCCTTCTTGTGCAGGGCGTTTTTATTATGGGACCAGTCCAGTTTATTGTTAATGTGAACACCCAGGTACTTGAAGCTGTCCACCAGCTCAATGTCCTCCCCCTGGATGTTCAGAGGCGTGTGGGAAAGTGGTTTCCTCCTGAAATCGATCACCATCTCCTTGGTCTTACTGGTGTTCAAGCACAAGTGGTTGCGCTCACACCAGTTGACAAAGTCCTTGATAACCGACCGATATTCCAGTTCGTTCCCCTCAGACACACAGCCCACAATGGCGGAGTCGTCGGAGAACTTCTGCAGGTGACAGCTGTGTGTGTCGTGTGTGAAGTCTGAAGTGTAGATGGTGAAGAGAAACGGTGAGAGGACAGTGCCCTGAGGGGCCCCAGTGCTGCAGACTACCACCTCAGGCTGAGTTTACACGGAGACAATGTGGCAGTAAAACGGTATAGTTGGATGTCGGTTGCTACCAACCGTTCATACGAAGACTGTGTTCCAGGGGGTTGAAAACGTAAGTGTTCAGATCCAGCCTGCAGAGTGGGACAACTCAGATACGCTGCACAGCGGGGGCTCTCTTTCACACCCGCAAGAGGGGAAAGGTGTGAAATCCCGCTCTGCTCTGACCCCACCTCCGTGCTGCTCCCCGCACGTAAATTTGGACATGCGCAGTAGCGGAGAACAAACATCAACAAAAATGGCGCCGCGCGCACTAACTAGCTTCGTGGGCTTCGAGCACAGCACAGAGGATAATTCTACTCCTTCGTTCGTCCAAACGAGACCACGCGAAGCTCTAGGTTCAGTTCCCATGTTCACAGCTGCTGTTAAAATGCAGATGGAGAGGGGGGAGAATCAAACCGGTTGAAGAATTGGTTAAATTCATCTGTCCCGCTGGCCCTTTGTCCACAGAAAGAGATGTTCTTTAGGCCTCTCCACACGTCACGGGCGTTTCCCTGGGCCAGCTTCTGCTCCAACTTTTTCCCATATTCCCTCTTGGCCCTCCTGATCCTCCACTGGAGCTCGTGCTGGATCCTCTTCTGCTCCTCTTTGTCCCCTGAGATGAAAGCCCTTTTCTTGAGGTTCAGGAGGGCTTTAAGCTCAGAGGTCATCCATGGGTGGTTGTTAGAAAAACACCGTACCTTCTTAGTTGGTACAGTGTTATTCACACAGAAGAGGACATAGTCTGTAATACAGTGTGTCAGGCCAATATCATTATTCCTACTGTGAAGGGGAAAACATTTGTTTCCCCAAATTCTTGCCTGTAGTAGCTAGCTATTGTTCATTGGGAGCTACTACACCCATCAAAACTGGGAAAACTGTCTTTGTTGATTTTTAGTAATTTTTTCCAATTTCATTTTCGTTACTGTGAAGGGGAAAACAATATTTTTCCCAAATTCTTGCCTGTAGTAGCTAGCTATTGCTCAAATGGAGCTACTACACCCATCAAAACTGGGAAAAATATCTTTGTTGACTTTTAGTGAATTTTTCCAATTTCATTTTCGTTACTGTGAAGGGGAAAACCATATTTTTCCAGAATTCTTGCCTGTAGTAGCTAACTATTGTTCATTGGGAGCTACTACACCCATCAAAACTGGGGGAAATATCTTTGTTGATTTTTAGTAAATTTTTCCAATTTCATTTTTGTTACTGTGAAGGGGAAAACCATATTTTTCCCAAATTCTTGCCTGTAGTAGCTAGCTATTGCTCAAATGGAGCTACTACACCCATCAAAACTGGGGAAAATATCTTTGTTGATTTTTAGTAATTTTTTCCAATTTCATTTTCGTTACTGTGAAGGGGAAAACCATATTTTTCCCAAATTCTTGCCTGTAGTAGCTAGCTATTGCTCAAATAGAGCTACTACACCCATCAACTGGGGAAAATATCTTTGATTTTTAGTAAATTTTTCCAATTTCATTTTCGTTACTGTGAAGGGGAAAACCATATTTTTCCCAAATTCTTGCCTGTAGTAGCTAGCTATTGCTCAAATGGAGCTACTACACCCATCAAAACTGGGAAAAATATCTTTGTTGATTTTTAGTGAATTTTTCCAATTTCATTTTCGTTACTGTGAAGGGGAAAACCATATTTTTCCCAAATTCTTGCCTGTAGTAGCTAGCTATTGCTCAAATGGAGCTACTACACCCATCAAAACTGGGAAAAATATCTTTGTTGATTTTTAGTGAATTTTTCCAATTTCATTTTTGTTACTGTGAAGGGGAAAACCATATTTTTCCCAAATTCTTGCCTGTAGTAGCTAGCTATTGTTCATTGGGAGCTACTACACCCATCAAAACTGGGGAAAACTGTGTTGATTTTTATTAAATTTTTCCAATTTCATTTTTCTTGCTGTGAAGGGGAAAACAATATTTTTCCCAAAAGTTTGGCTGTAGTAGCTAGCTATCATTGAATGGGAGCTACTACACCCATCAAATCTGGGGAAAAAGTCTTTGTTGATTTTTAGTACATTTTTCCAATTTCATTTTTGTTACTGTGAAGGGGAAAACCATATTTTTCCCAAATTCTTGCCTGTAGTAGCTAGCTATCATTGAATGGGAGCTACTACACCCATCAAAACTGGGGAAAATATCTTTGTTGATTTTTAGTCTTAGTCTTTTTGACCTCTTGCAATTTGCAGACGGTCCCTTGCGAATATCAGGCGAATATCAAACGTTCGGCCAACTTCACCTCGGTGGCTCATGTTCAGCTTGAGTTCCTGTCCTGATAGAAGACTAGCATAGCATCTTTCTGTTTGGTGGTTACCATTTCTCTTCTGCTGACTTTATAAGATAGTTAAGTTATAACAAGTAATAATTATATGTCTGTTCTAAACCCACTTTTCTGTTTTAGATCTCACTGGGTGTGCAGCAGGTAAAGGTTTCAGACTTCATACTACTCCCAGCCTTGGCCTGTACCAGTGATCTGCAAAGATGGATGTGTTTATGTCAATGCAATAAAATTAATAACTGATCTACAAATCTCCTTTTTGTTCCTTTACATTTTACACTTTCAACTCGTGTTTATCATTGTAAATTTATGTTACAAAATTAGAATCATTGCATGAAAAAGCACGTACTCATCAGTGTAAATTATGTTCTGTCACATTTGAAAGTGTAAAAACTGTTCTTAAATCCAGTTGTCCTGGTCTTAATGGGCATTACACACGCAGTGACCTCACAGATAGAGATGTAAACTGTATGGTCAATCTAACATGCTGGTTATGAAGTCTAACGTGTTCTGTGAATGTATAAACCTCTTTGTTCCAGTCTTTTTGGGCTCCTTTATTCACAAACCAACTGTGGCGGAGCTACAAGCAGGTCAGTCTGCAGAGGTGAACAGTTTCCTATGACTCAATGAGGATGCTGCTGAAGATCCCAGACACAGTCGTCCAGTCAGATGTTTGCTGAGTGCAGGGAGCGCTCCTTTCCTACGTCACTGCTACTATCGGTTCATGTGTAGAGTCATGATGTTACCTAATAGTATTGTACAGTCCCTGGTTTGCCCTTACATCAGCTCAGTCAGGTTCACTTCTAAACTTTGGAGTCACTGGCTTCTTTGTATGTGTGACTTGCTGTAAATATGTGATTGTGTCTTTTTAACACAGCTTTCTTTTTTTTATTATTCTTTCATTCTTAGCTCTGGATCCTGTGCTTGCATGTAAGTCCTTAGTAAAGTCTAAATAAAATTGGACCCATGTTGCTGCTGAAAGGAAGTCTGAGTAAGTTGTTCTGTAAAGGTACATTCAAATACACAACTTGTCATTTTACAGTCTTGTTTAGTTAAGAATGTCATTTCCTAATTCATAAATCTATTGATACATAATCCACTAATAGTTTAGTATTTGTTTTAACAGGTTTTCCATTGCGATTCAACACAATTTAGAAAAAAAGATTACAGAATTGTGTCCAAGTGTGTTTTAATTTGGGAACAAACTAATCAAAAATATTTACACTGGAACAGACACAAAGAAGATTTACATACATGATGAATTTAGTCTTTGGCCTTCATAATTTGCCAAAACACAACAAGCTGTGATTCCTGAGCCTCGGGAGACAGAATCCCTCTTGAATGTTGCAATAAAATTATTCCAGGAAAAAGAGATGGAGCAGCAATAGTTTTAAGGCGGCTGATATGTAAAAAAATATATATATGTATGTATATACTGGGCAGGAACATGATCCATGTTTAATGAATACATTTACTCAGAATACCTTTCTGTGAACCCTGTAAGATGAAATAACGCCACTTCAAAAAATTTGCTTTCGTGATTAACCACTGTATCAAGCTGATAACTTGACATTTGGACAAACCTAGTCGGTGAAACGTGGTTGATATTTCTGCATTTGTTTCAGTGTTTTAGAAACATTCTATCGCTGTATCTGCAAAGTCTTCCAACGCACCCATCATTTAGTTCATCTCCACCGCTACTCCACTGTTTACCTGCGGGGTGCGCACTTGCGAATCACTTCCGGGGGATTCTTGTGTTTCAAATGGAAATCGCAAAAAGTAATTTAGACGATCATTATTGGTTTACTGCATTTTCGTTTTAATTGGATCCACAGAAAACCAAAAACAAACCGATATTTCAATTTTGCATTAAATTCAAATATTGAGAATCAAAAACATCCCTCGTTATTTGTTTTTTCAATGTTGGTTTTATTTAGAAAATCAAAAGAACGAATGATACACGGATTTTTTATGTCTGTATTTGTCTGTGCACACTGGTGACTTTTGCTAATGTATTCCTATGTGGTATTTTTACTGCAAATGGCAAACTGAATCTGAATGTTTCCCGCAGGGAGAGGCGCCGAGCCGGGGTGGCCATTCTCATTGCCCCCCATCTCGGCCGCAACGTGTTTGAGTTTCCCCCGGTGAATGAGAGGGTCGCGTCCCTCCGCCTCCGGGTGGGGGACAAGTCTCTCACTGTTGTGACGGCCTACGGGCCTAACAGCAGTGCAGTGTACCCGGCCTTCTTGGAGTCCTTGGGAGAGGTACTGGACAGTGCACCGCCCGGATACTCCGTTATTCTCCTGGGGGACTTCAACGCCCATGTGGGAAATGCCAGTGACACTTGGAGAGGGGTGATTGGGAAGAACGGCCCCCCTGATCTGAACCCGGGCGGTGTTCAGTTGTTGGACTTCTGTGCTAGTCACGGTTTGTCCATCACGAACACCATGTTCGAGCACAAGGGTGTTCACCAGTGCATGTGGCACCAGGACACCCTAGGCCGGAGGTCGATGATCGACTTTGTTGTCGTATCATCTGACCTTCGACCGCCTGTCTCGGACACTCGGGTGAAGAGAGGGGCGGCGCGGTCAACCAATCACCACCTGGTCGTGAGTTGGATCTGCTGGCAGGGGAGGAAGCCGGTCAGACCTGGCAGACCCAAGCGTGTAGTGAGGGTTCGCTGGGAACGTCTCACTGAGCCCCTGTCAGACGGACTTTCAACTCACACCTCCGAGAGAGCCTCTTCCAGGTCCCGGCGGAGGAGGGGGACATTGAGTCCGAGTGGACCATGTTCTCTTCCTCTATCGCCAATGCGGCGGCCCGTAGCTGTGGTCGCAAGGTCTCTGGTGCTGGTCCCGGCGGCAACCCCTGAACCCGGTGGTGGACACCGGCAGTAAGGGATGCCGTCAGGCTGAAGAAGGAGTCCTATCGAGCCATGATGGTTCGGGGGACTCCTGAGGCAGCTGTCCAGTACCGGCAGGCCAAGCGTGCCGCGGCCCGGGCTGTTGCAGAGGCAAAAACCCTGGACTGGGAGGAGTTCGGAGAGTCCATGGAGCATGACTATCGGTCGGCCTCGAAGAGATTCTGGCAAACCGTCCAGCGCCTCAGGAGGGGGAAGCAGTGCTTTGCCAACACCGTGTACGGTGCGGGTGGAAAGCTGCTGACCTCGACTGGGGATATTGTCGGGCGGTGGAAGGAATACTTCGAGGTTCTCCTCAATCCCCCCGTCACGTCCTCCGTCCCGGAGGCAGAGGCTGAGGATGTTGGGGCGGATACTTCTATCTCCCTGGCAGAGGTCACCAAGGTGGTTCGCAGCCTCCATGGTGGCAAGGCGCCGGGAGTGGATGAGATCCGTCCTGACTATCTAAAGTCTCTGGATGTTGTAGGACTGTCTTGGCTGACACGTCTCTGCAGCATTGCGTGGTGATCGGGGGCGGTGCCAATGGAGTGGAAGACCGGGGTGGTCGTCCCTCTCTACAAGAAGGGGGACCGGAGGGTGTATTCCAATTTCACTCCTCACACTCCCCGGTAAGGTCTACTCCAAGGTACTGGAGAGGAGGCTATGGCCGATGGTCGAATCTCTGAGTCAGGAGGAGCAGTGTGGTTTTCGTCCCGGTCGCGGAACACTGGACCAGCTCTATTCTCTCCATCGGATACTCGAGGGTTCATGGGAGTTTGTCCACATGTGCTTTGTGGATTTGGAGAAGGCGTTCGACCGTGTTCCCTGGGGTGTCCTTTGGGGGGGGGGGTTCTCCGGGGAGTCCGGGATCCTCTGCTGAGGGCCGTCCGGACCCTGTATGACCGGAGCCAGAGCCGTGTTCGCATTGCCGGCAGTAAGTCAGACCTGTTCCCGGTGCATGTTGGCCTCCGCCAGGGCTGCCCTTTGTCACCGGTTCTGTTCACTGTGTTTATGGACAGAATTTCTAGGCGCAGGGGCTGGAGGGGGTCCGGTTCGGGGACCAAAGGATTTTATCTCTGCTTTTTGCGGATGATGTCGTCCTGCTGGCTCCAACGAACCAGGACCTGCAACATGCACTGGGACGGTTTGCAGCCGAGTATGAAGCGGCTGGGATGAGAATCAGCACCTCCAAATCCGAGGCCATGGTGCTCGACCGGAAAAAGGTGCTTTGCCCTCTTCAGGTGGGTGGGGAAGTCCTTCCTCAAGTGGAGGAGTTCAAGTATCTCGGGGTCTTGTTCACGAGTGAGGGAAGGATGGAGCGTGAGATTGTATGGCGCCAGATTTACGCCAAAAGTCCACACGCTCAAATAACACATACACGCGCAGCTTTATTTAATTCACACGCGCGCAAACTACTCTCCACGCGCACATTTCACACCACACGCGCGCAGACTCAGTACCACGAGCCACAATACGCGCGTGTGTGCGCTCGTGACCTGCCCTCTTCCTTCTCGTGGTCTGTGTTCTGCGCGCGTTGAACACTTTTGCCATGTCTTCTACGCGCGCGTGAAATACTTTTGTCGCTTGGGGGCGGGGCCAGTGAAAGGTAAACAGCCCACTGCAGCTTGGAGATGAAATGCTTATGCATGGAAAGCATATGATTAATCCATAGACTGTATATCTTTTTTATAACCCTAACTGGGCTGGCTATTGTAGTCTTTAACGTGGTATGTACACTGTTGTGGACACCCTATAGGCTTACACCAGGACATGTTTAGTTCGTAAATTAATATTCTCTCTCATCAGCCTATGTTGCCGCAAGGCTAGCCAGGTACATCCCGGGACCTTTGTCATCGCTGTACGTTGTTTACACTGAATGCTTTGTCAGAATCATGTCAGGACCGTTATCAAAGTTTAATAAAACTGTCTCTGAGTTATTTGTTTGCTTTTTATTTGCATAATTATAGGGGGTTGACCTAATGAGTCTATGCTAACTAGCAATAAATCTGTCAGTCCATAAACCCAAATATCAAAAATGTGTATACAAAGTTTTGAAACAAATGAGCTATCTGAATTGTTAACATTGCTAAATAGTAGTAAACTTCATTTGATTTCATGTATTTTTATTAAAATGAACTTAAAATTGGGGCTAAGCTGTTTCAACCTGTCATAATTGGCTTCTGTACCTGTATTGTGTTTGCTAGTTTAGGATGGCTATCATCTCTACACACTACACAGAACCCCTGAATAGTTCTGATCGTGCAGGTTATCTTCATAAATTGGTCCTCTGCGATGGGCACCAGTTCCTGATCCACACACACTGCAGACCGGCAAGATGTAAAACATCATTTGGTCAGACTTCGTTTGCAGTCGAAGAGCCACAGCTCTGGAACATTTTACCTGCTGAACTGAAATCTCTAATATTTTTATGCCTTAGCGACTGCCAATTATCTGTTTGCTATACGGCCTATGAACATGGCATTGGTTACCTGTAACAATACTTTTTGTTCTGTGCCTGTCAAATAAACATATAATAATAATACTATTCTCACAGAACAGTGTGTTGTAGATAGGAGAAAATGGCCATCAGTTACCTGGCCTAATATCTATAATTACCTCACTCAGGCCCCCAGTGTCTATACAAAAGAGAACCTAAATCATATAAATCTATCGATGCAGACAATTATGTGTTATGTAAAGAATGTGAAATACTTTGACTCTGGTACTGAGTTCCGTGTTTTGAGGCAGATGTGCTCCCCAGTCAGAGAGTGGGCATTAAGTCAAAGCCTTATGATGCCTGGGAGTAACTATGGCCACAAAGACTTGGGGTACATCCTTACCCTGAACTGTTCTTGTATGGCAGGAAATGGACTTGTAACGGGTGTGGGCACCGTTGTAACTTGTTTTTATTGTTCAATTACAGTCTTGACCTGGTGCACACCTGTTAACCCCTTTATTACTGTAATCTGCGTTGTGTTCCATGTTCTGCGCTGTCTGAAGAAGGACCACGACACAAGGAGGATCACTGGATGACTTTTACTAGTAGTTATGCACAAAATAAAAGAAAACATAAATCCACATCACGTCTCTCCATGCATTCAGCTCAGCAGTCCTCTCCACAGATGCAAGGCACAGACTATGGTTCTCCTGATAAAGGAAAAAAGCAACATTAGCTCAAGTTATTATTGCCTTTTTAGTGGTATACAGGTTGATCACTTTTGTTCTCCAGTTGTTGTAATCAAGGAAAAACACCACACACTTTGTGGTTTTAGAGCTGAATACTTTAGCACTAAAGTATTTATGTGCTTTTGTTGTGACTAGAAGGCTACACAGGCTAAATCATGAACAGCTGTTTCTCCTCAGACTAAAACGAAGGAGCCTCCTTAGCTAACTTAGCAAAACAGCTAAAATGCTAACTGCCGGTTAGCATTTTAGCTGTTTGAGCTTGCTTTAACTTGACTGATCATGATAACTACATCTAGCGACATCATGTAACCTAGTGATTACTTATGGATTGGACTTTTTGATTATTAGATAATGTAGGACACAAACACAAAGTCTGCTCCAGTGTTCTTCCTTCTTTAGCCACTCAGCTATGCACACAACTTGCCTGTAACGTCGCCCAGAAAGAAACCTATGGCGCCAGATTTACGCCAAAAGTCCACACGCGCAAATAATACATACACGCGCAGCTTTATTTAATTCACACGCGCGCAAACCAGTCTCCACGCGCATATTTCACCCTACACACGCGCAGATTCAGTACCACGAGCAACAATACGCGCGTGTGTGCGTTCGTGACATGCCTTCTCCCTGCTCGTGGTCTGTGTTCTGCGCGCGTTGAAAACTTTTGCCATCTCTTCTACGCGCGCGTGAAATATACTTTTGTCGCTTGGGGGCGGGGCCACTGCTTTCCAGGAATTCCCGCGGTTAGAAGATTTGGTTCAGAAGACGAATACTTCAGACAAGAGTTGGTGAGTGTTTTATATTTAATTAATATATGTTATAAACGTTTTAAATAAATGCAGTAATGGATGTGAGGCTATATCTTATTATGAGAGCAGTTGTACAGTACACTTAATTCTTAATGAATTGTACTGTTGTACACTTAATTAAACATACATATCATGTGTTTGTGCTAACAGCAGTTAGCTTGTGAGCCGAATAGCTACGGTTCACAAGCTAACTGTTCTAACCACCCTATTCTCGTATTTATTTACTTTATAGTCCTGCACTTGACTATATAGTGGACTCGACTCCGTTTATTGACACATTTCTCAGTGGTCCCAACTAGACCACACGTTCAGCTACAACCCCTGCTGTTTTAGTGATTGATGGACACTATTTTCCAAGATGCATTGTTGAAATAGTTAGTACATTATATAGCTAATAGTGTGGACAGAGGACACAATGGTCTTATATCTAAATTTTGTATGTATGTATGTATGTCTCTAATTATGTTTTGTTTTTTTGTTCAGTTTTTCGCAAATATGTCGGATAAAAATGAGGTATTTGCACTTATTCAATTGTTGGAGCCAAGTTCTGTTGCTTTTGAAGTAATTTGTCTTTTATTCTCTCAGGACCAGCTACGAAACATGGTTTCCAGCATTATCAACATGATAAGAAGTGATGGTATGTAATATTTACTCTCCTTAAAACCACATATATTTTAGTTTAATGTTTGTTTTGTCTTCGAATTCCACTGTCAGTGGGATTTGATGGTAAATGTAATGCTACAATGACCATTTACAGGGATACTTGCTTTGTTTTTGTTAAGGATTGTACTTAGTATTTCTAATGTTAAATGTATTTTGAAATAAAGTTCAGGGACAGAGTACCGGAGCAGGTGCTACTGCAGGCCAGGCGACAGGCCAACAGACTCGTAGGGAGGCAAGGGAGGCACCATCTTGCTCTGCTACCCAGCAGAACATGGCCAGGTTTGGCAAAATTGAAAATGTGTAAATAGAAGCTTTAAAACAATACAGAGAAAGGTAATAAATATATAAAGACCATACAGTTCAAACAGATATCTTTTCTTCTTCTTCTTAATAATCAATACAAGGAAGGAATGCGTTGCACGATTAAGAAATGAATAAATGATATAACGTCAAATATCAAAACAAATCTTGCGATATTGAAACCAACATTCGATTACACACACATATATATATATATACACATATATATATAATTACATATATATATATATATATATTATATTGTATATGGTTATATTACGCATCAATGCCTAGTGCATCCTAGTGAATGTGTTTTGAAATGTTTTATAATGAATTATGATATATTTTGTAGTATCACAGCAATTATGTTTTGTCCTTTTGTTTTATTAGATGTTTTCCAGGTCTTTTCAAAGGAAAAAAAAGAGTCGCAAAGAGGGTAGGGGTAAAAAGAACACCTGTTCCTTTTCTGCTTTTAAGTAAGTCTGCTCAGAAGACACCACCGCTTGCGGAAGAGATGACTCTTTTGCAAGCTGGAATGGGGAAGAAGACCGTCCCCATTCCAGAAGATGCTACTCATAAAGAGGTAATTTACACATGTTGCAGTGGAGTCTCATCATATTGTAAGCCTTTTTCTTTCTTTTTAAGTTAAATCATTTTATTCCTTTCACTATTAATCTGTATTAAATGACCTTGACCTATTGTAGTCTTCTTCTTGGTTTTGATGATTAAAAATGTATGTTACAGATCTCTGAGATTCTTATGGAAGCATTTCCAAGCATGGAAAAATTGGAAGGAGGTTGGCTGATTCACAAGGCAATGGGTATGATTATAAAGTATGTTTATTTATTGCTGTTTCAATTTACTTGAAGATCTAATGATGCTGTTTATTTGAAATCATAAGGAGGATCTGGCCAGCGTCGCCTGAATGTAATTACGCCCGAGGAGGAAGGCTATATGGGCAGCAGTTTAGTGAAGGCCTGGGGAGGCAGGGGTTGCTTATATATAATGCCTATTCAGCATGTTCTGGATACAACTCCTTTGCCATTTACATCAAAGGAGTTTCAATCCATGCCAAAAGCACAATGTGCTACATGCATGGACTACATCCCACTCCAACTTCTTTCTGTGCACGCAGAATCCTGCTCCAAAATCCCTCAGGTGTGTTCTCTTGAGTAGTTAGGTCTATAACTCAATTGTAATCACGCTATATTTTTATTGTCCCTCTTTTACTCCTGCACCACACACCTTAACACATTGGGTGCCAAAAATGTAAAACTGTGATTGATTTTTAAAATGAAGCAACTATGCATTATCACTGGTGTGTTTCCTGGGTATGCTATTTGATGGAGGGGTGTGTCAGTAGTGTTGTCATTCAGATAGTTCAGCACATTTGAAATCTGTCCACAACTTTCTGTTTTAGACCTCCAATCAGATCATTCAGGTGGAGGATGATGAGGTGAGTTTATGCCATCTCATGTAAGGATACCACCCATAGTTTTTAAATAAATAAGCGTGATGCATCTGTAAATTTGTAGGTGACCGATATTGCTGTGGACACTGGTATTGTGAGTAAGGTAAATTTACTGGCAGTAAAGCATCTTTCCCCCATGTGTATTACCTAATAATACACATTATTATTGTGTATACTTGTAATACTTGTAATACACATGGTTACAAGTTCTGGCATCACCAGAATGTGGTGACCTACTTTTTATTTGAGGCTTTTATCAGGATGACATTATCAAGTATTTTTATTTTACAGATACCAGATCAAACTGAGGATTCCTCTCTCACTTCTGTAAGTAAATGGCAATGCCAAATAAACATAGCAAAAGCTATGTGCCAAAAGAGCGCAGCTATACAGCACAGAACAAGCGCTGAACCATATTATGGATTTGAAATGTTAGCAAGTGTTCTTAATAGTTGTTACATCTTGACTGTTTAAAATTACCCAGGTTCATTGCCCATTGTGTTGGGAAGATTTTACAACTGCTGAAATACATTTCCATGCCAGCATGTGCGAGGGGAATGAGTACGTATGTTACTTAAACTTATGCACACGTAACTATATGCTGTATGTCTCCTAATCTTACCTTTACAGAAAGACACTAAACCCAGAGACCACCTCTCCATCGATTGACAGGTACTCTATTATACTTTGGTCTGTGAAGGTTCTCATTCGTACAGTTGTCCATCATAAAGGCAAAGGTTCTTCAATCTTCATCTGTACTCTGTAGTTGAGGAATCAGGCGTTTCAACCCTTCTCCCAATGTTGTCTTTAGCGATGAGAAAATTATTGTTTAAGGGCAAAACCAGCAGGAGCTAACCTCTATCTCTATATACTGGTACAGAAACTTTCCAAACCTCAAGTGAAATCTTCTCAATGTCATGCTAATCAGCTTTAGGACGGGGCTTTGCTCTTCCTCGCTCCAGACACCCAGTATGAATAGTTAATATTGATACCTAGTCCGCCTTTAGAGGAGGGTCTTAGAGGTTAGCCCCTGCTGTTTTTGCTCTTAAAGCTCCACATTTGTGAACAAAGTTTTCACATTGCTAAAGACGACCCTGGGACAATGGTCGACATGTCTGATACCTCAACTGGGACTAATGAACCTTTGCCTATACTATTATACTTTCACAATGTTAAATTATTTTTCCTTTTTCCATTAGCTTGTCAGACATTTTGAGGTCTCTTGCTGGTCAAGTTGACCAGAGCAAACTGTTTGTCCTGAACGTGACAAGAGATCGCCTCTTTGAAAGGGGATTAAAACAGTGGGTTAGGCAAAAAACGGCTTCTCCAGCAAACCCCTTGCGAATCAACTTTATTGGGGAGCAGGGGATTGATGATGGAGCCCTTCGCAGGGAGTTTCTCACAGGTATTTGATAGACTTTTTTCAGGATCAAAAGGTTGCGTGTTTCAGATACATTATTTTCCGCAGAAATGATGCGAGGTTTGGAGGCACAGCTATTTGAAGGGAGTGCCACCGGTAAAAACCCTATCTATAGCATCTCAGCATACCAAGACAGTAAATTCAAGTACGTTGTTCAAATTCTTTGTGGTGAACAATACATACCATTAATATGGCGCATCGGTCAAAGGTATATTTCACCAATGTCTTTTTTTCTTTTAATAAAGAATATGTGGAGAAATAATGGCTGTCAGTGTAGTGCAAGGAGGACCAGCACCAAATTTTTTGAGTCCATGGTCCTACCGCTTCCTGGCTTGTGGACAAATGCCAGAAATCTTAGAGTGTGATGAGGTCACAGATGGTGATATCAGCAGCTTAATCCAGAAGGTAAAATGTTCTCTTTTTATTGTATTAACCTATAGGGTGGATGCTTTAATGCTGGCACTCATTGACTGCCATTGACGTGTTAACACGTCAAACCAAATAGTAACGTTGTCTGCCAATGTTAACACGTCAATTGCGTTTCTCCCTATTTTTACGTTCCCAGATGTCTATTGTATATAATATGTGGAGATTGGCTTGAGGCAATACTTTATGGAGCCAGCAGATGGCAGCATTGCGCCATAATGGTTTGAACACAGCTAGATGCACTGTTTGTGGCCCTTTTTTCTCAGCTTTCTGGTGATTTTAATAACACTTCCCTCTTCTCGACTGGGGGTTACAGGGGAACGAAACAAGCTAGAAAAGAAAATTCTTTTTGCTGATGAAAGTAGACAGTCCATTCTTTCAGGATCTTGATTTCAGATAGTCATAGTACACAATACTCTGTGGGTCTTGAAAAATCAGTAAAAACCATCAGAAATGGCTGGCAATATGAGAGTACCTGTTTTGAAATGGGCTGGCAGTCAATGAGTAGAGGAGCAGGGCAAGCCATTGTCATGAAATGCAGGGGGAAAGCCAAATGAGTGTTTGTTGACTGGATAGTAAGTAAGTAATAGTAAGTAATGTTTATTTATATACCGCCTTTTCACTCTAACCAGAGCCTCAAAGCGGTTTACAATGGTTATTTTTGGGCCATTACAGGAGGCACATGCCAGAGCTATTGTACATATTTTTAGTGGTAGGGGAAACCGGAGTACCCGGAGGAAACCAACACAGACACGGGGAGAACATGCAAACTCCACTCAGAAAGGCCCTGGTCCGACCGGGATTGAACCCAGGACCTTCTTGCTGAGAGACGAGTGCTAGCCACTCAGCCACCATGCCGTCCAGATAATAGAGGTGGACACACAGGATTTTTGTGGTTATAAGAGCAAAGGATGCAGAGATTGAAGAGATGACTGGTGAAAAAGATCGTTATGTTTATTTCATGGATGTATTGACAATATTGCATTGCGTTGTATTGTATCTTTTGAGGTCCAAGATGCTGATGACGACACGTTTGTTACGCTGTTGGATGCCATTGTGGCCTGTGGATACACAGGAAGACTACAGAGGGACTGCAAAGAGAAAATCGTTAAGTAAGTTAATACAGATTTTTATGATCACCAACAACAATATAGTAAGCCTTTCCTTCCTTTGCTATAGTGCAATCCGTCTTCATTCCCTCACAAGACTTGCGCCGATGCTTAAACAGATCCTTGAGGGACTGACAATCTATGGTTTCAATGAACTTTTGCAAAAACACTCATTTACACTCCAGCCACTCTTCCTTCCAGGAAATATTAAACAGGTAAGTAACCAACAAGTCAAATTTTCTGCCGGAAATGAACTATGCTCCTGCTGCTGTTGTACAGGGAAAATTTGGCTCTTAGTGGGGGGACCCCGAGAGAGAGACGGGGAAAGAAAGAGAGAGAGTGGAGAAGGAGAGGGAGACAGAAAAGAAGAAAGGAGAGCAAGGGAGGAGCGAGAGAGAGATAGGGGAAGGAGAAATTGCCAGAAAACGGGAAATTTCCATTTGTTATTTTGTTTAAATATCAAAATAAGTAATATTTTCATGTGTATAGCAACATAGTTACATAATTATTTTAAAAATGCAGGTGGATTCAGAGTGGTTGCTGCAGAGTCTCCGTCCTCAGTTCAGTGATGTGGGATCAGTGAAACGGAAAAAAGAAATTGATATAATAAACTTCCTGCAGGATTTGTTACAAAGTCTTGAAGACGAGGGTAAGTGGGGACCATGCCATGCCACTACTCAGAGCTTGTTATGATATTTAGGGGCGACAGTGGCTCAGTTGGTAGAGCCACCTCAAGACCTTCTCCACCGACTCCCACTGCTGTCTGCTGTCGTTGTGTCCTTGGGCAAGACACTTAATCCACTTTGCCTATAAGTAGTGCTGAAGTAATGTTCGCTGCTTGCCTTTTGTGTGTATATGTGTATAAATAAAGGACCTTCTTCTACTATTTAACAACTAACCATAATTTCGACCTGAAAAGAAATTGTTAAACATATGCAGAGCACAAATTATAACCCTTTAACGACACATTGACATATTGTCTTTCTCAGAGGTGGAAGATGAGGACAACGACCAAACTGCTGAGGTCAAGAAGCCTTTGTCAGTGACAAGTCTGTTCCAGTGGATTTCGGGTCAAGCCCATGTGCCACTAATAGATAGTGAAAGAGGCATTTGAAATCTCTGTGTCATTTGAACATGACTGTCTAGAGCGGTATGGAGCCCACACTGTCTGTTACCCCATCGTGAACGCCTGTGCGGTATCAATAACATTACCAGTACAGCACCTCATGACGTACAGTGACCTAAAGAAGAATATCACACAGGCAGTCTTAGGAGGGGGTGATTTTAGTAGGTTCTAGCTACCTACTAAAAAACCTATTAGTTCTGCATGTTGAATTGTATCTTTGTTTTTTGGTTTGTTTGGTTTGGTTTGAAAATGAGAATAAACAACCAGAGCTGTAATACAATCAAAGTGTGGTTTATTCACTTCTGCCTAAGCTCTTCCCAAAACAAAAAAGAACCCCTATCTACTACTGGC
Organism: Knipowitschia caucasica; assembly: GCA_964034765.1. NCBI lineage: Eukaryota > Metazoa > Chordata > Actinopteri > Gobiiformes > Gobiidae > Knipowitschia > Knipowitschia caucasica. The sequence continues at coordinate 20,979,315 of OZ035825.1, forward strand.
TCTACTCGGCTTTGGTTTTGAGTGCTGCTAATACAATTCAGATATTAAAGAAAATATGAAAGAAAAACACTTAGTGACCTGAACAGATTGTGAATTTGTTCCTTTCTCAGAGAAAGATCTGAGAAAGGTGACACTGCTATCTACAGGCAAACCCTAGAAACACCTTCCAGTGTATAGTTGCATAATGTTAAGTTTTTTTCCACATCACATAAGGACAGCCTTCAATTCACTGTCCCATATGTACACACTCTCTGCACAACAGGTAGAGCTCTCTAGTGCGCGTGTTCGCGCGGTTTTCATCTAAGTACAACTTGAGTCTAGTGTACGCCTCGTCATCCAAGGGACAGTTAAACTCTGGGACCACAACAACACCGTCAGCATCAGGTGTGTAGTCAGCAGCAACATCCCAGTCGATATCGGGCTCTTGAATGTCCTGGGATTAAGACAAAACAATGTACATTTACTAAATGTTGGGTATAATCCAAAGGCTAGGAAGGAATAACTATCTAAATGAATTACATAATAAAAGATTTACCTGGAGGTTCTCTGGCTGGTTTACTGGGTTACACATAAGTCCGAAGCGCCACAACTGCTCTGGTGTTTTGTTCCTTTCTGTACGAAGTGGATGATTGTTCCAACCTTCCACAAATGCCTGCAGGTCTGCATTGAGTTGTGGAAGGAATGTTTGGTGAACAGAGAACAGGTCTTCTGTAGACAGACAAAATAAACACATGAATAAATGAAATTGGCCAAGAAATAAAAATTGGTAATAACGTCTTTCAGAACCTTGAGAGGACACATCAAGAAGCTGCTCTCTCTCCAAGCTGTGAAGTGTATCATAATAAGACGAGATCACACTTATCCTGACATCCCGCCATAAACGCTCAATTCTAGAAACAAATGTTAAAAGAAAACTAGAAACCGTTGCAATGGCTGAAGCCATTGCGATTGACTGCGGAACAGATCTAATGTGGAATTTAGCTGAAAAATCCTTGAAATCCTTGAAACTGTTAAAATACTTTAAACATCTTTGAAACTCCTGAAGTATTTGAAGCTCCTGATATCCTTTAAACTGTTATCCTTTATACTGGTTTTCATGTAAAAACCCCTATTAAGTTCCATTATACTGGTTTACATGTAAAAACCCCTATTAAGTTGCATTATACTGGTTTACATGTAAAAAACCCTATTAAGTTGCATTATACTGGTTTACATGGAAAAATCCCTATTAAGTTGCATTATACTGGTTTACATGTAAAAAACCCTATTAAGTTGCATTATACTGGTTTACATGGAAAAATCCCTATTAAGTTGCATTATACTGGTTTACATGTAAAAATCCCTATTAAGTTGCATTATACTGGTTTACATGTAAAAACCCCTATTAAGTTCCATTATACTGGTTTACATGTAAAAACCCCTATTAAGTTGCATAATACTGGTTTACATGGAAAAATCCCCATTAAGTTGCATTATACTGGTTTACATGGAAAAATCCCTATTAAGTTGCATTATACTGGTTTACATGGAAAAATCCCTATTAAGTTGCATAATACTGGTTTACATGGAAAAATCCCCATTAAGTTGCATTATACTGGTTTACATGGAAAAATCCCCATTAAGTTGCATTATACTGGTTTACATGGAAAAATCCCTATTAAGTTGCATTGTACTGGTTTACATGGAAAAAACCCTATTAAGTTGCATTATACTGGTTTACATGGAAAAAACCCTATTAAGTTGCATTATACTGGTTTACATGTAAAAACCCCTATTAAGTTGCATTATACTGGTTTACATGGAAAAAACCCTATTAAGTTGCATTATACTGGTTTACATGAAAAAACCCTATTAAGTTGCATTATACTGGTTTACATGGAAAAATCCCTATTAAGTTGCATTATACTGGTTTACATGGAAAAATCCCTATTAGGTTGCATGATTACACTGAAGTCCTTGAAACTGCTGAAGTCCTTGAAACTGCTGAAGTCCTTGAAACTGCTGAAGTCCTTGAAACTGTTGAAGTCCTTGAAACTCTTGAAATCTTGAAACTGCTGAAATCCTTGAAACTGTTGAATCCTTGAAACTGTTGAATCATTGAAACTGTAGAAATGTCTGAAAGAGCTGAAGTCCTATTAAAATGCATGGGCCTATTAAAATGCATTGCAGAATTCTCAATGCAGATTTTTGTCCGATTGCGGAAAAACCGGAAATCGCTGAAGTCCCAAAAGTAATAGCAATAATCTCCCAAACATGTGGAACGTTTTGATGTATAACTTGTGGAAATTGTTGAAAATGTGAAAGCTGTGAAACGTGTCAAAAAAAATGACGGAATAAAGAAATACAAAACCAATGGTTGACTGCGGAAGGTTCCGCAGTCAATCAATTAAAGTTAGGTATGATTACATCAAAGTATGTACTTGATTAAGATGCATTTTACCTTTGATTATGCACACTTTTTCCTGAAATAAAACTTCCTCGATCAGTCCCTCGAACATTGAACATAAACCGTGCTATATCCACATTCTCCACACCCTGGTCACCTCTGACCCTAAGCAGAAACATAGTTGAATGTTATATTGCCACTCTGTCTGTGACAATCCTTTCATTCAAAATAATAAAAGGTGAGTAGAATTTACTATGAAGAAATTTACTTGCTATTACAGATCACAAAGGAGGGTCCAAAAAGTACGGAAATGAAAAGCTTACAAGTTACAAAAACAATATACTGCATTAATTGATCCTTCTTTTCTGTTTTTTCAAACATAACAACAAGCTCGCCCTATTAGTTCACTTTTACTTACCTAGAGGGCACACCATGTTGCTCAGTTGCCTGTTTGAAGGATGAAAACGCAGTAGAAGCACGGTTGTTGTTTGAAGCTTGTAGACACATTACCTAACAACATAATGGTCACATATTGAGCCTTTAATTAGCTACTTTCAAAAGTCAAGAGGTACAGCAAACTTACTTTCCTGGAGTACCCATCCACAGCGCCAAAAAGAACTATGTTGAATCTGTTGGACATATGAAACAATTATAGTAAACATGCACAAGTTTCTTATTTTTAACAAGCAATTAAGAATAGTCACCTAATTAGCTTATGGTTTGTGTCGACATGCCATAGTGACAGTGGGCCTCTCACAGAGTATGTTCTTCGAACTATACAGCCCATCCCCATCAATCTTGATAAAATTCCAATAGAGTCAACACGGTGCATTGAAGCAGTTATTCTTCGCCACTGCACACAGATGCCCTGTGACATAAGTCTGCCTTTTACCATCCGATACCCTGCAGTGGGCATTTCACTCTTTGCAAGTTTCACTGCATCATCCAGTGCTTCATCCGAAATGTCACTGTATCGCTGTCTGGCAGCCAAACCGAAGTCACTCATCCTTCTTTGAATTGTCCTGGGTGAAACACCCAATAACCTTGCAATACTATTTACAGGTAAATTCATGTCCAGAAGCTCCAGAAGTCTTTCCTCCTCAATGTGGTACCTTGGACGTCCCGTTTCTCCAACTATAGTCTCCACAGTGGTACCTGTTGCTGTGTTTTGAAAATCACTGCGTGATATAACAGCTGCAAGAATGTCCCTTAATGCATGCAAGAGTTCTGGCTGGATATCAACATGCCTAGCCAGTGCCTCCCAGAGGTACAGTTCCTGACGGCATGCAAACTCCAAAAAGTCAAGGTCAATGGGCATCCTTCCCAGGGCTAACTCCAATTTTGACTGGAGTCTGGTCATGAGCTCTTGTCGCAAAAAGCCCTAGAACAAAGGAGACTTGGTTTGAGTAACTTATATTCATCTAGACATTCGTAAATTAGCTGTTCTTTTTCAGACATACATACATGGATATTCGGAGGTCCTGCAACAGCCATCTCAGTCAGGAAAAGTGGTGGTGGTTTGTTGGTCTACACACAAATTTAAAAACGATCATATGTTTATACATACTAAGGCTACAATGACATTATAAACATTAACATGCCTGTTCAGTAATCATGGATCATCATGGAGGATACAGTAGAAATACTGTACTTATAGTTAAGTGAGTCCTGGTCAAACATCACTCAAATAGTCAAAGTTGTTCATTAAATTATTACTTATGTTAATATGAGACAACTTAAGTAATCATAGCAAGTATACACTGAGCAGAGGTGCTCATTTAGGCAACCTTCAAACTATAGCACCAAAGTGACACAATTTGTTTTGCCCCAATATGACCTGCCGCTCACCTTAGTTTCTACAAACGGCAACAGTACAAAACTACCTCCCTCCTAAAATAGTCATACAAATGTTTTTTTTTTAACTGTCTTTCCATAGCTAACATCGCGCCGGTGTCCCAATCGTTGCTTGTTTGCCCATGTCCATCATTTTAATTAATTAATTGATAGTAACTAAGTTCTTCTCATTTTTAACTGAAATTTAGTAGAAAACTAATGAACGAAGGACGTAGCCTACATTGTAATATGTTTATATATCAAATAAATATAAAACGCTCACCAAGTATTCGTCTTCTGAACCAAATCTTCTAACCGCGGGAATTCCTGGAAAGCAGTGGCCCCGCCCCCAAGCAACAAAAGTATATTTCACGCGCGCGTAGAAGAGATGGCAAAAGTTTTCAACGCGCGCAGAACACAGACCACGAGCAGGGAGAAGGCATGTCACGAACGCACACACGCGCGTATTGTTGCTCGTGGTACTGAATCTGCGCGTGTGTAGGGTGAAATATGCGCGTGGAGACTGGTTTGCGCGCGTGTGAATTAAATAAAGCTGCGCGTGTATGTATTATTTGAGCGTGTGGACTTTTGGCGTAAATCTGGCGCCATAAGATTGACAGGCGGATCGGTGCAGCATGCGCAGTGATGCGGTCGCTGTATCGGACCTTTGTGGTAAAGAGGGAGCTGAGCCGAAAGGCAAAGCTCTCGATTTACCGGTCAATCTTTGTTCCCTCCCTCAGCTATGGACATGAGCTGTGGGTAAGGACCGAAAGAACGAGATCGCGGATACAAGCGGTCGAATTGAGCTTCCTCCGCAGAGTGGCTGGGCTCTGGCTCCCTTAGAGATAGGGTGAGGAGCTCAGTCACACGGGAGGAGCTCGGAGTAGAGCCGCTGCTTCTCCACGTCGAGAGGAACCAGTTGAGGTGGCTCGGGCATCTGTTCCGGATGCCTCTTGGACGCCTCGCACGTCCCGCCGGGAGGAGGCCCCGGGGAAGACCCAGGACACGCTGGAGGGACTATGTCTCTCAGCTGGCCTGGGAACGCCTTGGGGTCCCCCCGGACGATCTGGAGGAAGTATGTGCGGATAGGGAAGTCTGGGCGTCTCTGCTTAGAATGCTGCCCCCGCGACCCGGCAACGGATGAAGCGGAAGAAAATGGATGGATGGATGGATAGTTTAAGTGCTCATTTGACACAATAATGGCGATGCATATTTCTACAGATTCATCTCTCAAAGCTGCATTTCCCTCATGCTCATTTGGTGGATTTAGTGTGGATTTCAGTAATGGTTATGGTAAAGTATACTCCATGAACTGTTGTCTCGTAGTGACTGCAAACATTTATTTTCCAGATTCAGATTTGATTTAATCAGACATTTTAACATTAATTTAATCTAAATAGACAATGTATACACATTGTCTGAAATGGAATAGGCAGAAGCTAAAGTTTATTGCGCCTATCCCCATTTACAAAAACAGTAAAGCTGCCAATGTACAGCTATACAATTCTTATTTCAAGGAAAAATAACATGTAGTTAAGTTCCATCACAAACACAAAGCTGTTTTAGTACAAATAGAAAGCCAAGTGTGCATCCTCAGCATTCATTCTCTACATATTTAGGCCCGAGCCCCGACTGGGGTAAGGGCCTATTGCTTTCACACCGGTGAGTGCACGGGGTCGCCGTGACGGTTGCGTGCGTAAACTCAAATGCTTTAAAATTTTGTATCAGGTGCCATTGAAACCATAATTTTGCCCATAAGTCAGAACAATTGAAAAAAAAAAAAATTATTTTAATGGGACTAAAAAATGCCAGAACAGCACACCCTACAAAAGTCAGTTTACATTGGCCCTCATTTATGAAAGTTGCGCAGAAAAGGGTGTATATTTTGGGTGTATATTCCAAATACGCACGAGAAAGGAGATCCGCACAGATCTGAGCATACGCGGCTGTTAGCGTATTTATGAAAGTCACGCCTATAAATATTCAGAAACTGCCTGCCTCACGCTCCGTTTTTGCGACAGTTCAGCATGGAAGTCGGCCAAAAAGACTATTTGGAAGCCTCATAAGGTTTGTGGCACGTACGTTTGTTCATGTAAAAATAAAGTGCACATGCCCCTTCACCGCACAGCTCAAAGATCAAAAATAACTGCATGTGTGATAATCCTGCAGAACAGGATCACATGCAGGTAATCATTAGGACAGACTTCATTGGTGTAGGACCACTATCAAAGACTCACAACTAAAGAGTGTAGAAAATATGCACATTTATGTAAAAAGAAAATATAAAAAATATATATGAAAATAAGTACCTTCAGGGCGCCGGGGTCCGCTTCGCCCTGTCGGTACTTATTTTCCGATAATGACCTGTATGCTATACATTATCCCGCTTATTATACTGCTTTGTACCAACTTAACACACAAAATAAATTTCAGATCACTTTTATGAATGCCAAAAGTTTATTTAATGACAACAAATAAAGTAGTCCCAAAAAGTTTTCCCGTTGCTCGGCAACCGCGGGCAGGCAGTGTGGCTTTGCTAGCAACAGTTAGGCTGGCAACTTCCAAACTAGAACTCTCTGGAACTGCATGAAAACTGAACAAATAATTCTGAACATCAGCGGTGAGTGACCCATACATAAAACCTAACCTAAATCCATAATTCGATCCTCTGCAAATGTGTCCGAAAATGTGCCGGTATCTACTTCCGGGTTTTTCGGGATCGCCTTTTCTCGCATTACATCAGTGTTTTTGTCATGAAAACGTAAACGGAAAATTCTGAAAACTTCCGTGCACTTGTATTAAGACTGGATATGTATAATTCACTCTCCGATAAACATTTCATTGCGTTGATTGATTGGCATTTGCGTTTATTGAGCGGCCAGAACTACTTCAGGGTTTTTTACGATCGCTTTTTGACGCAGAGAAATAGTATTTTTGTCATGAAGACAAGACCAGAAAATTCTGAAAATTTTCGTGCATGTGTGTGAAGAATGTATATGTATAAGTATTCTCCGATTAACATTTAAGTGTGCTGATTGAGCGTGGCTAGCTCAGGATTTGCCGGAACTACTTGCGGAGTTATCCACACATTTGAAATACAAGCAGAGAGTGCGTTGCCATGGGCAGCGGTCATTATTGTTTTGAGAGGTCCATTATAGAAAATAATGACCGGTAGAACGTTTTGAAATTACATTCAAATCAATGGAGCATTCTACTGCTGCTGTGAGGAGCCGTATAATAAATATATATAAAATCTACTTTATTTGGGGTACGGGGTGTGCTTTGCACTCCTGGAAGGCGAAAGAAATCAAATTTCTGCTATTCAATTACTTTTGTTGGCTTAAAGCCAGGGTACCTAACCTTTTTTCATAAATATTCCATGTTATTTGTCACACAAATAGTAAAACAACAATGAACAAATCCAACCATGATATGCAGTCTTCAACTGTATAAAATGTGTTATTCTTTGAAAACTAAGAGTTCTGCCAGTGGCTTTGAGATAACTGGGTGAGGGTGGGTGGTCCTGACTTTTTCACTTCTCTGTCTGAAAAGCCGATCAGTGATGTGACTGAGGCCCAAAATACATGTGAAAGCTAGAGGAGGAACCAAACAATTTTGAGTATGATGCCATTAAAAATCAAATTCCAAGACGTTTAACTACAGTACACAAAAATTACCCAAGGACACTGTGGCTACATCGTTACCGATGGGGGAATGATGGTAGCATTCTTGCTGCTCAGCGTTAAAGTCCTGGGTATGGACTAGAGTGGAGTTTGCACGTTCTTCCCATTTCTGTAGGGTTTTTCTGGATCCAAAAACAAAAAACACTTTGATACTGCTTGTGTCTCAAGAATTTAAGATAGCCGGTGGATAACAATACATTTATTATTTTGATGCAACATTTAAAACCCTTAAAAAGGCTCCAGTCTAAAAAGTTGCTCAGTCACAGCAGCCCCTTCTGTGCACGTGCAGCACTCGTCTGCAGCGGGGGCAGGTGTGGTAGGAGTCTTTAAAGTAGTTTATGACCAGCGGGATCACACAGCAGCCCAGCACCAGCCTATATCAAACAAAGAAACCACACAAATGCCTTACTGTACATGGGAGAAATTGCTGTTCAACATTTTGTGGGAAGCGGAAAAGACTAAGTGGATTTAGCACCTACGCCAGTTTGAACAAGTCGGGCTGGTGCACCACGAGTCCTATAGTGCCTCTGCTCAGAAACAGTTTGATGCATCATCCTAACTAAATGCCAGATAAAGTTATAAAGTTATTACACTCCATACCTTTTTTTAAAAAGGTATGGAGTGTAATAACTTTATAAGTAGGAAACTTGTTTATTTGGCTTCAGATAATCATTAACAATAAAGTATTTGTGCCATTAATCATTATCCATGAAATCAGGCCAAAAATGAAATCTGCCTAGATGTGGAAACTTTCAAACACAACTATATGACATCTCCAGACTCCTTTACCACCAATGCAACTTTAGATGTCTCAGACAGCACTCAAAGCTGTCTGTTGAGCTCAAGATTGGCTCGAGTGAGTGAGTGAATAGGCCTGATTTGTATTATTGTTGCTCTCATCACTCACCCCAATATGATGCAGGTGACACAGAGCCCCCAGGCCAGTATCCCTGCCCGGTAGGTAACCTCTGTGGTGACCCGGACCTGGCATGACGGACACGTGGTCAAACCAGGGCTCCGCCCAAGGATGCTCTCATAGCTGATGAATACATGCTTTGCAGGAGTCCTAACCGCAACTGGAAACAAAGACCACACTAACTTTTCTGTTTGTAAAGGCTGATCTATCTCTAAACACAATTATGTTTGTGGTTTTAGCTTTTGGTTCTTACAGGATATATACTCTATGATTTGTATTTGATTAAAAATTTGTTTTATTTTATTTGATTATTTGGTGGGTTGTAGCTCAGTTGGTAGAGCACTGGTCTTTGGACCTAATGGTTGCCTAACGACATCACCAAGACCCCTGTCAACTGCCCCCACTGATGTCTGCTGCCATTGTGTCCCTTGGCAAGACACTTAACCCCACATAGCCTGAAGCCCCCCTGAAAGCCCACCACCTGTGGGAGGATAGAGAGGGACTGGTGCTTTAAGACTTGGGTGGCAGCTTTGATTGCCACTACCCCCCAAGAAATGGATTAAGAAAGGGGAAGACAATGACATGACATGTGAAGCACAAGCGCTAACACCACTGTGCCGCCCCAATATCCATTGTGAAAGCAGAAGTCTAATCTGTTATATGCTTATGTTTTTTTCATGAACAACTCTGACTACAACATGCTTGCGGTCTTCACCTTAAAGAGCAATCATTTTATAATTTGCATTCTTGTAACAGAGTGAGTCACCATTTTACTCATTGGGCAGAGAGGTGAATGTGTCTCAGCTCAAAACAATTTTTGGTCTTCTCTTTTTTACTCTCCTGTATGAAAAGGCTGATTCTAAGATGTGATACAGGACAAAAATACAAGCATGTGAAAACTACAAAACCAAAACTGTTTGAGCCAGGAACTACATTCTTATACATAGTTCAATATTTAGTGGTTCCAAAGTTATTTCTTGCTTGATTGAATGTGTATTGCCTTAAAATCAGTCACCATTTGCTTGTACCCAGCCCAGAAACCATGACCCTCACTACAACCTACATGTTTGCAAACTAGTTGAACAGAACTATTTACAACACAATTTTAACTTCACAATTATCTGCATCCAGTCAGAATAGAAGTGTTGTCCCAAGAGACGTTGTGGATCTGAATTCATGAGGAAGTTTGACGTGAACGAGTGTCTTTTCTTACCATTTTAGGCCCCTGCCTCAAAAGGGTGTAAACTTACCAGCTGGAGAGAATGAGAAGGAGGGAGGAGGCATGGGACTGAACGGCATCTGAATGCTGTAGAAGCGCACATCCAATTCATTCGTACCTACAATACATCACACATACAGTCACTTTCATAATTAATCTGCACATAGGCAAAAAGCAGCACTGTACCAGGCTGGATGTAAGAGGGCGGGGTGGGCACAAGCTCCTCCACTGGACCCTCCATTGAGATGGTGGTGACAGAGGAGACCAGTGCAGCCAACAGGTGTGTGCTAATGAACCTCAACTGTGGTAGGCTATACTGGGAGGAGCACAGGCCAATCGCAAAAATCCACCTGAAAAATGTAAAAAGACACAATTCTAATAGTTACATTTTTATTAAGGTTATTTCATTTCATGCCCCCATAAGTGTATATTTGAACATTGGACATTGACATTTTAAAGTATTTGATGAGAGGAGCTCAGTGAAACCTGTGGAAGATTATCGCCAAAGGAATTACATTTTCTTGAAGATGCAAAGCCAGTTACAGGAAGGAATAATGTGTTATGTTTTTCTTCCTCTCTGGCAACACGAGGGAACACTTAGATTAACCTTTATTTATCCTACAGTAGACAATTTTGTCCAAAACTGAATTTTGTGATTGAAAATGACTATCCCTATATTTTGTGGCTGCTTTTAGTACATATTTATAAATATAGATTTGGACCTGGAAATTGGTGGCAGCAAAAGCTCCTTTTTCCCACTAGAGGCCGCCTCTCAGTAATCATATGAACGAGTGATGAACATTCAGTCATTCATCTCATCGGATAGTTATACATTGCAAAATAGAGCATTCCATTTACCTGTAGTAATAATGTACAATACGGGTTTAATCGTTTAAATTCACAGTTGTTTTCTATTTTGTTTTTGGGAGCTCTTTTGATTCTTACTGACAGTAATGTGCCTTTGAACCGCTCTCAACACGGTCAACCTCAGTGTGTAAGATGCAGTTCCCCGTTGGCTCCATTAGATGTCGCTCTTCTAAGATCCACAGACTGAGCGGTGGCCTCTCCCTCTTTGCCTGCCTCATCGGTGACTCCCACTGGGTGTCTGCGCCCTGAACCAGCCCCTGCTCCGCGGTCCAGCTCCTCTCCTCTCGGCTCGACCGGCCTGTCCACTCTGAATGTACCACCAACCTGAACATGCTAAGCTAGCTGTCAGCCCCGTAGCTTCATCTCCACTGCTGCTGCCGAAAGCCCGCTTTAGCTAGCTAGCGGATGCACCGGGTCACACGCTGCTGCTCCTGCCGCCCCTCTTGATATTCCCCCCAGCATTCCTCTGGACGGATTCGTGTGGACTGACCAGAGTCCGCGAATACGTGTCCACCCTCAAGCATTCCCCGCCTGTGTGAGAGCGGCGGACCGGGGCGAAAAGCTTCGTTAGCTAGCTGACGGTGAGTTAGCATCGTTAGCATAAGGCTAGCGGAATGTTGGGTGCTGCTGCCACTGAAGTGCGTTGAGGGGAAAAATTGTGTCCGTATAAAATAGTTAGATTCACCGAGGCAGTGTTTAAATTGTAATATATTTCACCCCAGCTAAACAGAGGCCTCACTTTACACATAGTGCTGTCAGCTAGCAGCATGTAGTTAACCCTTTCTTACTAATGATTACATGTTTGAGTAGGTTAACTGAGCTTGGTAAGATGCTTGCAATCTGTTATATTATTTCTGTCGTTTACATGTTTAATAAAAACAAAAACATGTTTTGCCTTCGAAACGATCGCACTGGTAATTGCAATTTTGGAGCCTAATCAATCCTATTTGAATGCTCTTTCATGCTTACATTTTGACGCCGTCTACTCAGTAATGTGATAGTAAAGGAGCGATGTAAAGAGAATATATTACAATTCAGGTCTGGTTAATCTTCCGGGTAAATGTCTTGTTATTGTTGTGAATATCAGTCTGTCACTTTCAGGGTGGTGAGGGAAACATTTCAAATGAATGGGGCTCTTGGTTGTTACTGCTCTACTAGTACTTAATGCTGTAGTGTGTGTGTGACTTGGCAGAGTTGAAGTGAAGGACCACACCCAAGGCAAGATGTCCCTGCACCAGTTTCTGTTGGAGCCCATCACCTGCCATGCATGGAACCGCGACAGGACGCGTAAGGCTCTCCACACAGTTTGGCTTCTCTGTCAGGATCACGTAGCAGTGAGGTCATGGTTGTCAATAGGGTGACGTCAGGGATTTAAGTTGCCAAAAGAACTTTTAATCAATAATTAAGCTGGGGTATGTTAGGCCCCGTTTAGACTGAGACGCTGCGGAGACGCTCTCTAAAGCAATTTGCAGTAACGACCAGGCCCCTTATTCGAAGTGCTCAGTGTCTACAAGACAATGGAAAAGAATATAGTTCTAGCTCCCGGCCAGTAGTGGGCAGTGGAACTTGACGACACAACTCGTGCGACCCCCACCAGTACAATCACTTCCTCAACAACATCCTCCTCAGGCCACTGCAAAGCCTGAAGACATAGGCCCCGTCCCAATACTCGCACTTCCACCCTCGCGCCCCTCATTTGCGCGTTCCCGATAAAGGGTGCGAGTGCGTAGGGTGTCCCAATTCTCCAGGGAGGTATTTGGCCCCGCCCCCTTTGCGCCCCTGATCCACACTTCGCCGTAGCCTGCATCTATGCGCACTCTGGCGAAGGATATTGCCCATAATTCTTTGCGGTACACACCAAAACGACGGGAAAATGCAATTAAATATAAATTGTGAAATATATATGCAGTATGTGTGTAAATAAGTTTTGCTATGTTACTTGGAAAGAAGCATAAACGTCTGATGAAGAATTACGGACATTGTGCTTTAACAATTTAATAACTTTTTAAAGCAAGCGTTTATATAACATTCAATTTAAACTTTACACTTAGTACAATAATCTTAGAATGTATAAAAACTGACCAGATAGTTAGTTACCCACATTTAACTTAAAATTATACAGCTATCTCTAATTAAAAACAACTAATATAAATGTATTATAACGTGTGTGAAGCAATTCATATTGTTTCCCAAAGGGTCAGACAAAATTACCTTTAATTTTTATAAAGTTTAGGTCTGAAAATGACCATCTCTTGACGAGTCGATGACGTAACCTGCACTCAGTGTGCAATGTCCCAATTCCACCTTTTGTGCACGCTTGCAACCTGCGCACTCAAACCCTTGCGCGCACTTCAAACAAATGCACACTTCATAGGAGGGCGTAGGGTGCAGTGTGGGTATTGGGACTGGGCCATAATTCATTTTTGTGTGGTTTTATTTGAACGAACTAAGGATTAGAATTTCTCTGTGTAACTCGCTCGTAACATTTATTTCGAGCCATGTCAGACAAGAACAAGGAACAGCAACAAAACAACTGAATAGAAAGAAAAAAAAACAGTACAAACAAATAAACAATAAATAATAAATATTTATGAATTGAATTGATATGCAAGATATAAAATATTTTATTATTAGATTTACATCGCATGTTTGTTTACTTGTTGGGAGACTAAAAGGTTTGTGCGCGCACACACCTGCTGTAGCATATTTTAATTTTACAGTTGTTGAAGTCATGGTTCAGACATTGTCCTATAATAACTAACCACAATCATTGTAAAATATTTTGCAATGAAGTAATTTTAGTCTGACACAGGTTAAGCTCAGTAGCTTAAGTCACAAATGTATTGGCCATATATATTGAGCCCCAAATTATATTGTTCCACATATCATTTACTAAATTCAGTAGAAATTGTAATTTATATTGTTACATGCATTCCACCCAACTGATTTTTTTTTAATTATAAAATATTGAATTCCAGCACTCTTATTCTCTAAAACACACTTAAATCTATCATTTAGAATTGGCTTTGCAATAAGATTTAAATCATTAGTTGGATGATATGTTATAGATGGCAAGTTACCATGGAAAAATGGTACTGCAAATCGTCAAATTCCGTTAATGAATGGAGGGAAGAATCTGGTGGGTAGACAGATGAAAAGAGCCATTTATACATTCAAATCCCTCTCACCACCTTTTTTGATCGTATTTTTTCTACTTTTACCAACAATTTGCTCTAGACCCCTGCTCTTGGGACCCAACCTCTGATTATTAGAATCTTAAGAGTACTTTTTTATTTCCTCCTGTCTGGTAATTTTACCCTCTGATTGGATCAGAGAATGACCAATGGGAACAGTGGGCGTGTCTGCTAGACCATTCAGCCTCTGCACTGAGTCACCCATGGAACTGCCTTTGTTCACAATAAGTTGGATGATATCTCAGTAGTTAATTCTTTATGGAGATGCAAATCAATGTTAGAAATGTGAAAGCAAAACGTATGTGGCAAAATTAGACCTAAAATGTAATTATATTCAACAAGATTCCACTGACAGAAACCAGTTAAACAAGTTTATCACTTGCATGAGTGACTGTTGTTTTTTCAACTGTTTTCCCCCTCAGAAATTGCCATCAGTCCCAATAATCATGAAGTTCACATCTACAAGAAAAGTGGGAACACATGGGCTAAGACTCAGGAGTTGAAGGAGCACAACGGCCACATAACAGGTTTCCATTATTTTAATATGAAGTTATTTAATTCTAATTAGAAGTTATAAAACATACTGCAACATTTTGATAAACACATATTTATATAGTATTTGTTTTGTGACATTTATTTATTTCTCCACCATTGCACACTCATATCTACTGCATGACCTTTTTTTCAGGCATCGACTGGGCCCCTAAAAGTGACCGCATTGTGACTTGTGGCGCTGACCGGAATGCGTATGTGTGGTCGCAGAAGGAGGGCGTATGGAAGCCCACGCTGGTCATTCTCAGGATCAACCGTGCCGCCACCTTTGTCAAGTGGTCTCCCATGGAAAACAAGTTTGCGGTGGGCAGCGGAGCGCGCCTCATCTCCGTATGCTACTTTGAGTCGGAAAACGACTGGTAAGTGAGAACATGGCTGATGGTATTGTCTTGACTTTTATCTCATTGTAATGAATGATTGTGGAAGTAGTTTCTCATCATGCCCAGTATTTAGTATAACATTAACATAAACATACTATGTCTTTTTGATAGGGCTGCACAATATATAAAAAAAAATGTGTTATTGCGATACTGGTGAGTGCGATATCCATATAAAAAATATGCGTGATTTAAATGTTTTAAATAAAATTATATATATATATTTTTTTACCCTCTACAAAAGACAACAAAACAGACACACATCCACATTCAACAAACAAAGGAAATTAATATATGCATTTGAATGTCATTAATGTTTTTGGTATTTGTCTCTTGCGTTTCAATGCAGATTGCAATTTTAGGTGAAAGAAAAAGAAAATATCGCAATATCTTTATCGCAATACTAAACACTCATATCGAATATCGCTCTAATTTCCAATATTGTGCAGCCATACTTTTCAAGCATTTAAAGAACTTCTCACCCCTGCTCCTCGAGGTTTACGTCACTCACATTTCCTGTTCAAATCTTCCTCCAAATGGGCGTAGCCTGGAAGACAAGGGGAATGTTGGGCGGGTCTAGGCTGTGATTGGCACTTGACATTAAAAGCAATAGTGACTAAAACTACAATAGTCAACAACAACGCTATTAACACTACGCAATTATTAATAATACAAACAGCTATGCTGACAAAAACCTACCCAAATGCTATAACTAATCGCAAACCTGACAACAGATGAGAATACTGCTATTCCTTCCTTCCTTCGCTAGGAGGGCGTGAACGAGACTGGGCCGTTCACGCTCACTGAGCGGCAGGGCAACTGACGTCAGCCTTCACTGCAGACGTGAAGTATCACTGCAGACGTCAGGTATCACTGCTGCGCCAATGTTGGCGCCATATTCAAAATTCCAATTTAGTAAATGCATGTCGCCTGCAGATGGCGCCTCACAGACGGTTTTATGCAGAAAGTTGATCTTTCAACTAATTTGCACTAAAGTGACAAATTATGACCAGGATATGTAGACAACACTATTGGACACTCATTTATACCGTTAATCAGCAAAATCTTTGACATGGAGGAATTGAGGAATGCAGACAATGATTTTTTTTTTCCCAAGCTCTCAGCCTAGTGTTTTCATTCAAGTTCCAAAGCATCATAAAGATTCTCAAGATCATGCAATAATCTAATATAATTTATCCCCATGCTTTGAGTCCCTCCTCTTCAATAACCTGTGTATTTGCATATTTCTTTATTTCCTAACACTGGTCAGGTCAGCGTCCTACAGCTTGGCATCATGTAGTTGTTTCCTTTTCACAAAACATGCCTTGTTTTTTCTTATACGTTGACAACATTGCAGTTGGCTAATGACTGTTGCTTCAGGTTTCAGCATTGTTAAAGTGAAAGTACTTGTCAGACAAGTGCAGGACTTGCGCAATGCTAACAATACACAATGTATCGCATGAGCTAGATGGTATTACTATTAAGTACTATGGATATCTCAATTCTGAACATTGTAAAGCGCTTTGGGTGACCATGGTCTGAAAAACTGAGTATATTAATTAGAAGATTACTATGAAAGAAGTTTTTTTTTTTTTTATACATCCTTGTTAGATTTTTTTTTGTACTATTTCATTGGGTTGAGCAAGTTTGATGTTGTGGTCTGTCAGTCTTAATTTTCATATTTCTTGAATACTGTAAAAGAAATTCAGTGTTATTAACTTAGGGAGGGGCACTTTGTTCAGCTTTAGGCTAATCTCAGCTCTGTTAAGCTTAGCGTACATCGGACTGGCAACTGATTATATCCGTCGCATACGAGTTGCTGCCCCGCACACATCGACAATATGACGAAAACGGGCAACTCCCAGTAGCAGACCAGTCTCGGGAATAACAGCGCGTACATCGACTCAGTGTGTTTTCTGACATAAACTGTTGCGGGCTCGCAATACACGCAATACACACACGTTGTCGGAGCGGCGCATGGAGCGCGCACATCGGGTCATATCTCCGAAACTGAGGACAACTAGTTGCCGAAAAGTAGAACACGGGCAACTGACTGAAACTGGAGACCGACTGTTTATCTCCAAGTTGTAAGAGCGCGCACATCGACCGATTTCAGCAACTGATCATCTCCCACCATCTCCTCTCAGTTGCCAAAAGCCGCCTTGCAACTAGTTGTCCCCAGTTTCTCTGTCGATGTACGCTAGGCTTTAAACATAAACTATGACGGGTCACTGGAATTCAGCCTCTGTAGTTTGCACAACTGGTTTAAGATATTACAATTTAGAGCTGCATCTAACGATTAACGATCAATTTTTTAATTTTTATTAATCTGGTCAATTATTGTTGACCAGCACCGTGAACAGCAGTGTTCTGTTCCACTCATGAAAGTAATGGCCCAGACAAATAAAAAAAAAAAAAAAAAAAAAAAGGTTTCAGACAAAGTATTGCATATAAGAGCAGAGATTGTTGCAGGACTTGTGGCATACATGTAAAGGCAGACCTGTCAAAGCTCACAGCCACATCTGTTGAGCCATCTCCACAGTATACACCGGTACTGATCATTAACCTTTCTCTTTCTCTTGCTCTCACTCTATGGTCTGTAACCATAAGTGGGTAGTGTACAATTAGGGCAGCCATTCCCAAACTCAGTAACACCGAGGCCCCCTTAAAAATCTGAAGGGTCTGCGTGGCCCCCCAAAATAATAACCAAGAAGACAACATTAAGAATAGGCTCTTCTGGTTATTTTATTTTGGGGAAATAGCCTCTGCTACAAACATTGTAATACAAAAATGATTACAGTGGATTATTCAAGTCAAATAATGAACACAAATATTTTAATATTACAAACAAAACATTATAAATTTAACAATAAATAATTATATTATTATTATTTTTTTTTTTTATGACCTCCCGCGGCCCCCCTGCAGTACCCTCGCGGCCCACCAGGGGGCCGCGGACCCCACTTTGGGAGACACTGAATTAGGGTATAGGATGTTTTTAAAAGTTTAGTCTGCTGGTGAGCATACTTCAAACCTCCAAACCAGGAGAATCATAATTGACATTTCTTTCCAGCCTTATTACAATAATGCAATGGTGTCTTACGGTCAATCTGCTGGCCATTGTTTTATTTTGTAAATTGAGAATGAAGCAGCCAACGTACCTCAGTGTGTCATCGATGTTGATGTCAGGACTCTTTATACATAGCATTTTACTGACCAAGGTCAACCAAAGTGCTTTACAATGTTATTGGAGCAAATCTCACACATTGATGACGGAAGCAAGACATATTGAGTTCTGAGTACTCCAGGTTAAGCTTGTGGGGCTCAGAGATATTCTATTCTCATCCCATCTCTTGCAGGTGGGTGAGTAAACACATCAAAAAGCCCATTCGCTCAACCATCCTCAGCCTGGACTGGCACCCCAACAACATTCTGCTTGCAGCTGGCTCGTGTGACTTCAAATGCAGGTAGGCACAGCGTGGGTGGCCAGTGTACATCCCACCTCACCTCACTTATGCAGGGTTTGTCCAATAATTTGTGGATATAAAAATTGCAAGACAGATGATCAATTAATGCCAATTTGAAATTGATTCCGGCAAAAATTATCCTTTATCTTATACGTTTTTCATACATTTGCGTTGTCTCAGCCTCACACCCGGAAGTGTGACGTCACAGCTGGTACCGGCACATTCAATATGGACTGTGATTCACGCCTCTAATACAGGGCAATGAACAGTGAAATAATTATTAACTATTCGTTAGGGCCTGTGAGTGTGAAAAGTGCTGTCCAAATGCCATTGCATCAACAACATAAAACGTCAACAACAGACTGATTACAGACACGACTTCAATTCAATTCTTGACTGCAACATTCACACACGTAAACATTTTACGTACACCAGTGAGACCGTGAGTTGAAGAGGGTTCTAGGGGCCTCCTCCAGTTTCTTTTTTTTAAATATATAAATAAATAAATAAATATATATATATTATATATAAAATCATCCTTAAAAAAGCAGTTCTCACATCACTGATGTTTTCAGGTTAATCAAATCAATGGTTTTCATGGCAATGTAGCGTAATCCTGACATACTGGATTCATACATGTTCCCTAAACAGGGGAGTAACAAGGAAATAGCCTGGTCTTACCAATATTTATTCTATGGTCTTACTAATATGGTCTTAGCCTGGTCTTATGGTACTCGTATTTCGTACATGTAGGGAATTAAGAATTGACCGGAGTTTACGGATGGCTAAAAGGGATTTTCATGTCACTTTTAACACAAAGGTACAATCAAACGCTGAATTGAAACTCAAAAATGTGTTTAATATAAATGTGATAACTTTTAGAAATGACTCGTTTCATTTTAACTCATTGTGTCCCATTGACGCACAAATACGCGAAAGCAAATGGTAACGTCGTGTGCCATTGACACATTAATACGTAAATTGCCTTTTTCGCTATTTTCACGTTCCCAGATGTCTATTTTATCTAATATGTATTGGGATGACTTGAGACCATATTTTATCGAGCCAGCAGGTGGCAGCATTGCTCTCTGAATGGTTTGAAAACAGTTAGATGCACATGTTGTGCCTCTTTTTTCTCAACTTTCTGGTGATTTCTGGTGATTTCAGTAAAACTTCCCTCTACTCGACGGAGGATTACAGGGGAACAAAAAAAGCTATAAACAAAATTCTTTTTGCTGAGGAAAGTAGACAGTCCATTCTTTTAGAATCTGGTGTCGGATTTCAGATAGTCATAGTACACAATATTCTGTGGGTCTTGAAAAATCAGTAAAAATCATCAGACATGGCTGGCACTATGGGAGTACCTGTTCTGAAATAGGCTGGCATTCAATGAGTTAATGATCAAATCTACAAGACACATAAGAAAGTTGTAATAGTGACTCTCGGGTATTTCAGTCTCCTGATAGAGCAGCGGTCTCTGTCCTAGCGCCACTCGCTGCAGCATTTCCACTGAATGTAAAGTCTCGGTTTGAGGAACATATTTTGTTAATTTATAAAAGTCCCGTAGTTCTACAACTCGTTGAAGTTCATTGGTCGTTCTCACCGAATCAAGTCCATCCCATGGATCTAACGCTTCTTCCTCTTCCGTCCAAAGCCTCCTCTTCTCCTTTGGTCTGAGGCCTATTGTGCGTCTGAGCAGTGCATTACAACACATCTTCTCAGCATCTTGAATATCCATCAATTTACTGCGAAAAATAGAAGAATAGACTAACAATATTTAAACAAGAGCAATAGTATATGGACTTCCGGATCACACCAGTGCCCGCCGTGACATCACCGAGGGAGAAACGCTGGTATGACTTTTTCCGTTTCTAAGGACGTTGCTATGGTCTTTTCTCGATTTGGGGGGATCGGACAAAAAAAAAAGAGATTATTTTGAAACTTTTAGTCGTTCTCTTCTAATATATAATGGTATTCAAACTTTATTTCCAATCGATATAAACCCTGCATAAGGTCTTTAATGTACAAGAGTGACCAAAGCCCCTCCCCTTCCTCTGCCATAGGGTGTTCTCGGCCTACATCAAGGAGGTGGAGGAGAAGCCCGGCCCCACGCCCTGGGGCAGTAAGATGCCATTTGGAGCTGTGTTAGCGGAGTTTGGAGGAGCCGGTCTGTGTTTTTTTTCCTAATTATATGTGTTTTCCCTTCATTCCACCCATGTACTAGTATAGTGGAGGGGAAAAAACTATTTTGCAGTTACAGCTTTTCTAAATTCTAACCCTTTAAAAGATGAGAGGGGGTCCTAATCTTCATCATAGGTACTCTTCAACTTTGAGTTGATGGCGAAGCACTCATTTTGCTTTTTCCATTTATTTTCATACTTAATCTTATTACTTTGTAGTGTATGTACCAAAATGGCTAAAGCGCTATCTAGTGGCTGTTGTCAAAACGGCAACAGAGTTTTGCCTCTTGTTATCTACATACTTTGCCTAAACATACTGTTTCACTGATGAAAGAATACATGCATGCAATTACTTTATATGGCCCCATCCACCTCCTGTGGACTCACCACCTGCAGAGGGTCAGTGAGGGGCTGGTGCTATGAGACTTGGGTGGCATCTCTGACTGCCACCCCCCTGACCCAGAAATGGATTAAAGGGTAGACAATGGATGGATGGATGGATGGGCCCCATCCATTCCATTATACAGATCAATCACCCTACCAAAAGCAGCCCTAAACCATAGTGTCTACCCCCAGACTTCACAGGGGGTATAGTGTTCTTGGGACGCACCTCTGTATTCTTCCTCCTCCAATCACAACAAAACAAATTTCTTTCATGTATATAATTGAAGACATGTTTGTGTGTCCTTAGGTGGAGGTGGCTGGGTCCACTCTGTGTCCTTCTCTGCCTCTGGGAACCGCCTGGCCTGGGTTAGCCACGATAGCACTGTCAATGTGGTGGAGAGCTCAAAGACCACCAGGTATACATCCACATTTCTCATAGAAAAGAGGACTTAAGGATTCTTTTACAATATACTTTTGATTCATGTCTGAACTTATGCCTGGTCTGCGGCATTTGTTTGTGTAATTATCAACTCTCAATCCAATCCTGACAGGGTGTTCATGATTTGCCTCATTGCCCTGGATGGAGAGGATAAGATTCAATCATATTCTAGTGCAATTGTATTGTTTTATGAACATTAAACAACTAAAGAGCTCTGATTAAAACAAAGTTCTGCGGCACACGTGTGTAAGCGCCGAATCAAAACAAAGGTCTGTTGATCGATCGCTAAGAGGAGATATAAGATACTGTGACACATGACTATAACAGCAGCAAAGAATATTTCCCCGTTTACACTCATTATGATGAATAACAAAATTGGGAGTTACAAAAAATTATCCTCTTATTCAGTAATTTTCTGCATATCACAAACCCATGCCATCATATACTGAAAACACAACTGCCTGTGATCACAGTATCTTTTAGATTCATAATGGTCACAGAATGTCTGAATTAAAGCTTAAGTAACTTGGGCTTCTGTAGTACCTTGGACTGCAATATAAGATCAACGCAAAAAATTACAGTGTACCTTTAAGCACCAATACCACATATTCTACTTTCCTTTCTCCAATCAGGAACTAGCCTGGGACTAACGGGTCTTCCATTAAAGCTTATTTGTTTTAGTCCCTCACAGTTGAAGACAGAGTTCCTCCCTCTCCTCAGCGTCATTTTCGTGTCCGAGAACAGTGTAGTAGCTGCGGTAAGCTCCGACCACATATTCTTAGTCCTGTTAATAACAAGTTTGTCGTTAAAATCTGTCCCTGTATTTGTGCTGCCAGGGCCACGACTGCTGCCCCATGCTATTCCGCGTGGATGACGGCGGCACCCTCACGTTTGTGTCCAAGCTGGACCTCCCCAAGCAGAGCATCCAGAGGAACATCTCTGCCATGGAGCGCTTCAGGAACATGGACAAGAGGGCCACCACCGAGGACCGCAACACTGCCCTGGACACACTGCACCAGAACAGCATCACGTAAGGATACTTCACAAATGAGTACAAGCCTAACCTCACCTAACCCTAGCCTTTGCAACGTGTATAATTAGCACAGATTCATGTGTCAAAAAGAGTGACCCGCACATTGTGTTCATATAAATATGAACACAATGTCCTGTGAAGCTTGTCCTCGTTTAACAGCTGCTGTCCGTCCTACAAAGTTGCTGTGTTAAGCAGACACTTGCCTGATATATTTTTGATGTCCACAGCCAAGTGTCTATCTATGAAGGGGACAAAAGGGATTGTCGCAGGTTCTGCACCACAGGCATCGATGGAGCTATGACGATTTGGGACTTTAAAGTACGTACATGATTTAAACTAATGCTTCATTTTAGGGCTGGGCAATAAATCGAATTTAGGCAATTAATCGGCTTTTGAAAAAAATCGAATTTGGGAAAATGTGAAAATCGTGAAATCGAATGAAGGATATTGTGAGAGCAGCAAATGAATAGTACTTACAATGTCAGCACAGTCTTTACAACACTTTTGTATTACGTATTGGGGGAAACAAATTAATACGTTTTGAAACTTGAATATTGAGCGGAAAGATAAAAACATATTTCTAAGGGCAAAGTTTGTCTTTGGTGACTTTAATGAAAATTGATTTAAAATCGAAATCGTCCAAAGCAGGAGATAAAATCGAGATTTTACTTTTTTGCTATATCGCCCAGCCCTACTTCATTTTGAACAAATATATGTATAATCACAGTGCAAAAAGACATATAATTGTTAAAACAAGTGGGTTCGACATCAAAAATCAATTTATCAGTTTAACTATCTTTGTAGTCAAAGTTAAAAATGTTTATCTAAATCTAACATAAAGGATGCAAAAGGTGGAAACTTGTAAAAAAAAAAAACTAAAATGAAAACTGTGTGTAGCTGATGAGAAACGCATTGGCAGTGGCACAGGACTGTAGAGGAGCTGAGGAGGAAGAATGAGACACCCTCAGTGCAAGAAGGAGCCCCACCACAAGGCCTTTATCCCCACAGCTGTCAGATTGTACAATAAGGTCACTAGTGCACTAGGGCTGAAAAAACCAGCACTGCATTTGCCACTCTTTTGTTATTACTGCTTTTTTATTGTACATAATTATATCCTGCACAGACAATATTTTTAATCTTGTTTGCACACTTCTGTCTTTTGCACAATCTGAGTGATTCTATCTATGCCTAATGTGACATATACATTTCTCCAGTGTGAGATCAATAAAAATCCCTCTTTACTTGTTTATCACGTGACCCGGCTTGTTTTGATACACGCTCCAACAAAGTGTTTCGAAGCAGGTTGTTTCAGGAAGAGCAACACAAGCACTGGAGCATTGATATTGTATGCCCATCACTAGAAAATGTACCACTACATTTGTGTTACATTTAACTGATTATACAGAAGAATGTTTTTTTCACTTTTTCCTTTATAAAACACTATTGTTCAACCGGTTTTGTTCCCCTTCCACAGAGTCTAGAGGCTTCAATCCAGGGTCTACGCATCATGTGAAGAAGAGAATGAATGAAATACTAGACGCTGCACCTCCTCCCTCTATCCCTCATCCCTCCTCCCCTCCCTCCAGCTAGTAACACACATACACACCACTATTCATAGTTCAAAATGTCCGCTCAGGCACAAGAAGCCACGGCACGCACTCCTCAAACCCGCAATATTAGGCTTGTCTCTTGGCGCATTGGAAAATATTGACCCAGAAATTATTAAAGATTTTATGCCTACGAAAGTATAAGACTGTATATTTTATATTTAAATTAGCAATAAAGTGGGAATTTTCTTTCCATCCTCGTGTTGGGAAAATGTTAAGAAAAGCATGTATTGCTATTAATGAATTGAGCAAGAATTCTATACATTTGTTGACAGGCCTATCTGATAATACACTCTTCACATGACCACAATCACCCAACTGACATGTGAATTCACTTAATGTTTTGTTATTTTTTTCATGATTAATATTTTAAATGAAAGCTAACTGAAGCGGTTCTATTAAAACATAATGTGAGTTCTATTTTGTTTTTATAACCTCCTATACCAAAACACTAAAAGGTGCATTTTATCCCCAACAAATGCACTCCCCTTCCACCGGCAAACCTAAGCCACACACCAACTCTGGGTAGTAAAAGTAAATTATAAAGTCAAATTATTATAGAAATTGATAAAAAAGATTATATTCCGAGTTGGCAACTGGTTTTGGCCGCGGCGTTGGAGCGGGTATGCAGTGGTCTGAACGATGGCAGGAGTCGACTGTAGGGTCTGAAGAGGCTACGCTACAAAGATGGAGGATTTATATGTAACTTGAGGTAGACGTGAATAAAGACAAATGCATTTACAGTTCACTATCCAAGCGGCTGCTCTCGTTCTTTGGGGGGAATCTTTTGTACCATGTAGTAATGGGTAAAATGTTTTTGTAAAGCCTCTAATCATGTGGGTACAGTAGTGAAAATTGTGGAAAACTTGATTTTAAAGAGACTGTCAGGGGTTGAGAGATTTTCAAGAATACCTTTTGAATATTCTATAATTTATTTTTATTTTTTGCATTATGGACACTTGAATTTGGACAAAATAAGTTTGCTTATGTTTGGTAATCACACTATTTTAATCAACACACAGCGCCATCTATACGCAATGTAATGAATCACCCCTTACTTGCATGTGAAAGCCAGATCCCGTCAGACCTCTTGAACATTGGAGGGCAGGGACTAGTTAGTCATGTGATCGGAGACCTCTGGGAACACCAGGTACCACAGTGGTGCAGCTGCGGCTTAAAAATGGCTGCTGTTGGTTGGAGGGGCCGATTGCACATACTCGTTGCCTCATTTCTTTCAGTGTGCCACAGGGCAGCTGTGCCAACAGTAGTTTATCACCACTGTGTATGGAGTGATTGGATGCTATATTATTACAGCATTCTGTATGATGGTAATTGATTTGTTTTTATGTTATCAAGGCTGTATCTCAGTGGCTCTTCAAGTGGGGGATGGGAGATGATTTGTTTCATTAATTATTTGTCAAATATTTGATTTAATCCCACTATAATAAGTCACTGCCAGTAAAAAACACTACAATGGGTCACAGCTTGAGCTCGATGAGATGTATGCCACAGATACCACAGTTGCCAAGGTCAGAGGGGAGGTCCCACCAACATCCCCAACCAGATATTGTGTACATACAGTATGTATATATTAGGGCTGTCAAAATTATCGCGGAAACGCATGTTAATTGATTTTTTTTTAAATTGCGTTTAAAAAATGATTGCATTAACGAATGGGCCAAATGACCCGCCCATGCATCCCATAACACAAGTGACGCGGACGCATGCGTGTGAGATTGCAACACAGCAGGTAGTCATTAGTTAGCATTAACACAACTTCCATCCATCCATTTTCTTCCCTTTAATCCATTTCTGGGTCAGGGGGGTGGCAGTCAGAGATGCCACCCAAGTCTCATAGCACCAGCCCCTCACTGACCCTCTGCAGGTGGTGAGTCCACAGGAGGACGGCTGCTCTCTGACTGTGAGCATAGCCTTGATCTTTCAGTGGGGGCTTTTGGGCAAAGTGGGGTTAAGTGTCTTGCCCAAGGACACAACGACAGCAGTCATCAGTGGGAGTCGGTGGAGAAGGTGTGGAGGTGGGAATTGAACCCACGACCTTCAGGCCTGAAGGCCAGTGCTCTACCAACTGAGCTACTGTCGCCCCCATTAACACAACTTCTTATAAGCAAAATATACAGTACAATAACTACAGTGCATCCAGAAAGTATTCACAGCGCTTCACTTTTTCCATTTTGTTATGTTACAGCCTTATTCCATAAGGGATTAAAAAAAATTCCATAATGACGACATGAAAAAAGTTTTTGGGAAATTCTTGCAAATTTATTAAAAATAAAAAAAACTAAAACCACGTGCACATAAGTATTCACACCTTTGCCATGAAGCTCAAAATTGAGCTCAGGTGCATCCTGTTTCCACGGATCATCCTTGAGATGCTTCTACGGTTTCATTGGAGTCCACCTGTGGTAAAGGAATTGTCTGTAGACCTAGGGTAAAACATTTCTGCTGCTTTGAAGGTCCCAATGAGCACAGTGGCCTCCATTATCCGTAAATGGAAGAAGTTTGGAACCACCAGTACTCTTCCTAGAGCTGGCCATCTAAACTGAGCGATCGGGGGAGAAGGGCCTTAGTCAGGGAGGTGACTAAGAACCCGATGGTCACTTTGTCAGAGCTCCAGCGTTCCTCTGTAGAGAGAGAGAACCTAGAAGGACAACCATCTCTGCAGCAATCCACAAATCAGGCCTGTATGGTAGAGTGGCCAAACGGAAGCCGCTCCTTAGTTTGGGGTTTGCCAAAAGGCACCTGAAGGACTCTCAGACCATGAGTAAAAAAATTCTCTGGTCTAATGAGACAAAGATTGAACTCTTTGGCGTGAATACCAGGCGTCATGTTTGGAGGAAACCAGGCAAAGCTCATCACCAAGCTAATACCATCCCTACAGTGAAGCATGGTGGTGGTAGCATCATGCTGTGGGGATGTTATTCAGCGGCAGGAGCTGAGAGACTAGTCAAGATAGAGGAAAAGATGAATGCAGCAATGTACAGAGACATCCTGGATGAAAACTTGCTCCAGAGCACTCTTGACCTCAGACTGGGGCGACGTTTCATCTTTCAGCAGGACAACGCCCCTAAACACACAGCCAAGATAACAAAGAAGTGGCTTCAGGACAATTCTGTGATTGTCCTTGAGTGGCCCAACCAGAGCCCAGACTTGAATCCAATTGAACATCTCTGAAGTGATCTGAAAATGGCTGTGCACCAACACTCCCCATCCAATTTGATGGAGCTTGATAGGTGCTGAAAAGAGGAATGGGCAAAACTGCCCAAAGACAGGTGTGCCAAGCTTGTGGCATCATATTCAAAAAGACTTTTTCATGTTGTCATTATGAGGTGTTGTGTGTAGAATTGTGAGGAAAAAATGAATTGAATCAATTTTGGAATAAGGCTGTAACATAACCGTGTGTGTGTGTGTCCAAATTAAAAAATGTCACATTCTGTCAATAATTAAGATAACACAACAAATCATGAGGTTGAATTAATATACGTTTTTTGGTTCCAAACAATTATACAGCTTTGTTTTCCTGTTTGTTCAAAGGTTAAGATTAAAATAAATATATTTTTATTATTTAACTTTAGTTTTGTGCCCAAAGAAATAATAATAATTTAAAAAAAATCTTTCCCCATGTATTTATTTTCTTCATTTTATTTTTCTTGATGTTCTGTTCAATTATTTCACAGCACATAATTCTTTTGTTTGTTATAAAGCAATGCAAATGAAAGGGGCGGGGCTACAGAAAGTTAGACCAAAACAGTCTATCATCAGAGATTGGCTGCATACATAAATTTCCTTGATATCGCTCCATTCCCCACAGTGTGAGGTCTGACCATGGATGTATTATAATAACTGGATAGGGTATTACTAGCTTGTAGCTGAATAACTCACGTGCTCAGGGGATTCTCGCGGTACTGCAGACTAGACCAGACTAAATTCACGTGGGCTACCCAGAAATTTTCCCCATAGAACTCAATGCATATTAAAACAGCTCAACCTCAGCTGACAGAGAACCTAAAGCTTTAATAAAGATCGGATTTTGTGGGGATTTTAGTGTCCCTTGTCATCCTGAACTTTTTTTCTTCTTAAATCCTTCGGTTTTGTTTAAATCCACACTTTAGTGCCACAAACTCTGCTCGTCTGGCTCTCGCTCTAACTCCCGCTCTGATGAACTGCTCTGATTGGTCAGAGCGCGGCCGAGCCCCTCTGTGCACGTGCGTGAGACCTGGTGTGAGACCCACACACGCGTGTTCGATGCAACGCATTATGGGAGATCATCCACTGCGCAGAACCGGGAGGACCAGACGATGCCCAAATACAGGCGAGTTTCCCATAGATCTTTGCGAGTTTCAGGCAACTTCCGCTAATCTTTCAGCCCCCATGCCGTCACAAAGCGCCACTGAGCACAACCATTCATTTGAATCGGGCGCCATCTTGGATCGCCGGGGCTTGGGTCTGACCCACACTTTTTCAATTGATGAAATAATCCATAAATGTCAATGAGTTCCTGCCATTTTTGTGCAAAAACCACAACATGAAAATTATAACAGGACTGTAACTAAAGAAAAATCCGCCACGAAATGTTTGTGTGCCATAACTGCGTGCCTGTTATTGTGACTTAGCGGCGCCCTCTGCTGGACATTCAATGAATGAAGTGATAATATTCATTCTATTCTTTTTTTAGGTTCATACAGGATTCAGTTATTTGACATAAATACATAGATACACATTTCCTCTTCACCTCTATAGAGACCTGAAATAGAGTGGGAAGAGTATCTTATGTTAAGAAGTAAGACTTACTTACCATCTGAAGAACATTGCCAAAGTTAGAAATATAGTGTCCAGGGCAGACTTGGAGATTCTTGTCCATGCATTTGTCTCCAGCAGGCTAGACTACTGCAATGGCCTGCTCACAGGTCTGTCCAAACAGACCTGTAAGCAGCTGCAGTACATCCAAAATGCAGCAGCTAGAGTCCTGACAGGAACCAGGAAGTATGACCATATTAGTCCGGTCCTCAGGTCTCTGCACTGGCTTCCTGTGGCTCAAAGAATAGATTTTAAAACAGCTCTGCTTGTGTACAAGTCTCTCCATGGCCTTGCACCAGAATACATTAGTGACATGTTGGTGTCATATGAACCAGCCCGGACTCTGAGGAGCACAGGGACTGGCCTCCTGCTGGTGCCCAGAGTGAGAACCAAACATGGGGAGGCTGCGTTTCAGATCCATGCAGCTAAGATCTGGAACAATCTCCCTGAAAATGTGAGGGAGGCGTCTACTCTGTCAATGTTCAAATCCAGGTTAAAGACTGTTCTGTTTGCCTGTGCATACAACTGAAGGATTTTATCTCCATTTCTAATGCACTGCTGTCATTTATTTATTTTTTTAAATTTCTTGTGTAATTTTGAAAGTTTTAATGGTTTTATTCTTTTGTGTGATTTTAATGTTTTAATTGTGTTTTAATCTTTTGTGTGATTTTAATGTTTTAATTGTGATTCTGGTGTTTGTTTTATGTGACGATTTGTGATGTGGACTGTGAAGCGCTTTGTGTTGCTCTGTGTATGAAAGGCGCTCTACAAATAAACTTTGATTGATTGATTAAGAACTTCCATCTACGTACACATACATTCACTTAAACTGCCTGGTCAGTAAAACAATTATTTCAACAACAATTACACATTATATCGTCATCATTACAGTATCATCCTTCTCGTCACCATCATGTTTATGCTTATCATTTTTGCCATGAAAACTTTTGTGTAGATGACGTCAGGTACTGGCCAAAACTTACCGATGCTGTATGACAGTTAAATGTCAGGCTTAAATAAGATAAATATGCGTGAATTGAGCAGTATGATGAGAGTCTGTGTTGACCGTGTTAGAGCCATACTGTATTTACGTGATGCTGCCATTAGAGGTCTACATGTGACAATATAGCAGTAGAAAATATGCAGTCACAATTTGATATAAAGTGGTTGTGGCAAAAAATCAGCAGGACTCGCAAAAGTTCCCAGTAAGTGTCAGCACATACACCTGTGTAAATAAATTAAGATACAAAGAAAATAAATGCATACAAGAAGAAAATAAAGAGGATTAGTTATTTCTGTTGGGGAAAAAACTGCAGATAATTATATATATATATTTTTGAATTTTAACCTTTGATGGAATAAGGGAAATGTTGTTTGTATACAGGAGGGGTAATAAGTTTTCTAGGCCAGCTTTAACCTTGATTTTGAATGGTACTTGGCTTTGCAAGTAATACTTTCAAATTATAAACACCAAGTATCTTAGGCTTTTAGGGTGCGTTCACACTCTGGACAAATTGTAGGTCACAGAGATGAACCAGAGAGAACACATTGATTTTTCCTAACTTGACCAGCCATGGGGGTTTTAAACCCTAATTTAGGGTATTTTTCTTCTACTATTTTCATCTGTGGCGGGTCATTTTGACCGGAGGGTAGTACAAGGGATCAATAGAACTACCTCCGTTGTCAAAAAATGATATGGAGGCAGCAGCAATCTCATGCACTTGTAACCCTCAGTTTATTTTACTGTTCTTCCAGAGCGAGCAAAAGAAGACAAAGCCTTTTGTATGTGTCATAACCATGTCAGAACAAAGACGCCAGACAGTCCTTGAGATATTAATATTTAGTCCAGATAATGCAAATATAATCATAGTCTCCATGGCC
Source organism: Knipowitschia caucasica (assembly GCA_964034765.1). Taxonomy (NCBI): domain Eukaryota; kingdom Metazoa; phylum Chordata; class Actinopteri; order Gobiiformes; family Gobiidae; genus Knipowitschia; species Knipowitschia caucasica. Next base: position 21,010,148 of record OZ035825.1, read on the forward strand.
TTAAATTCTTTGAATCTTATGCCTTGAATATTCTTCATGTTTTCCCTAGCATTAATAAAAAGATAGACAAAAGGATTCCACACTGTACAAAATCAGGACTAACCTGAATGATGACCAAATGTGAAATAAAACCACTGTAATTGTTCTTCTGGGCAACATGTAGTTTCCCATTGTAAGCATTTGCCATATGTTTAAATGTCTTTTCCAGTTGGATTTCTCCCTCCCCCTTCTGTCTCTTCTGTTTGCAAGTTTTTCTTCCCTCTATTTTTTGCCTTCCCCTTTTCAACTGTCTTTACCTCAAGACTTCAACAGTAAACGCCCCTCTCTCTCTCTGCTCTCCCCTCCTCCAGTCCCCTCCTCTATGATTCTCTCACTCACTTTTACTCACTCTTTGGTTGGCGTTCGCGTTGACTGGCCAGAGTCCGCGAGCTCACTTTGAAAAACCTTTTTTCCCAGTATTTGTTTTTATTCCAACCACTCCTACTCTCCACTTCTCAGCATTCACTTCATTCCGGGTGAGTCACTTCACAAAAACTTCTCTCAATGAATTAAGCCTATGTTAGACTACAGATAATATACTGTATACAATGTTATTGAATGTGGTGTAAGAAAGTGGGAAATGTTGGGAAACATTTGTGAAGCAAAACTTGATCAGTTAATCAAGAATTGACTTTAGCTAAAATTAAAAAACCAAGAATATTTCCACAAATCTGGAATTAATTAAATTGATGTTTGTGCTAAAATCCAATTAGCCTCCTTTTAAAATGCTTTGATCAATGAGAGGATGTTTAGTTTATGACAGATTGACTCAGAAGTTTTGTGAGTTGGATTTAGATCACCAGCAAAATGACAATACTAAAGAATTCTCTCAACAATGTCTTAAATAAATTCAATCTGAACCTCCTGTACTTCCTGCTTTTAACAAAAATGTACTCACTTCTGCTTTTTTGTGTTTTCTGACTTGACAGTTATCTTTCCGCTCTGGACTTCCTGGTTGCATTCTGCTCCCTGATTGGCCATGTCTTACCACAGCTTCCTCCTGGAACCAATCAGCTGTCACGCCTGGAACAAAGACCGGAGCCGTAAGTTTGTACATGCACTCGTCTATCTGTTAGTTTACCAAAATCCTATTGTAACCTGATTTCCAGAGTAGTGGTGTTAAGTCCCATGGATCAAAAGGCACTGGAAAAAGCCCAGTATATTATTTACATAACATTAAGAGAAATGTTGTGCATGATAATCTGAACTGAGCTTTTAACAACATTGTTCCTCATCAAAATCAGACCTGGAGTTGATTTTAGCTTCATCCAGGCTAATTTGAAAGTATCAATAAATGTTGGGTTCAGATCTTTTTGCATTTTGTTATTGAGATGTGCAAAGAAAACAAGGCAAGTAGTTGAGTGAAATCTATATCTGTTGGAAAAAGTCCACAAGAATGTGATTTTCAAGTGAAGCACGAAATTATCAAATCATCAAATCACGGCTAGAACTGGTAAGATAAAATATGGTTGAAACTGGATTGGACAACAAGAGGAGAATTACAATAATTGGTTAAGTATAGCAATATGCATCCTGAGAAGGGTCTTGTATAAATGGTGAACCTATGGTTAAAAAATTATTTGACCCTAAACATCTCAAATATCAGGTCTAATCAACTTAAAGCTTATTGTGATTATACAATATATAATCCCAGAGATGTTGCAGCTATCCTAAAAAGCTGTAAAGATGACATTGTTTCTGATTGGCTGGCAGGTGAAGCGAGGTATTTCCTGTTTCCTGTTTCTTCTGCAGCGGTTCTGTAGCTGCACACCAAGCCCATATTAGGTCTTTTTTTCTTCTTTGGCTTCAGAAGACAGGCGGATGTGACAAGTGGCACAAGAGTCATGTTGAGGTTCCACTTTTAAGAGTTCTTCAAAAATAATATTGCTGCCTTTGCTAGTAATAGTTTATTAATATAGTTACAACTGTATTATTATACTATACTATATTATTACAACTATATTATTATTAACTATACTGAAGAAGATGACAAAGTCTGGGATCGTGTCTTTAATTCAGACAGAAGACATGTTTTATTGTCGATAGTAGAGACAGCACGAACAAAGATGTTCCAGACAGCAAGTGATAATATTCAGCATGGAGCAGCTTTTGCCGCGATGCCTGTAGCTTGGCCTTCAGAAAACCAAAACATGCTGTGGAAAAGTATTGGCTTGTGCATATTGTTAGAATGATGAGTTACAACTTTAACCACAGTTGCTTCAAAGTGTCATGAAATCTCTAAAATAACATTATTATTATAGTTAATAATACTATTACTACCCCTTAGATAGAAAGAATATTTCATACATTTTGCTTTAATTCTTTCATGCAATGTGTTCTTACTATTCAAACTAAAATTTACTCCTACAGCGCAGTCCTCTACACCAGGATTATTCAATATGTGGCTTAGACCAAATATGTACTGATGCTTGATTTCATCCTACATGAATCCTCCTCCTTACTTACAGTTTGGTTTAGTGTAATAGAAATGATGTTTATAATATCAATTAAATGAATAAGAATGTGCTTAACATTAATCTAGAGTTCAATAATGCCGCTTTTCCACAGTAACGGTACAATACGGAGCGGCGCGGCCGTGTGCGGGTGCTTTTCCATTAATTATAGTACCTCTTCAGCGTGGGAGGGATTGTCAGACCACGTGATTTACGCGTAACCAGCAACATTGGTGCGGTGCATTTATTATAATATCGGTGATAGCTGGTTATTACCTCCTAGGGGACTCTTCTTACCCCCTGCAGAACTAGCTCCTAAAACCTTTTCAGGGTCTCTGAGACCGGGTCCAGATGAGGAGAAAGTTAAGTACACTCATTGCTCGTTGGTAATTTTTGGAAAGGACTCTCAAAAAAATAAATATACACACGACAACTTAAGTACAAGCACAAAACAGAATGGCAACACGTGAAAGAGCAAAGTACAGCACAGTAGAACAGGAAGGACTTTTAGCTTAGCTTGCTATCGATAGCTAAATGTAGCTAGCTCACTGTGTAAAACAGACAATAACACTTTTACACGAGTAAATACATTTCAGTGAGAGCTTTGGGCCAACGGGATACGTAGCTAACCAGTTATTTCCAGGATTACTACAGACTAGTCACAAATCAAGAGCGATCTCCCTGAAAACCTTGTTGCGTCGAGCTGCCTTTGAATTCTTTCTTCGGCCTAAAGAAAGTAACGTGTGGACCTCTCCGACCGACCAGGGCCTTTTGGGGCTTTCTGTGCGATTCCATATCCCTGGAGTGAGGAGGACGTATTATAGCCTATTATTGATCCATGGCAGAGCAGCCGGTTTTAAAGATGGCGGTTGAGTTGTTTTGACCAAAGGGTCGGACGGCGCGTCCAGTGACAAGACTCGATGACCAATCAGTGTAAGGCAGTCGGCTGACGTCCCGTCATGGTATTGCTTCGGCCCGGACAGAACCACTGTCGAGGTGGTACGAAAAAAGTACCCCCGATCCCAAGCCCAACCCTAGTGGAAATGCAATATAGCCATGCCGTGCCGTACCGTACCGTTACTGTGGAAAAGCGGCATAAGGCAACTCACCATTTGGCATTATTGGCCAGGAAGGGGTAGTAACCTTTAGTCCCCTGGCAAGGGCTTTTGAACTCTATACCACAGATACATTGTTTATATGTAAATAAGGAGTGGCTACCTTGAAGCATTTGGGCATTGTTACCTTGTATGGAGGTGTGGTTTTAACTGTGAATATGAGACGGACAAGCAGAAGGCTGTGATTTGCTTTGTCCAAATCCTCTTTCTCAGTCACTATCCCTTTGGTGCAAGTAAGAAACAAACTAATATTTGTCTGTGTGGTTTTGTCGAGGCAATTGTGGCTTGAATCAGCATTAAAATATTTGGTCCTTCGAGCCGTCTGTCAACATACCTTATTTTTCGGAGCTGAGCGTAGTTTTTTAGTTCAGTCCTAGTTCGTCCTAGTTTACCAGATTACGTTCTGTAGCTAGCTTAGGTCCTAGATCATTAGCCTGTCCGTCCGGAGGAGCGGATCCCTTTCTCATATGGGTCTCCCTCCCTGTGGGTTTCCCTAGTGCTCCCCAAGGTTTCTCACTTTTTCCCACTGGGTTTTTTAAGAGTTTTTCCTTGTCGATGCAGGAGGGTCTTGTTGGACAGTTAGTGTCCAACAGAAAGGATTGGTGATGATCAGGACACTTTAGCATTCTACAACATGTATGGACATTTTCTTCTGTGTTTGCTTTATATTCTCCATGTGTTTTGGCTGTTGATTCTCTGACCTGTGTTGGTGATTTCAATGGTTTTGTTAAGTCCTCTGAGATGACTTCTGTTGTGACCTAGGGCTATACAAGAATAAATTGTATTGTATTGTATTGTATTGTACCTTGGTGGGCCAGGTCCACCAAGAGCACCATGGGCATTCTATGATTCTGTCCCTCAGAAATAGGATACAACATTTCCTTTCCATTTTTTTTCTCCAATTTCAGTATTGATTCTTGCACATAAAGTGCTTTAGCGTTGTCCATTGACCAGGTGTATTGTACATAAGCTCTCAACATGTGTTCCATTCAATTCAGAGCCTTCGCAGTCTTTGAAAGTGTGCCTTCACTGCAAAAGCATTGTACAGTGTAATGCCTTCAGAGGGGAGATCCACCATCAGTCCACCTGGTGTGCTGATAACAAGTTGCACCAGCAAAATTCCAGGTTTTCTATCAGTGTAATGGCTGAGTAATGCGTCACATTTGTGGTCCAGCTTGACGTTTCCATCCCTCATTCTTGAAGTGTTTGTTTGTTTGCTGCTGCAGAAATTGCCCTGTGTCCCAACAATCATGAGGTGCACATTTACAAGAAAGATGGAGCCATGTGGAACAAAGTGCACGAGCTGAAGGAGCACAACGGACAGGTGACGGGTGAGCTGCTCCTTCATTATTTGAATCACATGTGCCAAACCTCACATCAGCTTATTATGGTCTGTAACATCTTTTGCACCCCCAAATATGATATTAATATAGTTATTTATTGGTTTACGTTCTTGAGTATATTTAAACATAACTGAAGTATTTTGTTCTGAAACTACCTGAAAAGAAAATCCAAACCCATGTTCAGTAAGTAATAATTAGTACCTCCATAAAGTATGGAAAGAGGATTTGCACGTCAATTACTACAGAATGGGTGCTTAGGAAGAGAAGCCTTTACAGCCTACAGTTGTATCAAAAGAACTTTTCCCACACACCGTCTTACTTGCAAAACAATAATTTACTGGGAATTCGACCCTTTTGCGTTACTTTCATCAAGCAAATGTCAGCTATTACCTTCATAATGTAAAAGTACTTGAAAAGAGATGCAAAAGATGAGCTATAAACACACTTTTTACAAGGAAAAATGGATCTCAGTATAAAAGTATTGCGGAAAAATGTTTTGGTTTAACATGACGCTCGCTCAGAACTATTGCTAGACACAGTACAGAAAGTAATGGTAAAATAATTTAGGAATGTTGATATTTCAATTTCTTTGATACTTTATATATGTTGATATTTTGTAATTGTCACAGTTGTGGCACCACAAGCATGTGAAAGACTTTTCAAACCTCTGAAGCTAAGCAGTGGAGGGCCTGGTTTGTTAGAGACCTCTGAGAATTTCTGAAATGTCCCCTCTGTGGGACAAATGAAGGATGTCTTAATCTTAATCTAAGAATACCAAGTATCACAGTGGGGTGGCACAGTGGTGTGTTTGTGAATGGTTGCCTCCCTTCAGTCAGTATGGCCCAGGGCAGCTGTGGATACAGTAGTTTTATCACCACTTTATAAAAAAAGCCCTTCATAAAAGCGCTGTATTATGAGGTTAAGGGTCAAAAGCCTATTATTGGGGTTGATTAAACAATATGTGCCTTGTATTTAGTAGTGTTGTCACTATATAACAATTAAAAAAATCAATTCCAAGCAATATACTAGAATAGATTGTATTTATTTATTTATTACAGATGTTATGGTTCACATACCTACTGTCATTGCAAATGCATACTTTAAAAAACAACTTTGACTATACATTTTTACAGGAATTTACTGTAACTTTGTTTGACCGCATTAAGGAGGAGCTCAGTGGTATATTCTATAAAACTTTGTTTTATACCACCGGTAGTTCTGAAAAATAATTAAAACATTTCTCAGATAATCTCACATATTCAGTTTATTTGTTTCAGTATTGATTTTTCAGTATTGTATTTTTGAGTAGTTGAATTGAGTATCTAGGTTTGAATCTAGTTTTAAAATTGATTGATTTTTGATACTTTTGACAACGCTTGTATTTGCGTACATATCGTTTCTTTATTGAGGGACATATATCATATTTGCCAGCTCTGTCTCTAAAAATCCAATCTCTGTTTGCTTGCGGTGCAGGAATTGACTGGGCTGCAGACAGTAACCGCATCGTGACGTGTGGAGCTGACCGGAACGCCTACGTGTGGACGCTCAAAGACGGTGCCTGGAAGCCCACTCTGGTCATCCTGCGCATCAACCGCGCAGCCCGCTGCGTCAAGTGGGCCCCGCGAGAGAACAAGTTTGCAGTGGGCAGTGGCTCCAGGCTCATCTCTATCTGCTACTTTGAGCAGGAGAACGATTGGTGAGAAGAGTTGCCACAAGAAAATTCAAACTGTCGACAATATTCATTCAGTGCACCTTTGGAGAATTGTGATTGTTATTGTAAAGAGGATGGATCATAGTGTATACATACTCATCAAAAATATAAACGCAACACTTTTTTTTTTGCTCCCATTTTCCATGAGATGGACTTAAAGATCTATAATTAATTCCAATTTCTCTCAAACATTGTTCACAAATCTGTCTAAATGTGTGATAGTGAGCACTTCTGCTTTGCTGAGATAATCCATCCCACCTCACAGGTGGGATGGACATCAAGATGCTGCTCTGACATCATGATTAGTGCACAGGTGTGCTTTAGACTGTCCACAATAAAAGGCTACTCTGAAATGTGCAGTATTGTCTCAAAGCAAAATGCCACAGATGCCACAGGCATTGAGGGAGCGTGCAATTGGCTGACAGCAGGAATACGTATCAACCAGATCTGTTGCTTATGCATTGAATGTTCATTTCTCCACCATAAGCCTTCTCCAAAGGCGTTTCAGAGAACATGGCAGTACATCTAATCGGCCTTACAACCGCAGACCACGTGTAACCACACCAGCCCAGGACCTCCACATCCAGCAGGTTCACCTCCAAAATCGTCTGAGACCAGCCACTGAGACAGCGGCTGAAACAATTGGTTTTTATAACCAAACAATTTCTGCACAAACTGTCAGAAACTCAGGGAAGCTCAACTGCATGCTTGTCGTCCTCGTCAGGTCTTGACCTGACTCCAGCTCCTCGCTGTGACAGATTTGAGTGGGCAAATGCTCACATTCAATGTCATCTGGCACGTTGCAGAGGTGTTCTCTTCACGAATGAATCTCGGTCTGCATTGTTCAGGGCAGATGGCAGACAGCGTCGTGTGGGTGAGCGCTTTGCTGATGTCAATGTTGTGGATCAAGTGGTCCATGGTGGCAGTGGGGTTATGGTATGTGCAGGCATCTGTTATGGTCCAAGAACACAGGTGCATTTTATTGATGGCAATGTGAATGCACAGAGATACCGTGATGAGATCCTGAGGGCCATTGTTGTGCCATACATCCATGAACATCACCTCATGTTTCAGCAAGATGATGCACTGTCCCATGTTGCAAGGTGGGATGATTACCTCAGCAAAGCAGAAGTGCTCACTATCACACATTTTGACAGATTTGTGAACAAGGGTTGAGAGAAAAGGTAATATTGTGTATCTGGAATGAATTTTAGATTTTTAAGTATCTCATGGAAAATGGGAGTGTTGCGTTTATATTTTTTTACGTATAGTACTTAATTTCTTTAATATGGCTATAGAGGCTGAGTTGTTTTCCCATCGACCGCCTCCTCACCAATACGTGCCTTCACAAATTAAATTAATTTTATTTTTTGTATAGCCCTACCCACAACAGCAGATATCTCAAATTACTTTACAAAGTTGTCAATGTGCTAATAAAGGTTCTAGTTGTAATTGTATTGTTGTGTAATTCCACTGCCATTGTCACAGAAGGTGCCAGTTTATTCTGCCCCTTTTATTGGAGATCAGGCACAGGTCATACAAGGCCACAGTACCATCCTGTGGCTCGGGGGGAAGGTGCATTGTTCTTTAATTTGTGACGTAACACTGAAATATTCCCCTCTGTGGGACGGATAAAGGATCTGTTATTGTTTAAATCTTAAATTATCTTTAATACAAAGTAGACAATCTTGTGATGTAATGTGTTTAGAGACAAATGATTCATCCGTTTCATTTTAAAATATATATATTTTACTCACGCATTCCATTCAGTTATATCCGTTTTATCCATTCAGAAACTGATCTGTTTCTGAAGGCACATCCCAACTCGCAGATCCATTTGTTTTTGTGTCCTCAAATAAAGCATTTTCGCCCCAACAAAAACAGAAATGGTCCAGTTTAAGCAAACGGGACCAGTGTAAACAGCCTCTGAGTCAGGCTTGGAGACGATGCCCATGCTTTTTTGTTCTTTGTAATTGTTTGTGTTGATGCTGCAGGTGGGTCTGCAAACACATCAAAAAGCCCATCCGCTCCACCATCCTCAGCCTGGACTGGCACCCCAACAACATCCTGCTGGCAGCCGGCTCCTGTGACTTCAAATGCAGGTAGACAGAAGAGACAAATATGGGAAAAGGTCAATTGCTGTTTGTGTCCATGAAAAAAGAGTAGTAAAACAGATACTTATTTTAGTCTGAGGATTCACCATGGTGTGGCATGGCAGAAGTTCCTGATATTAGATGGCTTATGTGTCTCCTTACAGCAGGGGTCCCCAAACTTTTTTCTGTGAGGGCTACATAATTTTTCCCTTCTCTGGGGGGGGCGGATCAGTTTGTAACAGATAAAGTTGTAGGAGTGCCTAAACCTAAACATGTATTGTTTTCTAGAAAGCCCAATCAAATAACCCTTTCTGGATTCTTCACAGAAAAAAGCCCATGGAACATAAACAGTCTGTTGTCAACCAATACAACAATTTACAATACAATGTATTCTTGTATAGCCCTAAATCACAACAGAAGTAATCTCAGAGGACTTACAAAACCATTGAAATCACCAACACAGATCAGAGAATCAAGAGTTAAGACACAAAAAGAATATGGAACACATCTTCAGGTCCATGTTATACTCGTTTGTTCACTGCAGGTTAAATGCCCTGCATTCTGAATAAATTTTTTTCTTACCTAATCTTTCTCTATCGTTGAGAGGGCCGCATTAAGGATTTTTTTTTCTGGGGGTTGTCAGATAGGGGCACAGACAGCAGAAGGGTGAAACAGAATGTCACGTTATATGCGTGTATGAAATTGCTACTAACTAATAGTTAATCATAAAAATAATTCATAACTAAGGAATATTTTATTGCAAAAGTGCAACTTTATTATCATATCGTAGTTTGGGGACCACTGCCTTACAGTATGATTTCTAACTTGAAATGAGATTAAATTGACACTTCTACTGCAATTGAAACAAGGATATTATCATTTCAATTTAATTCTGTAAAGCTCTAATTCACAACTGTAGTTATCTTTAGTCGTTGATTCACCAACACAGATCAGAGAATCAAACAGTTCAGACTCAGTCGATCCACGACTCGGGCTGTAGAACCTTGGCAGGGTATAGATATGCTATCATTCTAGCTTTTGTTTGCCCCAGTCTGTAGGAATTGAAATGAAGGATTAGTGAAACGTAGGCTATAAATTCCCTTTTAACTCTCAGTAGATTTGGATACAGGATGTGTGACTGCAGCAGGGTAGATAAAGAAAGGGGGTCAGCGTGTACCATTACAAAGATATTACATTTCACTCATAATACAGCAAACCAACCGACCACAAAAGAGACATGGCCCTTTTCCTTTGTCTTTCAAAGGACACTTTTTAGGAAAAATTGACTTGTGACATTTTAACTATGTTCACTCCTCCGCAGAAAACTACTGTTTTTGAGGAGCTAGTATCAGGATCTTCCGATACAGACAACACATGTCAAATTAATTGCCTATTAGCGTTACCTGTGATTTAAGAGATTAAGATAAAGAGATCCTTAATCTTAAGGATGGAAGGGCCCTGACAGTATGCCTAGAAAAGATGATATGGAATTACATTATAGAACAACTGACAGTTGTGGACATTGGTCATCCTGTTCAGACCAATGGCTCCTGTGTGATTGTTCTTATTGCATCTTCGAACTGTTTGATTCCCTGATACGTTTTTGAAGAATTGACATCTTTGTCCAAATGTTCAGAAATAAGCGCCAAAACTCAGGGTGCACATTAATGCAAAGGATTCTGCATATCAAATGTGAAAGTTACACTGGCTGCAAACATTTGCACTTGCTGGTAGAAACTCTTAAAGGGACAGGACGCACATGTTCATAGTTAACAAAACAAATGCAGACATAACACCTGGACTACAACTATAATGATTGCTACTACTACAAAACAATTAGGCTGTTTACAGTCCTGAATAATCTTTTTTTTTTAAATGTATGTGAAAATTTTTAAACTTAGCAAATATAATGTTCAGCTATTTACATATATCCATCCATCTATTTTCTACCCTCTAATCCATTTCTGGGTCAGGGGGGTGGCAATCAAAGATGCACCAGCCCCTCACTGATCCTCTGCAGGTGGTGAGTCCCCCATATTTACATATATGTATATTTTAAATGTAATACATACAATAAAATCATGTAAAAAATTATATGGTAATCTTCATTTTTCCATTTATAGTTTTCCAGCAAATAATCTAAAAACCAATCAATCAGTTTATTTTATCTGATAATATCGATAGTGCATTTATATGTCTGTCAGTTAATTATTTAAATAATTTAAACATCCCAATATTTTCCCTCACAATCATCCTGAAAATTGTTTTAAATCAGGGCAACCCTACATGGTTACAACCTTGATAAAAAGTTGATTTCCTCCAGCAAGCATTTGGAGCCAATGTTGTATTACACAGTCCTAAATCTGCCTTTTGCTGCAGGGTGTTCTCGGCCTACATCAAGGAGGTGGAGGAGAAGCCTGGCCCCACGCCCTGGGGCAGTAAGATGCCATTTGGAGAAGTGCTGTTTGAGTCCGGGGGCACTGGAGCAGTGTCCCAGCCTACCACAGGGGCGCTGGGAGGAGGTGGCTGGGTACACTCTGTCTGCTTCTCCCACTCTGGAAACAAACTTGCCTGGACCTCCCACGACTCCACCTTGTCTGTGGCCGAAGGAGGAAAGAGCGCCATGTAAGTGAACACGCAACTGCTCACCCTTTCACATGATTTTACAGTCAGTCTGTCCTGTTTTGCAGTCTTTACCTCCTAGTGGTTCCTAAACTTACATGGGTGATATGGAATGGTTTCAGATGAACAAAATTAGTTTTTGTGGTAGATATTGCTTTATTTTGGACTCTTTTGCATTTAACATCTTTTGAAATGTTTGGGAGAGTTTGGACAGCAACATCAATAAACACAAGGAAAATATGATAATAGTCAGGGGTGCACCTAACTGTGCATGCGCAACAAAAATCAGAAAAGCGTACTATCACTTGAGATAGTAAGCACCTTTGCGTACTTCACATAGATCAGTCCTTCTCAAATAGTGGGGCGCGCCCCAAGAGGCATGTGGTGCAATGTCCTTGTGTAACCTGTGCACGCAACTGCTGTAAGAAACAGAGCTGGACAATGGAGCCTCAGGAAGTGTCTTTTGCCGCTTTTCCACAGTAATGGTACGGCACGGTACGGTACGGCACGGCGCGGCCGAGTGCTTTTCCATTCAAAATAGTATACCTCCAAGTTTCTCCTCAGCGTGGGAGGGTTTGTCAGACCACGTAATCTACGCGCAACGCGTAACTAGTAACATTGGTCTGATGTCACTTTTTGTCATGTGAAATAAAATGTATGAAAATTTTTAGTTCAATACATAACTTTGTCATCTAAAATACATGTATATTGTAAATCTAAGTATCAACTCGAAAAAGCAGTGAGAAGTAAAAAAGGAATATATGATAAAAAGCATATGCCTAAACATTTATTTTGCCCTTGTGTTTTGATCAAAAATAAAACCTTTTTGTATTTAGCGAATATACCTCTATCCTCGTTCATAAATTTACCAACGTGATACGTAGCTAACAAGTTATTACCAGGATTACCACAGACTAGTCACAAATCAAGAGCGATCTCCCTGAAAACCTCTGTGTGCTGTTGTTTGTCATACCTGGGAGTGAAATGTGTTGTTTCTGTTTGACCTGTGTCATGTCCAGCGTGAGCAGCCTCAGCGCTGAGACCCTGCCGCTGCTGTGTGTCACCTTCATCACCGAAAACAGCCTGGTGGCCGCCGTAAGTAATTGCACTCATCACTCTGTTCCAGTTTACTAGTATACTATGGTGCAAATAAGCAGTAAAAGGATTAAATGCTTTGTAGTTACAATCCACATTTAAGAAATTGAAAAGGAAAACATTGGATTATACTTGTTGGGTCCAAACAGTGAAGCCGTGCAGTTGACGCTCTTAAACCATAATCCATAGTGTACAGTCCGAGTGAATAAATTCCATGGAACAGTATGATGCAGTTAAAAACTCTTTACTAAGTATTCACACAAAAAAACGCATACTGGACAAAAAGGAAAAGGACTTAAAGGACGAGGAGAGAGTAGGAGAGGTCAAAAAACTGTGGCTACGATCCACACTCCACGCTTTCCCCTGGCACACCTGCACCATAACTAGCCTGAGCCAGGACTGAGAAAAAATATAAAATATATATTAAATCAAAATGAATCCATGATTAACTTAAGCTATAATGATTAACAGAGTAATTAACTAAATTAGATGCAAAATATACCAAATTAGATCAATTGCCAAATAATCAAAATTCTAATCAAAAATAATGTATTTCAATCAAATAATAACACAAACAAAATAGAAATGTATCAAAATATAATCAAAACAACAAAAATTCTATTTAGGTTCAATTAATACTATATGAACCTATTGCTATTCCGACATACCCAAGAGATTATGTTTTCATCAGGGTTTGTCTGTTTGCAAGATAACACAAAGTTACGGCTTGATTTTCCCACATTTTTTTTCATTGTCCCCGTAAGGAAAGGTGTCTTCTACATTTGACCCATACTGCAGAGCCACATTGCCTCAGTCAGGAGCAGTGGTCGCCACAGTGCAGCACCCGGGTTCATCTCCAGTTTTCAGTCAGGACCTGTTATGTTTGGGCACCTTTTCCCCCCCTTTTGGTTTTATCTTATCTTTTTTTTGTCCAGGTATTTTTGGGTTTTATAGTTATTTTTGTAAGATTGTGTTTTGTATAAGTAGGTTGCATTTTTATAACGTTTTTGTAACTTATTTTGTATATTTTGCAGCTCGGGTCGGGAGTATAAGAAGCGCTGTCCTGGTGCGCTCCCGCCCCTCTCTGCTCTCTGACTTTTGCAAACACCTGCTGAGGTGAGCGTGCACGTGCTGCGCGCTCCCTCCTAGTCCTGGTTTGCGGCCTCCCCAGACGCCGCATGGTTTGGTTGTTGCTTTAGCCATTTGGTTAGCCTTTTTTCCTTGTCCTTATTTTTGTTTGAGCTGGTGGGTCCGGTGGTTACATTTTCGTTAGAGGGTGTAGCTAGTTGGGTTTTGTTTATTCTTTAGTTAGGGTGCCGGCATCGGATCCGGACGGCCCTGTATAGGGTTGGTTCGGTGTCGGCCCATTTTTGTTTGTTTTGGCTGGCCCACCAGGTCCACCTTTAATTTGATTACTTTGGGTTTTTGTATTCTGGACACGGGGTTGGTTTGATTTAATATTCATATTAATAATAACAAACGTGAGTTCAGTTAAAAGAACATGTATAAATCAAATCATTATTTTTGAACTCTAAACCTGTCTCTGTGTCCTTAAAATATGTTTTGTCCTTCGCGTCGTAACAGGACCATAGCTGGAGGATTTTACCTATTGTACATGTTTTTAGTGGTAGGGTAAATCTACCCAGACGCAGAGAGAACATGTAAACTTTACTCAGGAAGGCCCTGACCTCTGACCTTCTCACTGAGAAGCAAAAGTGCTAGCCACTTGTCACCATGTTGCCCCTTGGAAGGAGGTTCCTCTATGGATTATGGAGGCAATCTAGATCCAGAATTGTTTGTAAAGAATGGAACTGCAGTTATAAATGCAGAATCACAATCACCAAAACGGTTTACTGTTCTGCCTGTTTTGTTTCTCAAACGTATTAGCCAGCGTTGCACAGGCATTTCTGCTGGCAGGAAAAGATATCTGCTGTACTCCAACTTAACCTGCAGTGGAGCGTGATCACATTTCTCTTGTAAAGGGACAAAGCCCAGATCAATCAGTCATTTATTTTCAAATATTTTATTCAGATCAATATTGACATATTTGTTTGGTCTGTTTTCTAGACACGCTTTCCTTTTAAGTAATGGCTGTCTCTCCACAGGGACACGACTGCTACCCCATGCTGTTCGTGTATGACGAGGCAAAGGGTAACCTGGCGTTTGGAGGTAAGCTGGATGTGCCCAAGCAGGCGGCTCAGAAGGGCATCAGTGCCAGGGAACGCTTCCAAAACCTGGACCGCAGAGCGTCTGAGAGCCAGGCCAGTGAGAAGGAGCTCGCCAGCCTGCACAAGAACACAGGCATTCAGCGTCCTGACACTCTCCATGCTATGGTTAACCATGCACAAAAAACTCCATCCATCGACCATCACGGTCAGGGGGTGGCGTCGGATGCACCATCTCTGCCCGCCCTCTGACCTTGCAGTGTGATCACGAGGGCGTCTCTGAGTGACAGCCTGACTTCAGGGGCTGGCAAAGGGAAGGACACAAGCACACAATTAATAATAATTCTTGGGTTTCATTAAACTGGCCAGTAGGGGGCGAATGAGCAGAGATGGGACAACTCAGATTTGCTCCCATTGAAAACCATGTAAATCGTGTCTGTTTGGAGTCAAAAGGCTCTCATCCTGTGCGGTGTACGGTTTTTGTAACAGTCTTAATCAGGAGGAGGACACTCAATTCTAAGGGAGTATTAAACAATATTCCTCAAAAGAGTCTTGATCTCGGGCACTTTTGGAAAGAAAACAGAAGAAATTGCTGCGTTTCATGCCGGTGGCCTGCAGGGGGCGCTTATCTGGGAAAGCCTTGATCCACCTCACCCGAGTGATTTTTTTCAAAATGTACTCCTTTATATGAGACCACAGTTGGAACACGGAAGAAACTCTTGACTTTTTCTCTATTTGCGCGGTTGCTACAAGCGTACACCAGACAAAAAGATAGCATTTTGACAGCGCTTCTTCTTCTACTACATCTCTGTGTGTAAACCCGGCAGACTGCACCGCCAGGGTACGTCACGTCCTGTCCTACGTTTGTTATTCACGCCACTGCCCTGACATCTTATGAAACCCAAGAATACGATTAATTACATAGTTTTAAATAATAATAAATAATGGAGACCCGGGGAAGGACCTAGGACACATTGCAGGGACTATGTCTCTCAGCTGGCCTGGGAACTCCTCGGGATTCCCCCGGATGAGCTGGAGGAGGTGTGTGTAGATAGGGAAGTCTTGGCGTCTCTGCTTGGACTGAAGAAAATGTTTGGATGGTATATGTTTTCTTTTTTAAATGTATTGCAGCCCCACCTCAGATAAAAGAGTGTTTTAATGTGTAGAGGAAAGATGATAGATCCCTCCTTATATCTTCTCATCAGTCAACTGTAAAGTGAGATGTAGTATTTACCTTGGACCACTGTTTCCCTGTTTGCAATACTAGTGGTCACTCATGATCTATGTAGGACTTAATAATGAATAAATATGACATTATTTAAAGTCGGTCAACTATGATTAAATGGGAAAAAACTTTAAACACTACTGGTGAGACAAAACAAAGGGGAAATGGCTCAGTTTGATCTTTCAGACAAAAAAGTGATGGTCTGCTGACTGTGACTCGTTTATTGAATGTAAAACTCAAAAAAAAGCAAAAACTGGCAACAATCTTCCTCATGTCATTTATTAACCATATATGAATATGGCATTTAACAGTTAAAGCAAATTAAATTCCACCAGCTTATATTGTAATATAGCATGAGGATTTATTTGCAGGCGGTTTACCTCATAGAATGTGCTTGAAGTAAAGATATTTTTCTTGTGTTAAATGTGTATTTCAGTCACATCTCGGTGCTGGATGGGGGGAAGACCCAGTGCTCCAGGTTTTGCACCACAGGCATGGACGGAGGCATGGCCATCTGGGACATCAAGGTATGTGGTCTGTCCTCTCTTTCACTACAGGCGAAAAGTTGGCAGTTTCAGTTTGTATACTCCATTATCGGAGTTGGCTTTTGTGAGTTTGTTGTACAGAAAAGAGAATCCCTCCGCTAATGAAAGCAAGGAAACAATTTACGAACAAGACACATACCATTAGACATTGATTTCAACAAAATTGTGAACAGATAAGAAATATGAGACGACTATTCTGTAAATTAGTCAAGATGTTCACTGTCCACGGCATAATTTTGTCCAACATTTGGGGAAAATCTCACGCTCAAAAACGTTAGAGAACGATGAAACGCTCTCCTCCTCTCACAGGTCCAACAATTATTCTGTCAAATAGAAAGTTAGCATAAACACAGCTTAAAAGTCAGCAGGAACTTCCTCATATCTTTGTTTTTATCGTTGTTTTTTGTTTTATCTTTCACCGTTTGAGGACTGAATATCTCTCCTTTGTAGACTCTGGAGAATTCCATGAAGAACCTGAAGATCGTTTGAGCTGGAGTTCGCTCAAGCCTAAATGCTGGGGCCCTGTTTTGCTTTTGCACTCTAATGAAGGGAATTCTCTTGGAAGGAGCTGACCTCCGTGAACGTGTGTGGTTAAAGTGAAGGAGTGAGCGCGGGTCTGGACATGGTACTGGAACCTTTGTATGAATCCTCAAAATGCTTATGCTGGTCATAAATAAAGAATATTGTTGCACACCTTTTGTCATTTCTAAATTATTTAAATGTAAAGGCTAAGCTGCTTGATGATGTTGGTAGTATTACTGCTTGTACTTGACATTTTAGTATTCTAGTGCAAAAAAAAAGTTTGCACTAAAGTTTTTGTGAACAATGTTTAAGAGAAATGTTAATATTGTGTATCTGGAATGAATTTTAGATCTTTAAGTTGCGATTATATTTTTGTTGAGTATAATTGTGGGGTATATTCTAATCGTTTTAGAGTTGTTAAAATGGTGTCACTACAGCAATCCTTCATTCTAGCCCCACCTAGCGGCCGCAGTGAGTGAGCTCGGCGTCCCTCCTCTCCTCACGTCTGCGTAAAAGCCGCTTGTCCCTTTGCTTCTCCATCCACCCGGGCGCACATCATCTGCCCACATCCACCACCACCACCACCACCACTCCTCCGCTGCCTCCTCCTCCTCCTCCTCTGTCATCAGCAGCATCAGGACCGGGTCTCCTCTGCTCTCTGCCCCCGGACGCGAACGCACCCCATCTCGGCTGTGGCTGTGGCTGTGGCCGTGGAGGTGCGTTGGGACGGCTGTTGTCGCTGCTTGCATCGCCCCCTGGTCCGGTCCGTGGAAAGCCCCAAAGCTCCTGCAGGCAACTGTTGCTGATCCACACTCGATGAATCTGGAAAGGTAAACATCTATCCTTACGCCTCTGCTCCTGCTGCTCTCCTAGATAAATATGCACACAGCTTTAATCTAGATATCAGATGGATGTGTGATATCAATAGTGTTTTATTGCCTTAGATTTCACCAAAACAAGCACATGTTGGCAGTATATTGCTTATGCACAGATTTCAGCTTGTATATCCGACATTTGAAAGTAGCTATATTTGATGTTGTATTGTGAGTTGCAACATTGAAATTCCCTCCTCTGTGTGATAAAGTTCTGGTATTGCTCTCAAAACATGGACATGGGTGGAGGATGGATAGCAGTTGCCAGTCAATTCAATGTATTTGTGTATACCCCTGCACTACCAGCAGTCCTCTTGGGGGGTGGGCTTTACAAATTTGTTGATTCTCCAACAACAGATCGGAGAATCAAACGGGTTGTCCTTAAAAAATGTAATATTAAGACACATTGGTTCATATAGGGGAGCGGGATGACCACTGTCCGTAAATGTGTAGAAATGTTCTTAAACGTCCCGGATCATCATAGTTCTTGGACACTCCTGCATCAACAAGGATTTTATTTTATTTTTTAGATCAGGGTGGGTTAAAAAAATACCTTCCTGGGAAACATTCTTGACAAGATCTTGTTATAGAGAAGGGTTTGATTCGCTGTGTTGGTGAATTGACTTCTGTTGTGATTTAGAGCTTTACAAAGGGCTATTCAAAAAAAGTTGAATGAAATTGAAATAAATAAAAGGTTAATCTTAATATTGCCACTAGATCAAATAACATGTTTTGCAATGCCTATAAACTAAAGATGCAGGGTGTAAATTTTCAGATGGTTTGTCCGCCCTGTTATTCCTTTGCTTGGAATCCATGTCAGTATTTGATTACTGAAGTTTTTACTGCTTATAATCTTGAATTTGTACATTAGGTCACCTTGCCTCTCTGCATACTTAACCTTAAACCTCAGTGATGTCAGTGATATCTGGTACCACGCATAGACAGGCTGTAGACGTGTCCAGAACCGATTTGAGTTTAGTTTAGTATGTGAAGTGAAGTTATAAACAAATAGTCTCTCTTGCCTTTATGCCTCAGTCACATTGAAGACTGCAGGACTCTGGCACCTTTACTTTCTCTTTGGCATGTCTGCATCATTTCAAACCTTTTCCCATTCAAAGCATAGTATTAAGATTTAGATTTTTCATCATTCTGAAACCATATGGTCTACTAGGAGTCTATGGGCAGCACTGTGGCCCAGTGGTGTCTGTTCCGGTTTACTCTAGGTGCTCCGGTTTGCCCTCCCACTAAAAATATGTACAATAGGTGAGGGTCAAATGAGTGCGTGTTTGTGAGTGTGACTGTGGGGCAGCAGATGGATATTAGAAATGAAAAGCTACAATCTGGTGTATTTACACTTACTGTTTATTAATACACACTGTCCCATCCAAATAAATAGATAAATAAATATATAAGATATTAGTATTAATTATTTTAAGTAATATTGCAAGTAAGTGACCTTTATTCACAGTATGTAGCACATTTCACAGACCGAGGGTATCAGACATAACTCAATTGAAAGAGACACAATTTTGGTTTACCAATCATTTCCATTCACCCCATACAAAATTGCTGCTGTATCTGTTTTCTGTCCAAGCAGAGACCCCAGCATGCAGCACTACTGTTCATCTGGGGGAATCCAGGGGCAGTGGCTCAGCTCTGAGCTCCCCTCTGTGACGGAGCTTCTCAAAAAAATAAGTTTCTTCTTTCTTTTTATAGTATTTAAAAAAAAAAAAAGTAGTGTAGTTCGTATGCTGAATTTATAACGGTTACAAAATGTTGGACTGAAAACGTTGACACATTCGCCTCATTGTCCCTTCACACGTCAAAAAAGTCTGACTCATCTGAAAATAACCAGGAGACATTTTGCAACAACAACTTAGAGGTGCATTCTTCAAGGATCCTGAAGAAGTTGAACACATGTTGAAATGTACATTCCAAAATCATTATGAATGAATTATTTTAGAATTATTTTTCTGCAGTGACAAGACTTGCCTCCCCCACAACTTGTGTATAAATATAGAGACTAAACAACATATAAATTAACCCTAGCAAAAAAGAGGCCCATCACCAGGACATATGAGGAATGCGTCTTAAAGTGTACCTTGAGGGTAGCTATATGTTTTAACAAGGCATGGTTTAGACCTCTTCCCCCAATGTGCCACATATTCCACAGAAGACGACAACAATGTGATTATCTAACCGCCCCACAAAGCCCCGTCTCCCAGTGACTCATTATGTTTCTGCTAATGTAACGTTGCTATTATAAAACACAACAGCGCCTATTCCTATGATGATTATTCAGAATCTGCACGTGGACCTGCATGTAGTGTATACATTATACGGCCATTTTAGAATGGGGATGCAGGTCACACTGCTGGAACAATGTGAACTGGAGCAGTCGTAGAGGAGGTGTTTTCCACAGAAGGCACGACATTCCCCCGCACCCAGGTTTCCATGGCGACAGTGACATCAGCGGAGAGGGGATGTGGGAGCTGTTTGGGTGTCTGCCGTGTAGCGCCGCTGTTGAAGATTTCATTTTAAGATGGGTTTTTCGTCCTGATTAAGACGGAATTCACAACGTTTACCTAGAAAAGAACTAGACAAGGCTGTAGTTTTAGTAGACCACAGTAACAGTCATAGGCTATGTGAGGGTGCTGGATATAGGAACAAATATCTATCTCTTTGTGTATCCTGGATCAGTCTAGTCTCAGACCTGCTTATCCATGCGGCCTATGTAGCAATGCATGTTTTTTCATTTTGTTAAGAGCGCCTGGGAAGTGGGAAGGGGTTTGGACACAGCTCTACCAGCTGCAGATCTCCAGAGCAAAGGACGTAGCACACATTCCTTCTTCAGTGTCTTTATGTGAACAGCACAGACAAAGCTGATATGAGGAAGTGCAAGAAAATACACAGGACTAGTTTCAATGTGATAACTTGTCTGAACAGAGTTTTTTATTTTATGTATTAGTTTATTTGAATAGGGACACTACACATTAATCAACATTGCTGTAAATGTGTCAGTATTAGCTAACAGCTAGTTGTGGTCGGAAATAGATCCTTAGCCATCCGTACACTCCGTTCAATCGTCATTTCACTGCATGTAACGTCTGGGTCTAGTCCCTGTGTTAGTGATTACAATCGGTTGAATTTCGACCGACCATTCAGAGAGCGCGGAAGGCAGGTGTTGTAGTTAGTTGTGGGTGATGTCAAGAATTTGCGTCGAACAGGCAGGTTGTAGTTTGGTAATGGCGAAAAATGTGATAGTAAAGTAATCCGGTCTGGTTCTATAAAGAAATTGCAGCCGGAGCAAGAGGAATGTTTAGCAAATGTAATTGCTGGAAAAAATTGTGGCGCTGCTCCCCACGGACTCCGTTAGCAGCAAAGGAGATGGCTAGGCTAAATGCTAAATATTATCACGGGAATGAATAGCAACGAGGATGTCAATGTTCATGACATTTTTTGGATTGGAGAAGACATTGTACAGAAGATACGCTACTGTGTAGTGTTGGCCATTTGTGGTGGTACTTGGAGAGGCAAGTATTTTCTGAGGCGGTATTTGGTGTAAAAAGTTTGAGAACCACTGCTCTAAGGTGTACCCGCAGGAGTCATGGACTAGAACATAGTTCTCTTAATTTATTTCAGTACTGTTAGGTAAGTGAATCAGGGTGGGTGCAACAAGGTTAATGGGAGTTGGAGTACCCCTAGATATGGTATAAGGGTTTAGTTTGGCATCACTGGTAACCCTTTCATGTGAAGGATTGACCCTGGCTAACGCGGACCCTGAGGAGAGACCAACACAGACCCCAGGGGGAGACCAGTGGCCCCCGGGACCCGGGACCCGGGAGAAACCTGCAATGCGGACCAGGGGAGAACAGGTCCAGCCTCGGGCAGCACCGTGCATTTAAGACAGATTTCTAAAGTTTTTAGCTAATTGCTTTTAATTCCATTTGGGTCTGTTTTAAGTAAAAATATGTAATTCTTGTACTTTTGCCTTTTTATTGGTCACACCCACTCAATGGACACTTTTAAACTTGACACACGTTGGCATTCATTATATTGATGATGATTAGGATAGATGGATGGAGGGATGGATGGATGGATTAGGATAGATTGATACTGTAGATCTATAATGTTGAACACCAACAGTAGCAGAGTAAATGACAAGAGTAAATACATTGAGAGGTTTATGAACTCTGAACGGGTGTTGTGCATTTGTGATTATAACCGGTGCGCCACGTGCTCTGTCCCAGCCGCAGGCGAAGGAGCTGCGACCATAACACGATACACGCACATAGTTTATAACAAATAACGCCACTGTTACATTGGATCATCTGATAATGCATAAAACTATCTCTTCAGTGAACTCTGCACAAGGTGTCTGTTTATTTAGCTTCTCTGCACGATGGAGCTCAACTGTCTCCGTTACTTTGTCTGTGAATATCTCATAAAATCTCGAGTTAATTCTCAAAATATTCAGAGATTAATCTAATAATATTTCGACTTTATTCTCATGATAATTCAACTTTAAAGTCAAAATATTCTGACTTTAATCTCATAGCGTCTGGCAAAAAGATGATTAAAAAAAATGGGTGACCCTTATGTTCGGTTGTGCTATTTTATTGTTGATTTATTTTTATTTGTTTATGCTTTATCTTTTTCAACATTTCAGGGCTCCACCTTTGGTCTGTTTCACATCAAAATTCTGAAAAAGCTGGCATCTGAAGGGTTAACTGCGCTATGAAATGTGATCATCCTTCCTTCCATGTTGATCCTCCTCATACAATACCTGGTCATGGGGGCAGTGACATTCAGACCCTCCTCATTTAAGACTCCTCTCGACTTGGAGGAGCACTGACTCTACTCTGAGCTCCTACCGTCTGACTGAACTCCACACCCGATTACTCAGGAAGTGCCCAGACTCTGCTGAGAAACTCTTTTGAGGAGAAATTAAAGATAAGCAGGAAATGAATAAATTGTCATCGTCTGTAAAGTCTTTCTCAAGTCAAGCTGTACATCACTGGTGAAACTTGAACCCCTTTTGGTGGTTATTAGTGGTTCCATTTTAATGCACTTTCCCATCCTCCTGTGGATACATCTTTGATTTTAACAAATACTGAAATAGTTTAGTCCTATTTCAACTTTTAGAACCTCCATATGATTTAAACCCAAAACCTGTTTTGTTTCTGACTTGGTGTAGATATTGCAGTGCGGAAGGACAAACAGTGAGATGGTGTCTTTTACATTTATCAGAAGTCTGAGAACCAGTGTTTGCATGTCCGCGAGCCGCCTCCCTCTGTGATCCTGCGTCACTGCTGGATGTTATGAATGAGTAGAATACAGTCTGGTTCCAAAAGACGGCTGGTCCAAGTCTAGGCAGGTTTGTGTTTTTTATATCTGAATGTTTTATTTCAGAAATAATATGGGTCAGCTGCATTGGGGGTTCCCGAAGTGCGGGTTGTGGGACAGAAGCTGGTGCAAGATGATTACCAGATGGACATATACAGATTTTGCTACAACCATTATTTTGATAGATACATATAGATAGATACAGATAGATATATATATATACACATTCTAATGAATTTAGCATGTTTTGATTCTGAAATACATTCGTTAGTGGGTTTGTAAGTTGGGTTTTTGCCTGTTTTGGGGGTCCTGGCCTGAAAGGTGTGGGGTTCCCTGAGATACATTTAACTTGTTTTTCTACTGTTTTCGTTGACAAATCCTGTGGTTCTAAACCTAGTGTCTGGGACCATTATTTATCTAATTATTTTTTTTATCTAAAATACCTTCGCCGCCTTTGTGTATTCACATTCACATCTTTAGATCAGTGGATAAGTGGAAAGAGAGAACCACCCTCTCTTTTTTCTTCACAACATTTTCCCTCTGTTGGAACAAACAAAGCAAAGATATTTATGAAGCAAAAAAGTTCTGTACCCCAGCTTTAATCCACTATACCTTGAGGTCTGGTTTACTCTTTTTACTCTTACCTCTGCTTTAGCTGATATTCACCTGGTGATGCCAAGACCACATATACCTCGCTAAACCCCCCGTATTCTCTGCTCGCCTCTTACTAAATAATAAGTGCGTTGTGACGACAGACAGGAGTAAGTAAGTAAGTAGTAAGTAATCTTTATTTATATACCGCCTTTTCACTGCAGATCTGAGTCTCAAAGCGGTTTACAATTGTTAATTTTTTTGGGGCATTTGTCTCTCACTCCACACAGAGATGGGAGGGGCCAGTACAGGAGGCGCATGCTAGAACTATTGGACATATTTTTAGTGGTAGGGGAAACCGGAGTACCCGGAGGAAACCTACGCAGACACGGGGAGAACATGCAAACTCCACTCAGAAAGGCCCTGGTCCGACCGGGATTCGAACCCAGGACCTTCTTGCTGAGAGGCGAGAGTGCTATCCACTCAGCCACCGTGCAGCCAGGAGCGCAACAGACCCGAGGCGGTTGCTAGGCTCTCGGCTGCTGTTGCTAGGTGACGGCTGCCATGACGACCAGCTGAAGCATGATGAGCGGGGGAGAGGGGAGCAGTAAACACGGCAGGACAAAAAAAGAGACAGGATTAGAGATTGATTTGATATGGGAAGGAATGGTTTTTGTGATTTTGCTCAAGCTGTTGGCTTGTAGTTGTTTGTTGATTAATTGGGTACTATTTTGTCTTAAATTACAAGGATTTGTATGGGAAAACTGTACAAATTAGCCATTGAGTGAACTAACTAGCTGAAGATGTTGGATGTGGGTTTTACAGTTTTGTGCCATAATACGTTTTTTTTAATATTTTCAGCAGTCCATAGTCCACAGTCTCATAGATACTGTATTTCACGTTATAATTCAATCAACTGCAGACGTCTTCCTTGTCTTTTAGCGTCCCTCAGTGTTGAGCCGGGCGCACAGGAAATGGACTATGGAGCCGCCTCTTTGGCCCCAGACAAATTCCATTACATTGACGACAGCAATAATGCACAGTTGATTCAATAATTGTGTAATAGGACAGCAAGTGTAAAAGTAAGTCCAACAGAAAGCCCCCAATCACCCCTTTATCCTGATCTGGTTTTACCTATGTGACTGATGCACTCTCGCCATGTGGAGCAGGTCTTTCCTTCCTGTTGCTTACCACAGAAAGATATGAAGAATGATAGAAATACAGAGTTTGAAATTTTGCGTTTTGTGTTTTGTTTCTTGCAGGTTTATGAACAACCGCGTTCCTCCTCATAAGAGATATCAGCCGACCGAGTATGAGCATGCTGCCAACTGTGCCACCCATGCGGTATGAGCTTCTCGCCATCATCGTGCTACTCCCTAGGCCCACCTATACCCTCACTACACCGTTAAAATCACGTACAGTAGGGGGCGCTCATGTTCTATCCAAAATTCTTTTTCAGTTCAGCTGGAGGGCCATTAGCTTGACTCTCGCCAGACCCTTGTAGTTCAGCCATGCTCCACCAGAGGCGTTTTGCTGAACACAAGGGTCTGGGATCGAGTGCAAACTCCTTCAGGAGATCAAAAAATAAGCAGCCAATCAGGATCGCCGGTGTTACGTCGGGTTTGCACCGCCTTCTCGCGTGTCTCAGACAAGCCCCGGGGATCCAAGATGGCGTCCTATTCAAATTAATGGCTTGTGCTCAGTAGTGCATGGGACTTGCAGGAGGACCAAAGATTAGCGGAACTCGCCTATATTTGGGCATCGTCTGGTCCTCCCGGTTCTGCGCAGTGGACGAGCTCCCATGATGCGTTGCGCCAAATACGCGTGCGTGGCTCTCATGCACGTGCTCGGCCGCGCTCTAACCAATCGGGGAGTGGGAAGGAAAGGAGCAGAGTTTGTGACAGTATAGTGTGGATTTAAAGAAAACTGAAGGATTTAAGAAGAAAATTTGTTCAGGATGACAAGGGACACAAAATCCCCACAAAATCCCCTCAAAATCCGACCTTTCTGAAAGCTGTAGGTTCTCTGTCAGCTGAGGTCGAGTAAGGGGATAATGTATAGTACGCAAGTCATTATCGGAAAGTAAGTACTGACAGGGCGAAGGTCTTATTTTTATGTACTTATTTACCAATAATGACCTGCGAACTATACATTATCCCGCTGATTATACGGCTTTGTACCAACAGAACACACAAAATAAAATTCAGTCCACTTTTAGGAATGCCGAAAGGTTTATTTAATGACAGAAAATAAAGGCCAAAGGTTTTCCCGTGGCTATGCTAGTAACAGTTAGACTAGAACTCTCTCGAACTGAACAAAGAATTCTGAACATCAGTGGTGAGTGACCCAAACATAAACTCAACCTAAATCCCATTATCCGATCCTCTGCAAATGGGTCCTAAAATGTCCCGGAAATGCGATCGCTTTTTTTCTTGTATTTTTGTCATGAAAACCTTAACAGATACTTCTGAAAACCTCCGTGCATGTGTATTAAGCATGTATATGTATAATGTATTCTCCGATTAACATTTAAATGTGTTGATTGATTGGTATTTGTGTTTATTGAGCGTGGCTAGCTCCGGAGTGGCCGGACTTCTTGTGGATTAATCTACACATCTGAATTACGAGCAGAGTTGCCATGGGCAGTGGTCATTATTGTTTTGAGAGGGGTGTTATCAAGAAATAATGACCGGTAGAACGTTTTGAAGTTACATTCAAATCAATGGAGCTGCTGCTGCTGTGAAGAGCCGTGTAAAAAGCTGTTTAAATTTACATTGAGTTCTATTGGACTTTTTTCTGGGAAGCCCGTGTGAATTTAGTCTGCAGAACCCCGGGCTAGTAATACCATATCCAGTTATTATTATAGATCCGTGATCTCAGTCAAATCAAACCAAGATGGCCGACAAGTCTGTGAATTAAAAAATAAAGTTTAAATACTAACGAGTAAAGACACAGATACGTGTGTTTTAAGAGTCAAATGTTTGTGTAAAGTTTGGTTTAAGTATTGGTTTAAGTGCTCATCACAACACTACGCAGCAGGGTTGCCAGGTTGGGTGGTTTCCTGCATACGTTTGTTCCAAGCAACTTGTTGGTAATAAATAGACAGAAAGACAAAAACCGAATCATGATAGCCCAAGTTGCGTTACGTTTTTAGCCAAAAAATCATTCCGGGTGGTTTTTTTGGGGCATTCTTGCAGGTTTTGGGCTGGAAAATCTTTCCGGCATTTGGCAACCCTGCAACGCAGTGTGCTGCATTGTGTGCTTCGAGGTGAGTGGTTGAAGGAACTCGTCATTCAAGATAACAGACAAGTGATTTATCCAATCACATACAAGGATTCTTTTACAAGGCCCCACCTTCTGAAATACATCCACTATGAAGCAGACCCAGACCCTTGTGTGAAGCGCAGCAAACTACAAGGTTCTGGCGAGAGTCAGGCTAGGTGCTAATATAACTCCATGGGAAAGAAGCCATTTTTAAAAAAAACAACTTCTTTCGCACATTTAAGGACATTTATAAACATATTATTGCATTTCTTGTGATCTAATTCTTTGATTCTCTGATCTGTTGTTGCTGAAGTGCCAATTTCCATAATCCTTTAAGACGACTGCTGTTGTAATTTAGGACTCTAAACAAACAATTGAAACGCAATGAAAAATTAAATGTCCAAATGTATGTATGTGATAGAGAGGATTTTTTTATCTGCCCTCCTCCACAATCTTAAACTATAGGCTCTTTGGAATCTTGTGATGTTACACAAACACAACCTATTCATATATAGTGGTAGACTAGCTTTTGAGCCGAATAGTTTGCAAATATTCTTTTATGTCACATTATTGATAATCTCAAAGCTCTTTGATAATAATGATCAAAGACACAGTGCTCAGTGGTGGTAAACTACTGTTGCTCACTGACGGAAGTGACCAGTATGTGCCCCCAGCCCATACTGGTGGCACATACTGTCTTACCAAAGGACAACTTTTCTGCTTCAGCCACCCCCCTGTGCTCCACCTGTTCTCAGAGATCTCCCATCACAGTACTAACCAGGCCCTGCCCTGCTTGGCTTAGGAGTGAAATCATTTACCTAACTAAAAGTGTAAAGGTCAGTTAATACGCAGAAACAACGTTTCCTATCATAACTATGCAGACGACACTCAGATCTATGTCTCACTGACTGCAGGAGAACATGGACCAGTGGACTCACTCCTTCACTGTATCCAACAGATCAGTGAGTGGATGCAAAACAACTTCCTTCAGCTAAACGCAGACATCTAGCTCAGCTCAGACAAAACTGAAATGATTGTCTTTGGTCCCCAGAAACAAAGAGAGAGCGTCATCTGTCACCTACAGTCTCTCTCCCTAAAACCTTCAAACAAGGTCAGAAATCTAGGGGTAATACTGGACTCAGACTTAAATTTTAATAGCCACATCAAATCAGTAACATCAGCAGCTTTTTACCATCTAAAAAACATTGCCAGGATCAAAAACATAGTGTCTAAAGCAGACTTGGAGATTCTTATCCATGCATTTGTCTCCAGTAGGTTAGACTACTGCAATGGCCTGCTCACAGGTCTGTCCAAACAGGCTGTAAAACAGCTGCAGTACATTCAAAATGCAGCAGCTCGAGTCCTGACTAGAACCAGGAAGAACGACCACATTAGTCCAGTTCTCAGGTCCCTGCACTGGCTTCCTGTGGCTCAGAGAATAGACTTTAAAACAGCTTTGCTTGTGTACAAATCTCTCCATGGCCTCGCACCAAAATATATTAGTGACATGTTAGTCCCATATGAACCAGCCCGGACTCTGAGGAGCACAGGGACTGGACTCCTGTTAGTGCCCAGAGTCAGAACTAAACATGGGGAGGCTGCTTTTCAGATTCATGCTGCTAAAATCTGGAACAGTCTTCCTGAAGATGTGAGACAGGCCTCCTCAATGACAATGTTTAAAACCAGGTTAAAGACAGTTCTGTTTAGCTGTGCATACAACTGAGGGATTTTATATTTTTATCTTTCTTTTCAATGTTCTGTGATAATTTATGATTTTAATGCTTTCTTGTTTTGTTCAGCACTTTGAATTGCCTTGTGTATGAATTGTGCTATATAAATAAACTTGCCTTGCCTTGCCTAAAGTCTTTTTTTTTTTTTAAGTAATTTGAAACACTTCAACAGCAGTATACAGAAATGTTTCATGCCGAAAGTATGACAAAAATGTTTTTGTGTGCGCGTGTATTTTTGTGTGTGTGTTTGTGTGTGTATTTTGCAGCTGTGGATAATCCCAAGTCTCCTGGGCAGCTCGGTGCTTCACTTCCTGTCCGATGGCCAATGGGAGCGCACGTCAGCGTGGCTGTACGGGGCCGGCCTCAGCTCGCTCTTCATCATCTCCACCCTATTCCACACCGTGTCCTGGAAGAAGAGCCACCTCAGGTAGCACTGCGGCAGCTGGTGGAGGGTGCATCACTCCTACTTCACTTTTCTTCTTTTCTATTAACACTTGTTGTTTGTGTTGTTGTTGTCTATGGTTCTCAGGTCAGTGGAGCAGTGCTTCCACATGTGTGACAGGATGGTCATCTACTTCTTCATCGCAGCCTCCTACGCTCCCTGGTGAGAGCTGCTCACCTGCCTGTCTTCTACATATTTACTGTCATTACAGGCTATAATAATGTTGTGAAATGGTCAAATTAGGATTGTGTGTATGACAGGTTAGTCTACCCTCCATCTTTTTCTTAAAGTTAAGATGGATGTATTTCAGATCTTGCCGAGTTTTCCATTGCTTTGGTCATGTTGAAAATATTACCAAAGATGGTTGGTAGACAAAGTTGGTAGACATAATTTCTATGCCAACTCCAAGGGCATGAACTCTAAATTAAAGATAAAACACAGCTTAAACTGTCATAATACATTTTATTTATATTTGAAACACTTCAACACACAATTATATATACAGTATATATATATACTATATATATCCTCTTCATTCATAAAATTCATTTTCTGTTTGGAACTCAGTTTTGTCCCAAACAGTCATTTGACTGCTGATACTACGTTCTGTGGCAGGCTGAACCTGCGTGAGCTGGGTCCCTGGGCATGTCACATGCGCTGGCTCATCTGGGTCATGGCCTCTTTCGGCACTACCTACGTCTTCTTTTTCCATGAGAGGTACCGCACACTTTCAAATCTGCTCTCACATTCTCAACATCGATTTACATGTATTAGTACTGTTTTACTTATTTTTTACATTATCCTGGCAAGTGACAACTCCTTATTGTATTTGTAGTCAAGACAAGACATCAAGACAAAAATAATCTTATGTTGTGTGATTGAAGCTGTTTTTTAACAGCAGTAAGTCAGACCAGTTCCCAGTGCATGTTGGCCTCCGCCAAGCAGCCAGTTATGTTCATTGTTTTTGTGGACAGATTTTCAGGCCGCAAGCAGAAGTCTGGTTTGGGAACCACATAAATTCATCTCTAATGTTTGCAGACAATGTTATATTGTTGACTTCATCAAAACCTACTGTAACTCCAACATGCACTGGGACGTTTGCAGCCAAGTGTGCTGCAGCAGGGATGAAGATCAGCACCTCCAAATCCGGGTTTAGGTTTAAACAAGGGTACCACAGAGTGTAGAACATCCTTACATCTTGCATTTTGTTGCAAATTGCTTGTTGACTTGGATATGCTATTGGTTTGCTTGTATTCTATAACCCATTATATTATGGTTTTAGGTTTTACATCTCTTATAACCAGAATGTTTACAGTAGGTTTACAGGGAGCTCTCCTCTGCATTCTGGTGACGTCAGCCCTCGTCTCCAATGTACATTCTAAATGTAGTCCCATACTCTGGAACATTGTGTGTGTGTGCCTCAGGTACAAGCTGATGGAGCTGATATGCTACACGGTGATGGGGGTGTTCCCTGCCCTGGTCATCCTCTCCATGGTGAGTTCCTCTATGGACATGCATTTTTACGCACGCACCCACACACACACAAACACACCATATGGATTTTTGTGTTCTTTTTCCTTGATGTTGCCATCGCTTGGAATTGTCATGTCCACCACCACCGCTTTCTTCTGCCCTTTGTCTACCACCACATGTCAGGTTGGTTCGCCATTACCATTCGGTCGGTCTGTATCTGGAAGTCCCACAGGATCTTCGCACGCTCATTCTCCACCACCTTTGGAGGAGTTTCCCACTTAGACCTTGGAGTTTCCAGCCCAGACTCTGCACAGATGTTTCTGTACACTATGCCAGCCACTTGGTTATGGCGTTCCATGTAGGCCTTCCCTGCCAGCATCTTGCACCCTGCAGTTATGTGTTGGATTGTCTCAGGTCCTCCTTTGCACAACCGACACCTTGGGTCTTGTCTGGTGTCTTGTCGCTCTGGTGCTCAGGGCCTGCTCCTGTGCAGCCATGATGAGTGCCTCTGTGCTGTCCTGTAGGCCAGCCCTTTCAGATCAGAAACATCTGCTATGCTCCGGTGGTACATTCCATGTACCTTCCCCCCTAACTGTTTCTTCACCTTGTCATGATGACCACTAACACTGCCTTTGTGTGTGTGTGTGTGTGCACTCCCATAGCCAGAGCAGGCAGGCCTCTTTGAGCTGCTGGTGGGTGGGGCCTGTTACTGCCTGGGCATGGTCTTCTTCAAGAGCGATGGCATCGTCCCGTTCGCCCACGCCATCTGGCACCTGTTCGTGGCCATGGGCGCCTCCGTGCACTACTACGCCATCTGGAAGTACCTCTACGCTCCGCCAGCCAATCAGGTGCATACGTCCAGATGACATCACCCCTAACCAAGAAGTCATCCAGTGTCCAGAGAGGCGAACAGCGATTGTGGGATATACTTTGACGTCTTGGAGTGGGGTGGACATTTTGGGTTGAGAGATTTCATTACATTTTTGTAGATATGTTTACACTGTTGTATTACATAAATATTATATACATTGTTGTTCAAAAGTTTGGGGTCACTTTGAAAGTTTTAATTTCTTACTAAAAGAATAAGATTAAGGCCACTGGAGCAAGTCTAGTTCACTTGGGGAAAAGAAGTGACCCAGAATTGGTCAAGTCAATGTGAATCAGACAAACAAGTGACCAACCAACACCTAAATGAATCCAAAGTGCAGTGTAGATGTTATTTATGTAGTATGTGGCTATTGTAGTTAAAAATAACCATGTGATAGTACTTAGTTGTGTCAGTGTATTGTGTGAAATGACTAACTGATGACTAGAAAACTCTTGTGCAATGAGGTGCTAACTGGAGCTATGAAAATGGTCCTCTTATGAGTATCATCTGCATTTGTTGGTTCAGTTTATGAATATCATAGATTGTTTTGAAGGCTGAATCTGTTTTCCATAACATTTCCAGGTGACCCAGCTTTTGAATGGTGGTGTAAGTAGATTAACGGATTTGATTATTTACTATTAGTTTACAATCAATATACAGCATAACTAATTCAAACATTATTATTGTAACACTGTCTAATGACTGCCATCAAGTCTGATAAAACATCCAAACATAACGTTATCGTAATAAAAAGTGCACTCAAATGATTCGGGTTAACTTAAAGCTGGGGTACTTCACTTTCCAACACTGATGGTTGTTGGTTCATGTGATAAAATCCTTCTAACTCGTTTCTCATTCCCAAAAGTGTTATAATAGTTTGGACATACATGTATTTTTGGTCACGACTGTTGATCAGCTTTTTCATGAAGCACTATCTCAGCCCAGAGAGTCCAATAATGACTCACAGGGCTCATTCTTACAATAATGGAAAAGATACATGTTTTCTAGAAGTCTGATTTGTTCTCAAATTATTCTTGATAAAAAGTTAGGTACCCCAACGTTAATTCATAGTTACCAAGCCTGAATTCATATTGTCACACCCTTTCGTTTTTGTGACCCGTGTATGTTTGTAACAACAGCTGATTTGTGATGGCGTTTCCCTGAATTTGTTCTTATCTAAATCAGTGTTTCCCAACCGAGGGTACGCGGAGCCCTAGAGGTATGCGAGGGTATTAAAGGGGGTACTGTAAAGGATCATCATGCGGGCTACAATGACATGTTATGCATCGTTTTGAAGCACACTTTCTTCAGAAACTACCATAACATTATTTTAATCCAAACATTGTACCCAGAACTTGATTAACAATGATATTATTTGAGTCCATCATTCTGCAATAGCGAGCCTTACTTTTTTATGATTCAGGTATGATTCAGTACAAAGCAGCATGTATTGTTTTTGCTCAGAAATATATGAAAGGTTAAAGTTAAATTACAGCATAAATCATGTTGAACAAAAAAAAGATGAGTTATAAACACTTATCCCCAAGAAAATGATCGAGATCTCAGTATAGCTGTAAAGCCAAAAAATGGTCCAAAATGTTGACTGATGCACATGTACGATTTTTGGTTTTTTTTTGCTTTATTTAATCCCCCTTAATAACAGTGGGGTGTGCGTACCTTGAATGTGCTGTCGAGGGCGTACACAGGGCTTTTAAGGTTGGAAACCGCTGATCCAAATCCCAATATTCAAATTCCTTTTAAATATAGACCCTTCTCACTATACTGCTAACTAAACACTCTTTTGTCCCACTCGATAACCAAAGGTGTCTTATGTTCATTTTCCAGCTGATGAAGACTGGATAGAAAAAACATTGGGACACGAGATTATCATTTCAAAGAGTTGTTGCTGCTTATGTTGTTATATTCAGGGGACCTAGCTATGAATACAGCTAATGCTTAGATAGAAGTCACTTAAAGTTGTATTTATTGATATTGTCACATGTTTGGTATTTATTTTGAATATATGTTGTTTCTCTACATGACACAGAGTATGTATTTGCAATTTTGAGTGAGTCGATTTAATGATATTACGATTAGATTAGTAGAACTAGAGTTTGTTATTATGCTGTATAGACATAGTGTTTTTAACGCATTCGACATTTTAAGATTTCGAGTTTGCTGTGTTGCCTTTTTAAACCAAACTTTTTAAATTGTTATTCTTGGATTGGTACCACACTGCCATTCACTACTGCCACAGCGTATCACTACCAATGGAGGGTGGGGGAATATATGATTTATTCTTACTAGTTTAGAGGCATCTCAGGTGCAGTTTGGAGCATATCGTGGAAGCAAAACCCATCGCTTTAGTCTATATCCTTGAAGAAGCTGATTAGAACTAACTCAAGCAAACTCCATAGGCAGGGATATGGAGCTAAATTGTATCACTACCTAGCAACCAAAACGCCATCGGGAGTGGTGCTGGTTTGTTCCTGCTCACGCTTTTAACTAGGCAAAGCTGAATTCAGGGATTGAAGGCACATGATTGAAACACAGTATAAAAATAATCGCTCATGGATCACGCAGAGAATTCAATCCTCGCGCAACCAAAAAGTTTTACCAGAATGATGAGTGTGACGCAAACTCGGCAAAAGCTGACTTATAATGTAAGTCGATAGAAAACAAAGTGAGTAGGATCATCACAAGTCCAAGAGCGCTTCCCGATACTCCATGCTCCATACACACACAGCTTAAGACATGTAGTATGTATGTAAGGGCATGTAAAGTCAATGTTTACAAGTGAAGACAAGCCTATATCACTATATTATTATTATTCATTTGAGATGTATTTAAGATAGGATAACCTTAAAGTTTGAGTACTTAGCTTTCAAACATCAAAAGAATCCATTGAACTAGTTCCTTGCTCGCTTGGTCCGATCACTGGTGTTAGAAAACTGAAAAAAGAGGACCCTCACTCAGCCAATCAGGAGTTAACATTACAGACAGTAGGAATAGAAGAGTGCTCAAAACAAAACAAATGAGATAAAAACATTAAACAGATGACAATAGTAGTGAAAGATAGTAAGAGGAATTTAAGCTTCTCTTATTGAATCGCACCAGGGAGACTGTCATACATTTTTGGCACAATTTACACCAACAATGAACACAATAAACAATAAACTTATACAGACAAAGGGCCTTTTTGCAGTGAAGCTAAATACTCTGGCACTATGTCGTCACCATACAATAACTGCATTTTAGTAAGAGTAGCTGTTGTAGTTTAAACTCTTGGAAATTCTATTATGTCACAACCACAAACAATTATTTAAAAGCAAAAGACTCCAAGATTTTGTTCTCAATGGCTTTGTAGTTGTGTTATGCCCAGATTATGGATTGAACAGTGGTCTGTGAGATGTTCAAAGCATTTGTTTAACCTAACCATTATTCAAACCTCTCCACATCTCCACTCGGGACCTCTCTGGTGTGTTTCTTGGCCTTCATAATGCTGTTTAGTGACCAATACACTCCGACCATAGTTCTGAGGCCCTCACAGGACAGCTGTAATTATACTGAGAGTAGATTACACACAGTTGGGCTCTAAATAATCATTGGGGCAAGGTGTGAATGTTCAGCATTAGGACTGTTTTAATGCTGTTTTAAGGGAATCTAATGCACTCAGGGAAATGTTGAATGAAAAATTGTGCAGGTCCCAATGAAAGATCATGTGTAATTTTGTTCGTGGCTGTAACAAAAGAAAATGAGTAAAAAATTCAGTGTATGGACACTTTCGCAAAGGCACTGTATATGCCGATTCAAAAGGCTTGGAACAGGTTAAAACAAAATAAATTAAACACATTGATATTAACACAGTGATGTCATTTGTTCCAAAATGCTGCTAGTACTATAAAAAAGGGTTTGAGCAGTGGTTTAAATGGCTGGTTTTGTTATTATCTAGGGAAAACATATTTTGAATTTGAGTATCCGAAAAAATTGTGCAAAAATGGTCATTCCAAACCTGTGCCAGGACCCACTGTGACCAGGCCAAAAGTGCCACGTTTTCTACTCTATCAATGCATGAAAACCTCAACAATTTTAAATTCCAATCTTACCCACTTATATACGAGCCAAAATATACATTATTTTGCACATGTATCATTGCGTTTACACTGCCACAATGCTCCCGTAACAGCATTCTGTATTATTTTTGATAGTGATACGTCATCTATAAATAAACAATATGATGTGTTATTACTTTTTATCGCTATTTGTGCATTCAGATATATTTCAACCAGTATTGTTGCTATAAATGAGTTGATTGTGGGAAAGGGGGGCAACTACTATATAATTTCTCACTTTTTTTAATAAAGTGGTTGGTTTGTGCTGTTTTATTTATTCATGAATTCTTAAGTTTTCTTAATTGTACTTAATTGTTTTCTATAACAGTTGGGGTCTTCCCCTGAAACTTTGTCTTTTCTACTCTAAACAGTATTCTATAAACATATCTGGTCATGTATTCCTTGTGCCAGTGGTGCTTGTGCTGTGATGCGCCAGTATGATGCCAACAGTACTTGTATCTTTTCTATTGTCGAAGGAATAATAAAGCCTTTCCATGCACATATGTGTCATTCTGTCTTTGCACACTTGATACAATCACATTCAGAGATGGTACAGTATGGTGGGAAAACACACTCTTGGCTTATATATACACTCTAATGCAGTGTCTCCCAAAGTGGGGTCCGCGGCCCCCTGGTGGGCCGCGAGGGTACTGCAGGGGGGCCGCGGGAGGTCGTAAAAAAAAAAATAATAATAATATTATTATTTAATGTTAAATTTATAATGTTTTGTTTGTAATATTAAAATATTTGTGTTCATTATTTGACTTGAATAATCCACTGTAATCATTTTTGTATTACAATGTTTGTAGCAGAGGCTATTTCCCCAAAATAAAATAACCAGAAGAGCCTATTCTTAATGTTGTCTTCTTGGTTATTATTTTGGGGGGCCACACAGACCCGACAGATTTTTAAGTGGGCCTCGGTGTTACTGAGTTTGGGAATGGCTGCTCTAATGCATTGGCATATTTAAATTTGATAGTTTTGTTCCATTTCACTGGATTAATCAAGTAATTGCACTTCCAATTCCAACCTGTGTTGCCAGTGCCTCACAGCACATGTGAACACACATGTGAACACTTGTGAACAAACTGTTGCCTCTCGAGTTCTAATGATGAACTTTCAGGTAAACACCTACTGAAGTTCACTCGACATACTGTCAATACAAGTGACACTGATGCAATTTTAACTCTCCCTTCTAATTGGATATTCAGTTTTGAGAACACAAATATCAAGTGTTAACATACACAATTTGGCTATTGTGTCGATTGTGGTCAAATGATAAAGGTAAAGGGTAAAAGTACACTTTGTTAATCCCCGCAGGGCGATTTATCCTCTGCATTTAACCCATCCTGATGGGCTTACGACAGGAACAGTGGGTTCCGTAATTGGTATATGTTTATCTCTTGTCTGGAGAAACACACATCCATATAATAAGATAAGATAAGATATTCCTTTGTTAAATGTCTATTTAATTCTCAGCTTTTGAATTATTCAGTGATTTAATTCAAATCAATTATCAAATAAGATTGTTTGCTCCTAAAACAAAACAGTACATGACATGCAGCAAATATGTAACATTTTCACATTATTTTCTTGCATATTTATTACTTACAGATGGTACAGTGTGGTGGACAAGCCAGACCGTTTTTTTGGGTTAATGCAAGTTACAATAAAATACATGTTGTATTCTTTTCAGAAATCAGAAATCACCTTAGTGGCCCAAAAACCCTTTGTCTTTTTTTGGCCCAAAATGTTGCACACTGTTGCGTCAAGAACAAGAGCCTTCCAACGGTATTGTTGCTATTCCACTAAACACCAGCAGACGGGGACATTTCCCCACCTCACCCTCTTGTGTGGCGTACTGCCAGCAGCAGCAGCAGCGGCAGCAGGTGCGCCTCCTCATCCGAAACTCTCCGAAGGTAACAGCCACGAGCGCTGCTGCTGCTTCGGCTTTTTCCGTCAGCCCTCGGCTCCTCAACGCTGCTGCCGTTTGTGTGTATGTGTGTGTGTGTGTGTATATGTGGGAATGCGGACCGTCTGTGGTGAAGCAGCAGCCCGAAGGCGTTAGGTAGGGCACGGCGCAGCAATTCCAGGAGCCGCGTATCCATCCAAGTTGACGAGCTGATATTTATTATTTATTATTTATATATGGTCAAGGATGAGGTTCAGCCTTTCGGACAGAACGCAGCAGCTGGGTGTTTCCCCACGGTATGGGAGATTTTCTTGCCCCAAGGAGGGGGTATGAGAGAGGATTCCCCGTCAGCAGAAGGAGCAGCAGCAGTGCCATGGAGCAGCGCAGTGCAGGCATCGGGAGTTGAGCACACGCGTTGCCCAGACGGCTCCCCCGGGACTGGGCTCGTCACTACTGGAATTCAACTTTGGTCCTAGCTAGCAAACCACCAGAGACCACCTTATTTACAGGTACACGCGCCACAACGTGGACTTAACCTGGGAGCAATGGCGTGTGTGGACTGGATTGTGTTTGAAAATAGGGCATGAATACGGTGTGTTGGTAATTTAATTTCAGCTAAGCGTGCTGGTTGTTCACTAGCGGTGCAGGCTGCGCGGGTT
The DNA here is from genome assembly GCA_964034765.1 of Knipowitschia caucasica. Classification (NCBI taxonomy): domain Eukaryota; kingdom Metazoa; phylum Chordata; class Actinopteri; order Gobiiformes; family Gobiidae; genus Knipowitschia; species Knipowitschia caucasica. The sequence goes on from OZ035825.1 coordinate 21,048,345, forward strand.
CATCTCCTCAGAATGTTCCGCTGCCTTTTGTTGCTACGGCGGTTGCTAAGGACGACCGCACGAGCCTGGACTTGTAAACAGCGCTCGCTTGTACTGTCGAGGTTTTGACGAAGTTTAGTCCCGGTTTAGTCATCATCAATTCAAGGTGTAGTCGTCGTTTGATCCTGGTCTGGTTCTGGTTTAGTCCTGGTTTAGTTCTCATTTAGTTCTGGTCTAGTTCTGATCTAGCCCTGGTTTAGTCCTGGTTTAGTTCTCGTTTAGTCCTGGTCTAGCCCTGGTTTAGTCCTGATTTAGTTCTGGTTGAGTGTTTAGTTATGGCTTAGTCCTCTTCTGCTCCTGGCTTAGTTCTCGTCTAGTCTTTGTTTTGTCCTGATCATAACCCGGTCTAGTCCTGGTCTACACCTGGACTATTCCTGGTTTTGTCCTGGTCTCGTCCTGGTTTAGTTCTCGTTTAATTCTGGCCTAGCCCTGGCTGAGCCCTGGTTGAGTCTTGGTTTAGTTCTGGTTTAGTCCTCCTCTAGTCCTGGTTTTGTCCTGGTCGAGTCCCGGTGCAGTCCTGCTTTATATTGTTAGTTTATCCCTGGTTTAGTCCTGGTCCAGTTCTATTTTAGTCCTGATTTTATTAATGCATCATGTTACACGCTTAGGGTTCTAAGATTATTATTTTTTTATTCTGAGAAGATTTTTCAAGAAGATTATTGGGGCAAAGTACGATATCCTTATTTACAACTGTATCGTATTGAAAATACCATGTCGCGTATATATTGACAAACTCTAAAAGATTCCCAGCTCTACCGGTTACAGCATTTAAGGAACCTTTTGAGTTCCTGATAATTTTGGTGACTCAGTGTACAACACTGACCTTCTTATGAAAAAAAAAAGTTATTTATCCATAAATTGTTACTTTAGGTGTACAGTTTAGACATGCACTATGCTGTAAATTTAAGTTATGATCATTTCAAGTTTTTTTATTAGTTTATTTAACAGGGACAATGTACACTCATAAAGTAGAAAGTAATCTTTATTTATATACCACCTTTCACAGACCAGAGTCACAAAGAGTGTTACAATTGCGGGCATTTGTCCTCTCACTCCACACAGAGATGGGAGCGGGGTCGCCAGTACAGGAGGTGCATGCCAAATCTATTGTACATGTTTTACAGGTAGGGAAACCAGAGTACCCGGAGGAAACTTGTGCAGACATGGGGAGAACATGCAAACTCCACCCAAAAAGGCCCTGATCCGACCGGGATTCGAACCCAGGACCTGCTTGCTCAGAAGCGAGAGTGCTATCCACTCAGCTTAATTTCAGTTCAACACAGTGAAAAGTGTATATTATTGTATTAGTTCTTTTGAAAATATACTTCTAATGTCTTATTGCCGCCATGAGCCCATGTTTAGTTTTAATTCATGTTTATTCCTGATTCAGTCTCATGTTTTACTTGGTGAAGGTGCATAATACAGCCTTAAAAAGTACTGGATCGCTCCTAAGACACAAACATAGCTATTTTCATAAGAGGACTAAACATATGCGCCATAGCACATAGATGATCTTTGAATTGTAAGAGAAACACATAGCCTGCCTTGGTTTCTGACCACTAACCATAGATCCATGCCACTAACACACTCACTCCCTTATCAATGGGAGTCAGAATGAATAATTTCTAGATTGATTAAATGCAACACACACTTTTCAGGTATGCACAATCCAGCTTTTCCATGTCTGAAACCAAACTCCAATACAATGCCTGATCCCACCAAATGTTAAAAGATAAGCAGTGTGGGGCTTGGCAAGTACTGTGATGGGAGAACTCTGAGGAAACCAGGTGCTACAGTGGGGCAGGTGCTGCTGTAATGTTCCAAACTGTCCTTCAGTCACATTGTCTCGTATAAGTCTGGTATTTGTGGGTTCCACAGTGGTCGGAGCTGCCCATGGCACAGTACAATAGTCTTGCTTCTCTCCAGGGTAGCTGTGGCTACAGTGGTAGTGCATTATTACCAGGTATGGAGTGAATGCTCTGAAGAATTTTGGCTGTCATTAAAAGCGCTGTATAAGTAATATTCATTATGACATTATCTCTCTGTTCCCTATATGAACCGGGACTTTTTCCCTTAAAATCACGGACAACTTATTGCAAAATGTGCCCACTTGTGCTACATGTACAGCAAGTGTTATTTGTAAGTAACTACAAAAACGTTAGCCTGGTCGTACCACACCATAGTACAAATGACCTTTCGTACTTTGGTCTGGAGGTGCTCCATTGAGCTCCGTTTACAGGTGGGAGGGGTTAAAGCTGCACTAACTGACTTTATTTTCGTATTAATTACGAAAATGCTATCCATGTCCATGTAGTGCATTGGGATATTTGTCCTTTTGAAGAAAAAGTAGCGCAGATTTGTGCTGGCCTGACATTATATTTTCGATCGAGTTTTGATGAAACAAGGAAGAGAATGTGTTTCGGGTCGCAGATTGTGACCAATCACAGCGCACCACTAGCCCCCACTTTCGTGAGAAATCTCCAGGTCCGTTAGCACAGACAGCTGAGTTAGCACAACAAGCGGCGGAGCTAACCTGAAACTTTCTCGTCTTCGTCACCGGATACTGCTTACACAGCGAAACAGCCATCCAAAAGAAAGTCTCGTTCTTCCGCGCTTCCCGGTTCTATCGTTCTATGGTCACGCCATCCACGTGAAAATCCATATCCATGTATTATCCATATTGTGAGAGGCTAGCTCCGTCTCAACACTGTGTGTGTGTGTGGGGGGCGATAGCTTCGTGGGTGCGGGGAGGGGAGCAGAAAGAGAGAGGCCAGCGAGTCCACGGCTTCAAAATCCCAAAGTCAGTTAGTGCAGCTTTAACTTCTTTTGCAGAATGAAACAATTGGATCTGAGTTTACTGTGACGTATGTAGTGCGCCCGAGTCTGTTGTTAGCATTTAGCCTAGCCATCTCCTTTGCCGCTAACAGAGCCCGTGGGGAGTAGAGCCACAAATTTATTCCAGCGATTACATTTGCTAAACATTACCCTTGCTCCGGCTTCAATTTCTTGATAGAACCAGACCGGATTACTTTTTTTTTTCGCCATTACCAAACTACAACCTTCCTGTTCGACGCAAATTCTTGACATCACCCACAACTAACTACAACACCTGCCTTCCACGCTCTCTGAATGGTCGGTCAAAATTCAACCGATTGTAATCGCTAACTCAGGGACTAGACCATGGATGTATTATAATAACTGGATAGGGTATTACTAGCTTGTAGCTGAATAACTCACGTGCTCAGGGGATTCTCGCGGTACTGCAGACTGAACCAGACTAAATTCACGTGGGCTACCCAGAAATTTTCCCCATAGAACTCAATGCATATTAAAACAGCTCAACCTCAGCTGACAGAGAACCTACAGCTTTAATAAAGATCGGATTTTGTGGGGATTTTAGTGTCCCTTGTCATCCTGAACTTTTTTTCTTCTTAAATCCTTCGGTTTTGTTTAAATCCACACTTTAGTGCCACAAACTCTGCTCCTCTGGCTCTCGCTCTAACTCCCGCTCTGATGAACTGCTCTGATTGGTCAGAGCGCGGCCGAGCCCCTCTGTGCACGTGCGTGAGACCTGGTGTGAGACCCACACACGCGTGTTTGATGCAACGCATTATGGGAGATCATCCACTGCGCAGAACCGGGAGGACTAGACGATGCCCAAATACAGGCGAGTTTCCCATAGATCTTTGCGAGTTTCAGGCAACTTCCGCTAATCTTTCAGCCCCCATGCCGTCACAAAGCGCCACTGAGCACAACCATTCATTTGAATAGGGCGCCATCTTGGATCGCCGGGGCTTGGACTAGACCCAGACGTTACATGCAGTGAAATGATGATTGAAAGGAGTGTAGGGATGGCTAAGACCAGGCTACAAAAACGTGTTTTCAGGGTAAAAGTATAACATGTGCCGCTTACTCTGTTCTTACAGCAATTTAAAAGCCTGTTATAGTCAGCGAGTGTATAAAAGTGGACTGACCAAGTGCTGACGTCACTCTTAGTGCTGGCCGAATGTGGAAGAAGCCGCTGTAAACACTGGAGCATTGAGAAGCATCAGTACAATAAGGCTTTTCGAGGGACAGAGCCTTCTCAGCCTTCAGCCACGTTCAGACCGGATCATGCGTTGCGTCGACTTTCAATGCAAAGTCAATTGCGCGTTCGAGTGCGGAACTGCATGTGTGTCTGGAGATGCACGCACGGACTACGTGGTAGAGACGCACGGACTGCGCGTCAAAGGCGCGGCAAAAGACGCACACAGGAGATAAATATTGCTGAGCGTTTCCTCGGGATGCGTGTGCAGCGACCAATCAGAGAGCCGTAAAGTGGCCACATTAGTGGTCTGAGCGAGCAGACTATACTGTAAACAGCCAAAACAGGAACTGTACCAGGACTAAACCAAGGTTGACAATGGGGGACTTTGTGTTTGTAAACATATGCGCTCTTGTGCTCCCGTGACTGTACCTATACAACTGGAAGGTCTCTGGGCACAGAGACGCTGCAGAGCTGCATTATTGGAGAAGAACTTTACACAAAAAGCCGCTATCTTTTAGCCTGGCTCTGCCAGACCCTTGTAGTTCCGCCATGCTCCACCAGAGGCGTTTGGCTGAACCACATGGGTCTGGTATCAACGCCATAGCGAACGCCTTCCCCAGATTATTTTTTAATCGACCAATCAGGATTGCCGGTGTTACGTGGGGTTTGCACTGCCTTCTCAAGCTTCTCTCATGCAGCAGCGAGAGGAATCCAAGATGGCGGACGTAAAGTCCACGAATCTTTTTAAAAGAGTAAATACGATCGAATTAAGACACGGATGTCACTTTTAATGCAATTTGAGGCGAGATGTTGATGGTTCTATGTTGACATATGTGTGTTTTAAGAGTCAAATGTTCCTGTAAAGTTTGGTTGAAGCACTGGTTCAGTGTTCCTGTTTACACACTATGCAGCAGGGTTGCCAGGTTTGGTGGTTCCCGCATATTTTTTCCAAGAGACTTGTAGGTATTAAATAAACAAAAAGACAATAAACAGAATCATGATAGCCCAAGTTGATTATATTACGTTTTTAGCCAAAAAATCATACTGAGTGTTATTTTTTGTGTGTGGGTATTCTCGTGACTTTTGGGTTGGAAAATCTTGTTGGGATTTGGCAACCTATGGGAGCTGTGTGCTTCGATGTGAGTGGTTGAAAGCAGACTTCATTCAAGATAACGGACAAGTTGTCTATCCAATCACATACAAGGATTTTTTTTACAAGGCCCTGCCTTCTGAAATCCAACCACTATGGCTCAGTACCAGACTCATGTGTGAAGTGCAGCGAACTACATGGGTCTGGCGAGAGTCAGGCTAGCTATCTTTACTCCGTTAGCATCAAAGTCCGCCAGCTACTTCTGCCACACCCCTGCCTTTTAAAATTAGAGAATATGCGTCTGGTGCGCTAGGCGTCAGCGTTCCAGTGTCGGCAGTCTAAACCCGGAGGGACAGGCCTTTTTGTGGTCTTAAACCCGGGGGACAGGGTCTTCAAAGGTCCACAAAGGCTAAACTTGGCTGGTCCAAAAAAATAAAAAATAGCCCCCTCAGCATTGACCCGCATCTGGAATGTAGCATTGAGCAAAGAGCCGACTAATTTAGACCAGGCTGTAGAGCCGTTTTCTAGAGAAAAGGTGTCATTAGAATGCGTTGGATAATTCTTTTTCCGGGTATGCTACCACTGACAAGGAGTCAGATGACAGGCGTGTCAGCCAGCCCCCTCTGGTCAAAACAGCTCTCTCATTAGTGTTTTTTTTTTTTGACCCACTGACCCATGACTTTGCTTGATTATTCATTTTTATTACTTTAGTGTCGTATTTTGGTGCAGAACTTTTCTTTTTGTTTATAATATGCTCTATAGATAAAGAAGATTGGATTGTATTGAACCCTGCTATGTCCCAATAATTTATGTAAATATTGTGCAGGCCTTGTTCACACAGAAGGGGTTGCAGCCTTCCAAGATTGAGTTAACCATGGCCAAGTAGCCAGATTAACGTGGATTAAGGGGCTTTTTAAATAGTCACGTTATCCCAGCAGGCAGCGCTTGCACAGTCAGCTCGCCTTGCAACAACATTCTTTCTGCTCGTATCGAAATGTTTTCTTTAGTGTGGAATAAAGTATGAACTGAGATGAGTGAGCACATTTTCACACATTCCTATTGGACTGTACGGAGCTGGGTGTCTTGAACTAACTGGTCAAAGAGTTAATCCCGTGTCACCCAAATTGTGACGCCATTTTTAGGGACATGATTAGGGATTTGATTACAAGCATTCTTACAATGTCTATATTTTACAGTGTTTTATTGTGTTTGACATGCAAAAATAACATTGTATAGTTGTTCATTTTGAAGGAAAAATCACTATCTAATCTCATAAATGATGCAAATTAAATAATTATAGAACAAAGCATATATTTTTGTTGATATCAATTTTGTTGCATGGGTTGAAATGAACAATTATTCTGATGATCAATTAGTTGACCAATTATTTAGTTCTTAAATTTTATTTTATTTCGACCATGTCAGTTTTGTGGGGAAAAAATTGCTCATTGTTCTAAACTTTATCAATGAAACAGATTATTTCTCAGAGTGTGCAATTTATCAATTCATTTCTTTCAGCCATACTGCATTTACATAAAAATGGTATGATTTGCAACATAATGCTATGACTTCAATTGATTGTTTTGTATTGTGTTTTGATTTATCCTCACAATAATCCCACAAGCTTTTTGTTGTTCTTGTACTCCATGCAGTTTCTTCTACCACTAAAATAATGCACTCTAGGCCCTGCTGTGCAAAGGCGACCCCACTTCCAGGCTCTGGCGCAGCAGCCCTGAGCTCTCTAACTTAGTCACTTACGTACTGTTGCTGTTCTGCTAATCTACCTCATATAGACCTGTGTTGTTAATATCCTGCTAACTTCTGAATTTTAAACTCTCTATTATCACGGTGAGGCTCTAAATGATTGCATCTTGATTCACGCTTTACACAAAAAATACTTAGATCTAACATTTTACAATTAAACAAGCATTCCCTCTTGATAATGTTACTGCACCAGAACGTACAAGGACCATGGATAAACTTTTCATCATAGGGCACTCCTAATAGCAGTACAATATTTAGTCTTTAAACAACAAAAACAGCTGAAAAGTACATGTTTCATGTTACCTCACCTGACTTTGCAGTGCAGAGAGCTGTGATATGCACAAGCATATCAGCATGAACAAGCAGCCCTGGTAATATACCAAAATAGTGCATAAAAGTGAATCTCCTTTTCCATTAAAGGGATCACTCAAAACCAACATGTTGTCACTATTGACCATGTTACAGCTGTGCTCCCATGTGATTTTCCCACATTTGAAGTGGTTTGAGTCATGTATTTTATTTTGTGCCCGAAACGCTCCCGTCCAGTTTTTGCTTGTCTGCTTCACGTCGTTTGGCAATGGGAGATATGCGGATGAAGTGCTATTATTGCCCAGAAATTTTTGCTTGAATAGACAAATATCAGCGGAATAGGATTAGGAAGAAAACGTGAAGCAGTGCCCGGTATTGTCTCTTTCAGACAATCTTTATTATTATCAAAATACATATAGCAGGCAGAAGCATGTCTTTTATAAACAATATTGTATCTAAAAGTTTCTGTGTTTAAAAGGACCATTATGTGTTTATCCTTGTTACAGCAGTATTCCTTTGTCATTCCCAAAATGTGTTTTCTGCTGATTCTAACTGAAGTAATCCCTTAATGTCCGGCATTGAAGACTTAAAGAGAGAAAAAAAAATCACCTACCACTTATCTGCGCCCATTTCGCTGTACCTTAAAGGCTACATGTTGTGTTTAAAAACATGCTAACGTATATGAGGTTGTACATACAGTAGATCTACAAGTGAAAATACTTGGACACAGGAGCTCACACACAATGTAACATTTGGCCAAGTTGTTGAAAGGCCAGAGCAAACATATCTGTCTTCTACGCCTCATTAAGGATGCAAAGTGTGGCCCTCTGCTTGTTGTATTTTATCTACTGAATAATAGGGTCACTTTTCTGTCAGAACCTCACTTCGACATCTCAATCTGGACTTCCCAATCCACTGGACTTCGGTCTGTTAAAGATGATTTATCAATGACAAACTAAATAAGAATCAATCCTATTAATGAGTATAACTAATAATGTGTTATGATTTCCATTTATTTATTTTTTGCTGACATAGATTGAAAGGAATAAGAAGATACTAGAAGTTTCACTTTTCTCACTGACTAAACTATATGGCCGACATTTGATATCAACACCCAAGACGTCTGAGCAGTGTATTTCTCAATAAGAAATCACAAATAAAGCATTTAGTCTGGTTGTTTAAATCAGCGTGACATTGTAGCTGTGAGAAATTAGACTCCTCTGACTAAATTGTGAAAGTGACCAGTGGTTGTCTCTTGTGTGCAGCGTGACAGGCGACGGAGCAATGAGAGCCAAGTGTTGCGCTCCTCTGGTTACCCTCCTGTGAAGTCCAGTGTGCGCGACCACGGAGCCGCCACCATGTTCTACGGCTCCTCTTCAGGGGCCAGCATGTCCCTGCCTTCTAAGAGCCGTCTCAAGAGACAGAGCCGGACCTTCACGCAGGTATACTAGCTCTAATGCAGTTAACGTCCCGCTCAATCACATCAAGTCCATGGGCCACTCTGCTCGCAGCTACATGTGCTCCTTTTCAGAGCCCTGGATGATGTTATGATTTTTAATGCTTATACAAACGGGTGACACCTTGCCCTTGGGTTAAGGTCATGTGATGGGGTGGTAAAAAGGAAGCTGAAACATGGAAGAGAATGGTGGTTTAGACATTTAACCCTAATTATTTTTTACATTACATAATCTATACCAAGAAAGAATGCTACGTTCTCCCTGCATGGGCGGTTATCCCTCTCTCAGCTTGGGTCCTCTATCAGAGGCCAGGCCACATTTTTATTAGGTCCAGTTAATAGCTAGATTACTTTTTTTAACTCACAAATATTTCCTAAGTTACCTTGAATATTGAATATATTTACTATATGAATACTGTAAATTTGTGTTCATGTTCCACATAAAAAGAAGGGAGTTCACATGTACGCTCATGCTTGTGTGTAATTTCATGCCCTTTGCTTAAACAGGTGCTGTACCGTACTCTGAGTTACCGGGACCGTGTGCCGACAGAGGTGGGCACTAACACCAGGGACAGAGACCGACGCTCCAATGATGACATTCCTGAGAGACCCCCTGATGACCCTGCAGAGCTGTCCACTCAGAGCTCTGCCCCCGGAGTGCTCAAGATCTTTGGGGATGAGATCTGTGCAGGGGCAAACTACAAGAGCGTGCTGGCCACGCCCCGCTCCAGCGCACAGGAGTTAGTCAAAGAAGCGCTGGAACGATACTCCCTCAACAAGGACGCAGCACACTGCTACGTGCTATGTGATGTCATCGGCCGTCTGGAGGTGGGAGGGGGTGTGGGAGAGGTCAGCTGGAGGACAGAGTGTTTACGGGCCCTGGGGGACAACGAAAAGCCGCTACTGCTGCAGGAGCTGTGGAAGCCCCGAGAGGGACACGCCCGCCGCTTTGAGCTCCGGAGGAGGGCTGAGGTGGAGGAGCTCAACGCTAAGGACAAGGACACCATCACTGCAGGTGACTCATAAGCACATATGTATGACACACAATGATGAACATGTGCCTCTGCAGCGTTTATCAGTGACACACACTCAGCTAGTAGTCTTGTAGTACTCTTCTAGTACTCTTGTAGTACTTATGGAGTACAGCAGGTGCACAGGTGGAGCAGTAGTTTGCAAACACAGGTGAGAGTGGTGTAATGGTGCAGCTTTTACCACATCCTGACGCAGTAGCTCATTCTATTCACTTGGATCAATAAACAATGGGAGCAGCAGCATCCATTGGAAATTGACTCTTTATGTCATATTTTTGCAAGTAGAATAAGTGTTTTATTTTGTTATTTTTTAATAACAGTTTAAAACATGTTTTTTTTCCTTTTTTTTTTTAACAATGCAAACAACAGTTAACAGTTTTGTTTCTTTAACCAATAATGCACTGATCCAGTTCTCTTCGTTCTGGAGAAGAATCCTTTTTAATACAGATATTTCTTCCCCTATACAAAAGAAAGCAATTGTTTTAGTGGTTTCTCCGTTGGCCTGGATCAGTGCGTCCTTTCTCCTATTAGTGACACTTGGCTTATGTATAGTGTTGGTCCTATACATGTCTTGATTTCCAGAGAAGTCCAGCTCTACTTTCTCTCGGTCTTGTCACTAACACTTTGATTGCTGTGTTGCAGTTTCTGATCTCTTTTGCTTATAGGTTCTCTTCTTCCGCTTGTGTGAGCGTCCATGGGGAATTTGAAAGGTTTTACAGGATTTTCTATCAACACACACATCCAAAAGGATTTCTAAAGTTTTCATTTGAGAATTAATCTTTACACCAATTGATTTGATGCCATACCAGTGTGGCATTGATAGAAAATCCTGTATCAAACTTAACTTTATTACAACTATTGTTTTAAAGCACCTCCTGTTGTCCACTGCAAAAATAAATATTTAAGGTTGTAAAAATGACTGGAATTCTCTGAACGAATTTACATATGTAAACAGCATATGATGTTTAGTTTAATATCCCATAATTAATGTTGCAACGCTCAATTCAAAAACAATAGCAGCTGCAGAGGTCACTGCTCTGAAGGCCAGGAACCGGTAGTCCTCTGAACTAATCACTGCGTTGCACACAGGCCACACTTTAAATACTGTCAAGGAAATGTTATACAAGCGGCTATGTGATATTGTAAATAATAGGCTGAAAAAATTGCACTCACAAAAATCCACAGCGAGTCCACGAAAGTTGAACCGTGTTACCACAAATTACTGTATTTGTGAAGCTTTTGTGCAATGGCAGTATTTTATGTCATTTAGAGACAATAACTGACATTTCTACACTGAAAATAAATGCAGAATTGTCTTTGCACAATTCATACACAAGGCAACCCTATGTACAAAATCACTGTAAACATTTCAACATTTTGTACAGCTAAATAGTAATAATTCTCCTAGAGTTGAACATTGGGTAGAATCTTGTTAAAACTGTGTAACTCGCCTAAAACCGTATAACTCGCCTAGTCCAATTTAATTAAACAAGTGTGTCGCGATTGAATATGAAATAAGGGTACAGGGTTTAACCTTTTCTACTCCAGTTACGAGACTTTATCCACATAGTTCTACAGGTAAATGCAAGTTCTGAGTGCGTAACCACAGTAGCTGACTACTTTGGGATTTTGAGACTTTTTTGAAAAAGTGGGTCCCGGGACAGACAGGGCAGGGCTTAGCATGAAAATGGTAAATGTAACAACGTAAACCAGAGACTACTGAGACAAGACCTCCAGAGAAGAAGTAACACATCAGGAGAATCCCAGTCATTTTGTGAACTGCTATTTAACTTTGCAGACGCACACAGTGCATGCATGTCCCCCTCCCTGTGGCGTGTCTCTGAGCCCCCTGTCCCCCCTGTGCCCCTGTGCAGCTTTAGGCAGGGCCCCTCACTTCCTGGCGGCTCTAATGGGTCGCTCCGGGCTGGGCAAACTCAGGAGCTCCCCCCTGCGCTCCGGCCGAGTGCCACAGTCCGGCTCCAAAGGTGGGGACTCTTCTCAGGTAGGGGGGGGCTGTCTGTCATCAACCATGGATACACCACCTCTACCTGTGTCGTCCACGGCAACACTGCCATCTCTCTGTGATGAGTGTGTATGCGCTGTAGGGGTGGGATTTTCAGAAACCATCTTGATCCATAGAAAATATGTGTTTTGAGAACAACATGACGGAACAGGCTGTGTGTACGTTTCTTGATCGAGTGATTGTGTCTTATAATATACAAGAAAATTATTGCATGTATTTGCAACAACAATAGACATGAGAAGCAGGGATGTCTTGATCAAGATTTTTTGCCTCCTATCCTGATCATAGACTGTATATATTAACGGACAGAGCCACGCCTATCTCCGCCGTTCTAACTAATGGGCCAAAAAAATGTGCTCTACTGGAGCTATCCAAAATGGCCGCGAGTGGTCCGGCCCACAAGAAAATTGTGAAAAAACGCATCTGCGCATGCGTCAGCCGGCGCAGCTCCCTTCATTTGAACGAGAGACTTCAGAAATTCACAGCAAGTAAACTAGAGTGGACAAAAAAAATTCACCCCCCTCAGCATTGACACACATGTGGAACGGAGTGTCACTCCCGTATTCGTCCCGGAAACCGGATTCGTCCGGAAGTCCAGTTTGATCCAATGAGCATACGCAGCAATAGATTACGTCACGGAATCTGGACGGAAGCGGAAGTAAATATAACAAACTATCTGTTCATGCCTAAACTTAACCAGCCATTCCCATAAAATAACCCCAACCCAGCCTTAACCCTAACCTTAACCATCTTAATCAGACGCCTAAAACTTAACCAATCACCACTTAAGGACATATTACACTTTTTGACATGCGCAAACTGAACTTCCGGACAAATCCGGTTTCCGGGACGAATACGGGAGTGACACGGAGCTTTGGGCCAAGAGCCAACTTTTGGACCATCCTGTGAAGACGTTTTTGAGAGGTCTGCCAATGCTATATGTTAGCATTAGCTAATTCTTCTTCTGGGTTCACCCCCATCGGCCCGGGGTGGTATTGCAAGCATGTCAGCGCACGTCATTTTGGCCACTTTTGAGCTGAGACCCGCCCCCACTGATCCGATTGTTAAACTTCAAATCGGATCCGATATTGAGTCTTGATCCAATACTTTTTATCATTGGTATTGTAAATGATAAAACTAAATTTTTTAACAACCTAACAAGAAATTGTCTCATCAAATTATTTTTTTTAAGTGCTATCATTTATGTTTAATGGTGAAATTGTCATTATTATTAAAAGTTATGCAGTGTTTGCTATGCACTTAAAGGAGCTATACCCATGGAGCCATCTAGTTTTATTTGAGATCTGATACATATGCAAACATTAGCATTAGCCCAACAAAAGCAATGCACTGCTAACAAAATATATAACTTACAGATTACCGCTAGTTTTGCGTCCAAATGAAGTACGAGCATAGATAGTCCGAGGCGGCCCTGCAGGTCTCTCCCATAGACTGTAAGTCTCTCCAGAGGATAGGATGTAAGCTAGCTATGTTCACCCGGGCATGCTTTCTTCTTTGATCATTTTTTTGCTTTAGTTCCCTCTTCTCTTCCTCACTGTTGCACTGGGCTGTGTTGCTGTGTATGCAGTCACAGCCACAGCAGGTATGGGCACTTTCTGCCTCCATTCTGCTTTTGTTTACCTGCGCTGTAGGGCTACTCAGCACTTTTATACGGTCTGAATTTATACACAAGCTGAATCAATGAGCTCAAGTTTTCAATTAAATTACTGATTATAATACAACTTGTATGTAGTAATACGCATTTTTTTGAACTCATAAATCGGGTATAGCTTCTTTAAGTACAGGGGCTGCAATGATTACATTTTTCCAATAGGTGTCAGTGTTACAAGCTAGTATGAGCTCAGAGGCTCCGACACATTTGAAACAATCTGGCAAAGAAAGCCTTGGTGTGTTACGGGGCTTCATCTGCCCAACACTACCGAATTGCAGTATAACCACATTTAGTCACATATAGGGCTGCAACAACGAATCAATAAAATTGATCAAATCGATTATTGAAAGTGTTGGGAAAGCATTTCATTATCGATTCGTAGTGTTGCGAGATTGATACGTCACCCACTACGTTGCGGAGCTCACGTGAGTTGGGCGCATTCTTGTACAGCTGTGTTCAGACCGCCGATGCATGCACGTGCGTGAACGGAGACATGGACACACTTTCACTAAATATCAGCTGCATGAGCTGAACTGCTGCTGTACTTTCCTGACTTTGCATTGAAACTTGTCGCAACGCATGATCTGGTCACACACAGGTTGAGAGTGTATATACTCAGACATACATGTCTGTGAGTGTGCGTCTGTGTCTGACAGTGCCACGCTTTATCATTTATTATGAATTTATTGTTCTGACTAGTCGGGTCCCTTTTAAACAACAAAGAATACCTCTTTTTGTGCACTTTACTTAAAAAAAAAAAGAAAAATATTTGGCAGATACTGCATAGTATACATTTGTATGTTTTTTGTGTTGGTCCACGGCCACGTTTTTGAATAAAGGGATGGAAATTCAAAATGTAAAAAAAAAAAAAAATCTTATCCGATTAATTTTATCCATCCATCCATTTTCTTCCGCTTTATCCGTTGCCGGGTCGCGGGGGCAGCAGTCTAAGCAGAGACGCCCAGACTTCCCTATCCACACACACTTCCTCCAGCTCGTCCGGGGGGACCCCAAGGCGTTCCCAGGCCAGCTGAGAGACATAGTCCCTCCAGCGTGTCCTAGGTCTTCCGCGGGGCCTCCTCCCGGTGGGACGTGCCCGGAACACCTCCCCAGGGAGGCGTCCAGGAGGCATCCGGAACAGATGCCCGAGCCACCTCAACTGGTTCCTCTCAACGTGGAGAAGCAGCGGCTCTACTCCGAGCTCCTCCCGTGTGACTGAGCTCCTCACCCTATCTCTGAGGGAGCGCCCAGCCACTCTGCGGAGGAAGCTCATTTCGACAGCTTGTATCCGCGATCTCGTTCTTTCGGTCATTACCCAAAGCTCATGACCATAGGTGAGGGAGGGAACGAAGATTGACCGGTAAATCGAGAGCTTTGCCTTTCGGCTCAGCTCCCTCTTTACCACAACGGTCCGATACAGAGACCGCATCACTGCGCACGCTGCACCGATCCGCCTGTCAATCTCACGCTCCATTCTTCCCTCACTTGTGAACAAGACCCCGAGATACTTGAACTCCTCCACTTGAGGAAGGACCTCTCCACCCACCTGCAGAGGGCAAGGCACCTTTTTCCGGTCGAGCACCATGGCCTCGGATTTGGAGGTGCTGATTCTCATCCCAGCCGCTTCACACTCAGCTGCAAACCGCTCCAGTGCATGCTGCAGGTCCTGGTTCGTTGGAGCCAACAGGACAACATCGTCCGCAAACAGCAGAGATAAAATCCTGTGGTCTCCGAACCGGACCCCCTCCAACCCCTGGCTGCGCCTAGATATTTTGTCCATAAATACAGTGAACAGAACCGGTGACAAAGGGCAGCCCTGTCGGAGGCCAACATTCACCGGGAACAGGTCTGACTTACTGCCGGCAATGCGAACACAGCTCTGGCTCCGTTCATACAGGGATCGGATGGCCCTCAGCAGAGGACCCCCGACCCCGTACTCCCGGAGAACCCCCCAAAGGACACCCCGGGGAACACAGTCGAACGCCTTCTCCAAATCCACAAAGCACATGTGGGCAGGTTGGGCGAACTCCCATGAACCCTCGAGTATCTGATGGAGAGTATAGAGCTGGTCCAGTGTTCCGCGACCGGGACGAAAACCACACTGCTCCTCCTGGATCCGAGATTCGACCATCGGCCGTTACCTCCTCTCCAGTACCTTGGAGTAGACCTTACCGGGGAGGCTGAGGAGTGTGATCCCACGATAATTGGAACACACCCTCCGGTCCCCCTTCTTGTAGAGAGGGACCACCACCCCAGTCTGCCACTCCATTGGCACTGCCCCCGATCGCCACGCGATGTTGCAGAGACGTGTCCGCCAAGACAGTCCTACAACATCCAGAGACTTTAGATAATCAGGGCGGATCTCATCCACACCCGGAGCCTTGCCACCATGGAGGCTACCAACCACCTTGGTGACCTAAGCCAGGGAGATGGATGTATCCGCCCCAACATCCTCAGCCTCTGCCTCTGTAACAGAGGACGTGACAGGGGGATTGAGGAGAACCTCAAAGTATTCCTTCCACCGCCCGACAATATCCCCAGTCGAGGTCAGCAGCTCTCCACCCGCACCGTACATGGTGTTGGCAAAGAACTGCTTCCCCCTCCTGAGGCGCCGGATGGTGTGCCAGAATCTCTTCGAGGCCGACCGATAGTCATGCTCCATGAACTCTCCGAACTCCTCCCAGTCCCGGGTTTTTGCCTCTGCAACAGCCCGGGCCGCGGCACGCTTGGCCTGCCAGTACTGGACCAGCACCAGAGACCTCGCGACCACAGCTACGAGCCGCTGCATCGGCGATTGAGGCAGAGAACATGGTCCACTCGGACTCCATGTCCCCCTCCTCCGCCGGGACCTGGGAGAAACTCTCCCGGAGGTGTGAGTTGAAAGTCCGTCTGACAGGGGACTCAGTGAGACGTTCCCAGCAGACCCTCACTATACGCTTGGGTCTGCCAGGTCTGACCGGCTTCTTCCCCTGCCAGCGGATCCAACTCACAACCAGGTGATGATCGGTTGACAGCTCCGCCCCTCTCTTTACCCGAGTGTCCGAGACACGCGGTCGAAGGTCAGATTATACGACAACAAAGTCGATCATCGACCTCCGGCCTAGGGTGTCCTGGTGCCACATGCACTGGTGGACACCCTTGTGCTCGAACATGGTGTTCGTGATGGACAAACTGTGACTGGCACAGAAGTCCAACAACTGAACACCGCTCGGGTTCAGATCAGGGGGGCCGTTCTTCCCGATCACCCCTCTCCAAGTGTCACTGGCGTTTCCCACATGGGCGTTGAAGTCCCCCAGGAGAATAAAGCTCACCGCACACCGAAACGCAGCGCCTCGCGGCGCGTCATTTGACGCGCGTTCATGACATGTGTCAAATTACACCGGAACGCCTTGGCTAGCGTCCTTTTCCAGCTGATATAGCCAATATAGCCAATAAAAATAGCTACAATTACCTATTGTTAGCTTACCTGTACATTCAATTTCAAGTGAAATTGAATGTCCAGGCAATTTCCTTTCGCACGATATCCTTATAAAAAGGATTTTGTGGGTTAAATAGCTCTGGGTAACGCTGTACTTGGGTTATCAAGCTTTCCTCGTCCATTGTGACCGGTTTACTTGAGCAATAGCGCCGACAAGTGTGTAAATTTGAGACCGCGCTCACAGCTACGCGATAAGAAGCGCAGAAGAAGAAAACTACGGGTGCTTGGAGGGACAGTTTCAGCCGCGGCGCCGCGTCTGGATTCAACAAAACTGAATCGTGGCGCCCGGTCCAGCGTCGCCGCGCGTCACTGCAACCTTGGTGTGCGTTCTCTCATAGAAAATAAAGGAGGCGGCTCTTTTGCCGCGCGTCAAGGCGTTTCGGTGTGCGTTGGGCTTAACGGAGTCCCCGGGCGGTGCACCGTCCAGTACCCCTCCCAAGGACTCCAAGAAGGCCGGGTACTCTGCACTGCCGTTAGGCCCGTAGGCCGTCACAACAATGAGAGACTTGTCCCCCACCCGGAGGCGGAGGGACGCGACCCTCTCATTCACCGGGGAGAACTCCAACACGTGGCGGCTGAGATGGGGGGCAATGAGAATGGCCACCCCAGCTCGCCGCCTCTCCCCGCGGGAAACTCCAGAAAAGTGGAGCGTCCAACCCCTCTCAAGGAGTTGGGTTCCAGAGCCCAAGCTGTGTGTGGAGGTGAGGCCGACTATCTCTAGTCGGTATCGCTCAACCTCCCCCACGAGCTCGGGCTCCTTCCCCCCCAGTGAGGTGACGTTCCACGGACCCCTCTGCAGGTGGTGGGCCCACAGGAGGGACTGCCCACGTCATCCCTTCGGGCTGAGCCCGGCCGGGCCCCGTGGGCTAAGGCCCGGCCACCAGGCTCTCACATACAAGCCCCGACCCCAGGCCTGGCTCCAGGGTGGGGCCCCGGCTGCGCCATGCCGGGCGACGTCACTGTTTTCATATATCCGATTAATTGATTATTAAAATAATCGTTAGTTGCAGCCCAAGTCACAATAACCAAATTATACGCCGTATGCTCCCTTTCGTTTAGTCCTCAAATGCCGAATCAGATTTGTCGTGTTGAATGTTGCTCTGCTGCTCCCACCTCTCCCAATCAACATGTTGCATACTTTGCATGTTGCTTTTGTGCTGCCCTTGATTACTAATGACAAATACTGCCACACCTTTAACTTGTTTTAACTAGTAGCCACATAAACACTACTCTGAAAATGTAAAACTGAGTTTTAAATTATTGAGTGCGCAGTTCCTGTAAGTATCAGAATAGTTACTGTAATCTGCTACTTCGCAACAACTGCTGTAGATCTGGCAAGTCGTCAGGAAGATAAGCCAATCCCTGATCAGTTAAAAACCATGAAATATCTCAAGACTGGATCGTGACATCCCTAATGAGAAGGTGGACTCTAATTGTTTTATACTAACTTCATATTAAATGGTTTAACTTAACTTACTAACTGTTTTATTTTGGAGTTCAGTTCAGACATTGGACACTGATTCACTACAAGTGAAGCTCAGAAAATTAGAATATTTAATTAAATTAAATTACTTCTTGTATAGCCCTAAATCACAACAGTAATTATCACATAGGTATGGGTCCATAGGGGGAGTTGACCAATGTCCATGAATTTTGAGATATGTCCATAAATGTTGGAGAATGTTAGATGCCATATATATAGTATATATTTCATTTATTTATGGAATTTGACATCGAGCCTTCATTGTTATTATTAGTATGAAAAACATTTTTGAGATGTTTTCTTTGGGTTTTTACCATAGTCTGTAAAAATTACCGGACGTAGTGACTCGTATCTCCGCATGCTCTAGCTTGCATGAGCCCCATTTCTTTATCGATTGCATTCAATAGTCCACGGCTAAACTAGGCTGGTCCAAAAAAAAAAAACTCCCTTCAGCATTGACACGCATATGGAACGTAGCGTTGAGCCAAGAGCCAACTTTTGGACCAGGCTGTAAAGCTGTTTTCGAGACAATAAAAGGTAGGATGTATTTGTTGGATAATTCTGTTTGCAAATACGCTACCACTGGCAAGGAGTCAGACTGCAAGCATGTCAGTGCACTTGCCCCAGGACCAATTGGGGACCCGCCCCAATTGGTTTTTACAAGCTGTGAGCCACTTATACCCATTATAACTACTAAAGGCTTATATCTAAATTTGCGTGCAATAAATCCGTCATATATATTTGTTACACATTGTAATTTGAATTAGTAAGTAATTGGATTTGCAGCAATATTTTACTTTTTTAGTTTCAGCTGTATGATTCCCCTTTGTTTCGTATAGTTTTCATAGCTTTTTTTCAAAAGGTGAAACTTAATTAAATCCATTTTTGTCCAAGCCAAAAACAAGATCTTCTGGCACTGGAACTTTCCTTGAGTACCATTGTGTGTAAATATTGGCACTATGCATACATTCCAGTACTGTTAATCTAGCAATTGCAGTTTTGGTCATATTTGTGCAGTGCCCTTCTTTCACTACAATATACAGTAATGTTCACTTATAATGTGCTTCATCCTGTCTCTTTTTAATGAGCCGGTAATCTTATCAAAATTATTATATGCCATTTTTCCCTTCTAAAGACAGTAAATACAAAATATGTTTTCTTAGCACTAAAAATGGAATTGTGCATTTTTAGCTTTAGATCTAGTTACGTAGACTGATTGTTTTAAGTCTTTGTAAAGTCCTGGAACATCAATTTACAGGTGAAACAATAGAATATTGTTTATTTGATTTATGTATTTCCACTTAATATGTGAAATTTATATATGATATAGACAATTGTACGTTTTAATTGTATGATTTGTTTTAAGTTTTTAAGTGTAATTCAGGTTAAATTACGAAATTATGTATTATAGTTACAACAAATTCTATATTTAACAATATTCATTTAGTGACATAATGTGAGAGCAGCCCACCCCTGTGAGCCCTGCATGGCCCCTTGTTTCAGCTGCCTGTGGACTCACTCTCATTCACTCCAAATGTGTCCTTCATCCTCCCCCACATGCTCTTTGATTTTGGTTCATATTGTTGAATGTGTCACCTGTCTGTTTTGGGGTATGTCTTTGCTCTCCTGATCGTACACTGCAAAATAAGATATCTGCATGTGATCAAAAATATTTTTTTTATTATGACTACAAAAAGGTCAAACATCTGGCCATGTTGACATATGAAGAAAGCAGTCTGTATAATAATTGTTATTATTAGAAGCTTTGATGTCCCTGCAGATTGGGTTATGGCATTTGAACTTAAAGTTGTACCGAGCCAAAGCAATTTCCAAGTCTGTGACCTCCTGTTACTTACGTGACAATAAAAATGATTCTGATTCTGATTCTGAAGTTGGGCTACCTAATTTTAAACCAACAAAACATGGAACTGAGTGTGTTCACAGTTAAGTGTCAATTGAAGTATCTCAACTTTAAAAGGTTATAACTTAAAAACTAAAATTACTATCATAGATTGGAAAAAAGATTTCAAACACAGACACATCAAAGAGATAGTGTGGAAAAAATCAAAAGGAAAGATTGTCAAATATATTTTTGGTGACATTTTAAACGACAAAATCAGCCTCTTTTTTGACCATTCTACTGTGACGCCAGTTACATAGAAAATAAAATGTCCTCAGTCTGAAAAAGCGGCAGATGAAATCCCATAATATTTACATGGTTAACACAACATCAGGAAATCACTTGATATGAAAAGGAATCGTTAAAAAATAAAAAATAATTAATTAATTAAATGACCCTTGAAAAATGTATAACGGACGTGATGGTTTCCGTCCTCTTTTCTCTAAAATTTTAGCTTGAGAAAGAAACAAATCTTGTCTGGTTTCACATTTAATTGGTTGACTAAATGAAAGTATCACTTTGTTTCTACTCTGTGTAAAAAAAATAGAATCTCTGAATCAAATGTGGACATCTGTAAATACCTATCAAACTTCCGCAAAGCTCATTCCGTCAAATCATCACGTCCGTTAGATAAAATAAACAGGGCCGCATTAGGAAACTTGTCTAATGTATAAAACAGTTATGTTCTAGAAACTTCTAATGAACAGAGGAGGTGCTTGGAAACATGAAAAACATAAAATATCTTCTGATTATTAAAATCTAATTTTTGGCCTTTTGTCACACTTTTGTGCCCTTTAGTGTGAACACGCCCAACTATGAAATGACAATCCATCAAACTAGTTCCTGTATGTTAGGATTCTGTCACATCTTTAAATCAGATTTTTCAAAATAAAGAGGACCACCCTCACTCAGCAAATCACCTCTCAACCCAAAGCTGCAAATAGTGACTCACAGAAAATAACATGTTTTCTAGCGAGATAAAGACAACCTGTTCAAATGTTTCTTTTACAAGATTTTTTTCTTTTAGGACAATTAAAAGTTGGGTCCTATTAAATTACATATTTTCAAAATGACATGAATTAAGTTTGAAACACATGTATATTTGAACTACTGCTTTGGCTTTGAAAAAGTATTAACAATTCATTCCAAATCTTACAACCCATGCAGAGAAGTCACCTTTGCAGTGCACCCTCCCATCACCTGTCTTAACTCCCACCTCTTTTGCCCGTTCCCTGTCAGATATAAACGCCCAGGCCCGCAAGGTCCAGAGGAACAGAGCCAAAGGGACGCTGACCCTGCCCCGCTCCGGCACCTCATCCCTCTGCCGCAGCCTGAGCGAGACCAGCCTCAATCAGGTGAGTTCCAGCCTTCACACTGCGAAAGAGAAATGTGTGTAAGAAGTAGAAGAAGTGCCTTTTTTTAGCAGTTCATTGGAAATGGATACCGTGATCCTAAGCCCTTGCATGGGACCCAGTAATGGACAAAGCAAAAATGGATGAATGGAATGGGTTGTATTTTATTGTAACCAGCCAGCAGTATTTCAGTCTCAGTGGGCTTCATGCACTGGTTTGATTGTTTGTTATAAATTAGAAGACCTTTATGTAATGTAGTGAATTTAGAAAACAGCAAAACGAATAAGAGGTCACATCTGCATTGATGTCTGCATTTGCACTGAACGAATATGTGTGCGTGTGTGTGTGTGTGTGCGTGTGTGTGCGTTTGTATGCAGCTGGGAATGGGTGACGAGCCCAAGCGGTACTACTCCACACTGCCCGGGCCTCTACGATCCCGGGAGGTGTCGGCCGGACGCAGGAAAGAGGAGAGTAGCCATGGGGGAGGAGGGGTCCGCCACTCGCTCTACCAGTCTTCACATCTGCTGTTGCTTCAGGGATACAACCGGCAGGTAAGTGCTCAACCAGCCAAACCCTCTCCTATTATTTTGGACTCTTTACACAGTAATGCATCTGGTTTTGCATCAATATTAATGCATAAGTTAAAACAAAAATGAAAGCTTTTACTCTCCCTGGGACACAGTTGATAATCCATGAAGTAGAGAATCACCATATAATATTCACAGATAGTTTAAATTTATTTTTAATCTTTCACCTACATTGCTGTGTTGTACATGAGAAGTAGCATTATAGAGCATTACACAGCCACTGAATGTATGTCATGTGTAATAAAAGGTAAAGTAACAGTCTATTGTATGTGTGCGTCATTGTGTGTGTTGCAGGACTGCCTGGTCTACCTGCTGAACAGAGAGCAGCACACAGTCGGGCAGGAAACCCCGTCAGCTCGCCCCAACATCTGCCTTTTCTCCCCTGATATCATGCCTCTGCACTGTCGCTTGCGAAAGGTCCCTGCTTCCCGGCGTCAAGGCAACAGCACCAAGGGGGAGGAGCATGGGGAGCGCTTCAGCGTGGCCGTGGAGCCTGTGCTAAACGCCACAGTGCTGGTCAACTTCTCTCGCTGCGAGCGCTCCACCAACCTGCGCCACGGAGACCTGCTGTCCTTCGGGGCGCACTACATCTTTCTGTACAAGGACCCAACAGGAGCTAAGCCGCTGCCTGCACAGACACTAGCACGCTTGCGCTCCCTGGGACAGCTGTACGAGGTGGGGGCTGGGTCGGATGAGGGGGAGGGCCAGGTGTGTAAGATGTGTGGCTCTGCACTGAAAGACAGAGCAGGACAGGTGTCCACAGTGCCCGCGGTCAGGCGCACTTTTAAACCACACCTGGTGAAGCCACGCAGCATCAGCACAGCTGTGGGACTAGCTGTGGCCACGCCCCTCAGTGTGGGCGGGACGGGACCAGAGGGCGGCGGGGCCAGGGCAGTGGCCCAGAAGAGACGCTTACAGCTGGATTTTGAGCAGGGGCATGAAGACCAGCTCTTAAACAGGATCGTGTCTCTCATTGAACCAGGAGGTTTGTATTACATAAACACCTCAATGGATAGTGCTACAGAAATATACGCTCATATCAATTACCAGTATGGGTTAGGGTTAGGGTTAGGGTTTATTATTATTAATTATATGTACATGAGCTGTAATTATTAGCTTAGATAAAATACCTGAGGGCCTATAATGGGTTGTAATTTAATTATTCTGTCATTTCAAACATGACCCCCTGGAAGGTAATAATTTAGATTCTTCATGAGACTGCACACACTAATTTAGCCAGCTTAAATCATTGTATCTAGGCAACTGACCATCTCACATGATTCCAGTGTTCTATCTTAGAGGAGTGGGACACTCTTTTGTTATTGATTGAATGGACATGAATGTACATTTGGTACTGCTATAAGAGACATTATTGTTTTTTGTAGAATGGCCACGTATTGAGACCGTGTAGCAAGAACGTTGGTTAATTGTAGTTTGATTCTCCTCCACTTAGTATGTATGGGTTTGGTTGAAGAATATCTTGAGGCCTTTACATGTTCTGTGTCTGAGGACTGCTGTGGTCCAACCTGAGACCGTAACAGTCATGTTGATGTGATTTCAGGGGACGACCATAAGCTGACCACAGCCTACCTGCTGTGTCTGTGCATACAGCACTCTGCCTCCAGCTTCCCCCCTGGGAGCTTTGGGAAGCTGCTGCTCAAGATCGCGCGCAGAATTCAAACCATCTCCTGGGTTTGTCTTTCACCATCCCCTGACATCTTCTTTCCCCTTTCCCCACTCAAACTTGTATTTAGAGTTTCATGTTAATTTAAGTTGTAACAAAAACAATCACAGATATTTGGTGCATTACTTGTAACTGTCAAAACGTATTTATAATACTAGTGAAAGTATCACAAAATGTTTGTACTGGAACTTGAATCAAGCAATATAACTTTTACATATCACTTTAAGACGTAATTGCTCATTGGAGCAATCCCTTTACCTCACTGTAAAGTACTGTACACAGTACCAGATGGAGGAGTGCAGACAGAGCTTTCTATGGGCCCATTGAGGTCAAAGTTCTTTCCCGGCAGGGAGAAACTGAAGCAGCCAAGAAGTGGGCCCTGAATCTGCCAGTGATGCCACAGAGAATAAAAAGGTCTGAGCTGCAGGTTGATGCTGTGTCACAGCGCATTTAAGAGATGTTTTTCAAGTACACTGAGACGTATGCAGAGGGCTCTGCATTCTCTCTGTCTGCACAAACCATGCATGTTTGAACTGCCGGTCACTTTGTCAAGGGAAGTTCCTAAATAACATGGAGGGAGGGGGGCAGTGAAGAGCCAATGCTCACTTTCTCTGAGGATCAATCCTGAAAACCAATAACATCATAGTCTTAATTTAAGGCCAATATTACAATCTACGCAAATTCAGAAATGCCCTGTGCTTAGAAGAATGTGTCTGTGGCTCCTCATATAACTTTCTGTGCATGTTTCATTCACTGCAAGAGGAGACTGCTCCTTGTTTAGGTCACATGTTGGAGTGGTTTGCATGCTGAGCCTGGATATCACAAGTGCCTGATTCTGGGGTGAATTTGCACTGTGTATCCAAGGTACAGGTATTTTGGCACAAATGGGAAACGATGAATTCCCATTAAAGAGCAATAAAAGATGTTAAAAGATATCAGTTGTTTTCTGGTAATACGTTTTTTGTAATATCATATTGAGAAATAAATAAAAGTGATTATCTGATTCTATTAGAATCATAGAAACATATGAGTGTATTTGCATCAGAACAGACTGTGCAGTGGCTTTTTTGTGGTGCTTGGTGCACCAGGGTTAGATGAGCTCATGTGGAACCAGACAGTCCAGTCCAGTCCTATCCAGTTCAGTGAATAGTGAAGTGGATGGATCACATGTGCGGACTGTGTTACAGCAGTCTGTACCCCCCACTGTGAATAAAGAGTTACATATTATCACACACCAATCACACTAGGCGCCTTTGCACCTTGAACAGACTGACCTGCTGCCAGTCCTTTGTAAAAAAAGATACCGCTTTGTGCAGCCCAATTAATATCACGTTTTTTGTGTTTCTTATGAAATGCAGATACAAAAAATAAGTTGTCATGTGTAATAAATCTGGAGAGACAAGACAGACACATTAATCCATTTATAAAGATGTATTTGTTTGGCGCATTGACCCTGGCAGTGACAATTGCATAGGGGAGATCCTTTGCTGCTAAAGATTATCTCAGATCCCCGGGGTCAAGCACTGGTGGTGGCTAGAAGCATGGTGTGAATGTGGACTAGGCAGAGCAGGAGCTCAGGGAGGCGCTGGGGAGGCAGTGGGTGTCAAGAGCTTAAGGAAGCGCTGGTTAGTAGGAAGTGGCTGCTTTTAAACTGCCCGCTTTGCTGTGCGATTGGCTTGCCCTGGATGGAGTGAGAGCTGCAGCATGAGGTCGTCCCAGTCTGAATTTACGCTAAAGCTTCGTTACACATCAGTAATCAGTGCTTAGTAGCTACATGGTTCACAGGCAGGAAGATTCTGGCAGCTGTAACTGTAACTACTTTATTAGACCACTAAGAGTGCATATTCAGAATCAGAATCATTTTTATTGCCACGTAAGTAACAGGAGGTCACAGACTAGGAAATTGCTTTGGCTCAGTGCAACAGTCAAAAAGAGATAATAAAAATAAGAATAAAAAACACTTCTAAAG
The DNA here is from genome assembly GCA_964034765.1 of Knipowitschia caucasica. Taxonomy (NCBI): domain Eukaryota; kingdom Metazoa; phylum Chordata; class Actinopteri; order Gobiiformes; family Gobiidae; genus Knipowitschia; species Knipowitschia caucasica. The sequence continues at coordinate 21,074,209 of OZ035825.1, forward strand.
AATAAATTTAAATTTAAAATAGAGTTACAGTTACTATTTACAATATACAAGTGCACATGGTGCACACAATGTAAGGTGACAGCAGTACAGTGCATAATATGGTCCCTTTAAGTTTTTTGTGTGGCTTAAATGAACACAATTATAACATCTTCAAGCATGTGAACTTGAGAGAAAAAAATGAAACATGTTAGTCATGTTCTTTTGCCAAAATTGTGAGTTTAAAGCAGTACAAGCAATCCAAACTATAATGTGAGAGTACTTGGCTGCAACAGTTTATGGCACACATAAGAAATTCTCATCCCCACTGCCCCAAAACGCATGAAATAATGGCATTCAAAACGGTGTTAGTATTAGATAGCAATATGGCCTACGTGCAGGACTGTACAAGGACTCTACAATCATTAATCACTTTTAACAGATTCTAATTTAAATGTTTGAAAAACGGCTTTTGTAACTAAAAGAAAAAATACATGAAAAAATTCTCACTAACAGCTATGAAATATCAGATACAATAATGGACTCACAAAATAAGCAGCAGATTTAAAAAGAAAAGCAAAGCTTTTTGTACTAATCTTTGGGTTTCAAAAACATACTAATTCAAAACTTCTATTCCCTAATGGTGTTTAAAAACGTTTAACTGTGTCTAACACAATGTTCAAATGGCAAATTTAGCAAATTTAACGGAATAACTACTATGAAAAGCCAAATTCCTAAAGCAGTAGCTCCCCTTTAAATCAGAGCAGCAGCTCAGCAGCAGCGAGGGCGGGGGGGTTCCTTTCACACAGACGCGCACACACAGGCAGAAAGATACAGAAGAATAACTTTCAAGATTACTTTGTTAAGCGAATATAACTGATGTTGTTCTTTATACTTTTGTCATCCAAATCTAGAAGTGATCACTTTCCACACTAGTAACAAAAGGCACTCTTTAGTGTTTAACGTTTCCCTTTTTATAATTACTTTTAATTCACCATGGTTTCTCTCAAAGGGACTTTAACCCTGAAGCTTCTTCTCAAAGGGACTTTAACCCCGAGACTTCTCTCAAAGGGACTTTAACCCTGAGACTTTCTCAAAGGGACTTTAACCCCGAGGCTTTCTCAAAGGGACTTTAACCCCGAGACTTTCTCAAAGGGACTTTAACCCCGTCAGGCTTTCTCAAAGGGACTTTAACCCCGAGACTTCTCAAAGGGACTTTAACCCCGTGACTTTCTCAAAGGGACTTTAACCCCGTCAGGTAGCGAACCTGTTTTTAATCTAATCTGATCTATAGATACATGACATTTGGCAGACCTTAAAACAGACCATAATTTAGTTCACTCAATTAGCAGACTTTGAATAAACAGGTGTCCGCTCTTACCTTTTGTCGAACAGGGCCCAGGTACCGTCAAAAGTCCACCAAATATCAGCTTTTCCACGTCCAACCAGGTCTCCAGATCATGAACCAGCGCTCACTAGTACCGGGAACTAGTTTCCATCGGCAGAGACCAATCGCACGTCAAAAATCCCCGGAATGCGGACATGGGAAAACAATTTGAAACGCTAAGTCCAAAAAACAGGACACAAAAAAAATATAGTGAGACAGCGAAAAAGAGTCCCGGAGCCGGTCGCCTCTCCAGCCTGCTGGACCGCTCCCAGGCCCCAGACACTCTCAGCTCTCCCACGCCGAGAAAAAGAAACAAAGCAAACTCCCTCAAAACAATCCAGAGAATGGCACAAACCGAGCCGCGCATTCTCCACCAAATCTGTTAGGATTTAAGCAGACAGAGACGGATCGTGGTGTGCCAAACTCTGGAAGTTTATTTAAGTTTCTCTCAAATTCCACTGGTTTACTCTGTTTCTTTTCCTCAGACAGAATAAAGGCAGTACACAGTTTATATAGTCATTGTCACGTCACACATCGAAAGACATACGTGTCACAAAGAGACAGTCAAATCATAGTCATAACATGGAGTCCTTGTAGAGTCCTTGTACAGTCCTGCACGTAGGCCATATTGCTATCTAATACTAACATGTGGACGTTAGTTATATGCCTTTTTCATTAGACAATCTGTAACAATTCTTCCTTTTATTGTTAAACGTTTCAACAATTCTGAAAGTAGATGTGTAGAAGTAGATAAAGTAGATCTGTTTCTTATGTGTACTGGTCCTGTTCTTCCTAGAGCAGTGGGGCAGTGCGAGGTAGGAGCGATCACGCTCCTCCTCCTCCATACATACACGGCACGTGCTGAAACTTTAATGAGGCCTTAATTGCAGAGTGCGTGTAAAAGTGTGTGTGCATGTGTGTGTCTTACAGGAGAAGACAAAGGAGCTGGCACAGAAGCAAGCTCAGCAGTGAGTGTCCTTTTACTACTATGTGAGAGATCAGCCACATGGAGCTGGGCCCAGGCTACACTTCGGGCGTCCGGGGGACAAGGGCACACAAATCAAATCCATTTAATTTAGATCCTAAAATCACAACGGCCGTGAAGAATTTTCATTTGCCAATATGTAAAATATTTTTTATCTAATAAAAACGAGTACTAGTAGTGGTAGTATTATTACTATTATTACTACTATTAGTAGTAGTGGTAGTAGTAGTAGTACTAGCAGGAGTATTTTGTTTATGTATAAATATAATATAATATACCTATAAAATAATATTATGTTATTTATGGAAAAACAACAGAACAAAATCTTTCTAACATTTCTCAGTAAACAATGTTTTAGTGTTTCACTATAGCGCTGATGCTGCTGTAAACTGATAACTGTTTTAATGTTGGGTTTTAGCATTGTTTGATATCTGATTCGCAATTCTTTTGACACCCTAGTTCACAAAGTAATGCCAATGGCAGAGAATTGGTCCTGTCTGCCCCAACACAAGCTGGGCTGGGTAATGACTATAGAGTGACCTGAGAGTCTGTGGACAATATAAGTGCTATGAAGTGTGCTATAGTAGAGGTAGTTTTTCATGTGTTAGGGGGGGTCTTTCTCATTTTAAATATATAATATTATTTTGTATTACTCAGCACTTTGGCAACAATCTTCATTATTCATCATTTCATTGACAGTAGAAGCAGGAAAGAAAATGTACAATTGGGATTTAGGAAGCTGTCTTCCATCTGTTCCATCCCATCTGCACCGCAATTGTATAGCGCTTTGTGACACTCAGTTTGTGGAAGGCGCTATACAAGATAATTATTACTTCCTTACTTACTTCTGTCTGCAATCAACATAAAAGCTAACCACAATGATGCCAAATCCATTCCTGTCTTTTCAGTATAAAAATTGGCAACATTATCTTTTTTGAGTTTTTAACCATATTAAAACATCATCCATAACAGACCTGTAGTTATTTTTAGATCCATCACACTAATATCAAGAACTTCTGGCACAAACACGTCCCCTCGTCCCTTCCGTCTAAGTGCTCCTGACTAAAGCTTTTACACTTTTAAACCAACGTGTTGCCACCCAAATTTTTTTTTTTTGATATTTCCTGTGAAATTGCAACTGCATGGTTGTATGTTCTGCAATGTTTGATGTTGACAAATATTTAAATTCATCACCTCCTTCTGGTGGGATGCTGAGATCATTTCCGTAACGACTATGCATATTCATCGATATATTCTCTAGTAAAGAAATTATTATTAGAAATAGTCCCATTATCATGTTTAGGGGCAAAAATTATGTCTTCTTTAACTTTATCATTCATGTTATTTGGCTGATCAGGGGCGTACAGTAGCTGGTTCATCATGTGTTTATTATTTCATGTGTGGGGTTTCATGACAGTGTATTGACATGTCCTGTGCTTGTGTGTGTGTGCAGTCAGGACCCCGCCTCCCTGTCCCTGCTAAGTATCTCAGACCTTTTACCAGATCTACAGACCATCTTCTTCTGGATGTCCAACTCCATCGAGATTCTCTACTTCATCCAGCAGCGCACTCCGGCCTACACACACAACATCGAGAACATGCAGGGTAGCACCATCCATATACGCAGGCTTTTTGTTTGAGCTATTTGTATGCTTTAGATAGCCACACTGAGCTGAACGCTGCTGTGATTAAGGAAATGTGTGCGCCATTTTGTGTCTAGGATCCAAGGAGTCGCTGCTATCGGCAACCATCTCCGCCAATGAGGAGGCCATGAGCATCCTGGAGGAGGTCATCATGTACACCTTTCAGCAGTGTGTCTACTATATCACCAAGGTAACACATTTATACTGTAGCACTGGCCACAGGGCATGCTGATTTTGCACATATGGGTTTGGGTTCATTGTATTGGCGTAAATTATCTTCCAAACCGAAAAACATGATGTGAGGGTGTCATGCCTCACAGTAAGAAGGTATTGAAACTGTATATAGTTTGGGGGGTGGGGGTGCTAATAAGCTTTTTGCTTCAGCCCACTCCTTTTGAGCAGAATTAATACTGTTCAAATAAATAAATAAACCGGGATTCGAACCCAGGATCTTCTTGCTGAGATGTGAGAGTGCTATCCACTCAGCCACCGTGCCGCCTGATCATGAATCAAATATTACGTGTTCACACTTGTTGGCCTCGTTCACTTTAACTGGACCAAGTCTTGTTCACTTGGCGGCACGGTGGCTGAGTGGATAGCACTCTCAGCAAGAAGGTCCTGGGTTTGAATCCCGGTCGAAACAAGGACCTTTCTAAGTGGAGTTTGCATGTTCTCCCCGTGTGCTCCGGTTTCGCCTACAACTAAAAACATGCACAATACGTATGAATGTAAATGAGAGAGTGAATGGATGTTGTTGATTGGGGGCTGATGCGCCAGTGCGTTCGGCGATTCGCTTCTGTCATCACCGTGTGTGGAATGATTGGAACAATCTGAACTCTGAACATTGTAAAGCGCTTTGGGTGACCTTGGTCTGTAATATGTGCTATATAAATAAACATTACTTACTTACTGTACTTACTTGGGGGAAACATGCTTCACAGATTTGTGTCAAAAGATGTAATGTGGTTATAATGTGCTGTGGCCAGGCTCTGTACGTGGTGTTGCCGGGCCTGCTGGACTGTAACCCCTTCCCTGTGGACGGCTCAGAGCCCTGTTGGAAAGGAGGAGTGGGCTTTCCGGAGCCAGTGCGCAGAGTCCTACAGGTGAGCTCCAAACTACAACCAACCACACCCAAGAGGGTTTACAATAGTTGATTACACCTGTAATTAACTATCGTATGTGGTACTATACATAAATCCTCTCCAAGACATGCTATTTGTTACAGTCAGTGCTCTAAATGGCCCCAAAAAAGTGCGGGTACTTTTTTTTTTGCCCAGGGGAATGTTTGCATGTTTTTAAAACAAGAGAATGCACATTTTCCATGAAGTTTTATTTAAAACTGTCAACGAACCTTTAGAGATATGCTTGAGCTAGAAAGAGCTACTGAAATAAATTAAAAATGATAAATAGTAGTTAATTAAAGAATGTTGAACAAAAGGTTGTTGACATTAGATCAACACACACACAGTACTTGTATCTAACCAGGAGGACTGGCAGGTTTGACAGTGATTCAGGACATTCTTTTCTTTTATTAAGTCTCGCGTCTTAACATTTACTGTCTATGGTCTGACGACACCAGCCCACAGAGACCATGAGTACACAGATATCGGACTGGTGTTGCCCTACATCAGTTCTCTAGGCCGTACTGTCCTCCACACTTCTCCATAGACCACACATTATCCCTCATTTATGAAACTTGCGCAGAAAAGGGTGTATATTTTGGGTGTATATTCCAAATCCGTAAGAGCCAACGCCGGATTTATGAACGTGTGAGATCCGCACAGATCTGAGCGTACACAGCTGCGGGTGTTGATAAATGCAGCGTGAAAACAAGCGTATTTATAAAAGTCACGCCTATAAATATTCAGAAAACGCTCGTTTCACGCCCAGTTTTTATGACAGGTCAGCATGGAAGTCGGCCAAGAAGACTGTTGGAAGCCTCAAAAAGCCTTTGCCACGCACTCCTGAGTTTATTCACGTTTGTTTGTATTATAGCGTAAATATACGTTATAATATACACGCATTTTTTCCCTATTGTCTAGACCACATGTGTCAAAGTCAAGGCCCGCGGGCCAAATCCGGCCCGCGAATGCATTTTACATGGCCCGTTGCTTGCCATTGACGCACTATTACGTCAATTGCGTTTTCCGCTATTTTCATGTTCCCAGATGTCTATTATATCTAATATGTATGGGGATAAGCTTGAGAGCATATTGAATCAAGCCAGCAGGTGGCAGCAGCGCTCTCTGAATGGTTTGAAAACAGCTAGATGCACTTGTTGTGCCTCTTTTTTCTCAACTTTTTGGTGATTTCAGTAAAACTTCCCTCTACTCAACTGGGGATTACAAGCTAGAAACAAAATTCTTTTTGTTGATGAAAGTAGACAGTCTATTCTTTCAGAATCTGGTTTCGGATTTCAGATAGTCATAGTACACAATATTCTGTGGTTCTTGAAAAATCTATAAAAATCATCAGAAACTGCTGGCAATATGGGAGTACCTGTTCTGAAATAGGCTGGCAGACAATGAGTTAATAAACATTGAACCAGTCCGGCCCTCGGCTCGCAGCAAATTTGTGTTTTTGGCCCTCTGATGTATTTGACTTTGACATGCCTGGTCTAGACCCACTGCAGAACTCATCTTTCTTCAACTTTAGAAGTAAATAAATAAATAAATAATGAATGAATGAATGTTAATATCTCGGCCTCAGCGGTGGCTCTCATCATTAAAGTGGTTCTCACCCCCGCTCCTCGGAGCTTATGTCACTCACATTTCCTGTTCAAATCTTCCTCTAAATGGGTGTAGCCTGGAGGACTAAAGGGGGCGTGAACGAGACTGGGCCGTTTACATTGCTCTGGGCGGGGGGCTGCTGACGTCAGGTCCAACTTGCAGACGTCAGGTCCAACTTCTGTGCCAGTGTTGGCGCCAGATTCAAAATTCAAATGTAGTAATACAGGTCGCCAGCAGATGGCGCCTCACAGACGGTTTTAGGCAGAAAGTCTAACTTTCAACTAATTTGCACCAAAGTGACAAGATTATGACCAGGATATGTAGACAACACTATTGGACACTCATTTATACCGTTTATCAGCAAAAAAAGTGATATGCTTAAAAGCAATCTCTGGGAGAGAGAAAGATACGTATAACCACATTTGAGCAGTGATGCGGTGGGACCTCTCCTGGCACCTGCTGCGCACTGACCCAGAGCCACTGCCCGACTCGGGCAGTGGCTCTGGGGTATAATTTTGCCAGACTGGGATAATGTTTATTGTTGTCCAAATCTTGATGCCTGTTTTGGCGAGTTGTGATGAAGGTTGAGATGGGTGTAAAATTTACACCACCTCCTATTATATTTTGTTCATACCTGTAGGGTAATAATATTACAGTAAGCTATAAATTTAGTAGTGTGGAGCGGCTAGTCTCCGGATCAGAAACTCGCCGTTCCCCCAATGGATCTGTCTTATTTATTTTGGGCACCAGTAGACGTTTGAGGGTCTACGACAGACCCAGGGTATTTGCCTCGATACCAGTATCACAAATCTGAAGGTAGTGAATGCGTAAATCGGCCAGGGATGTTCCGAAATCTAACAACACGACTCTGATAGGATTGAGTTAAAGAAAAGGGGTTTTATTGATTACAAAAATGAAGGTAAAAATATAACGAAGGGAATTTCTGGTCACATTAAAACGTGGTATAAAAAAATAAAAATTAAAAAGTGGTATACATTTCATTCAAATCACACATTTAACAAAGAACAGTCTTACTTTGTAGGAGCGTAGAGGATGGAGAAAGGATTTGGGTTGGGGAATCAGCCCACGTGGTTTCTTTGTCTGGGCAGGCGGGAGGTACGAAGCCAGCGAGTCTGGTCCAGCTGCTGATCCACGCGTATACAGCCCAGTCCGGAATGGGTTGCGTGCGTAGAGTCCAGAGCCAGGGAAAGAGGCTGGTGATGGAACAGTTCATAAGGTCCCGAGCCAGAGGAGAGGGTTGTGTTGCGGAGTAGAAGGCCCGATGCGTGCAGGCGCGGCCGTAGTAGGAGACACGTGCCGCGAGACGCAGAACGGCAGGGAGGCTGAAATAGTGATTTCAAGAGAAGACAAGAGATCGTTCTATTGCATTGTGCGTGTTTATATTGACTTCCCAGGGGCGGCGTGTCCATGCCGTCCTCCCCTCTGTGGACAAACCCCTTCACAACAGACATTTTGCAAAGGAAACACACAGGATTGATGCAAATGATCATAACACATGTACAAACACACACCGCATTTCATTACTTGACATTGATACACACATGTGGGGCACAATGCAGATTATTGGAGTACTGGACCCAGGGGGCACCATCACACCCGTCCCGGGTGTGATGGTGTCCATTGTTCACTAGGGGGCGCCAGAACGCCGCGGGTGAGTCTTTGATTGTCCGGGGACAGGGGTCCCGGGAGTGAGAGCAGGGTTGTGATCTTTGATCTCTACAGGCAGGCAGAGACAGAGGTGCTTATCCCCGTGGTGACTTTATTGCTCTGTTTGACATCTGTAATCCCCATGATCAATGGTAGTCCTCCGGCCGACCTCGCTGTTCCTTTGAAGCCGCAGTGGGATGTCTCCCTCCTTTTGGTCGAATGTGTACACAGTCCAGGGCCTGGCTCTGTTTTCCGGCCCTGCCCCTTATTTAACCTTACATACCGTACGCCCACCTCGAGATTGATAAATGCCGTAAAGTGTAAATTTTTTGCGTACGCCACATTTACACCCTGATTTGGCCGTACGCAAGTTTCATAAATGAGGGCCAGTGAGAGCATCAGTATAGTTTAGGGGTCTCCAACCTGTAGCTTGGTACAGTAGCTACCAGTAGCTTGCCAGCCCCTTTCAGGTTCAAGGATTTAGAATTTAACACATGATCTTGAATGATTCACTTTTGAATCATTACATCTATTATAAGTATAAGTATAGGGCTATACAGTATTTTGGTATTTTTTACATCTGTTTGTTTTGCCGTAATTATTACATAGAGGTTTATTATGACCGCAAAAAATAATAGCTCTTTGCCTCTTCTATTGTATGAAAGTAGCTCTCCGATTAAAAATAAACCCCTGGTGTAGTCAATGTGTCTCTGCACTTGGCCTGTGTGAGGAGAGCCTGAGAGCCGCTCGTCACTCGCTGCACCGCAAGTGACCAGCACCCGCGAGCACCACTTTGAGTTGTTTAAAGCGGTAAAAGTGAGGCATGCGCCTTTCGCTCGTAAAACTTATACTAAACTAAGTAGCAAGCGTGCAATGTGAAGCAGCGGAACATCTGAAGTATTAAATGTGCAAATGAGTGTATCAGTCATGGACTAAGTTCCTGTACGGCAAAAGCACGTTCTTGGCGCACATGGAGAGGTAGCGGTACGCTCAAGAGCTATTTTTGGCCCACTTAAAGCACTGGTTGCAGTCAGATAAGTTGCAATGTGCACTTTTGAAGGGACACTCATTGTTTTTGCTCTTAGTTAAGCTTATTGCAAATGCTCCAGTGTCTATGTCCTGTATGATTAACATACAATTTGATTGTGTTAACGTAAACATTGTGGCTCCATATCCTTTGTATTTGTAATGAATAATAAACCATCATGATATTTTGTACCAATATAATCAAAATCGAACATACTGTACCGTAACAACACTAAAAGAAGCTATACCCGATTTATTTTCTAATGATATTACTACATACAAGTTGTATATCCGTAATATAATTGAAGACTTGAGCTCATTGATTCAGCTTGTGTATGAATTCAGGCTGTATAAAGTGCTGAGTACAGACTTAGCGTGAGGCTCGCTCTCCTCCGCTCACAGAATGAGGAGCGGCGCTGTTACAAACAGGCTGCGTCCTCTAGCCTCTACAGCGCTGCTAAACACAGTAGCATGTTAGCAGAATTGTCAATAACTCCTCTTGCTGTAACTGCATACACAACAAAACAGCCCAAACGACGCAACAGTGAGGAAAAGAAGAGGGAACTAAAGCAAAAAACTGGTGCGGGACCACCTTGGACTACATTTGGTCGCAAAACTAGCGGTAATCTTTCAGTTATATATTTTGTCAGCAGTGCGTTGCTTTAGTACCATTTCATCAGTGATTCTTGTACAGCTTACAAGAAGTTGCGCTAATGTTTGCATACGCAAATAAAACTAGATGGCTCCGTGGGATGAGAGCGTACGGGAAATGAGAAGCCTGTGAGCGAGTTGGGGGGCAGTGCTAAACATTCAAACTCAATCAATCAATCAATCAAATTTTATTTATAAAGCGCTTTTCATAACTGAAAGAAACCTTGCAGAAATGGGTATATCTCCTTAAACTGAAAGAAAGCAAAAAAGACAAAACAAAACAAACTATAAAAACTAGGGCTGTCAAACGATTACAATTTGTTAGTTGATTAATCGCACAGAAATGGTGAGTTAACTCACGATTAATCGCATTTTTAACATTCTATTTCAAATCCACTCCAATTGAAGTTAAATGAGATCATCAAATATAATGACACATTGTCATTCATACCAAATGTACTTAAATCTGTTAGATTTGCTCACAACCTTTTGCTTTTGGGCACAAACAAAATGAGATGTTAATGAAATGGGGAAATTTACATACCCCAGCTTTAATTCGGCGTTTCAGTTTAGTTTAGTTTCAGGAGGAGACAGGACACTTCCGCGGTGTATTTGCGAGCACAGGTTACGCAAAGGTTGCAAAGACACGAACACAACATGCAGACAATAGTTCTGTGGTGTGTAGGGTCGTATATGACCATGTTACCGCGGCGCCATTCACTCACAGCCGCTCACAGCCGTGTTGTTGTTAGCGGCTCACAGCCAGAGCGGCCGCGGAGGAGGCGGACTTCAGTTCATAGCAAACAACAGCCCCGCGTATTCTTTTAAAACATGAATTCCCAGAGGGCCTACCTGCTCTGATGCATCTCACACGCAGCATTCTGAGTGATATTATGGATAAATGGGCGGGTCATTCGGACATGCGTTAATTTTTTTTTAACGCGTTAATGAAAAATTTGATTAGCGTGAGTTAACGCGATAATTTTGACAGCCCTAATAAAAACATCATGTGGCTTATTATTTCATCCATGTGTTTTGCTCACAGGTGTTTCAGAGTTCCCAGGAGCTGCTGCAGGGATACCATGTCCACCCAGAGATCCAGGCTCAGATGTTCGCCTACCTCTTCTTCTTCTCCAATGTGTCCCTGTTTAACCAGCTCATGGACAAAGGTAGTGTGTATGTGTATATGTATATATGTGTGTATGTGTGTATGTGCGCGTGTGTGTGCGTGCGCGTGCGTGTGTGTGTCCTGGTGTCCTTGTCAGCATTTTGACGGGGACTAAGCCTCACTCAACACTGTCCTCATTGCCCTTTCTGTAGCCACCCCTCCCCTCGTCTCCTTCCATCCATCTGGCCGTTCTGGGTGAGACACGAAAACGGAGGGGGGTGGAGAGGACAGAGGAAGGGTAAAGTCAAGGTTAGAGGGGCTGGGCTCTCTACTGTAAGGAAGACCATCTTCATAAAATAAAATAGTATTAACTAACTCTAGTGATTAGTTAGATTAATCACATTAATGTCATAGTTAACTTGCGATTAATCACAATGAATTGCATATTTTTCCATGTTCTATAAGGGAATGGATGAAGCTTATATTACCACAGTAGGACATAAACCATTCACATCTGTGTCAAAATGAAACTCCTCTATCAAAACTCAAATTCTACTATCAAAACTCAAACTCTAAACAAACTAGACAAACAACCATTTGTCAAAATGAAACTCTGAGGACATAATGATACACACTTGCATCATGTGAACACACTTTCAGATCGGAGGCAACACACTACAGTACTTTATATAAAACACAACCGTCACTGTTCTTTTCACTGGTTATTTTGTTTATTAGTTAGATTTCTGTGAAGCTCAATGGAACTGTTTTTGTTCTCAAAGAGAGTTTATCAGCAATCATGACAGCACTGAAAGGTTACAAATAATATCAACGCCATACTGTACATCACAGTACTACAGTATACTTTACTGCATTTGATTTTGATTTATTTAGGGAAAACGCTTTGAGATGCAGCATCTCATTTTTGAGAGGGTCCCATGAACATAAAACAAACACAATACATGTAATACAGCACAATACAAACAATTAACATTTATACATTTAACACACACAGGACAGGTTTGCTCCTTCAGATCCCACTCCACCTCCTACTGTAATAACACATTCAAAAAACATATACATCATTACTGTATACAATATAGTCAAATACAGGCCATACATACTGTAGATACATAGATAGATAGATAGATACTTTATTGATCCCCATAGGAGAAATTCAAGTGTCCAGTAGCGGCAAAAATAAAAATAAAATTGATCATTCTGAAAACATAATAATAGTAATAATCACAGCCCTTCAGGTCACAGCAGCAGAGGTGGAGTAGCCTCTGGGTGTAGCAGGACGGGTCACAGCAGCACAGATGGAGTAGCCTCTGGGTGGAGCAGGACAGGTCACAGCAGCACAGATGGAGTAGCCTCTGGGTGGAGCAGGACAGGTCGCAGCAGCACAGATGGAGCAGCCTCTGGGTGGAGCAGGACGGGTCGCAGTAGCACAGATTGAGTAGCCTCTGGGTGGAGCCGGACTGGTCAGAGCAGCATAGACTGAGTAGCCTCTGGATGGAGCAGGACGGGTCACACAAAACAACAACTGTTTTAGTGCTACTTAGGACTTGCAGCCGTTTCCAGGCGCATCTTTCAACAACAAACAAAAACAAAAAATTCATTTTTAAAAAATGTTTTACTGTCCGGGAAAATGTTGTAGTCTTCAGATGAGGTAAAATACCTTGGTCACTACATCACCAGTGACCTTTCTGATGACAAGGACATGCACAGGCAGCTGTGTCAGTTATATGGCCAATCTAATATGCTGCCACGTAAGTTTAGCTGTGCTCTCCTGAGGTAAAGGTAACTTTATTTAAATCTTACTGCTCACCTTTGGAAGAGTTTTAAAAAGTCCAGTTTGCAGAAACTCACTGTGGCCTATAACAACTCCTTGAGGCTGCTGCAAGTGATATGTTTGCCTACTGTGGTGTCCGCTCTTGTTCTGCATCTCTTCGTAATGTACAGTTCAGATTCATGTGTCGTCTGAGGAACTCTAAAAATGCAATTGTTAAGACTCGGGTCAGCCCCGAGTTCTGCTCACTGCTGTTCACCTCCAAATTATGGACTTGTTCTCTTTTTTGTTTTGTTTTCCTGTATATATTTCTTTTTCAATATGCAATATATTGTGTGTATTGGATATTTTCTTTTAACTATGGACCGTTTTGTATTGTGTCCTTAATGAAGATTATTAATAATAATAATAATAACAGTACATGTTACAGTTTTTCCTATTGCTTGAACACTATAGACACATACTTAGACCAAAGTTACAGAATCTGAAGCTTTTGTACTATAGACCTAAAACACAGTCTAACCATTCCTTAAACAAAAGTACTGCTTTGCACTTTACTTTCATTTCTGCAACACACTTGCTCCTTCTGCAACATACTTTCTATTTCTGCAACACACTTTCTCCAGCTCACGACACATTGTATCATACATAAGACACTTTGTTCATAAATGCTATTCTGTGTAACAGTTTTTCTCTATTGCTTAAACACATTTCACGATACTGCCCTCACTTTTCACAAAACTCTAAACACAAAGCACTTTTTTAAAGCTACGGACACACAACCTCACAGTGCTTTTTCAAAACACTACACCAAAACAGTTGCTCATATGCTTAAAAGCAAACTAACTCCACAGTTCTGCCCAAGGCCTGCAAAAATGTAAACACTACTGAGCATGATTAACCACATTACCAAAACAATTGAAAACACAATTATCAGAGTGTTAGACTGTTCTTTTTACAGTTTCACAACTGCCAGGATATATTTGAGCAACCCTTATTTAATCAAATATATGTATTGGACATTTACTATAGTAACATAATGCAAACAATGCAGTTATATCATGGAGTACTGTAAACTCCATGGAGGATCCATTACACATAATAGATACTAAAGTACAGTAAACAATTGAAAACAATTGAAAACACAATGTTAAGGGTGTGATATCAGTTGCTCTTATTTCATCTGTAATGAAAATGCTCTGTCTTACTCACCGTCCTTTTCCTCTCCCTCCTTGACCTGCATCATTGGGGAAACACATTTATTCAAAATACCAAACACATTGTGTGATTACAGTTTTTCTCTATTTCTACAACTGCTTCCGATCTGAAAGTGTGTTCACATGATTCAAGTGTGTATCATTATGTCCTCAGTGTTTCATTTTGACACAGATGTGAATGGTTTATGTCCCAGTGTTGTGTGAGGTTATATTGTGTGCAGGGTTTTGGGACAATGAGCAAAATTTTGAAATATGTTCAAGCAATAGGAAAAAACAGTAATACTGCAGTTACAGTCGAGAGTTGGAGACATGTTTCCATCTGAAGATCCTGATAATGGAGCTGAGGCTGGACTCTCTGCTTCCCTGATTGTGAGGCCATGATGAATCACATGATCCACCAAAATGCTTTAATGTCCTTAGAAAAACTTCAACCACGTCCTCCTCATATTGCTCCTTGTCTTCCTCTTCTTCTACCTCTTGCTTTTCCTTCCTTCATACTTGCAAAGTTCTGAAAATGGCTAAACTAAGGCCTGTTTATGCCTGATGTTCTCAATCACTACTTGTGGTATTGCTTTTCACAGTGTATATAACTATTGAACATGGTAAAATGACTGAATTACTCTTTTGTTTATGTTTTACTTCGGGTCAGTTAGATGGGTTTTTACAGTGTATTTGACTCGTGCAGTGGAAATAACTATAGCTTGGGACATGGAACACCTCCCCAGAAGGCATCCAAAACAGATGCCCGAGCAACCTCATTTGGCTTCTCTCTGGTATCTGTCGCCATTTCACACTGCAGACCTGCGTTTTTGGACCCACATTCAAATGCTGAGTTGACCTGTGTCAGCAGTAAGAACACGAGGCAGGTTTTTTAAACCTGAGTTAAAAGATGGTTAGACTGAGGCACCCTCAGTGCAAGAAGGAGTGGGAGAAGTACCGCAGGGCCTTCATCCCCACCACTGTCAGACTGTACAATAAGTCACTTTATGCCACTAATGACCTGAACTAGGACTGCAAAATCAGCACTGCTATAGCCACTTTTATTGTACATAATATATCCTGCACAGACTATATTTTTTTTACCTTTAACAGTAAACATGTTTAAACACTTAATGTCTTTTTGCACAATCTGAGTGATACTACCTATGCTGAATGTGATATGTAAATTGCGCCATTGTGAGATCAAGAAAGTTTATCTTATGTTATCTTAAAAGGTGTTGGCAGTCAATGCGCTGTGTACAGGACCAGAGTAAATTGTGTTTGAATTTAAAAGTAGTCCATTATGAGTAGTGTTGTATTTAAAATGTTATGTACCTGCGCTTGTCAGTGCCAGCAGATTTCAAATGTTGATAGGGTATTTGCTCATGTCACGGCTGCTCACACTGCATTCTAAAGCCAATTTTAGGTCTACCTATATATACTGCAAAATCATGTTTCAAATTCCAAATGACTAAAAATGTAGACGGTGACAGGAGGAAATATTGAATATAGTGAATATATGTCTTTGGGCCTATATATGCAGGAATCATTTTGTGATGAAATAGGGGTCATTCATGTTCATTACATACACACTTATTTTCATCCATCCATCCATTTTCTACCCTTTAATCCATTTCTGGGTCAGGGGGGTGGCAGTCAGAGAGGCCACCCAAGTCTCATAGCACCAGCCCCTCACTGACCCTCTGCAGGTGGTGAGTCCACAGGAGGACGGCTGCTCTCTGAGTGTGAGCATAGCCTTGATCTTTCAGTGGGGGCTTTGGGCAAAGTGGGGTTAAGTGTCTTGCCCAAGGACACAACGACAGCAGTCATCAGTGGGAGTCAGCAGTCATCAGTGAGTCATCAGTTGGAGTCACACACTCATTTTAATATCCTTTATTCTAAATAATTTAACCAGTGAGGCTTTTTATTGATAGAACACAGCTCGACAAAAAGTGGTGACCTCTGCATATGTGGTGGATTTGTTCATTCTTAGTTTTTTGTTTCCACGTTTTTTTCCTTTGACTCGTAGCGAAGCAGAGAATCACTGATTCAAATGCACATATACAGCAGTTTCAAATCGTTTCACTCTGACTCTTCATCACAAAGTGTTGGTTTCAGCCCCCCGAAGCTGACCATTGCATCATGGACCCTATAGTTCCAATTAGTGGCATTTATAAAGCTTGTACTGAGACCCTCCTGTAAACTCTGGAGAGCCTGCTTATCCAAAATACAACTCAAAGGGAGGTCTATAGGAAAATAAAAGTGAAAGAATAAAAGGCTTCTATCTACTTTGTGCAGCAGAATTGTGCACCTGTGGGCGAACAGGACCAAGCTTCTTTCGCACCTCCTAGGCTTATTTCAACAATATGAGTTACTATTAAAGCTTTATCTTAGTATTTTTACCAGCCATTTTATAGAAAAAAGAAAATGGGTTATGATCCAGGGGCACTTGTCATCTCGATTAAATGCTTTAGAGTGCTATTATTGGTGACGAGTCAATATGACCTCTGTGCAATACTGCAAATCAATTGTGATTTTGGTGACATGTTCAGCTCAACAGTTGCTAAGACAGGAAGCCTTTTAAAATCCTGAATAAAACAGATGACCTTTACCCAAAACAGCTGACTAAACCACAGTCTGTCAACACAATTGCTCCTGTCGCCTTTACCTTGCATCCCATTCACACACAGGTACCGTTTTCACTCACTCCATATGTCTTCATTAGCCGGAGCAGACAGCACAGATCAAATCCCTGCTCCCTGAGTGGACTTGCGATGCTTGTGTCTGGGTTGTGGCGCGGGCCGTATTGATAATGGTACCTCCCTCTTCCCCTCTCCGGGTGTCTATGGTAACGGGGAAAGTGAGGGTTAGCAGGTAAGCGCTGACGTAGCATCCCAGCACACGCACTGCCAGCCAAGCACATACTCTCACCAGCTTCACATTTGATGGTTGGACAAGATCACAATGGGTTTATACCAGGCTTCAGTCAAGTGCAAATTGATGTCCTAGTTAGGTAGGACAGTCAGGTAGTCACATACTATGCACTTCAGCACTTTTGACCATTGCATTTCTTATTGCTAAGGAATTTGTGTTAGTATTATTAAATCAGGCTTTGGGTTTCTCAGCCTGTATGTGGCTACAATCACCTCCACATTCATATTGCTTAATAGATTGTAAATTCTATTTATTTTCAATTCAATTTAATTTATTTTTCCATAGCCATAACTCCCAACAGTAGTTATCTCGGAGCAATTTACAAAACCGTTGAATTCGGCAACACAGATCAGAGAATCAAACCGTTAAAACACAGGAAATGCAATGATTAAAAAAAATACAGGGCATTGTCACAATGGTTTTCACAAACCATTGGAGTTTGCATGGTCTCCCCAGGTCTGCGTAGGTTTCCTCCGAGTACTCCGGTTTCCCCTACCACTAATAATATGTACAATAGGTCTGGCATGCGCCTCCTGTTCGGCGACCCCGCTCCCATCTCTGTGTGGAGTGAGAGGACAAATGCCCAAAAAAATAACAATTGTAAACCACTTTGAGACTCTGGTCTGTGAAAGGCGGTATATAAATAAAGATTACTTACTTTCTTACTTACTTACTAGAGCTGCCTTATTGGAGATGAACTTTACACAAAAAGCCGCAAGCTTGACTCTGTCAGCATCAAAGTACGCCTGCTACTTCAGGCGCGCTAGGACTTCTGGTCCGAAGACCCCTGCGTCTGAAAACTAGAGAATGTGCGTCTGGTGAGCGAGGCTTCAGCGTTTCAGCGTTGGCGGTCTGAAAGCAGCATTAGCTTGTCCTTTTCCTTTTCTCTTCCTGTTTACACTAAGCTACTGTGCGCCAACCAGCTCAATCATAAATCTCTGCAATTAATTGAGGGTCAATGTGTACAAGTGTGAGATGTGTCTTTCTCCCATGTGCAGTAGCTTAGTGGTTAACGTGTGTGTGTGTGTTTGTGTGTGGGCCCCTTGGGGTAAACAGTGTGAGCTCTGAGAATGTGAATGAAAAGCGTGGCAAGTGTATTTTTTGTCAAGTGTATTCACCATACCATAAATCAATGCTGCATGCATGTAACTAGAAACGACTACAAACACACCTCTGTGTCACTTTTCTACACGGACAAAATGTGGGTTCGAAGGATGTGGAGATAAGGAGAGGTGCTGCAGCTCACACAAAGAAATACTGGGTGAGATTAATCAAAGAGTCAATTTATTTTGATGCTTTTGAAGAAAAACTAAACTAACACGTCATGCGGTTCTGAAGACTTTGGGAACAAGTTGGCTTAAGTTAGCAATAGCTTTTGACAGCTAACCACAATGGGCTCTATCCTGTCGGCGGTGACAGTAAAAGCATCTGCAAGTATGATGGAGAAACCTTGAACTGACTGATAAGAGTCTCGCACACAAATACACAAACATATTTACATGAGCTTTTGCTTTGCTTCATTACATAAACACAAAAATGAACACGGTACAAATCCACCATAGTTCACCACACGTGTCCTTACAAGTGTGGGGTCCTAGATTAGGTTACGCTCAGACTTAAGCCTCTTAGGGCCGTGGCAGAGGGGAGACATATGGTAAAATTTGGGACCATTATGGATGCTCTGGTAGTGACTTAGATATAAGCCCCCAAAATCTCTCAGCCGATTGCCAGGTTTGACCTTTGGTGACCCATCGGCAACAGACATGTTGTATTAAAAACATAACTTAGTAAATGTACTCCAAGACCCGGCGACCCAAGACCCATTCAAAGCTCATCGACGTATGGAACACAAAGGCCAAAACATTAGCAGGGGTGAAGCATTTCAGCTACCTCTGCTCCTGGATGACAAGTGACAATCAAATCCCCATTAAATCTTTGCGAGAGCTGGAGGTTCTCTTACAGCTGAGGATGAGTCACTTTTGTAAATGTTGAGGTAAATAGGGACCTTTCCTGGGTAGCCCTGGTGAATTTAGTTTGTAGTGGCATGTAGGTAGCCTGGCTCTTGCCAGACCCTTGCAGTTTGCTGAGGTTCACACAAGGGTCTGGTGGGATTTCTCGATAAGGTATGTATTTCAGAAAGCAGGGCTTTGAAAAAAATTGTTGACTCACATTGACGCGCACGAGTAAGCACACAACTCCCATGGGTTGCCTGCCTAAGACCCGCAAAAATGCCCCAAAAAAAAAAAAACACCCAGAATTATTTTTGGTGAAAAAAATAATGCATTCAACTTAGACAATCATGATTCTGTGTATTATCTTTTTGTCTATTTATTTCCTACTACCCGCTTGGACCAAAAGTATGCGGGAAACCACCCAACCTGGCAACCTTGCTTAGTGTAGTTTTTGACAGCAGTTAAACCAGTACTTAAACCAAACTATACACAAAAAATGTACCCTTAAAACCCACATATAACTACATGGAACCATCAAAATCTTGCTTCATAATAATAATAATAATCTTTATTTGGATAGCACTTTTAAAAACAATGTTTACAAAGCGCTGCACAGTCAGCATGATAAACAATAAAACAGTCATAATGCAAAGTCAAAATAATTAGAAAACAAAAGATACAGGAAAATAAAGCAGACAGAGCAAAACACAAGAAGAGAGACACAACAAAGACAAAGCAGACATTAAAATACAGAATGGGAAGTTTAAAACTAAAAGTTAAAAGCTGTTTGATAAAAGTGGGTTTGGAGTGATTTAAAAGAGGATACTGATGGTGCTAGCCTTATCTCCTCGGGCAGGTCGTTCCAAAGCCGAGGAGCCCGGACAGAGAAGGCTCGGTCACCTTTCGTCCGGAGCCTCGACCTTGGAACGGTCAACAGGGACCTGCCCGAGGATCTGAGGCTGTGGGGGGGCTTGTAGGGGGTTATAAGTTCAGAAATATAACTGGGTGCCAGACCTGAAAGAACTTTTAAAGTAATCAGTAAAATCTTAAAATCAATTCTCAAACGCACAGGCAACCAGTGGAGAGACGCTAAAACAGGGGTGATGTGCTCCCTTCTGTTAAAACCAGTGAGTAGTCTGGCTAATGTGTTCTGAACCAGTTGGAGGCGGGAGAGGGATTTAGCGTCGAGATTGGAGAGGAGGGAGTTGCAGTAGTCGAGGCGGGAGAAGATGAGGGCGTTGACAACTTTATGGAGATCGGGAGGAGAGAGGATGTTTTTAATCTTTGAGATGGTGCGGAGGTGATAGAAGTGGGATTGGGTGTTTTTTTTTTTGTGGGAGCAGAAGATGAGGGGTGAATCAAAAATGACACCGAGGTTACGGGCGGAGGGAGTGATGTTTGAAGAGAGGGGGCCAAGGTGGGTTTGGATGTGGGATATTGATGGAGGCGGGTTGATGCTTCATATTGCATTAAAGGAGCTATACCCGTTTCTGCAAGGTTTTAATGTTTAGCACCGCCCCCCAACTCGCTCACAAGTCTCTCATTTCCCCTACGCTCTCATCCCATGGAGCCACCTAGTTTTGTTTGCAATCTGATACATATGCAAACATTAGCATTAGCGCAAATTCTTGTAAGCTGTACAACAACACCTGATTAAATGGTACAAGAGCAACGCACTGCTAACACAATATATAAGATAAGATAAGATGTGCTTTATTTATCTCACAGAGGAGAAATTTACATGTCACATTTGGCATGGATAGAACACTCAGATTAACAGATCAATTGCTGGGCACACCCGCACAGACGCATTAAGCGCTTCAGCGATCGTCGATCCTCTCCTTGACGCTCAAGACCTTAACGTAATATTGATCGATTTTGATAAAAAATCGAAATCGTGACACCCATCTTGTTTTTCCACTTTGTATCAGCTTACGCATGAAGTTACTGTGAGAATTCTGCTTTACCATAACATTGCAATAATAATGGATTACTGTAGGTCATTGTGGATTTTCTGAATGTTCAAGCTGGAATCCCTAAAGGACACTATGTAATACGTATCCCTGATTTAGTACTCATAATGCCGCATTAGCATTCAATTATAAAAATGTTGTGAAATTCAATGTTTTTGAGTTTGCTGTGATCCATTCTGAATTTTTATGTGTTTGTTTTACTGTCAGTGCATGTTGATGTTGCATACAAGACAGAGAACACAGGGTATGTACATTGCTTTCCTTTAATGTAATTAGCAAATGATGACAGTCTGGTCTCAAGGGGTCAAGAGGTAAAGCCGGTGTGTTGGTCCAAAAATAATCAGATAAAAAGGCCGTACAACACCAGATCTTCTGATATTTATCTATGAGCTCACCACAGCATGAAGTTTCTTCAAACAATCAGATTAGGGCTCAACCAACACCAAATCTGTAGGCAAGGAAATTATTACACAAGGCAACTGAAACTTTGATTCTACACAGGAAAGGAAATAGTAAATCATAATACTTAAAAAACATAAGTCACAGTAAATGGTATTATATCTGTATCCACACAGAAACATACAGAACTATTTCCCATTGCCTTGTTTTTGTCATGGTTTAGCCCAATCAAGTCTTGTTGACTGGTGATGACATGTGAAGTGTCTTTTGTGTCCAAAAAAGCGCTGATGCATTATTTTGTATTATTATGTTGTTTTGTTGTAAATTCATAATTCATAATGTGTTGTGCAGGCCCATCCCGCGGGTGGTTCCAGAGGTCCAAAGTGCTTCAGATCCAGGCCTGCTTGAGGATGCTCATGGAGTGGGCCAGTCGCTCCAAACTAGGGCATCTGGCCGACAAGTTCTTCACCAAACTCAACAGTGCTGTGTCCGTGCTGGCCACCGCCCCCCAGCAGCTCACACAGGTAAAGCAATCTATTTTTCCTTTTACTCTGAATTTCTACAGTTTGATGGCACAAGGAGATCTCGTTTCGATCTACCAGACTCAATTGAACTTTATGTGTAAACATACTGCTGCTAACAAGTACAGATGCTAACATATAAAAACATATTGCTTCCACTAGAATACACAGTATTCCCTCTTATTTTGCCAAATGTAAAATTTTGATTCTTCTTTATTATGTTCAAGATAGGGATTTTATACTTGTTCTTTGATGCTCGAGTTGGACTTTTTGTTTTATTTTAATTAGTATAGCTATTGTTCACTTATCTTTTGCTGTGTGCTCCTCATTCTTGTTCTGTAACTTGTGATGCAACACTGAAATTTCCCCACTGTTTCAAGAAAAAAGTATCTCTTAATCTTAATCAATACGTTAAATTGATGGCAAATAAATGAATCTGAATCTGAATCTGAATCAGGGGCAAATCTGTTTTTAACTGTTCTACTATTCATAGAATAAAACTTTCTGAGAACTTCTGGAAACTCTCTGAAACAATGTTATTCCATGATAGATTCTCACCATAATTACAGACTAATGCCGCTTTTCCACAGTAACGGTACGGTACGGCAAGGCGCGGCTATTTTGCATTTCCACTAGGGTTGGGCTTGGGATCTTTTTCATACCACCTCGACTGTGGTTCCATCCGCGCCGAAGCAATACCATGAGGTGACGTCAGCCGACTGCCTTGCACTGATTGGTCAACGAGTGTCGTCACTGGAAGCGACGTCCAACCCTTTGGGAAAACCAACCCAACCCCGCCATCTTTAAAACCGGCTGCTCTGCTTCAATACATCCTCCTATGGATCTATTTTAATAACGTCCTCCTCACTCCAGAGAAATGGAATCGCACAGAAAGCCCCAAAAGTCAGCATCCTGGTCGGTGGACGAGTTCCACACGTTACTCTCTTTAGGCCGAAGAAAGAATTCAAAGGCAGCTCGAGGCTCAACACGGAACAAGGTTTTCAGGGAGATCACCCAGCTCTGGATTTGTGACTAGTCTGTGGTAATCCTGGAAATAACTGGTTAGCTACGTATCGCTACGTTGGCCCAAAGCTCTCACTGAAATGTACAGTACTTAGTTATTTAAATGACATGTATATTGTAAATCTAAGTTATGTATTGAACTCGGGATTAAAGACATTTTATTTCAAATGACAAAAAATGATGCATCAGACCAATGTTACGCGTTGTGCATAAACTACGTGGTTTGACAACCCCTCCCACGCTGAAGAGATACTTGGAGGTACCATTTTTAATGGAAAAGCACCCACACTACGCCGTGCCGTGCCGTGCCGTGCCGTGCCGTGCCGTGCCATGCCGTGCCGTGACTATGGAAAAGCGGCATAAGAGGATACAAAATTAGAGTGTGTGTCTTTGCGTGTGTATGTGTGTGTGTTGTAGAATGAGTGAGAGGGGTTGGAGCCTAGTGTTTAAAAATGTATAGCCAAATAATATATAGCTTTTCATTTTGTATCTTGTTTTTATTGTCTTAAATTGCATGAAAGATAAGCTTGAAATAAATAACCTAAAAGAACCTTCCACAGACACATAAAATATTCCTCCATATTGATAAATGCGTTTGCCCATTGCGGTAACATGTTGCGGTAATATGTATGATTCAGATGAGTTGGCGCGCACTGTCCAGTGAGCACCCCAATCTGAAGGCCGTCCAGCTGCACCGCATCCTGAGTCAGTACCAGCAAACGGCCGAGCTGGGACCAGTGCCTCTGTGGCAGCCCAGTACAGAGGATGAGCCCTACATCTACAGGACAGGTACCAAACTCAGGTCGACAGTAGAGAAACTAAGTTAACCTGCTATAAGTGATGAAAACTGTGTCTAGAAATGTCTTTATTTTGGCAAAAATGTATCTTAATTTGAGCGTATTATGACTGCCTTAAAACGAGGTTTGCCAATGGGACAGGCAAAATTATATTGTTTTAAAAAGAACAAGAAATGTCTCCCTGAATGTGAAAAAAATTCTATACTAAATGGCGTGTCCCATTAAAATCTTGTAATAAGAATGTACAAATTTAAGACAGAGTGTAGCATTTAATACCTCATATTTCATCTTAATTTGCTGTGAAGTCTTTCCCCAGTCCCGAGCTCCAGTGCAAATATGTTGTAAAAGCAGCTCTTGCGGTTATAAAGAGATAATTTACTATCTTACTATCACAGGAAAAGCGCTCTTTGTGGTGATTAAATAGGATGTGAGGAATGGCATGCTGCAATTTGTTTACAATAAACTGAGACAATTAGAAACGCACTCGTAGTGCAGTTGTTCCAGAATCATCCTACGAACAAAGGATCTCTTAAAACGTTCCGTTCGGCAGCACTGTGATAGGTGCCTGTTGCTTTGATTACTCCTCTGAGCGGCCAAAGTGTCATGCAGAGGGTGTCTCTACCCAGGATGCCCTGCATTTCTCTCGAGCACAGCTCCCACAGAGTCCATACTTCTCCCATCACAGATCAGCCTGTCATGTCAGTTACTGTCTCTCAAGTTCAGACTGCCGCCCCAACATGCCACCCCAAAGAACATGGCACTAGCTACCACAGACTGGTAAAATTTGTGCAACATCTGACTGCTCACATCAAAGGACCGCTGTCATCTCGAGAAAAAAGTCTGCTCTGACCTTTCATACAGACAGCATTGGCCTGTCCAGTCCAGTCTGTGGTCCAGATGGACTCCCAGGTATTTTTAGGACTGTACTGCACCACTTTGATGTCCTGTCCCTTTAGTGTGACCGGTAGATGGGAAGGGCTCTTGTGAATGTCAATGATCATCTCTTTGGTCTTGGACGCAATGAGAATCAGACCATTTCTCTCACTCCAGTCTGAGAAGGCAGCCACCACCTCTCTGTACTCTGTACTGAAGGACACGGATTGATTGAGCATGCAGAGGCCGCGTTGTCCACTCCCATGTTCTCCTGATAAGCAAAGTGCAGGGTATCAAGAGCCTGTTCAACCTGTGGCATGAGCAGTCGCAGTACTAGCCTCTCAAAAGTCTTCATTATGACAAATGTTAGTGCCACTGGTCTGTAGTCCTTGTATCCTGTTGGCCTTGCTACCTTGGGGACGGGTACCAGGCAGGAGATTTTCCAGCGGGCAGGGACATATCCAGTCTGAAGACTCTTGTTAAAGGACAACGCACCCTCAAATCCACTTTTTTTGCTGAAAAACGGTATACATGTCTGTCCAATAGTGTTGTCTACATATCCTGGTCATAATTTTGTCACTTTGGTGCAAATTAGTTGAAAGTTAAACTTTCTGCTTAAAACCGTCTGAGGCACCATATGCATGCGACCTGTATTACTATATTTGAATTTTGAATCCGGCGCCAACACTGGCGCAGTAGTGATACCTGACGTCTGCAGTAAAGGTTGACGTCAGCAGCCCCCCGCCCAGAGGTATATGAACGGTACAGTCTCGTTCACGCCCCCGTAGCGAGTTGAGAAGGAATAGCAAAGAGTATTTTCATTGATTGTCAGGTTTGCGATTAGTTACCTATGGAAAAGGTAAAGGCACGGTGGCTGAGTGGATAGCACTTTCGCCTCTCAGCAAGGAGGTCCTGGGCTCGAATCCCGGTCGGACCAGGGCCTTTCTGAGTGGAGTTTGCATGTTCTCCCCGTGTCTGCGTAGGTTTCCTCCGGGCACTCCGGTTTCCCCTACCACTAAAAATATGTACAATAGGTCTGGCATGCGCCTCCTGTTCGGCGACCCCGCTCCCATCTCTGTGTGGAGTGAGAGACAAGTGCCCAAAAATAACAATTGTAAACCGCTTTGTGACTCTGGTCTGTGAAAGGCGGTGTATATAAATAAAGATTACTTACTTACTACTTACTAAAGAGAGTACGTGATTGTTAATTCTGCATTTCCCATGTTTGATGGTGAGGAATCCACAACTATAAATTTTTTTGAATTTAGTTTAATTTAAAATTACCTAACAAGTTAGGTAGCTGGAGTACCCAACTTATTTTCCACAAATATTATCACTTTTGTGTGTATTTACATACTATTTTGTAAATATATTTAAAATGCTTGTATTAAGATTTTTTTTAAATCTTTTTTCTCTCATATTGTTAATTATATGTAACAGGTATGATGAAACACAAAAACATAATTTTAATCAAAACAAAAATCTTTTAAAATAATACTTTACTTCAAATAGTTCATTCAGAAAATATTTTTTAATATTTGTGAGTAACTTTATGAAATCCAACTGTGTATAAAAGCAGAATAATAATTTGTAAATGCTGCACATAGACATAAAAATAACATTTTCTCTGTACCATATTATTGTGGCCTGTACAATTATGGATGAACCTAATGATCTTTACTCTTGTAGCCTTAATAAACAGCACTCCTTCTTGTGAATTTCTTGTGAAAGTCATCCTTTTGAGGAATTTAAAACCTTGAATGTCATGTTAAATTGAATGTGGGATGTAGAACTGTGTCCTGAACACGTCACACTGGTAACCATCACTGTCTTATGAATAACACATGTGAGCCAGGTAAGTCTAGAGACGGGCTGAACAGGACTCTACGGTGTTCGGGTAAAACGATCAGACTGTGAAGTAGGGCATGACCATTACTGACGTGTTTGTACTTGTCAGCAGCCACTGCGACTGATAACTGAACACTATTTTATCAAAGTGAGTCAGTACAGATCTGACTAACTGAAAATATATTATATTTTTATTTAATTTACCGGAGAGTTGGGAAGATAATCGTGCTATAGTTAGTTATTGTCTATTCTAGACCAGATAAATAACAAGGATGTTTGAGTGAAAGCCATGGGCCTCATTGTGGCCATCATGACCATAACTGACATAAGCATAATAGAAGGTGATTGACCGAGAAACCTTGGTCACTGTCTCTCTCAGATGCAACGGAATGCAATAGTTAAATTTTCTCTGTCTACTTGATTTGGATGAATTTTTGCACTTGTGAATGCAATAAATTGGTATGTGTCTGCAGTGGACCTCCTGGAGAGCTTTGAGAACCACCCCCCTATCGTGCTGCCCAGCTCCGGCTTCAGAGTCGACCTGGACAGCGACTGTGTGGAGGACAGCATCTACAGACAGCTACTGTACATCAGACACTACCTGTGGGGCTTGCGCACCAAGACACACACACACAACAGCGCCCCCACTGGACACACGCAGTCCAACGGCACCAACACCAACGACTGGGCCCCCGACATGCAGGTCAGAGGCAGCACACATACCTTACTTCTCTTCTGCAACTGTCTAATGTGGGTTAAGTGTGGAGGAGTTCTCTGAAATCCCATAAATGAAAGATGAAAACCTCTACTCCAGGCAGCACGCACACGCACGCACGCACACACACACACACACACACACACACACACACACACACACACACACACACACACACACACACACACACACACACACACACACACACACACACACACGCACACGCACACGCACACGCACACGCACACGCACACACACACAAGCGAGACATAGATAAAGCCGGCTAATCTGATTAGTGGTGAGGCTGTCTCATTAGTGAGCACGGCTGACTAGACCATAATCCCTGTGTTACTGCACCCTCATATGTACAAATATACATTCACTGACAACACACAGAGCAGGCGCCACCAGTGTTGGCCCAGCTCAACCTTTCTGTTTGGAGTTTGCATGTTATGCACATGTCTCAGTGCATTTCCTCCAAACACTTCAGTTTTTGTACATAGCACATACACACATTGTTTGTGTCTTAAGAACACGTGTACGTGTGTGTTTGTGTGTGTGCAGAGGGAGCCTGTGCACAGCAGCCCTCGCTCTGGAGCTCAGGGGGATGATAGAGGTGTGGAGGCCGCAGAAGACCACAGAGTGTCCCATCACACACACAGTCTGAGGAGGAACGGTACCATGCACCAGCCGAAAGCCCCCAACCAAGAACTGTCCTGCCTACTCACCCCCCCGCACACACCCTTATACCCCGAGGGAGGGGCACCAGCCCAGGCGACAAACAAACCTCACAGCCTGCAGCCCAATGGATGCCCCCCCAGGAGTGACTGCAAGACGGCAAACGGCCTTATCCCCAACGGGCTGGAAGGTACGGCCACTGCAACTGTGTGTGTGTGGATATATCTATGTACTGTATGTGTACTTGTTTGCAGTGGAGTGTCTTTTGTGTTCATTCAGAATAGTTCAATTCAAGTTTACATCACATAACAACAGACCCACTTTGTGGTAACCGTAGGGTTGTAGCATCACTGCTGAAGGATCTGACTTACACAATGATAATATTCATAAATATGTCATTGTTTATTTAGTGTTGCCCCGAGTTAACTCGTGTATTTCTATCATGTTTAAAGAGTTAACAGGTACATGTTACATGCGCCATTAGGGAGACCCCAATATAAATAGTTCAAAAGCAATTGTGCTAATTCAACAACATTTGTATAAGGTCTTTGATATATTAATTGGGCCTTTCAATCGATGTAATAAGATTATTTCCCATCTTAACCCAGAATTGCATATTTTCAACACGTATTTGTTGTAAAACTATATTTGACCCATCCTTCTAATGCCACTTGGGAGAGGAAACCAAACAAACAAAAAACGAATTAATTAATTTTAGAATTTTTATTACTGAAACCATCACTTCTGTTATTCTTTTATTTTCTATGTAACTGGCGTCACAGTTGACTTATCAAATCCGAGGTTGATCTGGTTGGTTCAAATTTTGCCAAAAATGTATATGTAAATTTTTCCTTTTGATTTTATCCACACTGCTTTGATTTTTCTGTGTTTTAATGATAGTAAATTTAGTTTTTGAGTTATAAACTTCTAAAGTTCAGATACTATAATTAACACACCCATGTCCGAAAGTGCGCACTGGTGGATCTTGTCCGCCTGTGTGTGACAATTCAACCCCCACAGTTCAGATCGCTCCAAAAAGGAAAGACGAGGATAATGCTGTAGTTTACAAAGAAAATACAGTCCTGAGGGGTTTATATGGCTCAGATCACTGATCATGGTGGTTTAATGCACTGTGGCCGTGATATTCAAGCTAAGCGTGCTCTGTGTTACTCAAATGTGCAGAACAGGAAACTTGTTCACAGAACGCTTTGTAGTGGAGAAAGGGAGATACAGTAGGTGCATTTTGGAGACCAATACACTGCTGTAAGAAACAGACGTGGATTATGGGTGTCTCAGGAAGTTTCTGATAAATGTTATCTTCCGGGGGCCTATTAGAAGAAAATTCAGAAGCACTGACATAGAGGGATGTAATTGGCCCATATATATTTCACAACAAAGACTGGCTGTGAAACATGCTCATTTTGGCTGTGTGCACACATTCGTCTTTTATTTGCTTTATTTTGTCAACGTTTTAATAATTAGTAAGTCATTTTATTTAGCTTACGTCTCGTCAGCCAAGAGCGCGTCGGCTGCTACTACTGTGGACAATTAGACTTGTTGCGCAAAACACTTTAGCGCGCAAATCCCTGCGTTGCTCTTTTGTCCAAATTTCCTGTGTGCACGTTACTATGGCAACACGTACTGTACTTCTAACTTTGAAGGTGGCAAAGTCAGCAGGTCACAATGGAACTGATTACCGCCCATCTAGACTTCACATTGCACTTCTGTTCATTGGTCATGTCGTTAGTTCATTAGGAAATCATCACCTTGTCCACACATGCTGCAGCTTCAGGCGCAGCCCCCACCCCCATCATAAGGCATGAACACTCCCTGGTCCCCTCCCTTTAGTGCACACCGCTCCCACACTCCCCACACGTTTGTCCCCTAGTGTGTTGTGCTGTGGTGTGCCCTCTGCAGACTTCCCCTTCCCTGTGTCCTCGTGCGGGGCCTCCCCTCTCCCTGACGACCTGTGTGTGGTGTTTGTAGTGGAGCTGGACAAGGGACCGTACGGCCTGGGCATGGGACTCATCGACGGCCTGGTGAGTCTCTTCACGCTAAATTAAACTCATGTATAGGCTGTTTTTGCTTTTATCAAAAGCCTATATGTCAGATTAGACCATAGACCAAGACATAGTTAGGGTGGTTATATTTAAGATTTTATCCATCCATCCATCCATTTTCTTCCCCTTAATCCATTTCTGGGTCGAGGGGTGGCAGTCAGAGCTGCGCCCAGCACACAGAGCACCAGCCCCTCACTGATCCTCCTGCAGGTGGTTAGTCCACAGGAGCTGAGATCTTTCAGTGGGGTTAAGTGTCTTTCCCAAGCACACAACGACAGCAGACATCAGTGAGATTATGCCAAATTCAGAAGATTTATATTTTAAACTAGAGAATTCGTCTGATTTCTTTAGTTTAAAAATGTATCGTGTTGATTTCTGCTTTGACATAATTAAAATGTATGGCATAGGTAGAGGTAAAAGTAAGGACCTATAGTTATAAGTAGACATTTGCCCATTAGCTTCAACTGTCGGTTAATTCAACTCAGATAATCAGATAATTTCATTTCTTGCACCAATTGTTTTTTTTTTATATGATGGGATCACAAGTGGAGGATTCCATTTAAAAAAAAATTGACACTAACTGTGATTGGACTACTGAATAACTACGATATGTCTGATCTAAACTGTGTCTATACTATATTAGGATTGAGACAGCAAGCTTAAGGAGTGTGACTACGAACGGAAAGTAGTGAAGCGATTGTAAACTCACTGGGGCCAATCATTTGAATGTGTGGGAGAAGTTTGGCTATTTTTAGCGGTAAATCGTCAAAAAACGTTTCAGTATAAATGTTATATGTGTGTGTGTGTGCGTGCGTGCCTGCGTGCGTTTGTGCGTGTGTGCGTGTGTGTGTGCGTGTGTGTATATAGTGTGATAACTGCCGTATTTGATGCTGTTTTGACTTGTGTGACATGGTCTTGCAGCACACTCCCCTGAACGCCCCAGGGATCTATATCCGCACTCTGATCCCGGACGGCCCGGCTGCCTCTGACGGCCGGCTGAGGATCGGAGACCGGATTCTGGCTGTTAACGGCACCAGCCTCATCGGAGCAGACTATCAGAGGTACTAAGGCTCAACACGGCTCACCGTGATCAGATCTGCAGTGCTTCTGTTTTTGCAGTGCCGTGCAAACATAACAATAACAATCCATGCCCCTTAAAAATGTTGCAAACTCATACAAGCATCAGCTTTTCAAGTGGGAAATTTCTTGTCTGATTTGCAAAAATCTTATTTGAAGACAAAGACAATTTACAAAATTCAAGATAAATGTCATGTTTCAGGCAGTTTTTGACCTACTTTAATAGTCATAATAATAATAATAGTAAAAAGGCATTGGTGTTTTTTGATCACTCAAAGTCTTGGCAAATTCACTCCATATTCACTCTACAGTGGCATTAAACTACTACTGTAGTCACAGCTTCAGACTCATACTAGGCAATGTGGGTCAAGTGTCTTACCTAAGGACAACTTTACAGCCACAGCTACCCCACTGTGGCACAGGGTGTTCTAAGAGGGTCTCCCATCACAGTACTAACCTGGTCTTGCCCTGCTACACTTCTCAGATATGACATGTTCCGGCTTTCACCTGCAGGTGGCACCACTTTGTCATTTGTTTGTGTACAATGTGAAAATCATTGATTCGATTATTATTACTGTTCAGCAACACCTTTTCACCTTGCAAATTGTTTTTTTCAAAAAAAAGAATTAAAAAAAATTCTACGACCTGAGCTGCACTCCACTGCTCCCCAACTGCTGCAGCGAATGCAACCCCTTGTTAAAGATTGCTGAGAAGTGTTCAAGCACAGACCCATGAAGAAACTCATAGATACTAGCCTTTAATTATGTCTTTCACTACAAATTTGTGGTTTTGGGGCTTGAGCATCTCTGTCGTCCTGGAGGCTTGCAGCGGAGACAGTGAGTAGTTCGGTATAATTGCGGAAACACCGGCACATAGGAGCGGCGCAGAGTGCAGGTTGTGGAATCGGTCCTTAAGACAGCGACTTCTAAGATAGGAAGAGGATGTTTGGGTCGCTCATATCCGCATCATAGGTAAAACATATGGGTTCCTTTTGGTAGAAAAAGATTAAGAACCACTGGGTTATACACCTATATCTTCTGTCATATTTAAAAAATACATCCAGTTTTGAAACATCTGTGTCTGTGTGTGTGTGTGCAGTGCTGTTGACCTGATCCGCCTGGGAGGGGGCCGACTACGCTTCCTCGTGGCCAAATCAGATCCAGAGGTGTCGGAGAAGATCAGTGCGTCCTCCTGCTGACAGCACTCAAAGAACAACACCTGAGTTTGCATGTTCTCCCTGCATCTGCCGGGGTTTGCACAGAAGACTGTTGACCCAATAGGGCTGACAGAACTCATTGCGTGGGGATGGACCAAATCATAGTGGAACATACAGCAGCGATACAAGCCGTAATCAATGAACTCCACATTATATCCTGGATTGAGGATTTTAACAACAGAATCGCTTTGTTAAATCCACAGGCTGTATCATAGGAGAGGACTAACTGAATCTGACCACACCCATAGATTCAAGCTGCAATGACAAGTTGGAATTTTAACAACCTCACAGCAACCAAAGAGCCATATCAGGGCTAGAGGGCGCCTGATTGGTCATAGCTGGATTTGCAAAGACAATTTAAAACAAAAGAGTTAGAGGCGTTTACTTTTCAATGACCAAAAATGTCAGTATGAAGCTTCAGGAGCTCTGTCCATCCCTATGTACAGTCTATGGTTAAAACATGAAGTATTACAATCTTTCAATACATGTCCACTATAAACAGGCGATGTTCCTTCTTCGTGGTGTGTCTCCCAATCTATTTCCTTAACAAGCCGCCATCTTTACGGTGTTGACATGGAACACATCGCTTTGATGAAAGCTCTGTACAAGTAGGGTTGCCAACCGTCCCTTGAAATACGGAATTGTCCCGCATTATAGAAAAACTATGTGCGTCCCGTATTGAACCGATTCAGGGCGGCTTTTGTCCCGTGTTTTCAGAGCCACCTTAAATGCATCATTCACTGCATGTCATACGCGCTGCACACACACACACAGTAATCACAGTTTAAGAGTCTACCTTTCGGCCAATCAGTGTCAAAGGGGGCGGAGGCTCGATCACATCCAAGGGTTTAATGCATAGGCTGTTTAATGTTGACAATTTCATGTTTTAGTAAGGATTTGTTTTTTTTATATGTAGTCAATAAATTACATTCTAAAAACTGTGATTATGAAATTCCAGGATTACTGTGTAGATTTAAATTAGGACTAAAAAGTGCTCAACCCGATCCACCCAAATGGTGTCCCTTATTTTTTTGTTCTCAAGTTGGCAACCCTAAGTACAAGGCTCCGCTGGAAGCATTCGACACAATCAATGTACATTTACTAAAAGATTGGATGTAACACAGTGGAATGTTTAGATCCTTTTTACCATTTCTAAAGCTCTACAAACAGGGGCAACATTCCGAATGTACAAAAGCCCTATAACTTTACCAAAATGCAGGTCCCATATTATGCCAAATGTGCTTTTGGTTTTGCACTGTCATAACTAAGTGACCATTTTAATATACTTTTCATGTATATTTCCGTAGAATAACTTCTGTAAATCAATGTATATATTCATTCGATGCTTTCTTACATAAAGCCGGCTCCCCTTTCCAAAGATCCAACCCGGAACTTGGACTCTCCTGAATAAAAACCTATCGTCTGTAAAAGGAAAAGACAAAAAAGCCTAAAAATAATATATTTCAAATAGCACTGAATTCCAACCAATGGATAGTTTTTTTATTCTGTAACTGTATTGTTTACATCCTAATCATCTGAAGTGATTTTGACTTATTTATTCTTGAACGTTGTAAAATGTATTCATAGAACCACTGGGGACTTGAATGTATATTTTGAAATCAGTAAGTGACATTTTGCTTGTTGTGTCCGTACTAAGGATTTTTGCTGCATTTTGTGTACATATAGGCCTTTGTATAAATATTCAGTACAGTGTGGAATTTTCAGCCAGTTTTGTAATAAATTCAGAAGAATGTCTGTTACTTTTGCCGTACATTAATGAGTACACTTCTCATTACAAACAATGAACCATACAAATACGAATCGGCCACCTCTTCCTGAGGTATTTTCTGAGCATGAGCGCCCGGACATCAGGGAGAATGCGAGGCGTTCCCAGGCCAGCTGAGACTTGTTCAGGTCCCTATTCGGATTAGGGATGGAGAAATCCAACTTTATTGCCGTCATTACTACTTTTACCACAACATTCCCAGCCGACAATGTATTTCAGCAGTTCATTTTGATAGTAAAAAAAAAAAAGCCAATAATTCCAAATACAGTTTAAGATTATGGAGGAGGGCAGCTGGTTCCAGGTCACTAGTGTCAGAAGTCAGACTTCTCGACTTCATTTAGGTCTCTTTCAGACCACAAACCAGTGACGGGTCTTTAGAAAACCTGACATCTTCCGGGTTGCAGGACGTAAACAGAGCTCCCGTGGCTTCTACTTAACTTTTTAAGTTTTTGCGTCTTTTTACTACCTTTCCTGAAGAAGATCAACGATCAAAGAGAAAACTATCAAGTTCGACATTAGTAAAGAGGATTATTGCTCCCAGCAAGGTGTTTGTTTTTGTTTTGTTTTTTTTCCGCGGACCCACGGAGGCTAAGCTCGCCGCTCGCCAACAGTGGATCCGCGAGGGAGAACCCAAAACACAGACTGACGCCGGAGGGACAAGAGATCTCATTACTAATCCAGCACCATGACTGCCAAAGAGGTAAAGAAGGACATTGAAGAACTAAAAGCCTCAATGAACATGATGGGTGAGCAATTGAACATTATTGCTGAACAACAAGAGACTATTGTGGGCTTAGTGAAGGAAATTCACGAGCTAAAAAAGCTCAGCCAGGAGCAACAAAACAAAATCAACTTTCTGGAGTCACGAGTGGCAGACTTGGAACAATATACGCGAATGAACGATGTAATTATTACTGGTCTGCCTCTCAAACCACCATCATATGCTCACGCGCTGAAGGGGGCGCAGAAAGAAGAAAACGAGGAGCAAAATGCTTCAATAGAAGCCCAGGTGACTAGATATCTTCAGAATAAGGACATTTATGTAAATAGAGATGGTATTGAAGCATGTCACACTCTGCGGTCTCAAAATCCTAACGTAAAGTCAGTTGTTATTGTAAGATTTGTAAATAGAAAGGACAAAAGGGAATTACTGAGCCAAGGAAGAAATCTAAAGGGAACAAACGTATATATAAATGAACATCTCACAAAAGCAAACGCCGAAATAGCTAAAAAAGCAAGGTTTCTTAAAAAACAAGGTAAAATCATGGCTACATGGACCTCTAACTGTAAAGTCTATATTAAGACAAACGGCACACCAGAGGAGGCCAGAGTTATTTACATCAGAAGAGCTGAGCAGCTAGAAAGATTGTGTGATTGAAGTTTCTTTGTTATTTTCTTCTTGTTATGAGTAATGATTAAACTAACACCTAGCTTTCATAGATTTGGAATTCACTGAACACAACATGGAACAAGACAAAATTTATGATATTGATATAAATATAGAGCAACATGTATTTAACATAAAAAATACTTGTGAATACTACAATGAGGACGTGGTTAATCAGAAAATAACAGACAAAACTTTGTCCATTATTCATGTAAACAGTCGCAGCATGTACAATAAACTTTCTAAAATCAAGGACTATTTAAGTGAGTTTAAAAATGAATTTAGTATTATTGCTGTAACCGAAACTTGGTTTAAAGAGGGAATTATGGCTGAGGTTCTGATGGAAGGGTATGAACTTTTTTCAATAAATAGGAAATTAAAGAGAGGGGGAGGAGTTGCATTGTTTGTAAAATCAAATTTGAAATGTAAGACTGTTAATGAAATGACTTTAATAGATAATGAAATTGAAATGATTACATTAGAAATTATACCCAAGTCAGGAAAAAATGTAATAATTAGTTGCATTTATAGACCACCAGAGAGCAGTGTCGAAGTTTTT
Source organism: Knipowitschia caucasica (assembly GCA_964034765.1). Classification (NCBI taxonomy): domain Eukaryota; kingdom Metazoa; phylum Chordata; class Actinopteri; order Gobiiformes; family Gobiidae; genus Knipowitschia; species Knipowitschia caucasica. The sequence goes on from OZ035825.1 coordinate 21,110,168, forward strand.
ACTGACAAAATAATTGAAAAAATAGAAATAGCTAAAAACAAGAGACAAATTATATGTGGAGATTTTAATATCAATTTAGGAAACCCAAGTGAACAAATAGCAAGTGACTTCTTGAACTCAATGAATACCATGTGCCTCTTTCCTTTAATATCAAAACCTACAAGGATAACATCTCAAAGTGCCACAGTAATAGATCATATTTTTACCAATATGAATGAAGATCATATTATGAGTGGAATTTTGACAACAGATATTAGCGATCACCTACCAATATTTGCAATATTTAAACACAATCAGAACACAAAACCAACCAGTTTTGAAAAGACTGTAAGAAGAAACAGGTCGGAAAAAGCCCTAGAGGCACTAAACAGAGATCTTAGACATCAGAAGTGGGATGCGGTCTATGTAAATGATGTCAATATAGCATATAACGCCTTCATAGAAACAATAAGTACATTGTATGATAAAAATTGCAAAATCATATATTTAAAAAACAAAAGGGAAGATCAACCATGGATGACGAAAGGGTTAAAGAATGCTTGTAAAAAGAAAAACTTTCTATACAAATGTTTTATTAAAACTCCATCGAAAGAGACAGAAAACAGGTATAAGAAGTATAAAAACAAATTAATCTGGATCATCAGAAACCGAAAGAAACAATATTACAGTGATAAACTAAATGAGAACAAGAGTAACACACAAGCTACTTGGAGAATATTAAATAATGTAATGAAAAACAACAAAATTAAACATGTGTACCCAAATTATTTTGTAAAGGACAGTCTTGAAATATCCAACGAAATAAACATATCAAATGAATTTTGTAAATACTTTACTAGTATAGGAGACTCGATAGCAAAACAAATTCCAAAGCCAACCTCTAGCACTGAAAACACAATAGTAGATCATGTGAACAGTATTTTTCTTTCCAATGTAGAACAAGACGAAGTACGAAAAATTGTAAATGAATGTGAAAACAAAAGATCAACCGACTATGATGGTTTAGACATGATGATTGTTAAAATCATTTTTGAATCTGTAATTGAGCCTTTTACACACATTTGCAACTTGTCACTAAAAACAGGAACCTTTCCTGATGGTATGAAAACAGCCAAAATAATACCTCTTTACAAAAACGGGGACAAGCACCACTTTTCAAATTATAGACCAGTGTCCTTGCTGCCACAGTTTTCAAAAATCTTGGAAAAAGTATTTGCAATAAGGCTGGATAGCTTTTTACAAAAAGAAAATATATTATTAAAAAAATCAATATGGCTTTAGAAAAAAACACTCAACTGCAATGGCAATAATGGAACTGACGGAGAAAATAGCAAGAGAAATAGATCAAAAAAATTATATAGTAAGTATCTTTTTAGACCTGCAAAAGGCTTTTGATGTAATTAACCACCCCAGATTATTATGGAAACTCCAGAAGTATGGAATCAGAGGCATTGCTCAAAAATGGATCTCCAGTTATCTTGAAAATCGCAAACAGTTTGTCCAAATAAACAGTACGTATTCAGAACCATGCGATATCAGTTGGGGGGTGCCGCAAGGCTCAATACTAGGACCAATTTTGTTTATATTATACATGAATGATTTTCCAAAAGCATCAACTGTATTACAAAGCATCTTATTCGCTGATGACACTACATTATTTTACTCTGGAAATAATATAGGAGAGTTAGAAATAGTAATAAACAAAGAACTTGCAAAAATAAAAAGCTGGCTAGATCAAAATAAATTGGCGCTAAACATTAAAAAAACCAATTACATGATATTCAATGATAAAAAGAAAAATCTTGGAAATAGTATATCCATAACAATAGACGGCCTGGAAATCCAAAGGGTAAAGGAAACAACATTTTTGGGAGTCATCATTGACGAGGACCTAAACTGGAAATCTCACATACACTATACAAAAGGAAAATTAGCCAAATCAATTGGTGTGTTACATAAAGTGAAATACTTTCTTACCCACACAGCATTAATTACCTTATATAATACAATGATTATACCATATCTAACCTATTGTGTCGAAATTTGGGGGACAACTTTTAAAACATATACACAGCCAATATTTATTTTACAAAAAAGAGCCCTAAAAATAGTGAATAACAAAAGATATCGAGACTCATCAAATCCTGTTTTTTTAGAGTGTAAGGTGTTAAAATTTTATGATATAGTGGATTATAATATTTTTCAGATATTGTATAAAGCAAATTGCAAATCATTACCCGCAAACATTCAAGAGAACTTTGAAAAAAGACAAAGTCAGTACAATCTGAAAGGAACTGATATCTTTAAAAAACCTAGATTCAGAACAAAAGTCATGGAAAGAACAGTCTCAGTGAAAGGAATCAACTTGTGGAACGCACTTAACAAAGACATTAAAGAGTCAAAAAACATAATAGTTTTTAAGAAACAAATCAAAACTACTATATTCAGGACATATGAGAGTGTTACATGAGAATAAAATCTGGATTTAAATTGATGGTTTGTTTTTGAAGAAATGGAAAGTAAGGTGTGATACATAAAGTGTAAGGTAAAGTGTAAGGTAAAGTATTAAGGTATGTATTATGTAATATATGTGTAAATAATGTAATTTGTTTAAACTGTAAAAGGGATGTGTAAAAATCATTTGGAGCAGTTAAATCTTTTAGATGCAATGGACAACTCTTAACCATGAATAGCACATGACCAAGATCTATAGTGCAGGAAAACAAGTTGTCATGTTGTGATTGCCATTACTGTTTAAACAGATGCAAGTAAATCAGAGCAGACGAGATATGGTTGGATTGGCGGGCTCCCTTTTGCCAAGCGGCCTCAACACCTCGTTTTTAACGCACCACACAGCAAGAATATACAACGGAAATTTTCCTACATTTCCATTGGTCAGGGAGGTTGGGAGTGGGGCGGGTTGAGTGGGGGCTATTATCTTCTCTCGACTGGCTCATTCTACCCACTGTTTTTAATGCACTGCACTATGTAGGGTCTACATACATAACCATGTTAACATTAAATAAACAGCTTTGGGTAAAAATGGCAACAAGTGACAAGACCTAAGAACATCATTGGTGCGAAATCAGCATTTAAAATTACTATTCATGGAGACGAGTGTAAATTGTATATCTGAGAGAAATATGCCTGTATATCATTTGAACTCCTGTAAAGTGAAAAGTTTGTAACAAGGGGTAGGAAGCATAAGTTTCACTTCTACCTACTCCTTTTCGAATTATGCATATATATGTTTCTTCTTTTTGTTTTGTGTTGTATTGCGCATGTAATTCGAAATAAACACTACTACTACTACTACTACTACTACTACTACTACTATTTATGGCCTATTTCTCTGCGACAGTTGTTCCATGTGGATTGGCCCTGGTCCCACACCTTTGTCGGTCCATATCAACTACAGTATGGTCTATTTCATTTCTCACAAATGGGGAATATCATAACCTTTGTACAACAGATGGTTAAAAGTAGAAAAGTACCCTAAAATAGAGACTAAGGTCTAAATGACCCAGGGATTGTCAAGTCAGGAAAAATCATTTAAAAAAAAAATTTCCCCCAAACATTTATTTCCAAAATTCTTGTGGTCGAGTTGTACTGGCACCTGTCCTCCAACTGAAATACAATTCACAAACACAGCGATTTAATGGAAAACAAACCGTTTTCTGAAGTTACTAAGTATCTTATATTAAAAAAGGTATATGGGGGATTTTCTACTTCAAGGTGGATCATGGTCACACGTGCTCGTCAAAAAAGACCAAAGAGTTTTGTTCAAAAAGTGGAGAAGGCGGTTCTTTCCTAAAATGTGGTAAAATCCTCCTATATACCTTTAATATCTTAGTAATTACCCACATTATTGACAATGACAAAGACACCACTAAATTATATTTGTCAAATTGTTTTAATCTGTGCTACACATTTTAGCAAATCAAAAAACAGCAACATTTAAAAATACATACTTCTATTGTTTTCCAGAATGTTAGCATCATCATCAGCCGCGTTTACGTTCAGCAAAAAACTTTTTTCCATGTATACAAAAATAGGAAAAACAATACTTTGTAATAGCTTTAGCAGATAGAGCAGCATACAATCATTGCGCTTTATATTTATTACCACTCTAATGTGCAATGACAATAACTGAACTGAATAGTGCTTGATTGAAACGACAATTACAGAAATTATGGAGGAAAAAACAAGTGAAATGTGGATGCGTTTAAGGCAGGAGACGGAGGTAGGCTACGAGCAAACTGCAAACAGTCATTGTCCAACACGAGTTAAAAGGACTTTCAGCAGTGGTTTCAACGGACAGTGTGTTGTTTGATATCGTTCAGACTTTTACTGTTTCCAGTGTCTCTGCAGGTTAACCACAATGAGACGCTAATTCTGCTTCCTGATTGGATGATAGGCCTGGAAACCAATTACAAACTGTTATTGTGAACATGAACACTGTGTCCTTGTATACACTGCATTACTAAATTAACATCTTGATCAGAAAAAGCCATAAGAAACCACCTTGTGTCTGGGGATACCTCTAAGTATGTTTTGAATGCATTTATTTACGTCTTTTTCAATTTTGAGTTAAATGGTTCATGAATTAAAGCTAAAACAGGCCACAGCATTCTTCTGCCCCCTGCTGCCCAATTACAATATTTCTGACACTTCAGCATACTCCTAATGACAAATGCAAGCCTGGTCTATGTTCGCAGTGCTGTGAAGAGGATATACAGTATATATTTACAGCCACAGTATGGAGATGTGTGTGGGACATGCAAAAGCTGCGCTAGTGCCTCACTAGGAAGCAGACAAAGGAATTACACTCTCCTTGGAATATGATTTGAATCAAAGTCTTGTTTTAACTCGTGCAGAAAGAGGTCTTTGCAGTGACTGAAGAGAAAAATGAAAAGAACCTTGAGAAGGAATAACTGAACAAATAAAGTATGTTGGTCCCGCCCATCCCTGAAGAAAATGCACACAATAATACAAACACCTGGATGTAGTGTCGGCGAACGGTGGAAGCCTCAAAGAGCAGATGTTAAGATGGTCTGAAAAGGCAGAAGTCCTTAAGGCCTGGAGGATTACAAGAATGCTCTTTTTCACTGGTTTTCTTCTCTGAACACACAATCACTGGTCTACATTCACTCAGCTACGCTCTGCTGCCTCTTTCTAATGCATAGGCTCAAACAAGTGGTTTTATCTGCTGGAGCTACAATTAGTTCTTTAGACACAAAACTGACTAAATTATGTATTAAACAAAAGACAACGACTGCTGTATACGAGCCCCAAGGCAGGTAGGTCCAGAGAAACTAATCATATGAATATTTAAAAAAATCTGTGTAGTGTTAAAAAAAAAAAAAAAAAACAGTTCTAATGCAATTGTCAAGTGCACTATATCTTTTGTATTAAGATTTGTTTTTATATATATATATATATATAAATAGGCTTATAAATAAAGCTGGAGTTGTTCCAAAATTAATATCAATAATTAAAAGTCACTTTTTTCTTTAAATAATTCTACAACTATTACGATGTTTTTTTCTTCAAAGATTAAATCTATGTTTTTTGCCAAACCATTTAGTGAAGGGTCAAACGCAGACAGTGCAGAATAGTGGACCACAGGTACAGTGAGAATGTCGCTTTTGATTCAGTTAACAGTGAAAAATAAAATGATTAAAAAAAAAAAAAAATAGAAAAATCATTCAAATGATGTTTAACTCACAATTAAAAGAATGAAGACAACATTGAAGTCTATCGGTTTGTTTTGTGTCTCCTCTTAAAATGATGCCAAAGACATGAAAAGCTGCTGTTAGACTGCTGGGATAGCGGTTTTTCTTTTTCACATTTTAGTAGCCATTCTGAGCTACATGGGGCGTGGTTAAGCATCAGAAGGCAAGCTCTGCTCTTGTAGACCGTCCTTCTCAGAGAGTGTGTTTACAAAGCACAACAGAAAACTGCTCTTTAATCTGATGGATAAAGGTGCTTGCAAATTCAATGCGTCCCAAAAGAGGTGTGAGCTGCGTAAATTGGATTGGAATGAGACATCGGGCAGAGATGCATTTAAGAGTACAGGGAAAAGCTTGTATAAACTTGTATTAGAAATGTATGTGTTTGGACAGGCATAGGAGACTCACACATGTGAGATAAATACAGTCACTCGTGTGACAACACTGCACGTTTTTTGTTGTTTCGTTCTGTTACTTCAAGCAAAGACAAACGTAAACAGGAATCATGATGCTTTTAAGAGCGCTGTGGAAAGTTTATGATTTCTGCTGCAGCAGCTGAGCATGTGTGAAAATCAAATGCCCAATGTAAAGCTAATGTTATGTGACTACAGAAGGTTTCCTTATAATAATAATAATAATATGATATATGTACGATAGCAGTTTTATCTGTAATTACAGTTGCAATGTTTGAGTGAAGTTCTGAGATGCTGCATCTCCGCGGAGCACAGAGACGGGACCAAAACTCTTCAGACAGGTTTGATTATACCATCGAAGACAGAACAGTCAGTTTTCCTATGCTTTGTAAACGTACTCATTGTATCGACATTGTGGAAATAAATCTGACCTGAGAAGTGTAAATAACATCTTTAAAAAGGGTCTTTGTTGAGGCCTGTATCCCTACAGCCACTTTTCCCCAAACTGAGGAGGTGTGCATCACCCCCAACAGAAGCTGAGGTTTATATGTTAGAGTTCTAGATGATAATCCAGCTGTTTCTTGTAGCGCAGGTTTTCAGTGTATTTGTCAAATCTGTGTTTCTCCAGATGCACCTACGGCAGGTCCCCTGCCTTTATCCCTCTGCTTTATGAGAGAAAATTCTCCTGAACGAGTGGACTTTACATTTGAGTGACACCGAGGCAGAATTCAAAGCGCTCTGAGCCTGAATATCAAAGTCACAGTGCCTTCGATCACTATCATCAATGCGATCCATATTCAGTTTTCAGGACTGGATTTTCTTTAGAAACTACAATATTCTCTGCGTTGTGTTTCAAGTTTGGAGCAGTCTGAACTGTGGGGTTGATCTGGCGCACACGGAGTAAACAAGATTCCAAGTGCGAACTTTCTGGGACCGGATGATGTGGAATCCAGTTCTAATACATACAGCAAAGCTATGTTCCCCGCGGTCACTAACGCAGTGCACCGCTGTGATTCTGACTTTAAATAAAGGTAACTGTCCTATTATTATACTATTGCTATATGATGTTGTTGACAAACGAGAAGAACGCTGTAAAAAAACAAAACAGCAAGGCCGCTAAAGGTGAGGCGCGTTATAGAGACCACTATATTTATTTATACATTTTTTCATCGATGACATCATAATTAGCCTGTCCATGTATAATGCAAATGTAAATGACTTCTTTAATTCTATTTTGGGCCACTATCCTTTCACTGTCTGTGATTCACGTCACTTTACATTAAACTACAGTCTGGCCTCAAAATGTCCACAGCCAATAAAGGGGTTGGTTGCTCTGTGGGATCTGGAACTACTACATGTCCGCTCAGGTGGTGTATGACTGCTCACCTTTGACCAGTGAGTGACCTGTAGAAGGAAAAGATCTGAGGAAAAAAGTGTGTTCTATCACTTTTTTCACTATTTCATATGCTGCCTCATAATTCTTGTTTTAGTATGATACGTAGAATTTGAAGTTGAATATTGTAGACAGAATGAACACATTGTGAACCACAGTAAATGTAGAGCTCAGCTAGAGCGACCAAGAACAGTAAAACAGTTTGAATTTGTATCACTTGGTAAAAAAGGGTAAAGCTCAACAACTGCCTCTTATTGCGCTTGGTGGATCCTTACAAACTCCCCTGGGTGTGCTTGAAGCAGTGTCACACATGAATAAAAGCCGTTTGGGGTAATGCTGCCGTTCACCCTCTTCCTTGACCCCGTTCCTGCGGCTCACTTCCTGCTCTCATGGTTTTGTGGTGCCATGGCAACGATGACCGGCTGCTGCTGGGCAGAGATGACGTGGTGGTGCAGGACTGACTCGCTCCTGAAGCCGTCTTCCATCTTGGCTCTCTTCACCTGTGGCTCGTCTCCAGAGGGGGGCGCTCTGCTCACAAGCACAGGTGGGGAGCTGGAGGCCTGGGCCGCTAGCATCTGCAGAGGGCTGCTCAGCACTGCACACGCACATGCACACAGACACACACAAATGTTGGTACAACTATGGGTCATGATTAAATGGGAAGTTCCGTGTATGTTTGTGAGTGTCTCTCACCAGAGGTGTTGCTGAAGCCAGCTGCAGACGAGGCCATCACGGTGCTGCTGTGTCGCCCATTCTGAGTGACCGGCCTCACAGGAAGGTGGTGTAGCCCAGGGACAGAGTTCCGGCCATCGGGCCCCTGCACTGCACTGTCCACTGTCTGGATGACCCGCTCTCTGTTCAGCTGGGCCTCTGATCCACAACCACAGAGATGTTAGCATTCATCACTTCATACAGTGGTCCCCAACCCCTGGTTGACCGGTCCCGGAGTGTGGGACATTCGAACAGGACCACCAAGGAAAGAATAAATAAAAGGGTCTACTTTTATACACTGTGGCATTTTGACCCGGGGCTAGCACCAGCGTTAAATAGCACTTTCACGGACAAAAAAAAAAGCGCTTTACAATTTTTGTAAGCATTTTTCCTCTCACTCCGAACAGTGAAGGAATCAGGGTCTGCTACAAGAGGTGCACACCGAGTTTTCTAAAACTCTTGTTTTCAGAGCAGATATCTATGGTAACGTGTGGATGACACTCGGGTACCTGTAGACAGGGCCTCAGTAAACTGGGGGCGTGTCTCTGGTGTAACATCAGCGAGCCTTACCTCGGAGCTCAGAGCTGTCCAGGCCTTGGGGGGAGCTGTAGCCGTTGGAGGGGATGGTCCCAGAGCTGGCAGAAACCACCCTGACCATGGTGACGGGGGGTTGAGCCCCAGGGAACAGAGTCAGGCCTTTACTTGGAGCCGAGAGCAGGCCTGAGGGGTGTGAAGGAGCAGCCATGATGACTGCCTGTCCGCTGCTCACCGGGGAACCTGAAACACCAGTATTTCATTTATCATGATTATTGTCATGCTGAAAGACCCAGCCACGTTTCAACTTGCTCTTGCTGATGGGAGGAGGTTTTCATTCAAAATCTCACAATACATAAATTCTTTCCTTTACACAGATCAGTCGTCCTGGTCCCTTTACAGAAAAACAGCCCCAAAGCATGATGTTTCCACTAGGGATGTAAAAAACTATGAATTTTCATGACCGACCACCGAGCCTCATTAACCGGTTGAAACCGGTTAACCGCGTAGTTTAAAATAGTCCACGTTCTTTGAAATAACAGCCATTTCGAGCCGCGTACTTTTCATAAGTGCAGCTCTGCGTTCTACTGGATCAGAGTTGAGACAGCGGCGCCAAAACCCACAACAGCTCCGGCACCTTTGCGCACAGAGAACTGCTTTTTTAATCTTCCCATTCTGCTGTGCTGCGGGTTAATACCAAAACTTTCTAGCAGCAAACGACGGCTCGTTCACATGGTCAGAGCAGCGAGTGACGAGCCACGTCTCACAGGTCTTCACAAAAGTTTAAATACAAGTGATGTGTGTGGAGCTGATCCCGAGGACCATAAACACAAACATGTTCCATGTGGTTTGACTGGAGCCGCGTATTTGAGGATCCTTTGGGCTGTGTGACACAGAGGAGCGCGACAGACCGGTATGTGTGTGTGTATGTGTGTATATGTGTATGTGTGTATGTATGTATATGTGTGTGTATGTATATGTGTGTGTGTATGTATGTATATGTGTGTGTGTGTAAATGTAAGCTCCAATGTAGTTCTGACCCGCGCCAGTGTGCAACTTTGACGGTGACAGAGGGGAGAGATGATGCGTGTGGATGTTACGTATGGAGAGGGGGAAAGTGTGTGTGTGTGTGTGTGTATGTGTGTGTGCGCGTGTGTGTGTGTGTGTGTGTGTGTGTGTGTGTGAGGGCGTGTGTGCATATGTGGCTCGTGCGGCGTGAGAGTCGTCCCGGAGTTTATAATACATGGGCGCACACAGCCAGATATGGACCCGCTCGTCACACCGTGCAAATAGGGCTTAAAATAGCGTTATTAAGAGACCTCCCCTCTCCCCTTTTTCTCTTTTTTAACCGACAGCTTTGACCGGTTAACGCTGTGACGGTCAACCACCGGTTAACCGGTCGCCGATTTACATCCCTAGTTTCCACCCCCATGCTTCACAGTAAGTATGGTCCTCTTTGGATGCAACCCAGCATTCTTTCTCTTCCAAACATGACAAGAAAGTTCAATGTTGGTTTCTCCTGACCATATTCTCCAAATCCTCTTCTGGATCATCAAAATGCTCTCTAGCAAACTTCAGACGGGCCTGGACATGCACTGGCTTAAGCAGGGGGACTTGCTTAAAGAAGGAGTTACAGGTCTGTGAGAGCCAGAAATCTTTGTTAGTATTAGATAGCAATATGGCCTATGTGCAGGACTCTACAAGGACTCTGATTATTTTGACTATGATGTGACACGTATGTCTTTCGATGTGTGACGTGACAATGACTATATAAACTGTGTACTGCCTTTATTCTGTCTGAGAGAAGGAAACAATGGAACCCACTGGAACTTCCAGAGTTTGGCGCACCACGATCCGTCTCTGTCTGCTTCATCCCTGACATCTTGCTTGTTTGTAGGTGACCTAATACTTATTTTCCACCATAATTTGCGAAGAAATTCTTTAAAAAGCAGACAATGAGATTTTCTGGATTCTTTTTCTTATTCTGTCTCTCATAGTTAAGGTGTACCTACGATGAAAATTACAGGCCTCACTCATTTTAAGAGGGAGAACTAGCACAATTGGTGGCTGACTGAGTACTTTTTTGCCTCACTGTATATAGTTAATTGGACCAAAATTACTTATAACTACCTAATAAAGATAATGTGTAAAGAGTCAAAATGAAAACAATACAGTATATTTCTTCTGAGTAGCTTTTTGATGTACACTGACCTGGGGCACTCTGAGAGTACCTATACTCGGGCACAGAGGACAGCTTGTTGACCAGCTGCTCGTGGTGGTCATGGGGGATGGGGGAGCCCTCTCTGCTCAGACACTCTGGGGTCTGCAGGCCGCTGGAGGGGGGAGACAGCAGCCCCTGGTGTGTTGGGGACGCTGGGGCACTCCTACACAGGGGGAGGAAACAAAGACCTTCATGCTCCTGTAATGCTCGAAGGATTTTATCATAATATCAGGAAAAAATTGATTACTATAATCCTCAGACTACTGCTGTTGATTACTCCAATAACGTGGAAGAAATCCAAAATGTGGTGCTACTGCATTCATGATTCAGATGTATTATTATGATGAACCAATACCCATGGAAGTAAAGTAGAGCATTATGTCTCAGAGCGCACACGCAGAACAAGTTATGTGCATGAAATGGCCATAACCGTCTCCCTGATAATTATCCTGGTGGATTTAAACCAGAGAAACTTGAGCCCAGAACTACACAAATGAACTACACATTTACCAATCCAAAGCTCATTTCCCCAGTTTTTCTCTCTCTTACTGCTGTGGAGGATCCTACCTGGACGAAAGGGGTCCGAATGGCGTCCTGAAGCATGCCACCCCCCTCTGTCGCCTCTTCCTGAAGGCCTGCTCCACCAGCTTGCTTTCTGACGCCGAGTCCACCCTCCAGAAGCTACCTTTTCCCGGCTCATCCTGGGACCGGGCCACCTTAAGAAAGTAACGGTTCAGGGACAGGTTGTGTCGGATGGAGTTCTGCGGACAACAAATCAGAGAGTGTGAGGGAGAAATTCTTTGATAGTTCAAGTGTTAAGCCAGATATTTTCTGCTTAACAAAAGGATTTCATATTCTTAAACATTAACCCTCATGTTTAAGGGAACATGAACACAAACAATGCATCATATTAGTTGTTTTAAGGGCAATGCTCTGCTACTAAAATAAGAGTATGGAGAGAGAATACATGCAGTTATTGACGAGAAAAGGAGCGAGGGATGAAGCTACCAACCTGCCAGCCTTTATCTGCCGTGCGGTAGTATGGGTAATGTTTCGTTATGTGGGCGTAGATGCCACTCAGAGTCAGCTGTTTGTCTGGAGCAGAAGAAATGGCCTGAACGATGAGCTGTGCGTAGGAATATGGTGGTTTGGAGTCGTCCTGCAAGAGAAGACGGAAGCATGTAAACCAAAACTGAAACCAAGGCACAATGGGCGGTGATGAATGTGATTAATGTTGTCGAGCCATAATGTCACAAATAAATTCTCTCAAAAACATTTTCAAAAATATGGTTTTAACTTTCTACGATGCAAGCCACCTCCAGAAAGGCTGTTATTTTAAAAACCAATGGTAAAAGGGGCTTTCTTTCAGATTATTGGTCCAAAACCAGGTGAAATAAAAACTGCAGTGATCCAGATACCGTGTGATGATGACAAAGACCATAAAAACAATGTGTTCACCTCAATTGTTTTGTTTTGTATTCAATTAAATGGGAACATAATCAAAACTCCAGCAACTTCAGCAACTCCAGCAACTTCAGTGACAGACTAATTCACCCTCGCTGTGTGACTGGTATTGAAGCATTTTCAGCATCTACAGCTAGTTATGTTAGTTAAGAAAAATAGCTACTACTTATTTGTATATATTGTGTGCTCCCTGTGTGCTCTTATTACTGTCCTATATGTGCGCTGCAACATCGAAATTTCCCCACTGTGGGACAAATAAAGGTATTCTTAGTACCTTCCCATTTGCAATATCATCTCAATTTAAATACTATTGTGATTTAAAGAAACACAATTTTTCTAAATAGCTCAAGGAAACAAAGACAAACTTAGATATTTGGATTGTCTTGCCAATCACATTAGCGGGGCGCATTAATAGGAGGTGCACCAATCGATCAGTAGCCGATTATAATCGGCCGATCACGGCTTAATTTGTGTGATCGGTGAAATGTGCCGATCACAAAGACCTATCAGATGACATGAGGATTCATGCGCACACGTTACGTTCTCTCGTCAAAACTGCGTAAACAAGCAACTCATGCAGCTATAAGTAATGGAGATTCTACAGCGACAACAACCACTCAGTAATGACGTAAGAAAGAACACGAAATATGCACAAAAGTTATGGAATTTATTCCCCTCTGCCCCCAGCCCTTGTCTGTTTCGGAAAGCGCTGGCAGACATCAGTTCGGTTCAAACGACTCATGTACTCTGCTTCAATCTGCCATCGCGGAGATATCTGACTGATGTCTGCCTGCCGCAGCTTTACCAAACTGTATATCCTCACATTGACACTCCAAGCCCAGCCAGAGCATGGATCTATTATAATAACGAGCCAGAGTCACACCGCGCAGACACCAAACACACTCAGCAGAGAGGCGCTGCCGTTACGCAGAAACAGCCCGTGTCAGGACTTTGCATGTTGTGTTCACAGAAATGTTGAATTAAGATGAGTGTAGTGGTAGTACATGAAGGGAAGGCATACACTGTGCGATATTTGCCACTTTGAGACAATTTCTCACTTGTGCGAGAATTTATTGGATCAGGCCGAGTTAAAGCTTACTCGTGCGTCTCACATCGTGTATACGACACAGGGTAATGAGAACTAGGGTTGCCAACCGTCCCTTGAAATACGGAATTGTCCCGTATGATAGAAAAACTATTTGCGTCCCGTATTGAATGGATACGGGACGGCTTTTGCCCCGTATTTTCAGAGCCACCTTAAATGCATCACTCACTCACTGCATGTCACACACGCACACAAAGTAATCACAGTTTAAGCGTCTACCTTTCGGCCAATCAGTGTCAAAGGAGGCGTAGGCTTGATCACATCCATGGGTTTAATGTTGACAAGTGGCAGCGTGGGCCGTGCCCGCAGCATCTTCTTAGCAAAAGTTTGGTAAAGTAGCGTCATATTCCCAGATTCGGACTTCCGAGGTCAATAGCTCACAAAAGATTTGTTAAACAAAAGTAATTGTTCTAAAATGATCATCTCTACGTTGATTTTTCAAATCCAGTGCGCTGTTTTAATGCAGAGAAATCCATTGAATCCAATGCACTGCAAGCGCAGAGAAAAGTGCTTAGGGAGCGTCAATGAATGTCAAGGCCAGCTTTGTAAACGAACAACAGCTTTTACTGAAGCCATGAACACGCACTAAACTCTCAGACAGTAATGACCATATCTAACTGCTACAGACTTTGATTTCAACAGTTGTGAGGTTTAATGAATACATATGTTATTCTTTTTTTTATTTGCTTTTATTGGTAAATGTTCTTTACTGTAACATCCATAAATAATGTATATTATAGTCTTTGTCTTTTTTATATTTTATATTACTTATTAAGCATGCATTAAGTCCTTTACAAGCCAAAGAGTTCCACCTGTTTATTAAATTAAATTTCTGACTAAGGATTTTTTTTTTTTTTATATGTAGTTAATAAATTACATTCTAAAAACCGGGGTTTTATGAAATTCCGTGATTACTGTGTAGACTGAAATTAGGACTAAAAAATGCTCAACCCGATCCGCCCAAATGGTGTCCCTTATTTTTTTGTTCTCAAGTTGGCAACCCTACTCAAGACCACCTCCCGATCGACAATCGTATTGTCGGATGAAAACCAAAATGGAAATTCTGGTCGGTTGAATCAATGCTACGAGCGTCTACAACCCGATTACCCTCTACCTCTGGCACTGCGCCTGCGCAAACACTGATGGAAGCAGCATAGCAGCGGTTCGTACATGGAACCAAACTCTGGATGATGTGTCCTCCCCGCACTACCAAGGACGAAATGGCTCAATTGAAGTTAGCGGGAAACATGTTAGCGGTTCATGTTTTTGTCCAGATTAGCAATTTCGCAAAGTTCACATGTGGCCAAACAGCTGTAGTTGTTGATGTGGGTGTTGTAGCATCCCCGGTTGAATTTGTCAAATTGCGTTGACCCAGTTGCCATGCTGAACAATTGAAAATATCGCTGTGTATGCCCAGCTTTAGCAGCATGATGTGTTTGGAACAATGATTTTATTGCCTCCAACTCCACAGACTAAAGTTCCACTCTGGATGCAAGAACAGAATCTGGCTTTGTGCAACTGCTTCGAGCCTGTTCGCCGATGCGGAAGTACCGTTTAATAATAAAATAAATGTATGGCGCACCTCCGTGAACACATACTGCTGTTATATAAAGTCTCTGGAAGGTCTCTGCCGTCACAGAGACGCTGCCGAGCTGCATTATTGGAGAAGAACTTTACACAAAAAGCCTCTAGCTTTACTCCATTAGCATCAAAGCCCGCCAGCTACTTCTGCCATTTCCGGCGCGCGCCACCGCAGGCCAGGGCTTCTGGTCTTAAGACCCCTGCGTCTGAAAATCAGAGAATGTGTGTCTGGTGCGCGAGGCTTCAGCATTCCAGTGTTGGCGGTGTGAAAGCCCCATAACAATAGCTTACTGTAATTGATTACACAGACATAAGAGCAGGCGCGCTAACAGCAGCCTCCACTATACATATCATACAGTTAGCAATAGCGTACCGAATTGACAACAAACGTTGAAAGAGTTGCGCGAACAGCAGCCTTCTCTACATACAATCACATACAGTTAGCAAATAGCTAACTGCAATTAAACACACATACTGTACATGTGAGCAGAGGTGCCAACAGCAGCCTTCACTATATACAATCATACAGTACACAAGTAGCTAGCCAACACATCCAGACTGTTATCGCAAACAAATACCTTCAGGAAAACATAACTGTCGCGCCGAACGGCCGAAACCGCAGCTCCGGTGAAGAGAGGGCGTTTGGCGAATGCAGTTGACACAAGGTTAGTTGTAAAGCGTTTCGAACCGCACGCGAGAAGAAAAAAGGAACAGAGTGATGGATGACGCTAGACTATATAACCTCCGGAGCATCATCCAGGGGGTCAGAGTTGTGACGCAGTTGGTATTACTACTCAAACTGCGCATTCGCGAAGGGAACATTCAGTGCTATGCACCGTCTCTGGCGGTCAGGAGAGATGAAATTCACTTGGTTCGGACCATGAATCTTCTCCGCTCCAGTCTAGATCAGAGCAAAACCATGAACACTGAACTGCAGCAACATCTCAGGTAGAAAAAAGCAATAAAAATAAAAATTGAAAAAGCACTAAACAACTTGCTGCCGTTTTCCAGCGCATTCAAAAGATGATCTATTTCAGTTTCTATACCTTCACAGATATCCCTATACTTTTGGAAAATGTAAATCACAAAATCTTGTCACTTTGAGCATTTGATTTTGACACAGGCCCAACTGCAGCAGAACTAGTCGCTCAAATACTACATTTAAAATATTTATCTTGTGCTTTGTTAACGTACTGAATGAACTGATAGAAATGCTTGATTGCTGATGTATCTCACTCACCCTGAGACTGTCCCCACCCACAGCCTCCCCCCTGGCCTCTGCCACCCCTCCTCTCTGCTCCACCGCGCTCCTCCTCTGCTCGCACACGGCCTGGGCTGCGTACTCTGCTGCCAGCTGCAGGTCGGATGTAATGTTGCAGCCATAGCGATAACCCGACGACCCGGCTCCCCGCGGGCTGGCCGGACACGAATTGGGGACACTGGGGGAAAAAGAAAGGGAAAAAAGGTTAAATAGTGTTGTAGGAGGGTGATTTAGATTAATGGACATTCTAGGGTTGGCATGCATTTATTTATATTTTTATATATATATATATATATATATATATATATAAAAATATATAAATGCATCTGGCTTTGTGCAACTGCTTCGATTATATATATTATATATACATATATACACACATACATATACACACACATACACAGTGGGGCAAAAAACTATTTTTTTGCCCCACGGGCGGCACGGTGGCTGAGTGGATAGCACTCTCGCCTCTCAGCAAGAAGGTCCTGGGTTCGAATCCCGGTCGGACCAGGGCCTTTCTGAGTGGAGTTTGCATGTTCTCCCCGTGTCTGCGTAGGTTTCCTCCGGGTACTCCGGTTTCCCCTACCACTAAAAATATGTCCAATAGTTCTAGCATGCGCCTCCTGTACTGGCCCCGCTCCCATCTCTGTGTGGAGTGAGAGACAATTGCCTAAAATTAACAATTGTAAACCGCTTTGAGACTCAGATCTGCAGTGAAAAGGTGGTATATAAATAAAGATTACTTACTTACTACTACTTACTACTATTTAGTCAGCCACTGATTGTGCAAGTTCTTCCACTTAAAATAATGACAGAGGTCTGTAATTTTCATCATAGGTGCACTTCAACTGTGAGAGACAGAATGTGAAAAAATATCCAGGAATTCACATTGTAGGATTTTTAAAGAATTTATTTGTAAATTATGGTGGAAAATAAGTATTTGGTCAATAACAAAGATTCAACTCAATACTTTGTAATATAACCTTTGTTGGCAATAACAGAGGTCAAACAATTACCATAGGTCTTTACCAGGTTTGCACACACAGTAGCTGGTATTTTGGCCCATTCCTCCATGCAGATCTTCTTGAGAGCAGTAATGTTTTGGGGCTGTCGCCGAGCAACACGGACTTTCAACTCCCTCAACAGATTTTCAATGGGGTTGAGGTCTGCAAACTGGCTAGGCCACTCCAGGACTTTCAAATGCTTCTTACGGAGCCACTCCTTCGTTGCCCGGGCGGTGTGTTTGGGATCGTTGTCATGCTGGAAGACCCAGCCACGTTTCATCTTCAAAGCTCTTACTGATGGAAGGAGGTTTTGGCTCAAAATCTCAAGATACATGGCCCCATTCATTCTTTCCTTAACACGAATCAGTCGTCCTGTCCCCTCTGCAGAAAAACAGCCCCAAAGCATGATGTTTCCACCCCCATGCTTCACAGTAGGTATGGTGTTCTTGGGATGCAACTCAGTATTCTTCTTCCTCCAAACACGACGAGTTGAGTTTATACCAAACAGTTCTACTTTGGTTTCATCTGACCACATGACATTCTCCCAATCCTCTGCTGTATCATCCATGTGCTCTCTGGCAAACTTCAGACGGGCCTGGACATGCACTGGCTTCAGCAGGGGGACACGTCTGGCACTGCAGGATTTGATTCCCTGTCGTCGTAGTGTGTTACTGATGGTAACCTTTGTTACTTTGGTCCCAGCTCTCTGCAGGTCTTTCACCAGGTCCCCCTGTGTGGTTCTGGGATTTTTGATCACCGTTCTCATGATCATTTTGACCCCACGGGATGAGATCTTGCGTGGAGCCCCAGATCGAGGGAGATTATCAGTGGTCTTGTATGTCTTCCATTTTCTGATAATTGCTCCCACAGTTGATTTGTTCACACCAAGCTGCTTGCCTATTGTAGATTCACTCTTCCCAGTCTGGTGCAGGTCTACAATTCTTTTCCTGGTGTTCTTCGACAGCTCTTTGGTCTTGGCCATAGTGGAGTTTGGAGTCTGACTGTTTGAGGCTGTGGACAGGTGTCTTTTATACAGATACCTGTATTAATGGCACCTGTTTGAACTGGTTAACGAGCAGAGGACAGAAGAGCTTCTTAAAGAAGAAGTTATCTTCCTTGTTTGAAATGACCAAATACTTATTGTCCACCATGATTTACAAATAAATTCTTTAAAAATCCTAATATGTGAATTCCTGGATTTTTTTTTCACATTCTGTATCTCACAGTTGAAGTATACCTATGATGAAAATTACAGACCTTTGTCATTATTTTAAGTGGGAGAACTTGTACAACTTGACTAAATACTTTTTTGCCCCACTGTATATGTATATATTTTATTTTGAAAGACTGGTATCGAAGCATTTACAGCATTTACAGATGGTTAAGTAATATAGCTACTACTTTTTTGTATATTATATTGTGTGCTCCTTGTGTGCTCTTACTACTGTCCTGTCTGTGCACTGCAACATCGAAATTTCCCCACTGTGGGACGAATAAAGGAACTCTTATCTTATCGCTCTGGTGCTCAGGGCCTGCTCCTGTGCAGCCATGATGAGTGCCTCTGTGCTGCCTAATAGGCCAACCCTTTCTAGCCATTGGTAGGACTTCCCCAGATCAGCCACTTCTGCTATGCTCCTGTGGTACATGCCGTGTATGGGATTGTCCTCCCATGATAATAATAAATAATAACTTTATTTATAGAGCACTTTAAAAACAACACAGTTGACTAAAGTGCTGAACACAATTAAAAAGACAATATAATATAGAAACATATACAAGAATACAAATTGCACAGAGAGTCAACCCACTGAGTTAAAAGCCAAAGTAAAAAGATGAGTCTTAAGAAGCGACTTAAAAACAGGAAGTGAGTCCGCCAGTCTAATATGCAGAGGCAGACCATTCCACAGTCTGGGAGCTGCTGCTGCAAAAGCCCGATCCCCTCTCGACTTCTTTCTGGTCTTAGGGACCACTAAGAGAGCCTGGTCTGCTGATCTTAGATCTGCTTGGGGCACAAGCAGATCAGTCAGATACTGAGGGGCCAATCCACGCAAACATTTGAACACAAATAACAGAATCTTAAAATCAATACGAAGGTGCACAGGGAGCCAGTGAAGAGAACAAAGAATGATGGGAGGACAATCTCGCCACTGTCTGAGTGCATCATCCATTTGGGCCTTCTCCATGATGTAGTTATGGAGTTTGGATGTTTTGTCCTGAACAGTGGCTCTCACACTCACTAGTCCACGGCCTTCTTCACGGCTTGCATACAGTCTCAGGTGACTGGATTTGAGATGGAACCCGCCATGCATGGTGAGGAGCTTTTGAATTATAATATCTGTGGTCTGAATCTCTTCCTTTAACCACCTGATTATTCCTGCAGGGTATCTGATCACTGGCAGGGCATAGCTGTTAATTGCCAGGGCGTTGTTCTTGCCAGTGAGTTGTCTTTTTAGAATCTGCCTTACTCTCTGGAGGTATTTGGCAGTTACCATTTTCCTTGTTGCCAGTTCGAGGTTGCCATTTGCCTGTGGTATACCGAGATACTTGTAGCTGTCCTCAACGTCTGCTATTGTTCCCTCTGGGAGTGAGATCCCTTCTGTGTGGACTACCTCCGAGTCACCATCCTGCTACATGTCCATTGTAATCTTAATTAAGAATAACGCTTTAAACTTTTGTTCAGAAACGGTCAAATATGATGAGTACTATGTGTTGACCTAATATCTGGTATGAAGAAGGTCCTTTATTAGTCCCACAATGGGGAAATTTCAGATTGATACATACACATATGCATATACATTTCAAAGCAAGCAGCGAACATCACTTCCGCACTCCTTGTAGGCAAAGTGGGTTAAAAGGGACCTAATCTTATTTTGTTCGTATATTGTGGTACTTTTTTGTGTTAAATAAAACTCATTTTGACAGATTGTTTCACCCTTAGCAGTTTCTATCAATAATAATCATGCAAAAAGACATTCACGGAAAAATTGCCGAGACCGTAAGTGACGTACACATAGGTGTCATTGGGCTTTGTTGATATGCATTTGTAACCCATAACGTTGTATACGGACGTTTTAAACAGATATTTGTCATTCAGTGATGGACAAGACAAGTCAAGGGCTTTTATTTATGAGCCCTTGCGTACTTGTTATGACAGTAATTATGATTTTGAGGACTCTGACTCGGTTCAAATGAGGAGCAATCTGCAAGAAATGGACGTTTGCGGACATTAGGGCCGTTTCCACGGGCTGGAGTATGGATCTAAGGTCCGACTTGGTCCGACCCATCTCGACCCGGTTTGCGGATGCGGTCAGTTTTAGCTCGATGGTGCACCCGAGTGAGTGTAAATAGCTAAGTGTTAGCGAAGGTAGCGCTAGGGATGAAGGAGTACATTGCAGTGCAGAGCAATGTTTAGAAGCGTAAAAGTGACCGTGAAATGAAAGACCCCAGCCGTAAAAGCGGACAGAACTGAAAAGTCTGGAGGTGGTTTGACAAGATGGATTGACGCTATTTTTACGGACATCAGCTAACAAGCAAACATCAGAGAAGGTCTCGTGGTGGGCTCGAACCCACGACCTTCGGGCTCAAAAGCCAATGCTCTACCAACTGAGCTACTGTCCCCCAATATACCATACCAGATATACCATAAAATTACAATAATATCTGTTTCACATATCTTTCCTCACCTCTACTTAAATCATTTCAGTCTTTGCCATTTGCCAAGCATAAAAATTGCCATTTCGAGAGCAGGCTCTGTAGAACATATTTAAAGGAATCAAGATGAGCGCTTGAAAACACATCTATAATAGAGATGGTAGTAGTTTAATCATTAACCAGTTTATTGTGCTGCTGGGAGACAGACGAAAAGGCCGATGTGATTATACAACCACACCTGCTGCTGTTAGCACTGTACACAGGCACCAACACTACTGAATGGGACTGATAAGGAGGGACACAACTGTTTGATTAGTTTACAATTATCATCTTTACAATATGATCACATGTTTTGTCAGTCTAAGAGAAGTAAGTAAGTAATGTTTATTCATTTGGCGCATTTTACAGACCAAGGTCACCCAAAGCGCTTTACAATGTTCAGAGTTCAGATATTGTTCCAACTTCCAATCGTGTGCGTCATATTGGTCACATATGTATGATGCTGCCAGGAGGGCAGTAGTGAATTAATTTTGTATTTATTCATATGAAGGCATTTTGAACCAAAAAATTGAGGCCAGTCTTATTTAAATTCATTGGTAAAGATGGCTATCGACTGTTTTACTGATTTTTATTTTACATTTTTAGTATGGCTGTCAAATGATTAAACATTTTTAATCGAGTTAATTACAGCTTAAAAATGTATCATAATTAATCACATTTTGAACAATTGGCAAAATGATGCCATATTTTTCTGTAAATTGTTGTTTGAATGGAAAGATAAATGACAACATAGTGTACATATGTACAGTATTTGCTTATTATAACAATAAATCCACATATAATGGCATTAACATTATTAACATTCTGTCTTAGTAGACACTATTTTTTACAGCATAACATATTCAGCATCTGCTAAAGCCTCCTCTTTCTTCTTTTTCTCTGTCTCATAAAGGCTGTGGATCCTCTTCATTTTTGTGCCTCTACAAACTATTGTTTGTTACAGGGATGAGGGACATTTGAAAAAGTCTAAAATGCATGTCAGCCAATGGCTGTCATTAACTCTGTTTGATTTGCTTGCAACGTTTTACTTTTGAGCACAACCCGTAATTTAATAGAAAATTTGAGCACATTGATTCAGCTTGTGTATGAATATTTACAGTCCCTGGTCTGTAAATTCAGGCCGTAAAAAGTTCCTAAATAGAAACTTTGCATGACGCTCGTTCTCCTAGGCCACGCCCCCTTCTAGCGTCTGCAGCGCATGTAAACAGCAGCAGCAAAGTAGGAAAAGGTGGCTATACCTCGTCTGGCTGTAACTGCATACACAGTAGTAAAACAGCCCAAAAGACGCAAAAGTGAGGTAGAGAAAATGGAACTAAAGCGAAAAAAATGATAAAAGAATAAATCAAACCCGGATGAACATAGCTAGCTTACATTGTGTCCTCTGGAGAGACCTGCGGGAGTGGGACCGCCACGGACAATCTACGCTCGGACTACATTTGGACGTGAAACTAGCAGTAATCTTTCAGTTATATTGTTAGCAGTGCGTTGCTTTGGTATCATTTCATCAGTGATTGCTGTACAGCTTACAAGAAGTTGTGCTAATGCTAACTAATGCCTACCTACTGTCTGTATAATGGGATGCATGGGCGGGTCATTCCACCCGAATGACACGATTAATGAAAAAGATTAGTTCACGTGCGTTAACGCAATCATTTTGACAGCCCTAATTTTTAGTAATTATAACAAAGTTCTGATTGTTTCTTTTAGTAGAATAAGCAGCTTATGGACCAGATAAGAAAATAATATGGACAGTACTAAGTGTACTGTCACTCTTTGTATGTCCTTGTAAAAATAATGTGTGTATTCAAACCAGAGAAGTCCTTTGCTCCGCTTGCTTGGTCCAAACCAAAAGCAGACCAAACATCTTTCTTTTGCTCCGGTTTGTATTCAGACTGTACTTTTTGCAAGTTAACTTTTTTTAATAACATAGACGCGTGTGACGATCAGCGCTCCTATTGGACAGCGAGAGCTCACGAAGAATAGATGCAGAAATGGAGGAAAATATCGATGCGTGAGGAGAAAGCCGAAGGAGACTGCGCTACGTGCCCTGTCGATGGATTTATAATAATAATAATAATAACGGCCCTGTCCCACAACTTACATGATACGGGATGTTGCTTTTTGAGACGTGAGTCAAACAGTGTCAGGCTTTTAATAATGCAAATGATTTGAAGATGCTGCCATTAACATCACTGTATACTGTGAACAGTTTTAACTCCATAAGCCTGTTGCAGCGTCTCCTCACTGCTCCAGGTCTGCCCACGGCTCATTGTTGTTGTGTAGCATGCGTTAGCAGCTGTGACACGTGGCTAATTCCTCACAGTTCCTGTCTGCAGTTCTTTGGTCCGGACCAGTATTCGTTTGTGTGTATTCAGATCTGCATAAAAGGTTCGGATCAGAGTTCCACACAAATCCTGGTCCGTTTAAAGTGGACCAAATGTGCAGGTCTGAATACACCCTTAGTGAAACAGCGAGAATCACATTCATCAGATTAAGACGTTCGTTAATATTTCCGCAAGACTTTCCTTCTGCTTTTACGAGGGCAGTGAATGCACCGTGAACTCTGGCACCAGAGAAACAATGTGAGTATAAACAAGTCAGGAGCTGCCAGACAGGAAAAGTCACTCTCACTCTCCTTCACAACGCTGAGTAGATGCTTCCCTATGAACCAAATACATGTGTTCCAAGTTTTATTTATGTACTTTTGATTCTTGAATTTGTGGTCGAGATAAACATGTTTGTAAGGTTCACTGCTGTTGTGATTTTGGGTGATAAAAATTATAAATTTGAACTGCAGAAATGAAGATGCAAAAGACCAGAGCAATGAGCAAGAGGCAATTAACTTTTGCCTAACGCCGAAATGAAACTAGAACAGTTTATCTTAATCCATCTGCTCTCTCACTTCTCTGCCTCTGTTTAAAAATGCTCTGGTACAACACCTCCAGAACCCACGCCAGTGTTATGGAGCACTGTTTTTTGTGTTTGTATTATTGTTAGCTCTACCGTCTGCCTTACCGCATCTGTCATTTTGTGCAATTTTGAGGACCCCCTCGAAAATGAGATGATTCATATCTAGGGGCTTATCCTCCAAACAAATAAATCAATATTGTACCGATACTGAGTGGTGCTTAATTTTAGCACTTTTTTGTAAATTCTTTGCAGTGGGCATGTAGTTGCCTCCAACCGATTCCAAAACATTGCCAAATCATCTCTCAAAGTTTTCTATCAAAGTCAGACAACAGCTTCAAACAATTCTAACATGGCTGTAGAAAATCACAGCTCAAGTGAATGCACACACTTTACATTTGACCTCTAAGTTAACTAGTGTTACATTTATTGAAGCTTCAGGGAGTTTTATCACTGAAAAGACAAGGGAAGAAATCTTGTATTTATTTTTCTTGCAAACAAATATATTCATTCCTAATAGCTATCCACTTAAGACAATATCTAAACAAGCCTGTTAGAAAAAAGACTTAACTTTCCTTTTTTGAAAGAGTTTATGTTGTGGGAACTGTATTGAAAAAACAAAACCCGGGGCTTGCTGGTGTCCACGTGTAGCATACAGACACTTCTGAAGAGGCTTGGGGTAAGGAGGGGGCGCATAGGGGGCTCTGAAAAGGAAACCACTGCTGGACGGAAAAAGCAAACCACCCGACTCACACACACACATACAAACACACACAAACACACGCACGCACGCACACACAAACAACCAATCAGAGAGCCCTGAGCTGCAGCCTTCCATATAAGGCAGGCCGAGGGGCGCTCACATTGGTGGAAAATTGAGGGTGTGATGCGCTCTAGGTGCCGTTAGGGGGCAAACGGGGCAGTGTGACATGTGCACAAGTCAAATTTTGAAACAATGTGGGAACTACAGCGCCTTGAGAACATGTCTATACAAAATTAAAGATGCACATTTTGTCATGTTTCAACTACTAACGTAAATATTTTATTTGGGGTTTTTTTTACTGAAAGACCTCCACAAAGAGAAAGCCAAATTATAGTTTTTGATGTGTCAACAAGAAGGAAGGTCTGTGTGTCCCTCACTTTGATAAATAAGATTGAGTTAAAAAAAAACAAAAAAACTTAACTGGTAATTGGAAAAACTAGGAAGGTAAAAGTCAGGGGACACTTTACATTTTCGTGGATGCTTCACATGAGACAAAAGCACACAAGATATGTTTGTAGTTATTACAATTTTCCGCAGAACCCTCGGTAAAGCCAATGCAAATAAGGCTTTAGATTACTTTGACATGTTGTTGATGACCCCTTATAATTATAGTGCTGAAACGTTATTATATGCCTAATATTTGTTTTAAATGTTTTTTCAGAAGTTATTTCCAACTAGGACAGTACTGTATAGGCCTTGTTTGTTGTAAATTCTATCATCTTTATAAGGATTCTTTATATTGTTTGTATGCAGTAACAGGAATGGCTTTTTTATTTCTTCCTTCTTCCTTCCATTATACTGTAGGTAACATTTCCAGTAGAACACATTTGGGATGTGGATGGACTTGAGAATCTTGTTTTGGGAGGTCGAAGTAGGACAGTTTGGACCAATCACAGAGCAACAAAGGAAAACAGCTCCAGCAAATAACAAAAACAAACATGGCCACGCCGACAGATGCACTTTCACCCATTTCCACCAAAAATGGACTACAGTATTTTGTCATTGAAAAATGTGCAAGGTTTCTTTCAACAAAACCAAACAAAAGTTTTATTATTATCTATTTATTTATTTTCAACTTTGTACTCAGAGCTTGCTCCAAAATCACTGGAGGAAAACTCAGGACCTTCACTCTTTGTGGGAGGAACAGGTGCTGAATAAAGCCAAGTGTATTCTGGCTCAGCCCAAACATCCTCTGATTGCTGACTTTGTATTGATGCCTTCAGGGCGTCGTTTTTATGCTCCAGCACGGAAAAAAAACCGTTTCTCCAATTCCTTTGTGCCTTCTGCCATAAAACTGTTGAACTTTGGTAGAGGTGGTTGACTTTGGGAATTGTGTTGTTCATTGTTGTTTGTTTTTTTTGCTGTGTGAACTGTGAGACTCACTGTGTGTTTGTGTAGGGTATGTGTGTTCTGCTTTGAGTTTATGCTACAAATGAATTGCCCTTTGGGATCAATAAAGTTTTCTGAATCGGAATCAGCAAGTTCCCTCTATTGAGACACTCAGATGATGATATGAGAGACTACTAGGGCTGCACGGTTCTGGAAAAATGTCACTATGTGCTCAATAGTTTTGATATCCTCTATTAAAAGTCTACTAGTAGTTTTTCTACTACTAGAAAAAAATCCTCAAAAAGAAATTACAGTCTTCCAACCGAGTTGTAAACTATTTTAAAGATTGTATAC
Source organism: Knipowitschia caucasica (assembly GCA_964034765.1). Classification (NCBI taxonomy): domain Eukaryota; kingdom Metazoa; phylum Chordata; class Actinopteri; order Gobiiformes; family Gobiidae; genus Knipowitschia; species Knipowitschia caucasica. Next base: position 21,136,651 of record OZ035825.1, read on the forward strand.
ATTTTTAAAAGAATGAAAAAATAATGCTTTTAAAATCAGAGGAAGAATCTGAATAAAGTTTTTTAGTTTTATTTTTTACATTAACAAGCTATTTTGACAATTGCTTGTATTATTTTCTAGAAGATTTTTTCTGAAAATTGGTTCACAATTTGAAATCGTCAGTTCTAAATCTTAAAAATACATTTGAAAAAATATTGTTGCATCATTTTTTGCCACTATAAATTATATTGAGACTATTTACTTCGTTTTAGAATGTATAGTAATATTGAATGCAACAGGGTCTTTTGAAGACATCACGTGTCTCCGCATTTTGCCGACAGCTAATGTGAGGGGAAACGCCAGGAACATGCATTCAATAAATATCAAATATAGCTTTCTTCGGGATTATTAATGCTGCGTTCAGACCAAACGCGTTTTGGGCGTCAAAATCGCGTCTGACGCGCGTCGTTGGACGCTTGTGACAGACTCTGGCAGACGCTGTCACAGAGCGTTTGAGAGGCGCGTCACACGCGTCCAGAACACTAGAGGACAGACTGGATGAGTCACTACGTCACTGTTGCAGAAAACTCCTGATTGGACGAGGCTCACGTCTTCTCCCAAAAAGTTCCACAATGTTCATCTCGAGCGTTAACTGCATTGGAGGCGCGTCAAAGCGCTTGAAATCTCAAAACGCGCCGCAGGATCTCTTGACGCTCCTATAGCGCGTCCCCCATGTATTTTCAATGTAAAGCCGACGCTTTGGACGCCCAAAACGCGTTTGGTCTGAACGCAGCATTAGACTATCAATATGAAATCAGCACTAAGCAGTGGTTCATAGAAAAGAGCAGCACAAGAAATCTATATGAATTTTTTCCAAATGTTATGTAAATACTGTACACCTCTTGGATTATGTTCTTCAGGATTCACCACTCTTTTGAATAGTGTAGTCTTCATGTGTAACTTTAATACAAAAAACAAGGTATTTGTCAAAACAAAAATGTCCAGTTAACATCATAACACCCGCCTCAATTGGCTTGTGCACAAAAGTTGGGCATGCCCAAATGTCTTAGCATATTTAACAATACAGCTTACACATCACATGCTTGTGTGATGCATAATTTTAAAGCTAGAGCCTTTTAGTTTAAATATACACTAGAATAATGTATGTCATTCCTATTTCACTCTGCATCTTTTGAAGTTTGGGCAAAACTTTTTTTAGCCTCACCTGAAAAATATTACATTTAAAAAACCCTAAAAATAAGGCATACTTCATTGTAAGCTCACAATATTCAAACCCTATGTCTAAGTATTATACTTTTGATGCAGTTGTCCTTATTCATATACTAGTGCCATTCGGCCTTATTTGGCACACTTTGTACTCCAATGTTTTGGTACTTAAAAGCTTCCTCTCTGTATGATTTTGTTACAGTTTATATTTTTATTATAGTGTAATTACATGCTGCGTAAAACCTGCTTCTTTCCTTGTGTATTTGGCCTCATGTGCGTCTGTGTCTTTAAAAAAGTCAGGGGTCAAATACCAAGTCCCACCTCTTGTTTGAGAGCTATCGACATAGGCTGTTTAGACCTATCAATCATTTGGGAAAATAAATAAAAGTCATCCAAGCAAGAAAGGTTACACCCAGTGGGGTTGGGTCCCGGCTCAAAAATGTCCAAAATGATGTGCGCTAACATGCTTGCATTACCACCCCGGGCCGATGGGGGTGGACCAAGCCCCGGTGATCCAAGATGGCGCCCTATTCAAATGAATGGCTTGTGCTCAGTAGCGCATGGGACTTCACGGAGACCGGGAGATTAGCTGAACACGCCTATATTTGGGCATCGTCTGGTCCTCCCTGTTCTGCGAAATACGCGTGTGTGGGTCTAACATGGCAGTAAAGTGTAGATTTAAAGAAGACCGAAGGATTTAAGAAGAAAAAAAGTTCAGGATGACAAGGGACACTAAAATCCCCAAATAATCCGACCTTTATGAAAGCTGTAGGTTCTCTGTCAGCTGAGGTCGAGCTGTTTTAGTTTACATTGAGTTCTATGGGACTTTTTTCTGGGTAGCCCTCGTGAATTTAGTTTGCAGTACCACGGGCGCCCCCTGTGCCCATGGGTGGGACAGCTATAAGCTAGTACTACCCTATCCAGTTATTATAGATCCATGGGGTGGACCCGGAATAAGAATTATTCAATTATAATGTATAGCATCTTCTTTTACTCTCGAAAACGGCTTTACAGGACACATGTTTGTCAATGCTGAGGGGAGTATATTTTTTTGGACCAGTCTAGTTTAGTCGCAGTGGAATTCTGAAGGCAGTCAAATGAATGGGGCTAGTGCCGGCTGACTAGGGGTGGGAACCTAAGGGTCCCTCACGATACGATATGATACGTGATGCAAAGCTCACAATAACGATTATATCACGATATGACGATTATTGATATATTGGTCAGCAATATACCATATTCCAATATATGGCATACATAAAATAGAAAAATTTTAAGTGAAAAAATACACATTATTTCATGATAAATGGAATGGAGATGTGTAATGTAGCAAGATAAAGTATTGATACTAATTTTAAAAAACTAAAAATTTGAAAACCAAACAAATCACTTTTTTTTCTAAATCGATACTTGGCAAATGCATATCGATAATCGATCGCGGGAGAAAGTATCTCAATATATCGAAAAATTGATATATCGTCACACTCCTACGGCTGACGCATGCACAAATGTGTTTTCACATTTTCCTGCCCCATAGAAGGTGAAAGTAATGGCACATTAGTTTAAACGGCGGAGATACGTGAGACTACGTCCGTTAATATTTTCAGTCTATGGTTACACCGAACACCAAAGGCTACTTTTGAGGCAGCAGACATGTTCACAAACTCAGCTGTTATATATTTAAAAAATAATAATACTATACGGATTTCCTCAAACAAGGTCTCATTGTTTAGCTAAGTAGAAGAGGAACACAGGCATAGGATTTGTTTAGGGACAAATTCATTGTAGTTTTAGCAAATTAGGAAGTAACAACTTGTAATGTCTTCGAAGATGTTTTTTCCCTCTAAAAGAAATACACACATTTCTGGATTATATCTCCATGCTGGAAAATATTTGAGAAGTTACAAGTGGATAATGCTTTTCCATGGACAATTACGGAATTTAAGAGCCACAGCAAGCATGGGTTGCGTCAATATTATAGACACAGCACAAGTCCAAATGTAAGAAAAGCTATGAGAATTTTGTTTTTGTGCCCATATAATGTTTTATATCTTTTTAGAGTAAAGTCTAGTAGGGGTGCAACGATTTGAAAAAATCACGGTTCGGTTCGTACCTCGGTTCAGAGGCCACGGTTCGGTTCATTTTTCGGTTCATTTTTCAAAATATATATTTAATAAACACAGCTCATGTGGACTCGGCACCTGCTCTGACTGCTCCCCCTGACCTAGAAATGGATAAGGGGAAGGAAATGGATGGATGGATGGATGGCATATTCCATCCATCCAATTATGTCTATTTAACATAATAAATGAAAAACAACACAAAGTGCAACATAAGAAGGCACTTTATGAGGGTATTTACCCTCATATAGGGATGTAAAAAACTATGAATTTTCATGACCGACCACCGAGCCTCATTAACCGGTTGAAACCGGTTAACCGCGTAGTTTAAAATAGTCCACGTTCTTTGAAATAACAGCCATTTCGAGCTGCGTACTTTTCATATGTGCAGCTGAGCGTTCTACTGGATCAGAGCGGAGACAGCGGCGCCAAAACCCGCAACAGCTTGGGCACCTTTGCGCACAGAGAACTGCTGTTTTAATCTTCCCATTATTCTGTGCTGCGGCTTAAAGCATTTTTAAGCAAAAGACAGCTCGTCCACATGGTCAGAGCAGCGAGTGACGAGCCGCGTCTCGCAGGTCTCCGCTAAAGTTTAAAAGTGATCAGTGTGGAGCTGATGCCAAGGACCAGCAGCACAAACATGGTCCATGTGGTTTGACTGGAGCCGTGTATTTGCAAGAATGCTTTGGGCTCCGTGACAGAGGAGCGCGACAGACCGGTATGTGTGTGTGTACAATACATGTATGTATGTGTGTGCAATACATGTATGTATGTGTGTGTAAATATAAGCTCCAATGTAGTTCTGACCCGCACCAGTGTGCAACTAGCAGACGGTAACACAGGGGAGAGATGATGCGTGTGGATGTTACGTGTCAATGGAGGGGGAGGGGGATGGGGGGGGGGGGGGGGGTGTGTGTGTGTGTGTGCGTGTACATGTGTGCGTGCATATGTGGCGCGTACGGCGTGAGAGTCGGCCCAGAGTTTACTGTTACATTGGCGCACACAGCTAGATAGGGACCCGCTCGTCACATCGTGCAAATAGGGCTTAAAATAGCGTTATGAAGAGACCTCCCCTCTCCCCCTTTTTTCTTTTTTAACCGACAGCTTTGACCGGTTAACGCTGTGACGGTCAACCACCGGTTAAACGGTCGCCGATTTACATCCCTACCCTCATATATTAAACCACCTTCCTGATTCTCCCAAGAAGGCGGTTCCATTCTGGGCCCAGTTCAGCCTCAGTCACTGCATTTATTTATTTTTTGGCATTATCAGTTGTAACTGGGATATTAGTACTGGGCCTTTGTCTTCCATTCCTCCGCTGCTTGTGTCAGTACCTGTGCTGTGTGACAGTGTGACTGTCGTAGAGGGGGCGTGTCTGCAGCACCAGACTCTTCATCTCTCAGTCTGCTGTGATGAAGTTCTCGGTTCCGCTCATGGATCTATTATAGATTCCGCGGGACGTCCACGCGTCAGTCGTGAGCGCAGCTGAGGATGCGCGGGAGAGTTGACTTTAGCCCGGTCTGACTGTGCGTAAAGGAGCTGCTTAAATGCCGCGGCAATAAGCGGTCGTTGAGACGCTTTTTTTCACTCATGTCTTTCTTGTGCCACAGTGCTTACACATCGTGACAGTTTTGTTGAATATTAATTATCAGTATAGTTACAGTGAAGCCAAAATGCTCTCATACTGGGGATTTAAATGACGTGGGGCTTTCAAGTATCTCCGTTCCTCTGCTTGCCGTGACCACGCTGTGTGTGGACTGAACAACGTGCGCACAACTTTTTTTTCATAAATCAAACCGTTTTCTCTCTATTTGCGCGGTTGCTACAAGCGTACACCAGACAAAAAGATGGCATTTTGAGAGCGCTTCTTCTTCTACTACATCTCTGTGTATAAACCCGGCAGACTGCACAGCCAGGGTACGTCACGTCCTTTCCTACGTTTGTTATTCACGCCACTACCCTGATGTCTTATGAAACCCAAGTAATGCTTACACCTGTATATTAATGTTGATGAGAAATAAAACTTTAAAATGATATACAGTACAGATTGTGGGGTTTGAAAACCAAAATAAATGTGCTTTGAAAATATGAACGCTAAAAAAAAACAACAACAAAAACACTAAGTGTTAAGAAGCTGCAATGATTACATGTTTTTTTTAATCCACCAAATGTCAGTGTTTCTGGACAGATTGACAACACTTATGAAGCTCAAAGCTTTGGATACCTGATGGTGCCGGTAGGCGAGGGCAAGGGAGAGCTGAAGGCCCGCATGTGCTCCTCATGCTGCTGCGCTGTGGGGATGCTGATCTTCAGGGGAGAGATGTGAGGCAGGAGAGGGCGCAGAGGAGGGGAGGCTTCCTGGTCTCGCTGCTCCTCTGGCTCCAGCAGAGACATGAACTGGATCTTGATCACCGTGCTGGGGAAGCGAAACACGCACCTGGCGACAAACGAATGGAAGGATCAGAGACGTATGCAGATATTCTGAAATTCTTTTAATCTTTAAAAGCTTTAGTATCAACCTTCTGTAATCAAGGTTCAGCACAGGTGAAATCATTTCTAGAGGAACAATCTGTTACAATTACAGGTATGTCTCCGTGAAAAATGACGATATGAAGGGAAATGGCTGATGATTTTGGCATTGACATATATATATATTATTCAGCCAGATCAAACTCTCAATTGACATTATTATTCAATATTCTGTATTAGTCACTAAATATTTCAATGATTTCATGCCTAAATATTTTTTGTAAACACACGTGTTCAGGTTGGGTCAGATGTGTAATTCATTCAACAGAATGTTGAATGAATTACACATCTAATTGCTACAGTCCTCCAACCATGAGGCAGTTATTTTCAGAGAAAAAAAAAATCTTGCATCCAGCAAATCTTCCCATTACTTTTTGAGTATATTTTTCACAGAAAGAGCCCATGTCCTCACGTAGCCGGAAATTTCCCCCCCTCCATTTATAAAACAAATTGCATCCACACATAACCAAACATCTGCGTTTTCAGTCCTCTGACGTCCTGCGTTGGGGGAAAAACACGGAAGTGGGCGGAGCTTTGCTGCCGATGCCGGTGCTTCTGTAGCGGCACTTTTACAGTTATAGAAGAAAGTCAGGGTAAAGACAGATGTTTACAAGCACAACAGGACCACTGAACCTGGCCTCCTGCATCTACACCTGCGGACTGCCCTGCCCGACCCGCCTGGGGGCGCTTCAGTCCTGCACCGGACCTGTCCACGCTCTGCAGCCGCTGCGTGGCATTGGTCCACGTTCTGTAGCTTAGGTCCTAGATACAGTGCCTTGCAAAAGTATTCGGCCCCCTTGAACCTTTCAACATTTTGCCACATTTCAGGCTTCAAACATAATGATATAACATTTTAATTTTTTTTTATGAATCAACAACAAGTGGGACACAATCGTGAAGTGGAACAAAATTTATTGGATAATTTAAACTTTTTTAACAAATAAACTGAAAAGTGGGGCATGCAATATTATTCGGCCCCTTTACTTTCAGTGCAGCAAACTCACTCCAGAAGTTCAGTGAGGATCTTTGAATGATCCAATGTTGTCCTAAATGACTGATGATGATAAATAGAATGCACCTGTGTGTAATCAAGTCTCCGTATAAATGCACCTGCTCTTTGATAGTCTCAGGGTTCTGTTTAAAGCACAGAGAGAACCATGAAGACAAAGGAACACACCAGGCAGGTCCGAGATACTGTTGTGGAGAAGTTTAAAGCCAGATTTGGATACAAAAAGATTTCCCAAGCTTTAAACATCTCGAGGAGCACTGTGCAAGCAATTATATTGAAATGGAAGGAGTATCAGACCACTGCAAATCTACCAAGACCCGGCCGTCCCTCCAAACTTTTATCTCAAACAAGGAGAAGACTGATCAGAGATGCACCCAAGAGGCCCATGATCACTCTGGATGAACTGCAGATAACTACATCTGAGGTGGGAGAGTCTGTCCATAGGACAACAATCAGTCGTGCACTGCACAAATCTGGCCTTTATGGAAGAGTGGCAAGAAGAAAGCCATTTCTCAAAAATATCCATAAAAAGTCTCGTTTAAAGTTTGCCACAAGCCACCTGGGAGACACACCAAACATGTGGAAGAAGGTGCTCTGGTCAGATGAAACCAAAATCAAACTTTTTGGCCACAATGCACAACGATATGTTTGGCGTAAAAGCAACACAGCTCATCACCCTGAACACACCATCCCCACTGTCAAACATGGTGGTGGCAGCATCATGGCTTGGGCCTGCTTTTCTTCAGCAGGGACAGGGAAGATGGCTAAAATTGATGGGAAGATGGATGGAGCCAAATACAGGACCATTCTGGAAGAAAACCTGTTGGAGTCTGCAAAAGACCTGAGACTGGGACGGAGATTTATCTTCCAACAGGACAATGATCCAAAACATAAAGCCAAATCTACAATGGAATGGTTCACAAATAGTCGTATCCAGGTGTTAGAATGGCCAAGTCAAAGTCCAGACCTGAATCCAATCGAGAATCTGTGGAAAGAGCTGAAGACTGCTGTTCACAAACGCTCTCCATCCAACCTGACTGAGCTCGAGCTGTTTTGCAAGGAAGAATGGGCTAGAATTCCAGTCTCTCGATGTGCAAAACTGATAGAGACATACCCCAAGCGACTTGCAGCTGTAATTGCGGCAAAAGGTGGCACTACAAAGTATTAACGCAAGGGGGCCGAATAATATTGCACGCCCTACTTTTCAGTTATTTATTTGTTAAAAAAGTTTAAATTATCCAATAAATTTCGTTCCACTTCACGATTGTGTCCCACTTGTTGTTGATTCTTGACAAGAATTTTATTTTTTATATCTTTATGTTTGAAGCCTGAAATGTGGCGAAATGTTGAAAGGTTCAAGGGGGCCGAATACTTTCGCAAGGCACTGTATATAGCCCGTCCGTCCGTGTGGATCCATCTCTCAATGTGGGTCTCCCCGAGGTTTCTCACTTTTTCCCACTGGATTTTTGTAAGTAAGTAATCTTTATTTATTATTATTTTTGTGAGTTTTTCCTTGCCGATGCAGGAGTGGAAAGTTAGTGTCCAACTAGAAGGACTGTGGTGATGATCCAGGACACTAACATTCTACAACATGTATGGACATTTATCAACATTCATGGACATCGGTCTCTCCCTATGAACCAATTCATATGTGTATATTTTGTGTTTTAACTGTTGTTTCTCTAATCAGTCCTCTGAGATAACTTCTGTTGTGATTCAGGGCTATACAAGCATAAGTTGTTGTTGTTGATAAATGTCCAATTTCATTAATATTTTAATAACATAATATGTTAAGTGACTAGATCAGAATCTGAATCATTTTTATTGCCACGTAAGTAACAGGAAGTCACAGACTTGGAAATTGCTTTGGCTCAGTGCAACAGTCAGAAAGAGATAATAAAAATGAAGAATAAAAAATACTTCTAAGGAATACATTTAAATTTAAAATAGTTACAGTTTCAGATACAAATCAATGAACTTAATAATAAAACTACATTCAAATGAAAATCCTTTTTCATCATGGTTTACATTTTACATTTGTATCTGAGTTTATTTTATGGAGTTCTTCCTTTTATAATTGATTGTGTGCATGTGAAGCACTTTGGGCAGCTGGTGTTGCAAATGTGTTATGCTCTCCAAGAATGCACTCCTAAAATATGAATTAACTACACTGTTGGACTTCAGTTCTACAACGTTTTGTTTTGACCTAACTTGGAGATTTTCCAGGTCAAAAACATCTGCCTTTGACTTTCTTATAATGTTTATTGCCTTCCAATTCACCTGTCCTGGATCTCACAGCTGAAAATAAATTATCATAGAAAGCGCTTAACATTTAAAATTCCCTGCACATTCGAGTAAGTATGTGAATACCGATTAGTGCTGGCCTGTGTGTCATACAGTGTATATGACCTGTATATGACCAGTGTTGTTTACATGTAGTTACTCCATGTGCCTATCAGCCTGCACTTCCTTTTCCACCAAGACCCGCCCACAAACATTGAATATAACCAATCAGCGACCGACAAGACCACAGCCCTCCACCTCCTCTTCCTGAAACGTGACGGGCACACAAGGCCATACAAACTTCATCTTTCAATGGAGTTGGTGAAAATCATTTCGTCTGTGAAAAAGTAGGCTCAACGTGAGCTATATGCATGTGTGTAAGAAGCTCACTCATAAACAAAATTAAGTAGTGTACAAGCACAAACCAAATCCCCCTTTCACTGGGTGCGTTTGTTTACATTAGTATTTAAGTGACGGCCACGCGCTAGCCCACTGCTAGCTAAACGTCTAGCATTACAAGGCATTACAGAAGGACTGTGGGCAAGGTTTTATGCATGAATAGGGCCCACTAGGACATTTCCCTCACGTCAAAGTTAAATTAAACACATAAAAAGTGATAACACGTTTCAAAGCTAGCTAAACTGAAGCTACACCACTGAAACATGATTCACAAAATAAAGTAGTGTGGTTCTGTTGTCATTATGTTAATTGCTTTGAACATCATGAAATCAGTCTAAACACAAGTTGATTGAACTCAGAAGCACAATGGATCTCTTCTGAATAACGTGTATCTAATAAAGTGTATCTCCCAACTTTGAACAACACAAGTTTGCAGCACTTTGTAAAGCCTTGCTCAGGGGTTGGGGCTCCTAGTGGGATAGTCAGCACTTACTCTCGGGGAAGAGGCAGTGGGGGAGCCCCTCTGCGCTGGAACACACCATCCACAAACACTCCGTTTTTGCCCAGACAGCGCAGAGTGAAGCCGCTCGCCTGGTCGTACATGAGCTGCAGGTGTCTGCGGGAGATGAAGCTGGAGTGACCCATGTTGATGTCAACGGAGCCGTGGGACGAGTTGCGACCGATGGTGACCGTCTTTTGGCGCATGAAAAACTCAAAGTCCCGGCCCTCCAGTCTGGCCAGGGCCTGCAGTAGAGGAGAGCCCAGGCGCATCGGTAGGACCCCCGAGTCCCCCCGGGCCTCCATCAGCGGAGGGCCCAAGAAGAGAGAGGACTGTGGGAAGGAGCGAGAGGTCACGGGCACTCGCACCTGGCTGCACGGAGCAGACTGCAGCGCCAGGAGAGCCCGGGCCCCAGAGTCGTCCCTGTAGTCTGCCATCTTTACTGCTGTTCAACTCACACAGAACTCTCGCACACAGAGCTGCAACGTGAGACTTTTCGGCCGGGGCACTTGTTCGCTCCGTGGCTGAAACAACATGGAGTCCCGCTGCGGCCAAGAGCTGGACTGGATCAGCCACCGCAGGACGGGAGCCCCAGGGAGCACACCATGCTCCCATGTCACACAACCAGACTGAATTTTCAATTTGGATAATTTTTGTTTTGCCTATGTTGTTTTGGTTTACATTCTATTTTATTCGTATATTTTCCATATTTTTCTTTATATTTTTTTTATAATTATTCAAAGCACGATCGCGTATATGAAGCTTTATAAGAAAGTTATTAACCTGTGTACCCCACGCTAATAAAATGAAAATGTATGTAAATACTGATTGAATTTGAAGTTGCTGATTTATTCGTAATTATGTCTTCATCAATACTAGTGCAACCTGCGCAGGCGTACAATATAGTAACACTCCAAAAACACAATGTATGATGACGTTCTAATGTAACTCAATTTGATAATAGTAATGATCATGATTTATAATAAGAATAAAAATAGCAATCGCTTTGTTTACATGTTCAACTAATGAAAAATAGCAGACACTGTTGAAAAGATACAAGGACCACACGCAACAGAACTGAAAGACCACACGAGGTTTGTGCGTGTGTGTGCCGTGTGTTTGAGTCAGTCTTCTCTCTCATTTGTTCAACTCAAACACTTTTTTCCCGTATGCCTTTCCTCTGTTTATAAACATAGAAAGAACAAGGTAGATGCAAAAGGTGGATAGCGGAATCCAAAAGGAGTGGAGGTTACAACAGAGCCATGAGTGGAAAACACACTGTTGCGTTATTATGTGTGAACCACATGGGGGAGCTATTGGATAAATACAATGTAAGTCATTACAAAAAAATTATTAAATGAATAATAACATAGTACGCAATACAAGTTTTTATATATAGTGTTCACCTTTTTGTTGCCTGTTTGTACCATATACCAAATTCCTAGTTTAGGACATCTTGTTTCTTACAGTGGCAGTAAAAAATAATTTTGATTTTGATTCTGGTTCTGAATACACAGATATTTCAATTAAACACATATTTGTGTCATTTCCGTACGTTCATAATTAATTTGATGACAAAGAAATTTTAGCCAACTTTATTTTAGATGAATCCAACTTGTGTGTCTGTGTGACATAAAAACGTTTTCTCCATCTTAAAACAGAAAAAATATTATAATTAACCGTCACTTTAATATCATCAGCATGGCTGTCAATGAACTCAAGTAGTGTAATTTTTAACGACATTTTATAGTCGGTAATATTACAATAATAACTTGTATTGCGCTTTTTTGGACACTCAAAGATGCTTAACGTATAGTAATACAAATATATTACAATCACTTTTTAGAATAACCAGCCTACCACTGAATAATATAAGGGCTGGGGCACTTATGTTTTAAAATCAGCAAATTCAAGGCTGTGGTGCTTGACTGGTTGCCTTGTCTTCTTCAGGTGGATGGAGAGGTCCTTCCTCAAGTGGAGGAGTGGATGGTTGGTATCTCAGGTCTTGTTCACGAGTGCATCAGACTTGTGGGGAGGAGGGAGCACCGTCTAGTCAAAGCGCTCGATTTACTGTTTAATCTACGTGTCCACCCTATGCTCATTAGCTTTGGGCAAAATCGTGGATACAAGCAGCCAAAAAGAGTTTCCTCCACAGAGTTTTCTGGGCGCTTCCATAGGGTGAGGAGCTCAGTCATACTAGAGGAGCTTGGAGTACTGCTGGGGCCCTGTATGGCTGGGGCCCTGTCATGAAGCCACCTGTGCCATTCCCTTAGTGATAACACAAAGAATACATTACAGAAAAACATCTGGAGTTAATCAGTCTAATCTGGAAAATCTAATTCTTGTTCCGTGTAAGAATCAGCCGACCACAACTGCTGATACTGAAACTTTGAAACTTGCTACGCTTAATGTCAGATCTCTTTGTAACAAGTCTTTTTTAATCAATAATTTTATTTGTTCTCATAATCTTGATCTTATGTTCATGGCTGAAACTTGGCTTGACCAAAATTCAGGAAATGCAGTTTTAATAGAAGCATCACCACCAAATTTCAAGTTTGAATCTGAAATACGGGAAAACAAAAAAGGAGGAGGCTTAGCTGCCATTTTTAGAGACCACTTTGTCTCCCATAGAATGTCTCTTGGGAAGTTTTCGTCATTTGAATATGTGTCTTTTAAAATACAACAAAAACAATCTCCTCCAATACTCTTCATTGTCCTATACAAGCCACTGTAGTCATGTCACAGTTTTATTGATAATTTTACCGAGTTGCTTTCAGTTGTATGCACAGATTTTGATAGTTTGGTTATTACAGGTGATTTTAATATTCATGTGGATAATGTTGATGACAGAAATGCAAATGAGCTGAGTTCTGTACTTGAATCCTTTGATCTCACTCAGCATGTGAGTGGCCCCACCCACAGCAGAGGGCACACTCTAGACCTGTTAGTTAGAAAGGGGGTGAATATTTCAAATGTAAACGTGGTCGATGTTGCTCTTTCGGATCATTTCTGTGTGTTTCACAAACAAACCACCAGTGGACTCTGCAACTGTTTGAAGAAGGCGCATAAATGAAAATACGAGTGAACTATTTATGGGAATGATAAACTTTGGGAATGCATCGTATTCTACTGTAGATGAACTGTTTAACTCTGTCACCTCTAGTGTTTTGAATGTTCTGGATACCGTTGCCCCTGTGAAGGTTAAAATAGTGAAAAATAAGCAGAAGGCGCCGTGGGCTAAAGCAGACTCGGTCAGGGCACAAAAGAGAAAGTGCCGGAGGGCCGAGCGGAAGTGGCGCAAGTCCAACCTCCAGGTTGATTACGAGATCTTCAAAGATAAGTTGTGCGAGTTTAACCAGGTGCTACGTAGTACGAGAGAAAGGTATTTTTCTGAAATGATTGAAGGCTGCAGCAACAATCTGCGTGTTCTGTTTTCAACAGTTAATAGATTAACAAACCCCCCTGTTCAAATGCCATTAGAGCTAACTTCCAAACGTAAATGCAATGAATTTGCTAATTTTTTCAATGACAAGGTTCAAGGCATCAAAAACGCCATTGTCTCCAATCCACAGATAACCATCCAACAACCAGAAAGGCTCTCTGAGCTAACTCACTTTGCACCTGTAAATGATAAAACTGTCCAAGAGATAATCTCCAGTTTGAGCTCCTCCACATGCAGCTTGGATGTACTACCCACTAGATTTCTGAAGTCTGTTCTAAGCAGTCTGTTACCTTCACTCACACAGATAGTAAACATGTCCCTTCATTCTGGAATATTCCCAAAGGCCCTGAAAACTGCAGTCATCAGGCCCCTGCTAAAAAAGAGCAGTCTCGATGCTACGGTACTTAACAACTATCGTCCCATCTCAAATCTGCCATTTATGGGGAAAGTCCTTGAGAAAGTTGTCTACCTACAGCTTACTAGATTTCTTATAATCAACAACTCATTTGATATGTTTCAGTCCGGCTTTAGACCCCACCACAGCACTGAGACTGCTCTCGTCAAGGTTACAAACGATATCCGGCTGAACACTGACGCAGGCAAAGTCTCAATCTTAATCTTGTTAGATCTAAGTGCTGCCTTTGACACTGTCGACCATGAGATCCTCTTACAGAGACTAGAGGACTGGGTTGGCGTCGCTGGCACCGCCCGAAGTTGGTTTAGGTCTTACCTTGAGGACAGGAAGTACTTTGTGGAGATTGGAAACTGTGTCTCAGATCATATGGCCCTGACCTGTGGAGTACCACAGCGGTCGATCCTGGGACCTCTTCTGTTCAATCTCTACATGCTGCCGTTAGGTCAGTTAATACGCAGAAACGAAGTTTCCTATCATAACTATGCAGACGACACTCAGATCTATGTCTCACTGACTGCAGGAGAACATGGACCAGTGGACTCACTCCTTCACTGTATCCAACAGATCAGTGAGTGGATGCAAAACAACTTCCTTCAGCTAAACGCAGACAAAAATGAAATTATTGTCTTTGGTCCCCAGAAACAAAGAGAGAGCGTCATCTGTCACCTACAGTCTCTCTCCCTAAAACCTTCAAACAAGGTCAGAAATCTAGGGGTAATACTGGACTCAGACTTAAATTTTAATAGCCACATCAAATCAGTAACATCAGCAGCTTTTTACCATCTAAAAAACATTGCCAGGATCAAAAACATAGTGTCTAAAGCAGACTTGGAGATTCTTATCCATGCATTTGTCTCCAGTAGGTTAGACTACTGCAATGGCCTGCTCACAGGTCTGTCCAAACAGGCTGTAAAACAGCTGCAGTACATTCAAAATGCAGCAGCTCGAGTCCTGACTAGAACCAGGAAGTACGACCACATTAGTCCGGTCCTCAGGTCTCTGCACTGGCTTCCTGTGGCTCAGAGAATAGACTTTAAAACAGCTCTGCTTGTGTACAAATCTCTCCATGGCCTCGCACCAAACTATATTAGTGACATGTTAGTCCCATATGAACCAGCCCGGACTCTGAGGAGCACAGGGACTGGACTCCTGTTAGTGCCCAGAGTCAGAACTAAACATGGGGAGGCTGCTTTTCAGATTCATGCTGCTAAAATCTGGAACAGTCTTCCTGAAGATGTGAGACAGGCCTCCTCTCTGACAATGTTTAAAACCAGGTTAAAGACAGTTCTGTTTAGCTGTGCATACAACTGAGGAATTTTATATTTTTATCTTTCTTTTTAATGTTCTGTGATTATTTATGATTTTAATGCTTTCTTGTTTTGTTCAGCACTTTGAATTGCCTTGTGTATGAATTGTGCTATATAAATAAACTTGCCTTGCCTTGCCTTGCCTTGCCTTGCCTTACTGCCGCTGCTTCTCCAGGTCAAGAGGAGCCAGCTGAGGTGGTGTGGGCCTCCTGGAAGCCTCCCTGGGAAAAGACCCCTTGGAAAGATCCAGGGAACGATGAAAGAGCCATGTCTCTCAGCTGGCCTGGGAACACCTTGGGATTCGCCTACTTCAGCGACATGAAAATGGATGGATGTATGATTTCCTAAAGTATTATGAGGGTTGTGTGACCGTCAATGGCACCATTAACACTATTTTCCAGTGAGAAGTAACATATGGATAAAATGGCCATAAGCATAAATTATATACAAGAAAAAAATAAAATCAAAATAATATAATACTGATCACACTAATGCTATATTGTATTTGTTGTTGTTTTCTATTTCAGATGTTTTTTTCTCTTGAATACATGTTTCACATCTCACAGTCACATGTTGAAATGTAAAAGCACAACACAAGTTTACCTCATGGGTGTAGGTGCCCCTGGTCCTCTTACCAGATCTATGATAGTGACGTCATGGAGACGTTTGCTTCTGAACTGAGCTAAGTCCTTCTTAACAATAAATATGAGCGAGGATTTCACACTGACACAATTAGACTAATCCTGAGAACCAAGACTAGACCAGCACATTATAGAGCCAATCATGAAAATGTGAGGCTAAAGTCAGAATACAATATTCACTGTTTTTATTAATTGTCACGTAAAAACAAATATGATACACAATTTACTTTGATCCGTTAAATGATTGCAATAAAACATTTATCTACGCAGAAATGAATGTGTTTACCGTTTTTAAACAGAGCTTTTGCGCTATTTATTCGACAGTACAAGTAAATCTTCAGAACATCACATGTAAAACATGTTCGGTCAAAAAATATTTTTATTCTGACATGGGACAGGAAGACAAAATCTCATCTAGATTAAGAACGAGGCTCTAGCTTGAGTTTGATTTGTCTCTTTGGTGCCACCAGACCCTGAATGTCCAACTCCAAGGGGATCTGCGAGAAAAAGCAAACACTTTAGGACTCTATGAAAAAGTTGTTTTACATTGAACAATAAAGAAAGGCCTTTGCCATTTCAGGGCAGAGTTTGTTTTTCTCGTCCGTTGGACTCACAGACAACAAGGGAATTACATCATATCAATGCATGACCACAGCATATCTGCTAGTTAATCCTATAACAAGTATCTATAGTATACAGGTGAAACTGGTCAATTATATAATTCAAAAGTTCATACATTTAAACAATATAGACTCATACAGTGACATATGCTTAGCCTTTGTTAGGATTGTGATGATTATTGGCTTGTCCATAAAATTCTAATATTTAAGTTCTTCAAAACCACACAAACCACAGATCAAGTCAGTGATCAACAGGGTTATCTTTTCTCTTGAGCAAAAATACTTGTGCAACTCATCATTACAGCATAAGAAATGTTTGTTCCCGAAAAATATTTGCGTATTATCTCTTATATTCATCATCTATCTATAATAATGTATAATAATTTATTATATGTTTATAATAGGGTGTAAATGTTGTGCTTGATCCAACCAAACAACATAAAACCTGTGAAAATGAACCAATCCTTTGTCACAACAGTTTAGGAACATGTTTACCTCAGTCTCTTTACAAACAGAGAAGCTGTATTTCTGTAGAATCTCTGCAATGGCCAGCTTCATCATCACAAGAGCAAACCGCATCCCAATGCAGTTCCTGGGTCCGGCCCCGAACGGCATGTAAATGTATGGGTCAATATGATCCTTATTTTCTTTGCTGAACCTAGAATTCCACACAAAATGAACATGTGTAAGTAGGTAAGAAATCTTTATTTATTTAGCACTTTCACAGACCAGAGTCACTGGTCGCTGTACAATTGTTGTGGTACAATTGGTCCCGTTGCACATTGTAATATATTAATATACTTTTAATTATGGAGTATTCATTTGTGGATTATCATATACATATTGAAACACACAAAAACTATGCAAGGAAGTTTGTATTTGCTTCTCTCTTGTGAAATTAAGTACATAACAACAGAACAACAATTGCATAGGACAGTCTCACCTCTCTGGCTGGAATGCGTCCGGTTCGGGCCACAGGTCTGGGTCACGGTGCATGGGCCAGGTGGGCACCATCACCACCATGTCTTTGGGGATGACCAGGCCGTTGATCTCCAACGATGCCTTGGCCACCCGCTCTAGCCGGGGAGCAATGGGGTACAGCCGCAGGGACTCGTTCACAACGCTGTCCAAGTACTCCATCTGCATCAGCTCCTGGTACTGCACTGGAGCCTACCAAATACCAAAAATAGCATGTTCCTATTATAATCAATAGTTGTAGTACCAAACTATAAAACCAAAAAATTTAATAATATCCTCTGTTTCCGTAATAAATTCTTCTGTCTAGAATAGACAGGATCAGGAGTTATCTGGCTTGTCTGGTTAGTTCAGTGTCTACTACACACCTTGTTGGGAAAGGTAGAGTCAATCTCAGCCTGCAGCTTCTTCATCACATCAGGGTTGAGGGCAAGGTTGTAAGCCAAGAAACACAAGCTGCTGCTGGTGGTCTCATATCCAGCAAACAGGAAGATCATGGCCTGGGAGAGGATCTCATGGTCACTCAGACCTGAAAAAACATAGTTTTTAAAGTTACCATCAACTCCTATCTACACAGATTCAGCCCAATCCGTCCAGTAGTTCTTGCACAAAGACAACACAGCAGCATTCTGCTTTGGGAGCTACAAGCCCCAACCTGAGCATCATGCCTGCTGAAACCTTGTGTGCACTCTTAAAGGGGCATTATGCAACTTTGTATGTGTTTTGACTGTTCCACCTTGTAGTGACAGTGGCTGCACATCCCATCACAGTGTTCAACTTCTCTTAACTTCACTAGAAAACCTACACAACAATTGATCCAGGAGCACTATACACACAACCATGGTCAAAACGCAAAAATGAATAATTTATATTAAAGGACCTTGAACTCCGCAATGGTGAAGTCCAATTAAATCAACCTTATTCCTTGGTCCTGTTTCCGCTCTCCATAGTGTTTCACAGAATAAGCTAAGAAAGGTACCATGTGCTCGGTCGGTTTTATTACAAACACCAAGAAAATGAGAATTTGACTTAATTATACTCATTATTACTGTTAAAGTATATTTGCATAATTGCGTTCTCCACAAAGAACTTTTTCATAAATAATACAATATCTCATTGTCCCAACAGAAATACTCACTTATAAAAGAAACATGTTATGAACAAATCAGACCACAACACATTGTCTTAGAAAACATGTTATCTGATGCATAACATGGCACGGTGGCTGAGTGGATAGCACTCTCGCCTCTCAGCAAGAAGGTTCTGGGTTAGAATCCCGGTCGGAACAGGGCCTTTCTGAGTGGAGTTAGCATGTTCTTCCCGTGTCTGCGTAGGTTTCCCCCGGGTACTCTGGATTCCCCTACCACTAAAAACATGTGCAACAGTTCAGGATGAATGAATGAGCGTGTGTTTGTGAGTGCGAATGTGGGAGTGTTCAGTTGTTGCCAGTCATAGTTTGTCCATCACAAACACCATGTTCGAGCACAAGGGTGTCCACCAGTGCACGTGCCACCAGGACACCCTAGGACGGAGGTCGATGATCGACTTTGTTGTCGTATCATCTGACCTTCGACCGCGTGCCTCGGACACTCGGGTAAAGAGAGGGGTAGAGGGGCGATCACCACCTGATCGTTGGATCTGCTGGCAGGGGATGAAGCCTGTCAGACCTGGCAGACCCAAGCGTGCAGTGAGGGTCTGCTGAGAACATCTCGCTGAGCCCCAGTCTACGGGACTTTCAACTGACAAAGAGTTCAACTCAAAGAATTCGGCCTTGAAGAGATTCTGGCAAACCGTCCGGCGCCTCAGGAGGGGAAAGCAGTTCTTTGCCAACACCGTGTGGGTGGAGGGCTGCTGAACTCGACTGGGGATATTGTTTGGAGGTGGAAGGAATACTTTGAGGTTCATCCCGGAGGCAGAGGCTGAGGATGTTGGGGCGGATACCTCCATCTCCATGGCTGAGGTCACCAAGGTGGTTGGCAGCCTCCTTGGTGGCAAGGTTCCGCATGTGGATGAGATCCGTCCTGACTATCTAAAGTCTCTGGATGTTGTAGGACTGTCTTGGCTGACACGTCTCTGCAACATCGTGTGGTGATCGGGGGCGGTGGAGTGGCAGTGGAGTGGCAGACTGGGGAAGCCTCTCTGCCTCCCACGACCCGGCAACGGATGAAGCGGAAGAAAATGAATGGATGGATGGTTTCAGTTCACCTTTTTCATGTTCTGGATCATTTGGTACGTAGTGTTTCTGAGAGTCTATCATCAGCTGAAGGAAATCCACTCGGCTCTTAACAGGAAGCAAATAAAAAACACTTTACATTATTATGGTGACAAAATAGAGATGGCTTAAAGGTCTCATATTACCACATATATAGTGTGATAAAAACAAGAGTGATACACCATACAATACTCAAAACTTGTGAGATTATAGCCATTTCTTGCAAAGAGGTGATGTCACCTAAATTGAAACGAGTGGATGTGTGCTTCTCTGCCTATGAGCCCTCCTCCCCCCACCCACACGGTAGCTCTATGGGGTAGATGCGAGGCCATACGCTGGACTCGGAAGAGGCTGTGTGCGCTGATTCTGCTGTTTTGATCTCTCACCTCTCAAAATCACCACCTGGAAGCGACTTTCTGCAGCTCGTGCCGGTCATCAATGTCGTGGGTGTCATAGATGTGGACCCAAGCGTTTTGCTTGCTCTCAAGAACGAAAGAAAGATCGCTCTCTAACTATAGCTTGAGGGAATCAATGAAAAAAATACTTTGGGCATGTTTATGAAGGCCAAATAGCTCTGTATTGATGTTTAAAGTAGAGAAAAGTCAAGAAGCGTAATATGGGACCTTTAAGGAACATTTAGGTAAGACACTGCAGAGGAACATAACGAAGTCTGTTCAAACCTTCTGCTTGCTGGCCTCCCGGTTCAATTTGATCTTTTGTAGAGAGGCGTAGAAGAAGTCTGTGACCGAAACAGGGAAAAAGGAGAATTCCATCTTCTCAAAAACAGGCCCAAGGAATGGGAAAAAGGCTGGAACAACAATACAGAAGTCAGCACTTTGGTACATATTTCATAGCATACAGTTGAAACTAGTGCAACTGTATAAATTGAAAATTAAGTGAATTGAAATGCTAAACTTTGCCTCAATCGTATCTATTCTTCCCAATGGCGTATGTGAAGTGGAAAAGCGAAAAAAGACTAATGCCATTCACTTATCGGTGCCGAACGATTTAGCAATAGGGAAGATATCTTCCCATTTGCCACTATTTGTTGGATCTGTAAACAAACAAAGCTTTTGTCTGTCGATTGGTGCAGCATTGTCTTGCCCTCCCTGTTCTGAGATGGGTCCCCAAAAATGTACTTTAAACTGACCGGATATTTTTGGTCAGTTTTCCATGCTGTTGTGAAGTTTGGAAGGAAGTGCACACATGTATTCCCAGACTACTAGTAGACATCTTTATGAGAAAATAATTACACCATAGATTAATGTATGTGACCTGTCCTGCTCCTCCCAGAGGCTACACCACTCCTGCAGTTTGCAGGGGGTCAAGAGCAAACTAAAAGAGAACATGGGAGTGGATGACGCCATCCTCTACATGCTCCATCGATCCGTGTTCTTCCTGGATGGCCCTGGAGGCTATGAGGCTGATGTTCTTCAACTTCTCCAGTGCATTTAACACCATCCAACCTCTCTTACTGAGGGAGAAACTGGAGGAGATCGGTGTTGATCCCATTTTTAATAACTGGATTTACAAATACCTCACTGTGAGGTCACAGTATGTCAGGTTAGGGAAGAGTGTGTCTGGGACTGTTGTAAGCAATACGGGAGCACTACAGGGTACCGTTTTGGCTCCCCGACTCTTCACAATTTACACTGCAGACTTTTCACACAACTCTGCTACATGCCATGTACAAAAATACTCGGACGATACCGCTGTTGTGGCATGTGTAAAGGGGGGGATGAAGCAGAGTACAGGGAATTGGTGGCTGCCTTCTCACACTAGAGTGAGAGAAATGGTCTGATTCTCAATGCGTCCAAGACCAAGGAGGTGATCATTGACTTTCACAAGAACAGGACATCAAATACATTGGAGTCCACCTTGACCACAGACTGGGCTGGTCAGCTCAGGCCAATGCTGTCTAGAAGAAAGGTCAGAGCAGACTTTTCTTCCTTAGAAGACTGAGCTCCTTCGATGTGAGTAGTCAGATTTAGCACATATTTTACCAGTCTGTGGTAGCTAGTGCCCTGTTAGGGAGAAATGTGGACTCTGTGGGAGCTGTGCTGGAGAGGGCATCCTGGGTAATTCCAGACACCCTCTGCATGACACTATATTGTTACTCTAATTCCTTCTGGAATTCCACAACAAATAAACAGCTCAACTGTGCAAACGTTTCTGTCTGAATTACCACACTAAGACGAGAGATCTGACCTTTTGTGGCCATACCTGCACATGAAAGCCAGATCCTGTCAGACTTCTGAGGCTAAGCAGGGCATGGTCTGGTTAGTATTGTGATGGGAGACCTCTGGGAACACCAGGTGCCACAGTGGGGCGGCTGTGACTGTAAAGTGTCCTTAAGCCAGAATCTTTACCCACATTGCCTAGAATGAGTCTGGTGTGTGGTGGTCGGAGGGGCCTATGGCACATACTAGTTGCCTTGCTTCTGTGTGTATTCCCCAGTGGCAACAATAGTAGTTTATCATCACCGTGTATGGAGTGAAAGAATAATGCCATGAGAAGCATCTTTGATTGTTCAGAAATGCACTGTATAAAATCAATGCATTATTATTATTATGATTATTTTGACTGTCATTATAGTTACCGAGAAAATATTTTAATATGTGAAAATATGGGCTCTAAAGCATGTTGTGGTGTCACATTAACGCAACCTCTTCAAACTTGTCAATTTTGTGTACCGACAGCCAGGAAGAGCGGGCTGAACAGGTCAAACTTGAGCATCTTCTTGATGTTGGTGACAAAAGGGTCCGAGGGATTGTTGAGTGAATCCATTTCGACACTGAAGGCAGTGCTGGTCACCACGTCCATGGCATATGGGCCAAAGTACCTGCCGTACACACACATACAAAAATCAGACCAACATAAAGGCCCATGTGACAGCAGCTTCAGCGTTAGCTTTTTCAGGCAGAAAAGAAAAAAAAGAGGACCTCCCTCACTTAACCAATCGGCTTTTAGCTCAAAATGTCCCATAGTCATAGTACCTCAAAATAAACACAAAGGTTTTATGAGGGGATAATGTATAGTACGCAGGTCATTATCGGGAAATAAGTACTGACAGGGCGGAGCGGACCCCTTCACGCAGCGGTCGGCTTCCACCCTGAAGGTACTTATTTTCCGATAATAACCTGCGTGCTATACATTATCCCGCTTATTATACGGCGAACAGAACACACACAAAATAAACATCAGAAAGGTTTATTTAATGACTGCAAATAAAGTAGTCCCCAAAGGTTTTCCCGTGGCAGGCGAGTAACAGTTAGACTAGCTAACTTACTTCAAAACTAGAACTTTCTCGGACTACATGAAAACTGAACAAAGAATTCTGAACATCAGTGGTGAGTGACCCATTTATATCCATAATTCGATCCTCTGCAAATTCATCCTAAAATGTTTACTGTTGATGGTTACTTCCGGGTTTACAGCTTTTTGTTGTATTAAAACAGTATTTTGCCATTAAAACGTGAACAGATAATTCTGAAAAACTTCCATGCCCATGTATTAATAATGTACTGTATATGTATAATGTATTCTCTGATTAACATTTAAATGTGTTGATTGATTGGTATTCGTGTCTATTGAGCGTGGCTAGCTCCAATAGCTTCTCTGGCAGAGACATAGTGACGAAGTGGCCGGACTACTTGAGGAGTAATCTACACACCTGAATTACAAGCACATATTATTGTTTTGAGAGGTCGGTTATCAAGAAATAATGACCGGTAGAACATTTTGAAAATATATTCAAATCAGTGGCATGTTCTACAGCTGCTGTGAGGAGCCGTGTAATAAACATTAATGTAGTATGATGTGGTCTGATTTGTTCAGACCTTTACAAAACAAACAGTATTATTAATGACTATTAATGATTAACAGTATCTATTAATTCATATTTCTCTTTTACAATTTTATTTTATTTTTGCACATGCATATTGCCCAAAAAATCCTGTATGATGTGCCGTATAGCTACAGTGCCTTGCGAAAGTATTCAGCCCCTTTGAACCTTTCAACATTTTGCCACATTTCAGGCTTCAAACATAAAGATATAAAAACAATTTTTTTTGTCAAGAATCAACAACAAGTGGGACACAATTGTGAAGTGGAACGAAATGTATTGGATTATTTAAACTTTTTTAACAAATAAAAAACTGAAAAGTGGGGCAAAATCACATCGGCCCTCGAGTCAGGAGCTTCAAGCACCCTGTTCACACTGGACCCAGCGTCAAACACCGCGTGTCAAAAGTGTTTTGAAGCTTTTGGTCTGAACGCGTCTTAACATTCTACATCACATGTGTCAAGGTCAAGGCCCGCGGGCCGGATTTGAATTATCCATGGCCCCCGTGATGATATTTGATCGTTGCCTGCCATTGATGCATTAATACAATTGCAATACAATATTCCCAGATGTCTATTGTATCTAATGTGTATGGGGATAAGCTTGAGAGCATATTTTATCGAGCCAGCAGGTGGAACCACCGGTCTCTGGATAGTTTGAAAACAGCTAGACGCACTTGTTGTGCCTCTTTTTTTGTCAGCTTTTTGGTAATTTCAGTAAAACTTCCTCTACACGACTGAGGATTACAGGGGAACGAAACAAGCTAGAAACAAAAAAATGTTTGGTGATGAAAGTAGACAGTCCATTCTTTCAGAATCTGATAGTCATAGTACACTATATTCTGTGGGTCTTGAAAAACCTATAAAAATCATCAGAAACTGCTGGCAATATGGGAGTACCTGTTCTGAAATAGGCTGGCAGGCAATTAGTTAATAAACATTGAACCAGTCTGGCCCTCAGCTCGCAGCCAATTTGTTTTTTGGCCCTCTAATGTATTTGACTTTGACATGCCTGTTCTACATCTTTTATGGACATTTATCAACATTCATGGACATTGGTCTCTCCCTACAGACCAATACCTATGTGTTTTATCTTTGTCTTTACTGTTGATTCTCTGATCTGTGTTGACGATTTCAATGGTTTTGGTAAGTCCTCTGAGATAATTTCTGTTAGGGCTATACAAGAATTAACTGAATATACAATTCTTATGAAGGTGTCACAAAAGAGCTAATAAGAGAGATAATACATCCATATTTTCTTACTCTTTCAACTCAATCGGCTCATCTTTGTCAGCCTTCTTCTTCATATTTTTGACCAGGGTTTCAGAGTGGTTCTTCATGATATCAAACATCTGCAACAAATGTAGGGAAAAGTAGTTAAGGACCATAGACTGTATAGAGATGGACAACGGCAACCTGGCTCAATGAAGCCCAATGAAGCCCCGGTGTAACATCGGTTTGCCCTTGGCGGCACTTCGGCTCGAGATGCACTGCCTCAGCTGTCTATGATGTAATGCAAACCTGCGCATGCGCTTCTCATGGCAGCCAAAGCAAACCAAGATGGCGGACACAAAGTCTGTGAATTGCTTTAAAAGTTCAAATATGATCGAATAAAGACACAAATGTCACTTTTGATGCAATTTGACGCGAAATGTTGATGATTCCATGTTGTTATATGTGGGTTTTAAGAGTTAAAGTTTTGTGTAAAGTTTGTTTTAAGTATACCTGCTCCAGTCGAACCACACCAATACGGTTTTGATAGTGGTACCTTTCTTGTTGAGTTAAAACCGTCACTGTCACTAATTTTGCTGACGTAGGCCGATAACACGTCCTGTGGCTAACTCGACAGCTGTTAGCATGCAACCGGTCGGGTTGATAGTGGAAACAATAAACAAAATCTAAGTTGTGAGAATGGATCTTTTAGCTGTCGAGATAGCCACACGACGCTTCATCGACCTACGTCAGTAAAATGACGTATGTGGCAGTTCAACTCTCCGAGAGGACTCCAAACAGTAGCAGTGTGGTTTCACAGGAGCAGTTGACTGCTCAGACTTTACACAAAACTTTGACTCTGACAAAACTGGCGGTAACTTTTCAGTTATTGTACTGGATATTTTGTTTGCAGTGCGTTGCTTTTTTACCATTTCATCTGTGATTGTTGTACAGCTTAGGAGAAGTTGTGCTAATGCTAATGATTGCATATCAGATCGCTACTAAAACTAGATGGCTACGCTGGAGGAGAGTGTGGGGGAGGGTAGGAGGGTTTCTCAAAATGAGAAGCCTATGAGCAAGCTGGGGGGCGGTGCTAAACATTCAAACTGAAAAAAAACTTGCAGAAACGGGTATAGCTCATTTAAGTACATACTTTTATCTGTACTTTTTTTTTTTAAGCCACCCCGTGTAATTTTTACAGTTGCTCCATATGAAAAATCATGTTAACTGATGTGACGGAGCACCAGTGACGGCTATGTCATAGACCGTGTTCTGCTCTCTCTGCCTGCGCTGAGGAGAGGTTTGCGTCTGCGCCACGTGTGTGTAGCGCAACATACCGACAGGTCACAAGCACAGCCTCGCATCTACAGACTCTTCCCATATAATCATGTCTCCCATACACACAATTCTATTTTGTTTGCCTTAATACACCGAGTGGGGAGACATGTTCACACTGGGGAACAAGGTGGGGACAATGTGTAGAAGTCCTTAAAAGGAGTTGTTCTCACTCCTGGGGGGGGGGTTCTGTGAGAGAGTGTTGGAGTGAGCTGCAGTGAGCTGGAGTATTAAACTGTGCTGGCTGTAAGTCCTGTTTTTGTGTGTCTGTTTTTTTGTGCACTGTACATATTTTCACTGTTCACTGGTGTGTGTCATTAAAACCACCATACGTTTTCCAACTGAGCAATCATTTATTCCCATAATTTTTTTAACAAACCCTCACTCTAATAACAAATGGGACCTTTTTGAGAACATTTACCTCCTCCGTGATTTTTTTATTGTTTTCATAGGCTTAGAATTTAACTTATAAATGTCCACGAGAGAGGAGTCCTCTCTGTGTCAATGCGCCATGTTGAAATGCAGTAATGGATAAGGGAAAAAAAGGATGCGAGAATTGGGTTTTTGTTTCACATGAACTACTGATATCGTTGCTGTCACTGTGCCTTCACAAGTTTGAAGAAGGAACCATTGAGGACCACAGTTATGTAAAAGAACAACCCAAACAACAATTTTTCGAAAAATAATTATCTATCAGTCCAGCGTCATAGCAGCAAAGTGTCAACATCGCAAACCACACACTCCGAAAGACAGCGTTAACACAACAGGAGGCACATTGTGTAGTTTGTACACAACAGACTCACACAAGAACAATACGTAACTTTTTCACACTGACAATAATGAGAACGAGACAGAATCTGCAGCAGTCCCAGGATGTTCTGACCCGATCCGAGCGCAGTCCATCTACTGTCACAAGTTTCAACTAAACTTATTCAGGGAAAAAGCCTCAAATAAAACACACAGAATCCCCACAAAACAATCGGCAGTATACTTTATCAGCAGCATGAGTGAATGTTCTGTTTTCTTACCGTGATGCACATAGGGCGCTGTGGCTAACGCTAATGCTAACATGAGCTTCTACGTCATGGTGCTACGTCCCTTAGCGGACTTCGCTAAGGGACGTGACCCCAGGTCACACGCCAGAGAGATCAAAATAATTTGCTCCAATCACTAGCGACCCTCCTCTATAAAGGCCCCTGCACAAGGCCGCACCCCCTCTTGAACTCTGGCGCCGATTGAGATCTACCATAGTACTTACTTCTTCTGAGATGTCTTCCGTTGTTCCGAGTTCCCGTTCGCCCTCCGGCGTCGGACGTCGTCGCTGCTCGGCGTGTCGGGTCAGGCTCCAGCGCACGGACCAGCATGCCAGCTGCTTCATGTGCCTGGGTCCGGGCCATGCGGCGTTGAGCGCTAGCTGCGCCTCGTGTCTCGCTCTCCCCAGGGAGGGGAGCGAACGCTGGTGCGCGTTCTTCGCCGCTGCAGCGCCCCGTCCGGACTCCTCTCAGGACGAGGAGTCTGAGATTGACTGGGCCCCACTCGACCTTCCGCCCGTGCCCGCGGAATGGGGTGACTGCGGCACGGTGGCTGAGTGGATAGCACTCTCGCCTCTCAGCAAGAAGGTCCTGGGTTCGAATCCCGGTCGGACCAGGGCCTTTCTGAGTGGAGTTTGCATGTTCTCCCCGTGTCTGCGTAGGTTTCCTCCGGGTACTCCGGTTTCCCCTACCACTAAAAATATGTCCAATAGTTCTGGCATGCGCCTCCTGTACTGGCCCCGCTCCCATCTCTGTGTGGAGTGAGAGACAAATGCCCAAAAATTAACAATTGTAAACCGCTTTGAGACTCAAATCTGTAGTGAAAAGGCGGTATATAAATAAAGATTACTACTAATTACTAATAATTACTGCGAGGATGGAGAGGCTTCGGAGATCGGCTCTCTCCTCACTCTGGACCAGGTGGTGTCGAACCCGGAGCCGGACCGCCTCCCGCTGGACCACATGCCTGGGCTCTACTCCTCCGCGGCGGCCATCATGGATGCTCCTCTACCACCGCAGCCGATCCAGAGGGTGGAGGACTTCACCTCTGTGGGCGCTACCACTTGAGGGAGGAGGAGGATACAACCCACGTTGTGCCCGCAGATGGATCCGATCGTCCATTACGCGACACGTGAGTGGCCAAAGCCCCTAGCGGCCAAGAGGCCTGCTCTGGGGTACGGCATGTACTGCAGCGTGCAGGACTGGTCCTGGACCGGCGGGGTCCCGGACATCGAGGATTCAGTCCGCATGGCCCTGCAGCCCTCCGCATCCGTGTGGCCCGGCACCAGACCTCTCCTTCCCTCCGAGCGGGACAGGATTTCTTTGGCGATGCTGGATAGATGTTATGCCAATGCGGCACAGGTCGTCGCATTGGCTAACAACATGGCATTCATCACGGGGGCCCTGGATAGGTCGCTCTCCTCTGGCCAGGCGCTCAGTGGAGACCTCCTATCACAGGCGAGGACCACCTGCATGTCCATGCCCGGACATGCAGGCCTTGGTGGCGAGACTGGAGTCTGCAGCCAACGAGTCGGCTAGGCTAGCCCCGCACCTAGCACCGAGGTGCGAGGCCCACCAACCATCACGGAGCCGGGACAGAGGCAGAGAGCGTTCGCCCAGGAGGCGTCCTGACCCTTATCCGCGCTCTGTTGTCCATCGTCCCCCCTCGACGAGGCCCCCGGGTCCAGACAGACCCACGGGTGGCTCGCGGGAGCAACGCACCCACCACCGACCTCCCTATGGTAGAGGAGGCCGGGGTGGCAAGAATTCATTCAATAAAGGCCGACCGGCATTTCGTCAGTACTCGTTGTCTGAGTCTCATTTGGGGGTACGTAACATGTCTAATGTGAAATATGATTGTGTTACTTCCCGGGCCCATAAGGTTGCTTCGCTAGGTTTGCAGCCCCCAGAGCAGGGTTTGCAGTGCGCTACGCGAGCTACGAGCTCCGGTCCTCTGATCCATACTATGCCCTCCCAGAGAGAGGTCAGGCGGAGGGATCTGGTGAGTAGTGATGTGTGTGCTTCGACAGAACGTGCGTTAGCCTCTCTGAGCTACAAGGCTAGCACGGGGTTTCCCACTCCAGGGGCTCGCCCCCCCCTCCATGAGGCAAGAGCCAGGGGGGGGGCGGGGCAGTCGAGTCACATGGCATGAGCAGGCCCGTACTTATGACGTCGGGCCTGCAGGACACGTGACCGCCCCCGGCGCACACGGTATGACGCAGGGGGCCCCCCTGCCCTTTCGTCCACCCCCCCTCCCTGCTAGGAACACCAGGAGAGGGCGGGGCTGTGACGTCTCGTGTTCCAGCTCCCGTTCCGCCCCTCACAGACTTCTACAGCATCTGGAGGGAGCAGGGATTACTGACGGATCCGTGGCTGGAGAAAACATTGCGCAGGGGTTACGCACTGCAATTCTCCCAAAAGCCACCGCCCTTCCGAGGCGTACGGGCAGCGCGCTCTCAGGTACGGGGATCATTAGAGGCACTACAAGCGGAGGTCTCCTCTCTGCTGAGTTGAGGCGCAGCAGTAGAGGTAGACCCACAGGACGCCACCAGGGGGCTGTACTCCCCTTACTTCTTGGTGCCAAAGAAGTCAGGCGGGGTGCGTCCCATTTTGGATCTGCGCGTTCTGAACGAGTGCATTTCCAAACGGCAGTTTCGGATGCTGTCCACAAAACAGCTCCTCGAGTGTGTCAGGCAGGGAGATTGGATGTCCTCCATAGACCTGACAGACGCTTACTTTCACGTGCCGATAGTTCCGGAACACAGGAGGTTCCTGCGCTTCGCAGTGGGAGAGAGGAGTTACGAGTACTGCCGTCTCCCCTTCGGCTACGCGCTCGCGCCTCGGACCTTCTCAAAGTGCTTGGAGGCGGCACTGGAGCCGCTCAGACGCGCCGGGGTAAGAATATTAACCTATATAGACGATTGGTTAATACTGGCCTCATCCAGGGAAGTGGCCGTGAGTCACACGCACTGGGTCCTGTCCCACATACAGCGCCTGGGCTTTGTGGTGAACAGGGAGAAAAGCAAGCTGCAGCCGGCTCAGCGCATGATCTATCTCGGCCTGCAGCTAGACTCTGTGACGTTCCGTGCTGCATTGTCCGAGGACAGACGGAGGAAGATTACCCGTCTAGCCAGGGAGGTTCTGGCGGGCCCCAGGGTCCCCGCTCGGCGCCTCAGGTCCCTGAGGGGATGATGGCGGCGGCTCATGCTGTGGTGCGGCTAGGCCTTCTCCACATGAGGAATTTTCAGAGGTGGTTCTCGCGCCTCAGGCTTCACCCCTCCCGGGACGGGGGGAGGCTTATCTGGGTTCCCCAAGTGGCAGCGTCGGACATCAGGTTTTGGCTCACTCCGGGTCTATTGCGGGACGGAGTGACTCTGGCCTGCGTCGTGTCTCACGTGGAGGTGTTCACGGACGCGTCACTCGACGGGTTGGGGCGGGGTCCTCGGCCAGAGCTCTGTAGGAGGCTGCTGGTTGGACTCAGCGGCCTCTGGAGATGGAGGCAGTACACAGGGTACTGCTGCACTTTGCTCCTCAGCTGCAGGGGAGACACGTGATGGTTTGCTCAGACAACACCACAGTGGTGTCTTATCTGAACAGGCAGGGGGGGCACCAGGTCCCCCGCTCTCCATCGCATGGCGACGGTGACGCTGCTGTGGGCGGCGCTTCACCTCCTGTCCCTGAGGGCGCACCACGTCCCGGGTGCCCGGAACGTGGGGGCCGACAGGATGTCCAGGGGGGGCCCACTCCAGGACGAGTGGGGCCTGGCCCCACGGGTGGCTGCGGAGGTCTGGCGGAGGTTCGGTCGTCCAGTGGTCCCAGGCGTTGCCCGTTGGAGGGAGTCCTGGGATTCCTACAGGAACTTTTTGACAATTGGAGGGCTGTCGCCACCTTGGCGGTGTTTGCGGCAGCCATTACCTCGGGTCACGACGGTTTCGGGGGGTTCACAGCCCGCTCTCATCCGTTGGTCAAACGTTTTCTGCGGGGGGCGCGCAGGAGGAGGCCCCCGTTTCAGAGAACGCCCCCGGTTTGGGACCTCAGGGTGGTCCTTAGGGGTCTGTCAGGCCCGCCTTTTGAACCGGCGGCGGAGGCGAGTCCCGAGTGTGTTGCTTTTAAGACTGCTCTCTTGCTGGCGTTGGCGTCTGCTAAGAGGGCGGGTGACTTGTGTGCGCTCTCCGTCCATGCGTCTTGCCTGTCCTTTGGAGAGGGCGACGGCCTGGTGGAGTTGTGGCCCAATCCGGCTTTTCTCCCTAAGGTCATCACGTCGGCCTTTAGGTCGAGAGTCATCAGGATTAGGGCTTTCTATCCGCCGCCGCATGCCTCCCCCGAGGAGGAGCGGCGGCACCTTCTGTGTCCTGTCAGAATGCTTAGGCATTACCGGGCCATGACGTCTTCATTCAGGTTGGTTGATCAGCTGTTTGTGTGTCTGGGCCCCAAGAACAGGGGCGCCCCGCTGTCGGCTCAGCGGCTGGCGCACTGGGTCGCCACGGCTGTGCGGCGGGCGTATCAGGCTCAGGGCCTGGCCCCCCCGGTGGGCTTCAGGTCGTATTCCACGCGTGGGGTGGCGGCCTCTACGGCCCTCCTCAAGGGGGCGTCGGTCGAGGACGTGTGCCGTGCGGCTTCTTGGGCGTCGTCCTCTTCTTTCGTCCGGTCTTACCTTTTGGATGTGTCGGACCGGTCGGTGGCCCATTCCGTGCTTAGTGCAGCGGACTGAGTTGTAACCTTTTTGTCCCCTATTAGAGGTTGACCTTGACTTTCCGCCCTGTTCAGGAGCTCTTGGGAGTGGCGTCCTGCAGGTGCAATATTTTTGTGTGCTTTGGTCAGTCAGGTAGTCCACGTCAGGAGCTCTTGGGAGAGGCGTCCTGGGACTACGAGTGACCTTCGGTCTGTGTTACTTGGGGGTATCCTTGGGAGGAGTGGCCCTGTAACACGCAATTGTTTTTTCTGCCCTGAGTCCTCTCACTGTGTGAGGGTCTTGCTCGGGCGGAGCGCCAATCACTCTTTGCTGGCCTGCTGGGAGTACATGTTCCTACGGCCTCCGCGTTGTGTCCCACTAGCGAAGTCCGCTAAGGGACGTAGCACCATGACGTAGAATTAATAGTTACCTATGTAACTTAAGTTCTACGAATAGGTGCGTAGTCCCTTAGCTACGAGCCCATCAGGCCAGCCCGGTTTGGCAGAGTTCAAGAGGGGGTGCGGCCTTGTGCAGGGGCCTTTATAGAGGAGGGTCGCTAGTGATTGGAGCAAATTATTTTGATCTCTCTGGCTTGTGACCTGGGGGTCACTTGATATCCCACTAGCGAAGTCCGCTAAGGGACTACGCACCTATTCGTAGAACTGAAGTCACATTAGGTAACTATTAATTTTAGCCATGTCCTGACTCGGCTCTGTATATGTCCTGTTTCTCTGATCATCGTAGTTTTAAGCTTCTGCAGTCGTTAATCCTCCATGCGTCTCTTCTCTTCACACCGCAATTGTAAAACTATATATTATAATAGATCCATGGTAAAACTCAGTAGAGCCTCTGTGTAGCGGGTGCCGCTTCAGAGGTGCCGGCGCGATTGTCAATTGCCTGAGACGTTTTGAGATATCCGATCATTTATCAAACTAAAGGATTCTTTCCTTGGCAGTCAGATGAATGACTGAGAGTTGAGGAGCACTGTCAAAGACACATATTTTCTATCAAAGGCTTCCGTAGTTCCTGGGACTGCCATATAAGATTTCAACGCTAGAAGGCACTAAAAATCACACAGTGTACCTTTAAAGTGGTTCTCACCCCCGCTCCTCGGAGCTTATGTCACTCACATTTCCTGTTCAAATCTTCCTCTAAATGGGCGTAGCCTGGAGGACTAAAGGGGGCGTGAACGAGACTGGGCCGTTTACATTGCTCTGGGCGGGGGGCTGCTGACGTCAGGTCTTGCTTCAGACGTCAGGTCTTGCTGCCGCGCAAGTGTTGGCGCCAGATTCAAAATTCAAATGTAGTAATACAGGTCGCCAGCAGATGGCGCCTCACAGACAGTTTTAGGCAGGAAGTTTAACTTTCAACTAATTTGCACCAAAGTGACAAAATTATGACCAGGATATGTAGACAACACTATTGGACACTCATTTATACCGTTTATCAGCAAAAAAAAGTGGATTTGAGGGTGAGTTGTCCTTTAACATGGATTCTTTTGCCACCCCTGCACCGGACATATCCAGTGAATGGGGCCTCATCAGACACTTACCTCTTTGAGCCGGCCCGAGGTGAAGGATGGAGACAGGACACTGCGGATTCTCCTCCATTGGTCATCCTCAGCGATGGACACAGCGTCATACAGAGGACCGTTCAGCCGAAAGTTCTGCCCGAGCAAAGACAGGAGGATGCATGTTTTTGCAACTGAAAGGTTGCTCATCCTTTTCAAATTGCCATAATGTTGCAGAGGTCTCCAAACTACTTCACCCTTACAGCTACTTTCTCTGGACTAAAGTAAAAAGATACTTTTTAAATTCAATTCAATGTATTGTTGTATAGCCCTAAATCACAACAGTAGTTATCTCTGAGGACTTTACAAAGTTGACGAATTGCCAACACAGATCAGAGACTCAAAATGATCAAACACAGGAAATGCAATGATTAAAAAAAACACAGAGCCATCCATAAGGGGCGGATGACCTGTGTCCAAAAATGTTGAAGTTCATTAATGTAATTGAATGTCCTGGATCATTACCACTGTCCTTAGACCCTCCTGCATTGGCAAGGAAAATGAAAATGAGAAACCTCCCACACGGACGGATGTGCTATAAATCCAGGACTAAACACTGTCCAGGCGAATTGTGGTCTATTTATAGTTGAGAGCTACAGCTAAAATTGGGCCTAAAAGGTTAAGCCTGGCCCGACCCATACCCGAGCTGTTACTGGGGACTAGTCCTGATACTTGTGACTAGTAGTCCTAATGCCAGCGGTTTTCTGTAAACGTTTTTTGTAAACATGGGGTGAGCGCAGTAAATGTCTGTGTCCAAGTCAATTAGAGAAATAACACTACAGTCTATGATTAAAACATTATCATTGCTGTTAAGTCCCTATCTGGTGCGAATGAATCTGCGTCAGCAACATAGCCCATGTCTTAGCCTGCCGCGTATTGCCGACAGTTTGGACCTTATACGCCGCAATATCTTGTCAACAGAAATGTTTTCATGCACGGATTCATTGTATTTTTATGAAAGCTTTAACGCTTTGAAACACGCTGAAAGTTGGAAATGATAGACGTGAACACGCATTGGAAATGTCAAAGTCATTCACAAACCTGTTCTACGTGCTGGATTAACACACTGCTTCATGAGGTACTGCAAGTGTTTGGTTCGCATTGATTGCTATATTCCCTGGTTAGTCTCAGAGGCGTTTCACAAAAGGTGGAGCGCTATTTTGTTGTTTTTGTAGGGTTGCACGTGCGTTAAGCGGGCACAGCATTTGCTTGGGAGTATCGCTGTAGATCTGATCTTCAGTGTCAGTCTCTCGGTATATCCGAGGTACATAAGACCCCATTGCTAGTACGCGCAGAAAACTGTGGTTGAGTCTAGTTTAGTTCCAGCGGATAGATTAGGGGGAATGAGAAGATCACTTTCAGCACATGTACCTTTGTAAAAGTTGTAGTGTATCGGAAAATTAAAGCCACTGTGTGTAAGCCGCTAAGAGGCCTATAAAGCTTACGGTAAAGGCTTTTGAACAGAAACATCCAGTCTCTAACAATAGAAGGTGGCAATGGATCGTCCCACCCCAGTCATCTTCTGCATAGAGCAATGATAACGACGTTATAGTTACAGTCAAAGTAATTAGTGCGATTATTTGTTACTAAGAAAAAGTAACAGTGTTAGTAACGCTGTTTATTTCAACAGCGTTATTCCCATCACTCCTGCTTATATATTGAAGAGTTTGTACTGCTTTAATTTCCTTTCAATAATAAAGACTATAAACACAGAGTGACCTGAACACTCTAGAACCTTCAGAGCCCCAAAACACTAGCTTTGTATGGATGATTCACTGGGTTAATATTGTTTTTATTTCTGAATGTTACTTTGTATGGACAGGCCTGAGTTACTGTATATACAATATTCAAAGAAAGTATATTCAAAATCACTAATAATTTGGTTCCACCACTACAGAAAAACATATCAGCCTCTGTTAGTTGGACTCTGAATAGTTGACCCGAAACACAATGGAATTGTAATATGGCTGGCTCAGTACATCTCTATCAGAGGTCTATAGGGAAAGAGACAGGATACTTACCCTACGGTTAGTGAATAGGGTGTAGCACTCTTTCACCAGGATAGTCTTAACCATGGCAGGGTCCACCACACACAGTACCGGCTGCCGACCGTCATAAATCCTGCAGGGGAAAAAGTGCTGTCATCGTACTAACATTGCAAACAATGTTTTATTGGTCTTAAGTTGAGAAACGCGGCAATGGATTGTGGGAGATTAAAGTCCTACATTGCAGTGTTGTACGCTGCTAATAAAGAGGCTTTTTATTGTAGGTAATGCAGGAAGTGTTATTTATCCGATGCTGTATTCAAGAGAAAGATGGTTAAATAGCGGACATGCATTGTAGTGTGTAAGTGTGTAGTGCCTTTATCTGACTATATGGTCTCTTATTGCTCAAGATGTCAAGGTTATTCCAGATAGGTGTGTGAATTGAAGGGCCAAAGGTTGAGTTAAGAACCAGAATTCTTTTTATTGCCACGTAACAGGAAGTCACAAACTAGGAAATTGCTTTGGCTCTCGGTGCAAACAAGTTAAAGCAGAATAAAAACAAGAAAGCATGCATATGTAAACATCTAAATACAATAAATCAGTTTACTATTTAAACCTGGTGCACACAATAGACTGTTAAGAGTGCGGTAGAGTGCAGTAAAGTGACAGTAGCAATAAACTGACGGTCATAGGGGCCGAGATCAGTGATGGTTTATGTTCATGGTTTTAAGTGTTCATGCGTCCGACAGCAGAGGGGAAGAAACTGTTCTTATGGCGGTAGGTTCTGGTCCTGATGGACTATAGTGTCTTGCCTGAGGGAGTTAGTGATTTTATGGCATTTGCACCAGAACAATGATCCTAAAAAGGACTTCGATTGGTTGATAAACCTTAATTAACCTTAGTCATAATGTGATAATTCATTATTGGGGCAAACCAGTCTTGAGGGTGGGGTTTGCTCAATTATATTTTAGAGTGGGTTGGAATATATAGTGATGCAGAAGGTTCGGGGAATTCAGTCCACTGTGCCCTCTGGTCTTTTGTAGTGTAGTTTAATCCAGTGGCTCCCATTGATGCCAGGTCTGCTCAATAATGGTCGATTGAGTATTACAGATGTTTGCCAGGTGGTTGTCAAGAGATCTTTGAAGATGTTTCTATGGGGCAGCTCAGTTCACTTCAGCTATTCTATATTCCCTCCATTGAAAAATGTGTTCTCTGCATTTGAGCACCTGGAGGAAACCAACAGACAT
The DNA here is from genome assembly GCA_964034765.1 of Knipowitschia caucasica. Classification (NCBI taxonomy): domain Eukaryota; kingdom Metazoa; phylum Chordata; class Actinopteri; order Gobiiformes; family Gobiidae; genus Knipowitschia; species Knipowitschia caucasica. The sequence goes on from OZ035825.1 coordinate 21,173,203, forward strand.
AATAACTCCACTCGTAAAGGCCTGTTCTACTAGCTGAGATAAAAGATATCCACTCAGCCACAATACTGCCCAAATAGTTTCATGTAACAAGATCTGGGGGTTTTGTATGAAAAGTAGTATGTCATCTGCATGGAGACTTATAATATGGTGGATCTTGGGTTTTTGGATTTCAGAGATTAGATAATTTTGTCATATAGCTGTAGCCGGTGGTTCAATGAATATGGTGAATATACCATTCAGAGCGGGCATCCTTGTCTAGTTCCCCTGTGTACAGTGAATCTTTATGAGGGAAGTCTGTTAGTTGTTACAGTAGCTGTTGGTGATGTGTTTAGACATGTGGCGTCAAAAGTGACGAGTTTCTTTTTGAGAGTTTTTATTTAGGTATCTTTCAAAGGTCACTATGTTACATACAATTTGTGTAGTTCTTTGGGTTGTACAAATAGACTAAAATTCAGGATCATACAAACTTTGAGCCAGTCTCTCAGCAAAATTTCTCTAATCATTTTAATAGAGGTTGGCTACCACCTGAAGCTTTCTTACTAATTGTAACAACAGCAGAAAATCTGTAAATGAAGAAACAATATTAAAATAATCCATTATTCCTGTCCAATAAAAATGCGTTCCCTCATAGTAACACATACGACAAACGTTCACGTAATTAATGAATGACTCTCTGAAAACGAATTTCTACAGCGCGGTCATGAAGTATGATCAGGTGACTTTGTTTCTCTACAATCACACCACCTTCATTTCTTTAAAATTGTGCCACCCTAATTCAAACTACATTTTGAGTATCAAAAATATCAATTTTGATACCAGAGAGATGGTAACTACACGGTGGTTGTAAAACATGTCTTTGTGTCCACATTAGGCTCTGAACAACACATAATAGCGGGTTTTATGTAACCACAGGGCTCCGTATTGAGACTTGTTGTCAGTTTCAGAAGAATGGATTAGAATCTGAAGACCAATACAGATCAATGGAGCTGCTAACTTAAACAACTACACAACACTAACTGTAATTAACGATTACTTTCACATTGTATCAACTATTCTTTTGATTTAGAACACAGATATATTTTCTATCTCTGTTTGATCCAGATAAAGTTTTCATCAGAACATACAAGTTTAACATTCAAAACAAGACATAGATTTGGGACAAAAAGGGGTTACTTGTCAATCATAAGGTTTATGTTTGTATTGATGTAGACAGCAGACATACCCCCACATTTTGCCATATTTCTTGAAGCAGTCCATGTCAAAGTTGAGGAAGCCCTATGGAACAAAAACAGTGGTGGTCAGATGGTTTTCCAGAATGTGCTGTCCTAAATAAGTCTGGTAAAATGTTTTGTTTATTTATTTATTTATTTACTCATTTGAGAGGATAAACCCCTTGAGATGCATCATCTCGTTTTCAAGAGATAGTTGATGTACTCTCGGCTCAATTATTATTACTTATTATTATTATTACTTTATTTTTTTTGCTCCATTAAGATCAAAACAGTCTGAACATATGATTTGTAATTTGATATGATGATTAAAAAAGGAAATTGTATCTGCCATTCAATGGGGATGTACAATAACAATTTATTCTGTCTGCATTGTACTGTTTTGCATATTGTTATGCATCTGTGTCTTTTCTTATCTGACTATGGGTCAAAAACATTTTAAACATATAAATTAGAAAGCTAGAATGGCTATTTGTAATGTAAGTATTTTCCCTGTGCTCTTAAATGCATCTAATGCCTGTGTCTAAGTTGTATCCGTTTATTTACAAGCAAATCAAATGTAAATTGAAGCAGACGAAAGAGCCGGTTTTCAATAGTGTTTGGTAAATGCAATTAAACTTGTTTGGCTAAGTTTAATACTTGGATGAATATGCCTCCTTTAAAACAACAGAGCACAAATCAGGCTGATCTTATCACAACTACATCTACCTTTCTATAGGCCAGCATCGTTCCGAAAAGCGGGACAGGCGGTGGACCTGGGATCCCCATTTTTTTGAAGATTCCATAGGGCCAGTAGAGATATCTGTGGAGCAGAGACATTATTCCGTGACCAGCACAGCAAATGCACATTCCCAGCACCTTGCCTCTATTCCACTCAGCCAAACAAGAAAACCATATTTCTGTGGGCTTGGACTGGAATTGATTGAAGGATGTTAGTTCGCCAACATTTTGCGATTGTTTATCTAAAAAGTACGGTAGGTAAAACACACACACTGTAACTTTATTTAAATCCTTACTATAACGAGTTGATATGAGGTGGGCCTCTGTTTTTATAGATACACACATACTGTACATGTGGGTCCGTGTAAATCTGTAACATCTGTTCTTTTGATTTTCTAAATAAAACCAACATTTAAAAAACGAGGGATGTTTTTGATTTTCAATCTTTGAATGTAATGCAACATTTAAATATAGCTTTGTTTTTTGTTTTCTGTGGATCCAATTTAATCGAAAATGCTGTAAACCAATAATGACCGTCTAAATTACTTTTTGTGATTTTCATTTGAAACTCATCCCCCCCTCTGACTGCACACATTGGTGTAGGGTTGTCTGAGTTTATTTCCATAATAAAAAGGTCCGTGTTTTATCCATATCATACTGTGTTTATCCAAACTGTCTTGTGAAATGTATCTTACTGCTCTCTGCTGTTTATTCTACTGTTTGTCGCCGTAAAGATGGCAACGTGGCGAGAGCTCTGGTGTGTGCCGTCCTCTCTGTCTGGTGCACACTGGAGTAGTCTTGCACAGTTTTTCCAATGTGGTTTTACTGCAAATGGCAAATAAATTAATCTGAATCTGAATCTGAAGTTAAGAGTCCCCCAGAAGTGATTAGCAAGTGTGCCCCCCGCAGGTAAACAGTGGAGTAGCGGTGGAGATGAAATAAATGATGGGTGCGTTGGAAGACTTTGCAGATACAGCGATAGAATGGTTCGAAAACATTCAAACATGTGCAGAAATATCAACCACGTTACACCGACTCGGTTTGTCCAGATCGGTCATCAGCTGAGTCATGTCTCTTCTTTTTGATACAGTGGTTAATCACGAAAGCAAACTTTTTGAAGAGGCGTTATTTCATTGTATAGGGCTCACAGAAAAGTATTCTGAGTAAATGTATTCACATGAATGATCATGTTCCTGCCCAGTATGCTGCCAAGGTTCAGTGCAAAAACGTTTTTTTTTTGTTTTTTTTTTTACATATCAGCCGCCTTAAAACTATTGCTGTTCCATCTCTTTCCCTGGATTAATTTCATTGCAACATCCAAGAGGCATTCTGGCTTCCAGAGGGCTCAGAAACTAAGGCTTGTTGTGTTCTGGCTAATTATTAAGGCCAAAAACACAGAAAAAAACTAAAACAAATCGATATTTCAATCGTGCATTAAATTCAAAGATCAAGAATCAAAAATCAGTGTTCCGAGATTCGACCAACGGACGTAGCCTCCTCTCCAGTACCTTGGAGTAGACCTTACCGGGGAGGCTGAGGAGTGTGATCCCACGATAATTGGAACACACCCTCCGATCCCCCTTCTTGTTGAGGGACCACCACCCCGGTCTGCCACTCCATTGGCACCGCCCCCAATCCACTTTTGAGCCGGGACCCGCCCCCACTGACCTTTTCTTTTCTTGATTCAACTGAACATTCTTTTAAATTGTGTTTCCACATTTTGTTGCTGCTTCACAATGTCCATTTTTGCTTAATAAAAAATAGTGAAAGGAGAGTACCAGCCAATCAGCTCTCAATATGTAAAAGATATTGTGGTCTTGTTCACAAAATGTTAACTAAACAAAAGTCTTTCGGCTGGTAGAAACAAAAGTTAGGTATTTACTCCAGCTTTAAGTAACAACTTTCAAGGCAGTTTTACATTTTATTCCAAGTTTAATTACTTTAATTCTTTTTTTTCAGAGGGTTTACAAACTGGAAAATAACTAACCCAGTTCCGCCAAAACAGTAAACCAGGACAGGACTGGACCTGTCTCGCCCACCTTAGGACTCAGAGTGGGATTGTTGTCAAATCAATGCAGAGGAGATAAACTGTTAAAGTATGCAAGTTTAAAATGGTTAGCTGTGCCTTTCACTTAATAATTTCAGGTTTTAAGTAGTTTAAGTTAATTAAAGCTGGGATACCTAACTTTCAAACAACACAAAATTTGATTTGTATTTGTAATAAAAATAGATCCTTAACATTTTGCTTTCATCACAAGTTTTCGAATGTTTGTCCTCTGTCATAACTTTGGATCAGCTTATTCCCACGGAACAATTTAAAAGTTAATACCGGTTTGAATTACTTTTAAGAAATTACAAAACCTATACAGTACATTAAAACCAGTCATGCCAGCTATATTCCTCAGTCTGAGCAATACACATTATTGGAACTGAGCACTTACATAACAAAGAGGGTAACTAGTGCTGCCAGCAGAGTCCACGTCTCCGGCGAGAAGTATTTGAGGAGGTCCATCAGGCTGTTCTGGTCACACACTGGGCACACACTGGGCCCACACTGGTCACACACTGGTCACACACTGAAGCACACTGGTCACACACTGGTCACACACTGAAGCACACTGAAGCACACACTGGGCACACACTGGGCAGAGATACTGAGAGGTCTGTGTTCTTTAACGACACGGGACCCAATTTTGCGTGAGGAGGAAAGTGTGCGAGAGGTGAGCTAATGGGAGTTTCCTGTTAAAGAGTAACAAACAACAGTAGGCGAAGGGGAGGGGAGTGAAATGTGAGCCAAGAGATTTAAAGTCTGATAATCTGTCCTCTTTTCCATATTAGAGGAAATTTACAATGCATTATATTATTTCTCACGTTTTAGACCTGGTTTAGGCTTTGTCCCATAGAACTAATCCAGGAAAATAGCACATAGTACAAAGCACATGCAGTTTAGCACTGAACTAAAAGCAGTTATAATTGAAGTGAACTGGCAGTGAGGCCAGAGGTCGAGCCAGCCTTCATTTATGTAACAGGATATTGCGTTTCGGTGAGTATTTGCAACCAGTCTAGCCAACTGTGTATATATATATATATATATAATTATATATATATATATATATATATATATATATATATATATATATATTTATATATATATATATATATATATATATATATATATATATATATATATATATATATATATATATATATATATATAATGTGGCATATTGAAAAGATATGGAAATAGATTTAAATGAGCCTACCAAAATGTAATGCCTGGATAAATGAGTGAAATTAATTATCAGCAACGCCATGGAAAGCACCAAAGACACACAGATTCGATAACTTCAGAGAAAATGAAATACCAGACTCCATCCTGTACAAAATGGTGGTTTATTAAGGTGGGGGCAACACCAGGAATACTTCAACCATTGTTCATTTATTCAAAATATATGAATTTCCTTGTAATACATTTAGAGCGACTCAACCGTTAATATAATACATCCATGGACTCAACCCACATGAAGATTTGAAGATTTTCTCTGAAAAGGGCGTTGCCTGGAGGACCATGGGACAAGGGGGGTTTAGAGTTGGGCGTGGTCTGGGCTGTGATTGACAGCTCACTTGTCACACAAAGAAAAACCTGAGTTTTCATTGCTGCTTAAAACAATAGTTTACAGACCAGAAAGTCTCATTCCCCCCTTGTTTACACACTAAGATAATTGTAAAGCTACACACCTGGACCTAATCACACACAATAATCTCAGAATTAATTATGTAATTTAATTTTAATCCACTAGATGTCACCAGTATACTCCAACCTGCAGCTGGGGCGTGTGAGAGATGAATGTGTTCATATCACTGGCGCAGACAGACGCACGTCACGTCACACATACAAACTGACGTCACACAGTATTACAGAGTCAATGGAGAGGCCAGGACCAAATTCAAATGTAGTACCACCGAAAAGGTTTGACACAGACGTTTTTAGGCTCAAAAGTGAGATTTTAGCTAATTTGAACTAAAATGTCAAAAAATGACCTGGATATATAGAAAGCACTACAATTAACATATTTATGCAGTTTATGAGTTTAAAAAAAGTTGATTTGATGTTTAGTCGTTCTTTAAGAGTTAAAACTGCCCACTAGGATGGGACCTGTTTAAGATTTGAGTGGCTGAGGCTACAGTGGGGAGTTGTGGCAAAAGAAAGAGGGGAGTTAGTGACAGGACAGTGAGCTGAACCCCCTGGCACAGCAGACACTACAAAAAAAAAAAAAATGGGGACCTAGACCGTTCGGCGCAAACACCACCACCAGGAGTCACCAGTGCACCCACATGGAACCTCAGCTCCTAAGACAAAAGTAAAGTTTAGTGCAGATACAGACACACTTTCATCCCAATACAATAGACAGTCATGTCAGGTCAATTGTACAGTATATTCATAAACAATGTAGAGCCCAACATAATCTCTGTAGGCAACACAACAGTGAGCGCTTCAATATTAGGCCAGGAGAAGCGTTGTGGCTAGCTATCTTGGGCTGGTTCACAGGGAGTACTGTTAATAAAATAGCCTGTTAGGAACTAATGTGAAAAGACCTGATTATACAACAATACGTGTTTTACCTTGTTACTTTCGATGAACGGGACTAGAAAGTACGTAAAAGTGGGTTCAATAAGCCCACACCACTGCTGAGATATTTAGGATTTAGTTTACTAGTCAAAGCATTTTCAATTGCGTCGTGTGGATGTAGTGCACTGAGCTGCATCTTTGGGCTTGTTTGTTCGGCGTTTGGAAGTGCTGCGCGTTTGTTGAAACAGCTTTGAGGCTCTTCAAACATTCTTTTTGACTAGAATAACGGCTACCTGCTGCCTTAACGCCGTGGATGAGTCCAATAAAAGTGTGTAAAATTACGACTACCCAAACCCAGACCTGTTCCGTGCCCCAGGTGTTTGCCCATTCATGATCTTGTGCACAGTATGAACACACGTGCCATCCACTGCCTATTGACATGTGATTGTGCATGTGCCTACGGCGGAAGTATTGGAAACTAGCATTGCGGGGAGAGCAAAACGGACACAACTCTTAAAAACTGAGACCTCTCTTAAATCGAGAAGTGGCTGCTTCAACCACATGTTCGATTACGTTATTGGTGGAAGTAGGACATCAGGTCAGGGCTCACAAAGAGTGGTATTTGGAGAAGTTAAGGATTGCCTAACTGGATGTTGACCCGTACCTTCTCAGAGAGAGAAGAATCCCGCACACCGTCTTACTTGCAAATAAAAAATATTTATTTAAGGAGCTGCGACGTTTCGGCGTTATGCCTTCATCAAGCAAACCCGTACCTTCTCCCCAGAGTCAATTTTATCGATTAAATGAAATGTCTAATTTTGCCCGAGTTCACCCCACATGATCTTTACCATAATGCATCCCCTTACACTGGAGCAGATTTATATGTACATTTTGCTGGTAGCATTATCACATTAGCAATGCACTTTTCTGTCTACAGCCAAACATGATACATATTGACGGAGAGGAAAATAGTGAAAAACGCAACTGACGTCTAAGATAAGAGATCCTTTATTTGTGGCACAGTGGGGAAATTTCAATGTTGCAGCACACATATAGGACAGTGGTAAAAGACACGTTTGACTTGTGTCATTGTCCTCCAAATTAATAGAAATAAAATAAATACAAACACAGATCGAAGCTCTGCGGCCCGGGTGACATGGCTTTGCTCCACTTAAGGACCTTTTTTTGTTAATCTGTTGTCTGGCATATTAATAATTCGATTCCACAATCTAACCATGTCACATTTTCTTTGGACTGGGCTAGGAACCCAGCCCATATCCCCCTGCGCTGCTAGAACCGGAACAAACTTGTGGACTCCCAAAAAGAAGCGGATTGCTCTGTTTTCTACAGCATCTAAGGCTGAAAACTGTCCGGCCCCAACACCAGCAGCATAGTTTAGAACAGGAGAAACACAGGCCTCATACAACTTAGAGTATGTTCTAAAACCAAGATCTTTACTTTACATTTGTTTATCACAGAACCTAAAGCACGGCTGACAGAGTCAGCAAGAACTTTGACTCCCCAATCAAAACTCATAAACTCATCGAGTGTGAAACCCAGGTATTTATACTCGGGGACAAATTCCAGTACTATGTCACTGAGCTTGAGAACATTTCTGCTTAATGGAATTGACTTTCTCCTGAAATTAACAATCTGAGTTTTAGTTTGATTTATGGAAAGTTTCCATTTATAACACCAGTCTTGTAACACGTTAAACAGAGTCTGCAAGTCCTCTTCTGTTTCAGCCATGAGTGAGACATCATCAGCATAAAGCAAAATGGCTGCTGTGTCAGAGTCCATACGGATACCCATGTTCAATTGTTTTATTTCCAAAGCCAAGTCATTGATAAAAAGTGAGAACAGGTTTGGAGACAGACTGTCCCCTTGTTTTACGCCAGAGGGTATCAGGAACCAGTTAGTCTGGAGCTCATTTAATTGGACACATCCGATACAGTGTGTATACAGTGATTTAAGTGCTTTATAAAATCTCCCATCAACCCTAGCCTGCAGAAGTTTCAAATACAATAGATCTGTTTACCCAATCAAAGGCTTTTTTAAAGTCTGCAAAACATACATGTGGATTTGTTTTCAGCCTATCGGGTTCTGACAATAGTTGAAACCGCAAAAATTTGGTCAATACATGCTGTGTTTTCTAAATCCATTTTGTTCATCCACTAACAATTCAGTATCTTCAATAAAATCAGTCAGTCTAGTATTTAACAGACTAGAATACATTTCATAGACTGTACTTAAACTAATTCCTCGATAGTTAAGTGGCACTCTCGGATCATCTTAATGCTTTGATGAGGGATTTATACCACACTGAGGGAATAAGGCAATACAATCATTCTCAGTCCAGTCCTGGTCCCGTCATTGGTCAATCTCTCTGTCGTCCTCAGTCATGGTTCCGTCCTGTCCCCGCCCTGGTCCTGCCCTGGTCCTGCCCTGGTCCCGCCCTGGTCCTGCCCTGGTCCTGCCCTGGTCTCGCACTGGTCTCGTCCTGGTCTCGTCCAGTGTCCCCGCCCTGGTCTCATCCAGTGTTCTTTTAACCAGGCTCTTCCTGATTTTGATTTTTGATTGATTTTGTCAACTCTGCATTTTGGGTCCACCAGTTCTTGCATCTAACAGTTTCTGCCTGTAATTGTCCCTCAATCCTTGTTTTTACAGTTAAACTTTTTTACAGTTAAACTCTCTTTCTGCATGATTACATTCGTCCCATAGTTTTTGAAGATGACCATTCCAGAAGGGATATATTTAATGGAAATGTGTTTTGTTCAGAGGTTTCCTTTGATAGTAATTCATTTAATCAGTTAACATTTTACAAAACTCATCGTACCATTAATTTAGATCCTGGTCATTTATACAATTTTTTTAAATGTTCTGTTAAATCAAATAACAATTCTTTACAGTTAGTGAATGCAAGAAAGGTTTCAGGGATTATTCTTTGTGTACGTTTGGGAAAACATACATTTTCTTGTGGTATTTGCGCTCCTACTTTGAAAGTTAACAGCAGCAGGGGATGATCAGGTAAATGACATCGATCGCCAATAAGGGAAAGACATGACGTTGCATTTTGAACCATCAGATCAAATGAGTTCTCGTCATACAGTATTTTGGTGGGACAGCTTGCACCATCATCGACTGCCAATTACTTATTTGCTAAACAATTATATAAATTATGGCTCTAGATATTTTAAAATGGAAAAGTAAACATGCGTTATCCAAACTGAATCGGCCAATTAGATTAGAGGCTGTGGAAAAGCCATTTTCAAGTCATATTGAAATTACATTGTTTTAAATAGTTTAAATTCTGCATAATGCTAAAACTTGGTAAAGAAGAGTGAGCTCTGTGATCACACAATACAGAAAGCAGAAACGAGAGACGCTTCCAAAACATTACTTTTATTGTCCACATCCACACGTCCCAATGGGCCAAGTGGTCATTCCAAGAAACATTACACTATTTCTCCTCTATTTACACATCCATGACCATTTCAAAAAATAATTAACAATATTCAATGGTTAGAGGCTTTTCCATGACAAAAGCAAAAACAGAAAGCAGTGTGGAGCGGTTCAGTGTGCAGCACAATGACATCCCAGAAATCAGTTATTTCGATGTGACAGAGTCTTACTAGCTCAATTCTTTGGTTTTTGGTCCATTTTGTGCTCAACGCATCAACTTGCATCCAAATTAGTTTTGAATTGCATTAGGAATATAGCAGATTTCTATTTTCAGATGTCCCTAATATTGGTAGTTTTGTGTTTTTGACTATCTACAATAAATAAGCTTAACCTTGTATACACAGCCATGTTAGTCTTGACCTTTCACAAAACCTTCATTATTTTACCAATCTTATCCAAGTTTGACCATATTTTAAGATTCATTGATTCACTTCCATTAACTGGGCCAAAAACTCTTTCAATGTGTGCAGAAAATATTAATCATATAGTGAGAATGTTTATATATAATGTGATACAAGTGTCATACAAATGTTATTTTTATACCAAACTTTAGGATGAGTTCTAGAATGTCGTCCGTTCTCGAACTTGTAATTCTCACCCAATGTCACTCCACACAAAAAAACCTGTCGTATGCACAGTAAGTAGGTGAAGGCGTAATGTCTTCATGGAAATATCTAAAGAAAAGCCCAAAGCAGACTGGACTGGTTTTCTCAGATCCTGCCTCTCATTGGATTGACATCGATATCAGTATTGATGCGTCCAATCAGAATACAGTTATGAACCCGACAATTTTGAAACCAATCCATAATCCAATTTGTGGATTACGAACCGTTTATGTCTTGTTTCAAACTGAAACAAGATTTTAAAATACCGAACACCAATGAAGCAAAAACTTTAACCTAATAGAGCGGGGAAAAAACAGCTTCCAAAAACAGAATTCAAACAAGCGTAAAGAAGCATAATCAATGTAACTCTGTGGAATTATGCGTAGTGCAAATTCAGCAAATAGAAGGTCCTCAACCAGAAAAAGTCTAAACCGGAACTGAATGTTTATGTACACAGCATAAAATAAGTTAAAGTCAAACAGACTTTGGCTTCAACAAAGGTTCAAACTGCTCAACAATTTCCTTGTTTGACAAAATGGGAAAATCTAAAATAATTATGAAAAAGCCCTGACCATACTTCTTTAAAAAGATCTGAAAAGGCCATCTACAAATCTGATTGGAATTCTGACCCATTCCTCCTGACAGAGGTATAGCAGTTAACTATTGTGAGAAGCTTGTGAAAGGATAACCATTTAACCTCCTCCCTCTTATGTTAAGGATTTTTTTCAAATGTAATTAGTTCCTGTCATCCAAACAACCTTAGAACTTCACAGAGAGATCACAAAAATGTTCTTTTTGACGATAAATCATAGTTTGTCACCACTGTTTTTTGGTGTGAATACTATTGAAGGATAAAATATAACATTGGTGTTTTGGTCCTGGTTTTAAAAGACAATGTACATTTCCTTAACCTATGTGGGGTGTTTCAAAACTAAAACCCAACCTTTTAGATAAAATACAGATTATTAACGGCCACTAGGAATTGAAACAAATCTAGATAGTATAGAGATGTTTCAAATCCAGTTTTGAGCATATGGAGGGTCCATGTTGTGTGTTCCATTTACCTAATGCACTGGGAAATGTATTGTGTTAAGAACAAAGGTAAATACGCTCTGATTTGCACTGAATTGTAATATGTTCATGTCACAATTTATGTCTTTATCAGGGCAGGGAAGATGTATGTCCCAGCAAATCAGAATACCTCTTCTATCGTTCCTTTTCTACACAAAAGAACATTCTTTTTATTGCATTTGATCCAGATCCAACAGATAATTCCTTCTAAAGATCCTTAATAAATTAGAAATAATCAAAAAGATATCCTAAAAGTTTATACACTTCCTAAAAAGTTGTACATTTGCCATACCCATTCCATATTTTGTATAGTTTCAGAGACGGATTGTGTACGTCTTCTAGTCCAGAGAAAGCTATCGGGGATGAACGGGGCTGTTTAATGTGACGTCATTTCTCACTTTGGCATTCAAATCCATGTCAACCTTACTAAACTTCTGCAATTGTTTTTGTTTTAAAACTTAACATTTGAAAGAAAGCCAAAGTTATGGTAGCAGCGGTTGCGTTTCAATAATATATTAACTGTCACTGTTAAAGAAAAACCTAAGCATAGTGACATGTCCTTCTGTTTACAATTAGCTTTTGCCTGAATCTAGAAGTGAGATCTGTGACATCAATAAACAGCCCATAGACATATTGCTTCCAGAACTCTAAATGGGATTTGGAATTATATATTTGCTTCCTCATAACAATTCTTGAAAATACAAACCCACCACCAAAGGTTCAGAAGGTTCATTCTCATAAACGTGTATAAAAAGGTATTGGGTTCCTTCCATGTTTGCTGCAGCCCTGATTAAGCAGTTATGGATTCACACCAACCAAAAACTTTAATAATAGTTGGACCTGAATGAAAACAGCTCTGGAGAAAGTAAAACGCTCTGGCATTATCACGGCACAAATGTGACTTCACGTTGCCCCATTTGAGTAGGGTAGGATAAATAATAACGGCTAAAGAAAAAGAAATGTACTAACGAGTGAATAGTGAATTGAGAAAGTAAAAAGAAAATGGAATTGTGGGTAAACTGAACTTCTGCTTGCTTCTGATTTTACTCTATAAAGACTTATGTGCAGTAAAGCGAGAAATTGTACATATTCAGAACAGAACAGAAACCAGGGTAATGTTTGTTGAGCCTCAATTTTAAGTATGTCCAGCTGAATATAAATTATCTTCATTTCTTAGCACTTTTTTCATTTAGTTTTTTTGTAGAATCTGCTAGCTAGCCCATCGGTAGAGTTAGTATCAGTACTTCCTGTCCTCCTCAAATATGTTTCTCTTAACAACTGAGTAAATCTTTTAGGACCACACAGCAAACAGGGACTTGTGAGTGGATACATAGTGGTCAAACTTTACAAATGAGGTGAGGACTTTTTAAAAGGCAGGTGTTAGCATTAGCTATGAGGCACTATTTCAAGAAGCATATGGAGCTGTGAAGCCCAGCCCACAGTTACGGCTGCAAAATAAAATCCCCATTCATATTTGCATTGACTGTTGCAATATCCAAATTGTCCAAGTGTCTAAAAGCTATCCACACAATCCACACAATGAAAACAATATCAAAAAGTGTTGTGAACTTTGGCGTTTTAAACGTTTAAAATGTATTTCATTAGCAGTCACACACTTGTGTTTGGAATAATAATAAAGGAAAATAGGGATTTATACTTTTATATTCATACAATAAAACTGCAAGAGCGGCAGGCACTTTGCAGCTCCATTAAATACTCCAAGAAGTCTAAACACAATCTGGTGGTCTTTACTTTGTTTGAAATTGGTCATGTTTTTATAGTTGGAGATGGAGAAAGTACTGATGCCAACAGTGAGCGAACAGTGGCAGATCAGATGCCTGCTGTGTGTTCTTAGAAACTGCACTTCACCGCAATTGGTTATATCCACCTCTCAATCAACAAGAGGCTAACAAACAGAAGGAGTGGGCGGGGAAAAAAGCATCAGAAGTGTTTTCATTGAAGCGAAAGCGTACTAAAATCCATGGCAATTGGAAATCTTAAAAAGATGACATATTGGGCTTCTCTCTGCTTTATAGCAATCATTTAAGACACCTGTGGTTGATAGATGAATATTAAGATTAAATTCATAAACGAAAAAGAATATAATACACTTACATTGCCGTATGTAGCGGGCGTGTACTGTGGAGGTGGTCAAAGCAAAGGCTTCTTCAGTGCAGGAGAAGATCTCTTAAACATACTTGAATCATAAGTGGTAGTTATATACTTAAATTAACTGTCCTTTTGCGTACAGTTAGCTATAGCCTGGACCCACACGTGAGGCGTCTTACCCACAAAAGCAGAGTCTACACAATATGTCTTCTTTAGCGACTCCAAACAACATCAATATTATAAATTCCAACTACTCAATAGTTTGCAGTGTGTAGTCATCTGTGGGACACGTGGGGGGGGAAAAAAAGAGGCGATTTGAGATGGCGGCAGTTGCAGGTACTGTCCGTTCATTTGGAAAGGCGCCGAGATTAATCAGAAGTCAGTGTTGCATAGGCAGACAGTGGGCGTGTCCCACTGTGCTGGAGTTCCAGGGAGGAGGGGGGTCCTGTGGGCGGGCAGCAGACTCATATTGTGGACTCTTTCTGACGCTCGCGCCCGTTGGAGGTCTTCTTGACTTTGGAGATGCCCTCGAGAGCTCCGGACTCTGTCATTCTGCACCAGGAGTGGAAAGAAACTAATTAAAAATACAATACTGTAAAAAGTCAATAAATAAATTGCAACTTATCAATTATTTAAGTAGTATAACTAATTTAGTACAAGACACTTAACCCCACTTTGCCCAAAGCCCCCGCTGAAAGATCAAGGCTATGCTCACACTCAGAGAGCAGCCGTCCTCCTGTGGACTCACCACCTGCAGAGGGTCAGTGAGGGGCTGGTGCTATGAGACTTGGGTGGCATCTCTGACTGCCACCCCCCTGACCCAGAAATGGATTAAAGGGTAGAAAATGGATGGATGGATGGAACTAATTTAGTAATCGATCAATTTCTGAACCTTAAAATTCATAACTCATGAAGCTATAAGATCAGATTCAGATTTAGTCAAGCTGATGTAGGTCTTGTGAGCAGGTCTGTGGGTTGACTGACTGTTCTCACCATCCTGCGCCTCTGCTTATCTGAGATTTTACTTGGAACTGTGCCTGTGGTGTTCCAATTCCTCAGAATTTTCCTCACAGTAGAAACTGAAAGCTTAAATATCTGTGACAATGTCTGCTTTTTTGTATCCTTCCCTTTAACCATGATGTTGAACAATCTTTGTTTTCAGGTGAGAGGTGCTTTGAGGCTTCCATGTTGCCACTCTTCAGAGAAGATTCAAAGCGGGGAAACACTGAGGATTGGCCAACTTAAATATCCTTTATCATGATTGGATTCACCCGTGTATGGAGGTCAACCTCAGTAGGTTACAAAACCAATAACTAGTGATAAAGATGTTGTAATAACTTTTAAATAATATTTTAAAGGGTTCCTAAATGTACGCATTTGCCTAATTTGGTTTAAATACTTCTTGCACACTTTCTGTAAATGATACAAACTTATTTCACATCTCAAATATCACTGCCTGATACAGTATATGCCGCTTTTCCACAGTAACGGTACGGTACAGTACGGCACGGCACGGTTATTTAGCATTTCAACTAGGGTTGGGCTTGGGATCAGGGGTACTTTTTTCACACCACCTCGACAGTGGTTCTGTCCGGGCCGAAGCTACAACATGACGTGACGTCAAAAATGAATGTTTAGGCATATGACAAAGTTACGGATCAGATCCTCCTCTGCACCACTGCTAAAGGCTGCTGTTGCTACATGTGTCACATGGTCTCTTCATGGTTTTTGCACAGTTTGTACAGAGCACAGCAAGTCGGCACCATTGACTTCACATGTTCAGTTTCCGAGTCATTCCTTTAAGACTGCCGAAAGCATTTTCAACAACCACTGTGCTGTGCTGAATTTTCTATGAAATACTTGCTGTTTGTCTGTCACTCGCCCTGTCTCCTGAAAAGGTTTTAGGAGCCAGTTCTGCAGGGGGTAAGAAGAGTCCCTAAGGTAATAACCAGCTATCACCGAAATTATAATAAATCCATGCACCACACCAATGTTAATAAAAATAATAATAATGCATCGGTTGTATATTGCGCTTTTTTGGACACTCAAAGACGCTTTACATGTCATTATTCTTTCACTTCATACACGGTGGTGATAAACTACCACTGACAGAAGCGAGGCAACCAGTATTTGCCATCGGCCCCTCCGACCACCACCAACCATTCACACACACACCAGACTCATTCTAGGCAATGGGGGTAAAGTGTCTTGCCTAAGGACACAACGGCAGTTTGGCACTTTACAGCCGCAGCCGCCCCACTCTGGCTGGTGTTCCCAGAGGTTAAGTGTCTTGCCAAGGACACAACGACAGTAGACAGTGGGAGTCGATGGTGAAGGTCGGGTGCGAACCCACGACCCTCTGGCTCAAAGGCCAATGCTCTACCAACTGAGCTACTGTTAATGGTTACACTTCGCGCTTACATGACATGGTCTGACAATCCCTCCCACGCTGAAGAGGTACTATTTTTAATGGAAAAGCACCAGCGCACTTCCGTGCCGTATAGTTACTGCGGAAAAGCGGCAACAGTTAACCCATTTAGGCCTGACACATCTGGTAAAACATACAGTATCTCTAAAACCTCAGAAAATCTCAGAAAAATAATCTCAAAAGAATTTGAGAGCTGACACCTGTGGCTTTCAATAAGAATAGCATATTATTATAAACCTTCAATAGAATACAAAAAATATACAACTTCCACTCAAGAAAGATAATCTAACAACCAATAATTAGACTAATAAATATTTATCAATATGATGGGATAACAAGAGTTTGGCACAAACTGCATGCACAGATGCGTTTTTTTCACATTTTCCAGCCATTTTGAATCACTCCATGAGAGCCCAATTTTGATTAGTTAGAACGGCCGAGATAGGCGTGACTACGTCCGTTAATATATAGTCTATGGAGGCGACAAGTAAACAAGACCGCGTTCAGACGCGGCACCCTGCACAGAGGCTCTACACTGAGTTTTACCAAGGATCTATTACAATATATAGTTTTACAAACGCGGTGTGAAGAAAAGAGACGCATGGAGGTTTAACGTCTGTGGGATCTTAAAGGCGCTATACCCGTTTCTGCGATGTTTGAATGTTTAGCACCGCCCCCCAACTCGCTCAATGGCTTCTCATTTCCCCTGCGCTCTCATAACACAGAGCCATCTAGTTCAATTTGCGATCTGACATGTATGCTAACATTAGCATTAGCACAACTTCTTGTAAGCTGTACAACAATCACTGATGAAATGGTACAAAAGCAACGCACTGCTAACACAATATATATGTAAAAGAATACCGCTAGTTTCGCATCCAAATTCATTCATTAAAACATTAGAATATATTCAAATATTTAATTATAATTTATTATGCAGCTCCTCACAGCAGTAGGACACTCCATAGACTTGAATGTAATTCTACCGATCATTTTTTCTTGATAACAGAACTCTCAAATCAATAATGACCTCTGCCCTTTGATAATGCAATCTCTGTTTGCAATTCAGGTGTGTAAAATACTGCCATTACTCCGCAAGTACAACGAGAGAAGCTAGCGGAGCTAGCCACGCTCAATAAACAAATACATATCAAAACGTTGAATTTGCTGTCAACGTTTTCATGACAAAAATACGGTTTTAAAGTGACAAAAAGCGACCGCGAAAAACCCAGAAGTTACCATGAAACAGCTAGCTAGCTTAGCTAGCTAGCTAGTTACCTGCCTAGCACGTCCTGGTGAAACCTTTGGGAGCTAACTATTTTATTTGCAGTCATTAAATACATTTCAAATTGTAAGGGCTGTCTAATATTTGTTCAAATATATATAGCCCTGGTGTTAAGCAGCGCTGTATGGGCTAGAGGACGCAGGCTGGTCGCTGCTCGTTCTGTGAGTGGAGGAGAACGAGCGGCCCGCTCAGACTCTACTCAGCACTTTTCACGGCATAAATTTCATACACAGCTGAATCAATTACCTCAAGTTTTAAATTAAATTATGTATTATGATACAACTTGCATGTAGTAAAAAGCATTTTTATGAACTACTTAGAAAAAAAATCGGGTATAGCTTCTCTAAAACTCCTACATCTGTTTTGGCTCGTGCACAAAAGTTTGGCATACCCAAATGTCTTTGCTTATTTAAAAACACATCTTACATCTCACATGCTTGTGTGATGCATCATTTTAAAGCTAGGCCCTTCTAGTTTATGTAAATATACACTGAAATAATGTATATCATTCCTATTTCACTCTGCATCCTTTGAAGTTTGGGAAAAAACCCTGTTTTTTTTAGCCTCACCTAAAAAATTCAATGTATAAATGCCCTAAACAAGCCTACTTCATTGGAAGAAGAAAATTTTCAACGCTAATTTGTTCATTGTGTTGTTGACAACAACTGTGTAAAGTTTCAGAATTCTAAGTTTTATAGTTTTTATGCAGTTTCTCTTTTTTATCAAGTAGTGCCATTCGGAACCAATATGGCAAAATGTGTGCCAAATTGTGCCAAACTGCTTTACTAACATTTCACCATCATAAAAAGCATATTTTTTAGTTTTGGTACTTATAATTTACAAATCTGTGTGATTTTTTTTTAAATTTTTTCAAAATTATTTTTTTAGTAGTGTAAATGCATATAAAATATGCGCAGCAGTATTAACAGCGTCTTTACGCACGCTTTTACTGTGAAAATGAAAAGAGTTCCTACAAGTCCCACCCATCAATAGAAAGCTCTTTTTATTGGCTACTTACACACATCAATCATTCAGAGCTTGCTCATTGCGCTAGCCATGCTACACAATGCTACACAATGTGCCCCCTGTTGTGTTAACGCTGTCTTTGTCCGTGTGGTTTGCAATGTTGACAGTTTGCTGCTATGACGCAGGACTTTTCTTTTGCATAATTATTTTTCGGATCGTTCTTTTGCGGAAAACAAGACCTCTAGCCTCAGCTGAAGTCTCCGCTAATCGTGCTTCCCACAAGTGCATTTTCATGCCTCCCGTAATCACGGGGACGGTGACGTGTTGGAGAAGCCTTTGTCTTGTGTTTGTTATACGCGAGAGAGCAGGGGAGACAGCAGCAGCAAGAGACTCGCGGTGACGTGCTTCACCTGGAGGCGCACGTCTGGGCAGACTGCTCACAGCAGCAGCATGATTTGTATTTTTACTATTTCCATGAACATTTACAATGTTACAGTGCGAGTTCTGTGTGTGTTCATGTCCTAGTGATCAATATATGTCTATCAGTTAGAAAAATACAAATATTTTATATAAAATCCACAATTTCTAACGCCATATGACGTCATAATATGAAAATTCGATGGGTGTTTTTTTTTAATATGGAGCAGCTGTAAAAATTACACAGGGCGGCTTTAATAAATGTTTTTTAATTATTTTAGATGAAGCCGAAGCCTCATTAGCAGGGGTCTTGTGAACTGGAAAAGTTATTTTAAATACTGTTAAATCTATGGCCACTTACTGCAAACTGGGTACCTTTCAAGCTCTATCCGGTTTTAAAATTGAAGGTTCTATTGATGTGTAAATGTGTCGTTAAGATCTTTTATTTGGTCTGATACCATTTTAGAGGTTGACAACATATATACAAATGGCAAATATGTGGTTGGGGCTGTGTGGTGCTTACACTTCGTCCATCTCCACGTCGTCCTCGTCCTGGGGCAGCTGCAGGTACGGGTTGTTGGAGGCTGGTCTGAAGTTGTACCCGGTCAGCACGAAGAAGATCAGAGTGGACACCTCTACCAGGAACTGCAGACAGACATACATCATATCATCCTATTTCATGCTCAGAACTTCTCTTCAGCTGTTGGCTTTGCAGAATTTGAATCATTTAGTGAGGTTCGGAAAGAGGGCTTGCCACATTGTTTATTTTTTTTTTCAGATCTTTGGACGAATAAAAACTTGTCTGATCTGAATGGTTATTGCCTAAACCCGGGGCAGGTGTAACAACATGTAAATTGGAAATGAAGAGCTCTAATCTGGGTAGTTTTGCCGGTAAATCCAGGCAAAGCTCTAGATTAACCACTCCTTCAATGTTCCAGTATCACCTATGGATAGTCATGAGCTTTGGAGAACACCCACATGCGCAGTTTCCTCCGCAGAGTGCCTTGTCAATCCCTTAAAAAAGGGGGAATGTGGGTATGAGGGAAGACCCAGGAAACATTGGAGGGACAGTCCTGGTTAAAGTAGAAAAAAACGAATGGATGGAAGTTGTAGAACGAGAAAGCACAGTAAGTACCTCGTAGCACCACTGCCACTGGAAAGGCATGGTGATCTTCAGTAGAATGGCTATGATCCTGGTGAAGTAAATGTAACACACGATCTGTGGACACAGATGAACTTCTTAAAGTCTACACTTCAGATCACACTGCCCATATTCTGAGCCGCACTCACCATGACATAGTAGTGTCTGAAAAGCTTGAGTTTTTCCAGGTTCACAGCAGCTTTGCCGTCAGTGCTGGATGCCTCCTGTAGGTGACGGATGGACCTGTCACAAGAAGATAAAATTATTGTTCAAAACCTTTTTGAACAGCCCTTTTCAAAAGGATTCCTCCAGTGGATCCGTTCTGGTCTGGACCAGTGCAAAACCATGAACACTGTACTGCAGCAACTTCTCAGGTAGAAAAAAAATCAAGAAAAATAACAATTGTAAAGAACAAATCAACAACTGTTTACAAGCTACTTGGGACTTGTTGTCGTCTCCAGTGCATTCAAAATTAAATATTGTCATTATTTGTTTATCTAATGAATGCACTGGACATCAGGCTTATATTTAAAGCTGGTGCAAATTTCAAGCACTTTCAAAGTAAAATGGGGACTTTTTAAAGAAACCAATACTTTAAATAATATACACAATATTATTATTAATTAAATTGCATGCGCTTTGGCCCAAAAGTGTTGCGGTATAATTCACTGATATTTATTGAGTGACCCCGACTGGGAGCCCACCAAAACATCTCTGCACCTGCTCCATTTTAAATAACTTCAGCGTAACAGACCACCTATCAAATGAAATGCATCGGTTAACTTATCAAAAAGTCTCATTCAAAAAACGTCAACATTTACATATATAAGTAGAGCCCTTGACGACATACAGTAGTGCAAAATATTAGGGGGGGTTTGGGGCTTTTCCGTGGTCAACATTACGGACAAGATGCGCAACAGGCTCCTCTTTGAGGACATAAATTTCAGATTCAGATTCAGATTCAGTTTATTTGCCATTTGCAGTAAAAAAAACACATTGGAATACATTAGCGAAAAGTCTCCAGTGTGCACAGACAAATACAGACATAAAACAACATTAAAAGACAAAAATAAAACAAATAAAACAGTAAACAAAAGTCACTGTGAAATCGATCGACTAAAACAGTTCAAAACAAGTGCAAATCATTAAAGTGCTCTGTTCACACCGATAACAGCTTGTGGATAAAAACTGTTAGAGTAACGAGATGTCCTGCATCTCAGAGAGCGATATCTTCTGCCAGAGGGAAGAAGCTGGAACATGGCTTTCCCAGGGTGGCCAGAAGAGTCATTAACAATCCTAAGAGCTTTGTTTAAAAGTCTGGATTTATAAAGAACCTCCAGAACAGGGAGTTCACAGCCCACGGTCCTCTTTGCAGAGCGGAGCACCTTGTTTAAAGCTCTCTTTTCTTTATCTGTGATGTTTCCAAACCACACAGACACAGAACCAACAAGTAAACTCTCAATGGTGCAGCGATAAAAGTTAAGCAGAATCTTAGAGTTAGTGGTAAATTCTCTAAAATGGAAAAGGGTCCATTTATGTCCTCAAACAGAAGTTGGCTAAAAGGCAGGACATCTCGTCTTCCTAGAAACCAGGAAAGACATATTTGATCTATTTGGACTCAAGGTAAGACGGTGTTTAGTGATGGGCGATGGCCTTCGTTCGGACACGGTCTCCACAATCAAGGCTAGGCTTAAAACGGTTCTCTTTAGTTTAGTATATGGTTAGGAAGGTAAGACTCAAGGAAGGATAAACATCTTAGGATTTTGACTGTAGTCTGTTCATTGTTATTCACCCGTTGTCCCATTGTCTGTTTCATGGCACGACAAGAGGACCTCTGAACCCGGCCCGCCTGGGAGTGCTTCAGTCCTGCACCGGACCTGTCCACGTTCTGCAGCCACTGCGTGGCCTTGGTCCTCGTTCTGTAGCTTAGGTCCTGGATCTATAACCCGTTCGTCCGTGCAGAGCGGATCCCTCTCTCATTGTGGATCTCCCCGAGGTTTCTCACTTTTCTCCCACTGGGTTTTAGAGTTTTTCCTTGACGATGCAGGAGGGTCTGTTGGACAGTTATTGTCTAACAAGAAAGACTGTGGTGATGATCCAGGACACTCTAAAATTCTACATCATGTATGGACATTGGTCTCTCCCTATGGACCAATACGTGTGTTGTGACTTCAATGGTTTTGTTAAGTCCTCTGAGATGACCACTGTTGTGATTTAGGGCTATACAAGAATAAATTGTATTGTATTGTAATGCTCTACCAACTGAGCCACTGTCGCCCCACAATTACCACAACACAATAAATGACAATAAAACAAAGTTAACAAGCTATATACCAATAGTATAAGTACAATAAATACTGTTGTGTGCGTTTGTGCATCGTATGTACACTGATGTCCCTTTTGCAGATTATGCAGTATCTATATTTCTAATTTCGTCCTTGCTGTAACCAACCTCATCATATCCAACCTGGCATGTTAATATGGCAGTGATATGGACGTACACACTGTTACTGAGCAGCGGAGTCATTCCCTGGTGACGCGTGTAGGCAAGAAAACACGGGAGCAACATTTTCATGGAGATGGAGTCAAAATCCTAAATTTTAGGCATTCAGTCCTGATGTTATATTAAAACTAGGGCTTTGACTTTTGCACAAAAAATCATATTTGAATTTTGTTTGTTTATTAATTTAAATATTCGAATATATTTAAATATTTAATCACAATTTATTATACAACTTCTCACAGCAGCAGTAGAACGCTCCATTGATTTGAACATAATTTCAAAACGTTCTACCGGTCATTTTTTTCTTGATAAAGGACCTCTGAAACCAATAATGGCCGCTACCCATGACAACGCAATCTGTGCTTTTATTCAGGTGTGTAAAATACTAAGGCGCCTGTAACTACTGTCTGTGTGAGAGCTAGGCACGCTCAATAAACAAATAACGATCATATACATAAACATCCTTAACACACATGCACGGAGGTTTTCAGAATTATCTGTTAACGTTTTCATGACAAAAATACTGTTTTAATGTGACAAAAAGCGATCGCGGTAAACCCGGAAGTAACCATTGACAATAAAATAACATTTTAGGACACATTTGGAGTGGATCTGATTATGGATTTAGGTTGAGTATATAAATGGGTAGCTCACTGCTGATGTTCAGAATTCTTAGTTCAGTTTTCAGGTAGTTTCAGAGATTTCTAGTTTTGAAGTAGCTAGCTTAGCTGTTGTCTGTCTGGCCAAATCACAGTGAAACCTTTGGGAACTATTTTATTTGCAGTCATCAAATGAATATTGAATAATGTTTAATATTTGTTCAAATATACATTTTAAATATTTGAATTATAGTCGAATATCAAAATTCAAAGTCAAAGCCCTAATAAATAGTGTCAAATTTGAGAAAAATTCAAGCACAAATTCAAAGTGCTTTCAAGGATCTGTACAAACCCTAATAGTTATATTATACAGAGCAAGTGCAGAATATAAGTGGACATGTCATTATAGAGCAGGGGTCAAACGGGTTCCATTAAAGACCAGTATAGCTAAAGGATTTCATTCCAAACAATCAAGAGCACACCAAGTTTTCTACTTATCTTGTCCAGTTTTAACCTGGGAAATGGGTCAAGTACTGCAGCCACACCAGCCCTTTGAGGACCAGTTTGACACCCGTGGTATAGAGTAATATTTGAGAGGGGCCTGTTTGTACTGGATCCGTGTGGCTAAGACTGACCAGACCACAGGGAATAGGATGGCCCCACAGCAGATGAGGTCCACCAGGAACAGGATCTGCTTCCAAAGGGAGTACTCGCTGGAGCCCTCCTCTGTCGACTCGATGATGATGAAGGCAACGTTCGCCAGCACCTGCAGCAAACATGCACACACTGAGCCAGGAGTCTTATGCCTCTGATCAATCATGTGTTAATTTATCAAACACATTTAGATGTATTTGTTCAGTGGCGGACCCTTAATGCCTGCAAGGCCTTTACTGCTGGCCTAAACATGATTACATATATATATATACACAGTGGGGCAAAAAAGTATTTAGTCAGCCACCGATTGTGCAAGTTCTTCCACTTAAAATAATGACAGAGGTCTGTGATTTTCATCATAGGTACACTTCAACTGTGAGAGACAGAATGTGAAAAAAAAAATCCAGGAATTCACATTGCAGGATGTTTAAAGAATTTGTAAATTATGGTGGAAAATAAGTATTTGGTCAATGACAAAAATTCAACTCAATACTTAATATAATAACAGAGGTCAAACGATTACTATAGGTCTTTACCAGGTTTGCACACACAGTAGCTGGTATTTTGGCCCATTCCTTCATGCAGATCTTCTCAAGAGCAGTGATGTTTTGGGGCTGTCGCCGAGCAACACGGACTTTCAACTCCCCCCACGCTAGGCCACTCCAGGACTTTCAAAGGCTTCTTACGGAGCCACTCCTTCTTTGCCCGGGCGGTGTGTTTAGGATCATTGTCATGCTGGAAGACCCAGCCACGTTTCATCTTCAAAGCTCTCACTGATGGAAGGAGGTTTTGGCTCAAAATCTCAAGATACATGGCCCCATTCATTCTTTCCTTAACACGGATCAGTAGTCCTGTCCCCTTAGAAGAATAACAGCCCCAAAGCATGACGTTTCCACCCCCATGCTTCACAGTAGGTATGGTGTTCTTGGGATGCAACTCAGTATTCTTCTTCCTCCAAACACGACGAGTCGAGTTTATACCAAACAGTTCTACTTTGGTTTAATCTGACCACATGACATTCTCCCAATCCTCTGCTGTATCATCCATGTGCTCTCTGGCAAACTTCAGACGGGCCTGGACATGCTCTGGCTTCAGCAGGGGGACACGTCTGGCACTGCAGGATTTGATTCCCTGTCGACGTAGTGTGTTACTGATGGTAACCTTTGTTACTTTGGTCC
Source organism: Knipowitschia caucasica (assembly GCA_964034765.1). NCBI lineage: Eukaryota > Metazoa > Chordata > Actinopteri > Gobiiformes > Gobiidae > Knipowitschia > Knipowitschia caucasica. The sequence continues at coordinate 21,198,140 of OZ035825.1, forward strand.
CAGCTCTCTGCAGGTCATTCACCAGGTCCCCCTGTGTGGTTCTGGGATTTTTGATCACCGTTCTCATGATCATTTTGACCCCAAGGGATGAGATCTTGCGTGGAGCCCCAGATCGAGGGAGATTATCAGTGGTCTTGTATGTCTTCCATTTTCTGATAATTGCTCCCACAGTTGATTTGTTCACACCAAGCTGCTTGCCTATTGTAGATTCACTCTTCCCAGTCTGGTGCAGGTCTACAATTCTTTTCCTGGTGTCCTTCGACAGTTCTTTGGTCTTGGCCATAGTGGAGTTTGGAGTCTGACTGTTTGAGGCTGTGGACAGGTGTCTTTTATACAGATAACCAGTTCAAACAGGTGCCATTAATACAGGTAACGAGTGGAGGACAGAAGAGCTTCTTAAAGCTGCACTAACTGACTTTATTTTTGTATTCATTACGAAAATGCTATCCATGTCCGTGTAGGGCATTGGGATATACGTCCTTTTGACGAAAAAGTAGCGCAGATTTGTGCTGGCGTGACATTATATTTTAGATCGAGTTTTGATGAAACAAGGAAGAGAATGTGTTTCGGGTCGCAGATTGTGACCAATCACCGCGGACCACTGGCCCCCACTTTTGTGAGAAATCTACAGGTCTCCGTTAGCATAGACGGCTGAGTTAGCACAACAAGACGAGGAGCTAACCTGAAGCTTCGTCTCTTCATCACCGGTTACTGCTTACACAGCGAGACAGCCATCCAAAAGAAAGTCTCGTTCCTCCGCGCTTCCCGGTTCTATCGTTCTATGGTCACGCCATCCACGTGCAAATCCATGTCCATGTATTATCCATATTGGGAGACACTAGCTTCGTCCCAACAGTGAGTGTGTGTGGGGGGCGATAGCTTCGTGGGTGCGGGGAGGGGAGCAGAAAGAGAGAGGCCAGCGAGTCTGCTGCTTCAAAATCCCAAAGTCAGTTAGTGCAGCTTTAAAGAAGAAGTTACAGGTCTGTGAGAGCCAGAGATCTTCCTTGTTTGAAGTGACCAAATACTTATTTTCCACCATGATTTACAAATACATTCTTTAAAAATCCTACACATTCTGTCTCTCACAGTTGAAGTGTACCTATGATGAAAATTACAGACCTCTCATTATTTTAAGTGGGAGAACTTGCTCGGTGGCTGACTAAATACTTTTTTGCCCCACTGTAATATTTTTTATTTATATTACTAAAGATTATATATATATATATATATATACACATATATATATATATATATATATATATACCACATATATATATATATATATATATATAATCTTTAGTAAGTAAGTAATGTTGATTTATATAGCTCATTTTACAGACCAAGGTCACCCAAAGCGCTTTACAATGTTCAGAGTTCAGATATTGTTCCAATCATTCCACACACAATGATGACAGAAGCGAGTCGCCGAACACACTGGACCATCAGCTCCAATCAACAACATCCATTCACTCAGTCATTTACATTCATATCTATTGTGCATGTTTTTAGTGGTAGGGGACACCGGAGCACCCGGAGGAAACCTATGCAGACAAAGGGAGAACATGCAAACGCCACTCCGGTACATTTTATTTTTGAAACATAGAATTGTATTGCTCTGCTAAATTTTGATTCTTATGGTGTCATTTTAAAATGTATTGTTACAATGGCAACTATGGAAACTTTGGCAGATATGGCAAGAAGAAGGATTGGATTATAATCACTGTGGCTTTGATATTCAGACTCTGTGCACAAGAAACTCCACCCACAATCCAAGCACTTTAAGCACGGATTTGTGGAAAACTCAGACAAGCTCAATTTGGTAGAGTGATTCAGACCGGATTTTCAATGACTTTCAATGTTAAGTCAATGGTGACGTGTGTTCGAGCGTGGAACTGTATGTGCATCTCAGGACGCACGCACGGACTGCGCGGTAGAGGTGCTAGAGAGGAAAATTGACGCACGCAGGAGATAAACATTGCTGAACCTTTTTCTAGGGACGCTCGTGCCCCGGGGCAGCTGTGGCCGCGTTGTAGTGGTTTAACTATGAAATGTACAATTTTTGTACAACAGCTCACGCGAACGCACATCCGAACTGGGTACTGAGCGCAGACCATAGTCGCGTGGACAGAACCATGGACATGCGGACCGGACAGAACCATGGACATGCGGACCAGACAGAACCATGGACTCGCGTTCAAGACCTCCCGTGTCCCTCATCCAAAACTCCTGAATTTAAAGCTCGGATACCTAAATTTTCCCCATGCACTAACAATGTTATTTGTGTACTTAAGTTAGACTCTTTGGGCAGAGAGTGGATTTTCTTTGTTTTTTTTTCCACACAGTTAGTGCTACTTTATTCCCAAACTCTTGTTAACTCATTGTATCGAGAAATATTAAATAAAGCTTAATGTCAAGGTAGGGCTGGGCAATAAATCGAATTTAGGCAATTAATCGGCTTTTGAAAAAATCGAATTCGTGAAAAAATTTAAAATCGTGAAATTGAATGAAGGATATTGTGAGAGTTCCAGCAGCAGATGAATTATACTTGCAATATCAGCACAGTCTGTACAAGACTTTTATAATACGTATTGTGGGAAACAAAATCAAAATGGTTTTGAAACTTGATTATTGAGCAGAAAGATCTAAAAATATTTTTAAGGGCAAACTTGAATGAAAAACGATTTTAAATCGAAATCGTCCAAAGCAGGAAATAAAATCGAGATTTTACTTTTTTGCCATATCGCCCCCTGGACTTAAGCACTTTGATGAGAATAACTGTATATTGTGAATATAGGCTACAGAGTATATATGTTATAAGATAAGATATACTTTATTGATCTCACATAGAGTATGTACAGTGCCTTGCGAATGTATTCGGCCCCCTTGAACCTTTTGCCACATTTCAGTCTTCAAAGATAAAGATATAAAAATTTAATTTTTTGTCAAGAATCAACAACAAGTGGGACACAATCGTGAAGTGGAACAAAATTTATTGGATAATTTAAACTTTTTTAACAAATAAAAAACTGAAAAGTGGGGAGTGCAATATTATTCGGCCCCTTTACTTTCAGTGCAGCAAACTCACTCCAGAAGTTCAGTGAGGATCTTTGAATGATCCAGTGTGGTCCTAAATGACTGATGATGATAAATAGAATGCACCTGTGTGTAATCAAGTCTCCGTATAAATGCACCTGCTCTTTGATAGTCTCAGGGTTCTGTTTAAAGCGCAGAGAGAACCATGAAGACAAAGGAACACACCAGGCAGGTCCGAGATACTGTTGTGGAGAAGTTTAAAGCCGGATTTGGATACAAAAAGATTTACTAAGCTTTAAACATCTCAAGCAATTATATTGAAATGGAAGGAGTATCAGACCAATGCAAATCTACCAAGACCCGGCCGTCCCTCCAAACTTTCAAACAAGGAGAAGACTGATCAGAGATGCAGCCAAGAGGCCCATGATCACTCTGGATGAACTGCAGATAACTACAGCTGAGGTGGGAGAGTCATGTCCATAGGACAACAACCAGTCGTGCACTGCACAAATCTGGCCTTTATGGAAGAGTGGAAAGAAGAAAGCCATTTCTCAAAGATATCCATAAAAAGTCTCGTTTAACCCTCTATGCACATGACATGGGTCATTTTGGGGAACTTTCCTCGCCTGGTTTTCTTTGTGTATAATTGTTCATAAAACAGTCATCTTTTGATGCAGAGTCAAGCAGTATACTTTTTTTCAGTACAACCTGGGGTTTTAGAATATTCATATTGTAAAGCTATCATATGAAAAAAATCAAACTGAAAATAAATTTAACAAAAATGTATTGAAAAAACACAATGAAATAATATAAACACAGTGTTTCCCACACATAGACTAATCTGTGGCGCACCGCCACAGATTAGAGACCGCCCGCCACAAATTGCGTTTCGTATTATTATATATATATTTTTTTTTGTTACGCTATTTAAAACATGCATCGTCTAGTGCCGCCGCAGCGGTCAATTTGACAGCGGGGAGGGGGGTTTAAAATGTGGCGGCCCTTCGTAACTCTCACTCAAGCTACGCGTCTCTCCCACATACAGAGACCTACACACACACAGCCCCTCCCCTTCGTGCACACCGCGTGTCTCCGTCTCCATCAGCGATCATCGCTGTAAGCAGCTGTGTCTATTAATTTACCGCGGTAAAGTGGCCCGCATCTTTCAGCTCTATGAACATGCGGCCCGCATCGGGGAAAAGACGGTGCGCGTTTTGTTGAGAACTTACGGTAACAGCGGAACGTCCTTTCGGAGTCACCCATTTTTATCGAACAGAAAGCGCGCTGGGGTCTGGGAGACACGTTTTTGTGATTAAAACCTTATAGAGATGCCACCCGGCACACATAGCACCAGCCCCCTACGATTCCTCCGGCAGATTGTGAGTCCTCAGGAGGATAGCCACTCTATTGTTTACATATATAAAGTACACAATTTGGTCCGCTAGTGCAATTTTCAAGTATTGTAACTATTTACTGGAATAAGGTGTGCGACTAATTTCACTTGACTCATGACCTTATTATTGCCCTCTGCCACTGTACCAAAGACCAGAAACTTTTACTGTAGAAATATTGAGAAATATTGAGGTAAAGTAGCCATTTTGGTCCAAAATACCTCCAAAATAGTCAAAACATGTCACTTTTGATCTACTGTAACTTTTTACTGTAAAAAGGTGTGCGACTAATTTCACTGGATTCATGACCTCAAGATTGTCCTCTACCACTGTACCAAAGACCAGACACTTTTACTGTAGAAATATTGAGAAATATTGAGGTAAAGTAGCCATTTTGGTCCAAAATAGCCTAAAAATGGTCAAAACATGTCACTTTTGATCTGCTGTAACTTATTACTGTAAAAAGGTGTGCGACTAATTTCACTGGATTCATGACCTCAAGATTGTCCTCTACCACTGTACCACTGTACCCCACCCCCCCCCCCCCCCCCCCCCCGCCGACGACCACCACACATTGCCTTCAAACCTGTGGGAAACACTGAAACAACTTTTTACACTGCATAGAAATGTTATTTAGGGACTTGGGGATAATGGGGAAAAAAAATGAATCTCTAACTATTATACTTTTTACAAAATTCCACTATAAAAGCAAAAAACTATGTACTCCTGATGCCCTTCCTGTAAAAAACGTAAAACATAAGAACCTGAGACAAAAAAATAAAAAATAAAAAAACAATTATTTATATAATACATATATTTATATACATCATATACAAATAATGTCATTTTACTGTATTTATTATCGTCTTTATCAATATTGCGCACTCTTCAGCCGGTTATTGCAATCGCAGCTGTAGTTTCAACTGTGGGAGAACAAGTGCACACAGAGGAGTGAGACATCTCACTCTCTGACGATCTTTGGCAGTCCCCGTGTGTTTGTATCTCACAGCTGTTTGTACCTCACGGGTCACGTTTTGGACACGGACTTTCAGACAAATGTAGTTTATCGTCCGTGCATCGCACAGACAAATCAAGTTTCAAATCAACTAGTTTCGGAAAGCCTTGAATGTGTACTTCACAGAGGAAAAAAGTTGCTACGTTTTACCGTTCGCAAGTAAATTGATCATTTGTAAAACATGTGCGCATGCATCGGCGCCGATGCAGACGGGTTCATAGGGTTAAAGTTTGCCACAAGCCACCTGGGAGACACACCAAACATGTGGAAGAAGGTGCTCTGGTCAGATGAAACCAACATCGAACTTTTTGGCCACAATGCAAAACGATATGTTTGGCGTAAAAGCAACACAGCTCATCACCCTGAACACACCATCCCCACTGTCAAACATGGTGGTGGCAGCATCATGCTTTGGGCCTGCTTTTCTTCAGCAGGGACAGGGAAGATTGCTAAAATTGATGGGAAGATGGATGGAGCCAAATAGAGGACCATTCTGGAAGAAAACCTGTTGGAGTCTGCAAAAGACCTGAGACTGGGACGGAGATTTATCTTCCAACAGGACAATGATCCAAAACATAAAGCCAAATCTACAATGGAATGGTTCACAAATAGACGTATCCAGGTGTTAGAATGGCCAAGTCAAAGTCCAGACCTGAATCCAATCGAGAATCTGTGAAACCTTCAATCTTCAAAAACGCTCTCCATCCAACCTCACTGAGCTCGAGCTGTTTTGCAAGGAAGAATGGGCAAGAATTCCAGTCTCTCGATGTGCAAAACTGATAGAGACATACCCCAAGCGACTTGCAGCTGTAATTGCAGCAAAAGGTGGCGCTACAAAGTATTAGCGCAAGGGGGCCGAATAATATTGCACGCCCCACTTTTCAGTTTATTTGTTAAAAAAGTTTAAATTATCCAATAAATTTCGTTCCACTTCATGATTGTGTCCCACTTGTTGTTGATTCTTGACAAAAAATTTAACTTTTATATCTTTATGTTTGAAGCCTGAAATGTGGCGAAATGTTGAAAGGTTAAATGTAAAAGGTTTGCAAGGCACTGTATATAGTTTTACATTTTCACCTGGAAGTGTGCCGCGAGATTTTTTCAATAAAAAAAGTGTGCCTTGGCTCAAAAAAGGTTGAAAAACACTGCTCTAGTGACTAAACTAGTGCAGCTAGCGTGTTCGCAGATGCAGAAGTACAGTTTAATAATAAAATAAACTTAGGCCACACCTCCGTGAACACATACTACTGTTATATAAAGTCTCTGGAAGGTTTCTGGACACAGAGAACTTTAGACAAAAAGCCGCTAGCTTAACTCCATTAACATGAAAGCCTGCCTGCTACTCCCGCCACTTCCGGCGGGCGCCACCGCAGGCCAGGACTTATGGTCTGAACACCCCTAGCGTCTGAAATTTTGAGAATGTGCGCCTAGTGCGCGCGGAAGCTGCGTTCCAGCGTTGACGGTCTGAACCCCCCATAAAGCCGCTCTCCTCGCACACACAAGGGCTGCATGCACACTTTGTGAGGTTCAAGACTCACACATAGTTGATTTTGGCTTTAAATTAGGATTTTTGCACTTTTTACTTGTTTACAATGCTTACTCCCTAGCTCAACGAAGCCCAATTTCAAGTGCAACTTATAAACTTGTCCAGCTCAGTAACGCTTTCAGTGTTTTGGGTGAGAGTGGGCGTTGAGGTTCTGCCGCAGCCGTGTAATGCTCCACGCGTTATTCTCTTTACACCGCAGTTGTAATACTTAATCACGAACCTTTGTGCATCGGGAAGGAACCTCCTCAGCGTGCGGTTGAGGGACATTCGTTTACATTTCAGTGCTACTGTGTAATGTGCCCAAGACGTAAACGAAAGAATCCGGTCATTTTTCAAAATAAAGGATTGTTTATGCTCTGATAATGAATAGGAAATTAGTTATTTTCTTCCTTGGTGGCCCGGTTCCAATATCCCACAAGGGGTTGGGGACCACTGGTCTAAAGAACACAGCCACAGACCTGTAGAGGGATGACAATCATGAAGATCTTCTTCTCTTTGTCAGACAGGATGTACTTGACAAACGCCCAGCCGGTGCCAATCAGAGCCAGAGTAATGAACAGCAGCGCCCCTTTTAGCCTGAGGACAAGAGATACCAGTGTTGGGAAAAAAACTATTAGTACTAGTACAGAGGCTCTTCTTTTCTACCCCAGATCATGAATAGGGGTGGGAACCTCAGGGTATCTCACGATACGATACGCGATACAAAGCTCACGATAACGATTATATCACAATATGGCATTATCAATACATTGGTCAGAAATATACTGTTATAGAAATATTTTAGTGAAGCAATCTGAATGAAACATGAAATGGTTATAAGTGTAAGTTATCAACTAATTCTCAACTCTGGATTCAAATGCAGCACATTATGGTATGTTGGCAGCAAGGTCAGCTGATAGATGGTTTCTTTGGCAATATCTGGGTCATAGAACAATGTGTTCAGGTCAAAGCAGATTATTACGAGATGCGTAATGTAGCATGTCAAGTATTGATACAATTTTTTTTTTTTTTTAAATCGATACTTGGCAAAAGCATATCGATAATCAATCGCGTGAGAAAGTATCACAATACATCACCATATCGATATATTGTCACACTCCTAATCATGATGGCTGTGTATTTAACAGCGGCAAGAAACAAAGCTGGATTATTAAAAATGTTCGCTCTAATTTTTTTTCCCTGTGAGTGAGTAATCACATCTTTTATAGATGGTGAATAAGCACTTTGAGTTGCCTTGTTAATCATTTATGCTATACAAATAAACTTACCTTGCCTAAAGTAGATTAAGGAATGTATTGGGTGAGTTGCACACAAAAAAACTAAAATCTTCAAAGGCGATTTAGCCTATTCTAATTAGTCTGTGTTATGTTAATGTTATGTACAATTATGTATAATATTGTCTATATTAATAAATGGAATACATGGGTTTTATTTTCTAAAATGTCATAAAACAAAACACATAGATCCTTTGATTATAAAAAGAAATAAGTCATATTGCCACAAAACCAACTTTATTCAGCAATAGGCCGCTGAACTGAAGAGGGCGCCGGTCTTACCAACAAAAGCAAGGCAAGGCAAGTTTATTTGTATAGCACACTTCATACACAAGGCAACTCAAAGTGCTGAACAAAATAAGAAAGCATTAAAATCATAAATAATCACAGTACATTAAAAGGAAAAAGATAAAAATATAAAATATACAATCCCTCAGTTGTATGCACAGCTAAACAGAACTGTTTTTAACCTGGTTTTAAACATTGTCAGAGAGGAGGCCTGTCTCAGAGCTTCTGTGAGACAGGCCATTGCTTCTTATCTTGTCATTGCTTCTTAACAGCAATGACAAGATAACAAAACCATGAGGGTAGATTTTTCTGGCGGCACTGGACGATTTTTCTATGTGCGCAAAACCGAAAATAGCACTGTGCATTTGCATAAGGCATGTTGGTTTTGCCTAAAAGTAAAATGTTGTGAAAAAGTATATTGTCATTTTGTGCATACTTTGAGCACTGTGAATTATTATTTGACTTGAGAGTGAATTTTCTGAGCCAATCTAATGATGTAAGGAGGGGGAGGGTAAATCTTGTATTCTGCCTGATGGTCCTTTCAGACCGCAAACGCTCAAACGCTGAAGCCTCGCTCACCAGACGCGCATTCTCCAGTTTTCAGACGCACAGGACTTTACACCAGAACGTCCTGACCAGTGCCGGAAGTGGCGGAAGTAGCCGGCCGGCTCTGATGCTAACAGAGTTATGCTAGCGGCTTCTTGTGCACAGATTTTCTCCAATAATGAAGCTTTGCAGCGTGTCTGTGTTCAGAGACCTTCCACGGACTTTAAATAACAGTAGTATGTGTTCATGGAGGTGCACAATAAGTTTATTTTATTATTAAACGGTACTTCCGCATCGTTGAACACACTCGAAGCAGTTGCATAAAGTCACGGGAGCATGACAACTAGGGCTGCAACAACAAATCGATAATATCGATTATTAAAAGCGTTGGCAACGAATTTGGTTATCGATTCGTTGTGTCGCGCAATTAATACGTCACCGAGCGCGCGAGTTGGGCGCATTCTTGTAGTTTTATGGTTGAGCGGACGGACACACATGCACCACAGAACTACACAACACTGCATGCACACTGCCGTAAAACTCCACAGAAGAAGAGCAGAGTGTGGCGAAGGTGGTCATACAGTCTATGGTGGAGGCATTCATTCGAACAAGACCGCGTTGAGCCAGTGCAGAATAGCGAAGCGAAGGAAGCGTGCGAGTGTTTTACCGCACTAACTTTAGACACTTAGACACACAGAGTCAGTGGGAACAGTGTTCGTCAGGGTCAGGGCTGTCATTGGGAGGTTCGGAGACAGGTTAGATTTGCGGAGAACAAGCCTGGAAGTCACGTCGGGGCGCCGCGCCGCGACTCCAGCCTCTGCTAATTCTCCGGTAAAATCTCTGCAAATAGTGCCTCCCACAGATGTATTATTGTGCCTCCCGCCATCACTGGGACAGTAACGTGTTGGAGAAGACTTTGTCTGGTGTTAGACGAGAGAGAGAGCGGGGGAGATGAGAGAGAGAGAGAGAGCGGGGGAGATGAGAGAGAGAGAGAGAGCGGGGAAGATGAGAGAGAGAGAGAGAGCGGGGGAGATGAGAGAGAGAGAGAGCGGGGAAGACGAGAGAGACAGCGGGGGAGACGAGAGAGAGAGCGGGGAAGACGAGAGAGAGTGCGGGGAAGACGAGAGAGAGTGCGGGGAAGACGAGAGAGAGTGCGGGGAAGACGAGAGAGTGCGGGGGAGACGAGAGAGAGTGCGGGGGAGACGAGAGAGAGTGCGGGGGAGACTAGAGAGAGAACAGGGAAGACAAAAGAGAGCAGGGGAGGAACATTTTATGAAAATTCTAAAATCCACAATTTCCAACGACATATGACGTCATAATATGCTAATTGGATGGGTACACTTATTCCCTACATAAAACTTTTGGCCATCCTTAATAATTCTGTAATTTACAGAGTGTCTTTATCTTCTATCACTTTTAAGTTACAGCCTTTAGAAATAAAAATTTCAAACGTTTTTGAGTATGCACTCAACGTACAATTACCCTAAAAATGACTTAATTACACAAACACGTCTTGTCTGTAATTGCTCTTTGGGTTAAACAACAATACCTGTTTTTGTGCACTTTGCTTTATACTGCATAGCATACATTTGTATGTTTCTTTGTGTTGATCCAAGGCCACGTTTTTAACAACAGGATAGAAACTAAAAATGCTTTTTTATCCAATTAATTGAAGAAATAATCGACAGATTAATCGATTATTAAAATAATCGTTTGTTGCAGCTCTAATGACAACGCATATGTTCACAAGTACACAGTCCCCCCCATTGTCAAACCTGGTTTTAAGTCGAGGTGTAGCTCCTGTTTTGGCTGTTTACAGTATGTTCAGTCTGCTCAGACCACCAATGTACCCGTGATCACTTTGCGGCTCTCTGATTGGTCGCTGCACGAACGTCCCGAGGAGAGGTTGAGCAAAGTTTATCTCCTGTGTGCGTCGAATTTCCGCTCGTGCTCCTCCCCGTCGACTTTCCCGCGCAGTCCGTGCGTCTCTACTGTGCAGTTCGTTTGTGCGTCCCGAGACGTTCGTGCGTTTTGACGCTCGAACGCACGTCACCATTGACTTTGCATTGAAAGCCGACTCAACGCATGATCTGGTCTGAAAGCACCATTAGGGGGGCCAGGCAGAAAATAATTGAGAAGCACTGGGTTTATCTAATCCCTAATGGGAGGCTAATCTAATCCTCCGACAGCCTTGGGGATATTATTTGTTTGAAATTTGTTTACTCAAAACAATACAAATATAAAGTAACTTTGTATCTCGCTTTCGCATATTAAAGCTATTTAGAAGCTTAATGACATCGAATGGTACAAATGCTCAACTGATCTGACCATTCACTGGCTCACACTTACAGGTGGGTGATGTAGTACATGACAGCCCAGCCTTCGATGGGGTGGCCCTCTGTGTTGATGAAGTGGTAGTTAATCTGAAACAGGGAAACAAATTCAATCTAGTGAATCTACCATAATAACAGCATGTCCAGCGCAGAGGAGAGAGCGAGTAACAACACCAATAGGGGTGTACAAATAAAGAAGAAAAAGAATAAACATTTTAAAAGTAGATACGATGTTTTTATTTATAGGTTTTTTTCAATATCTTAAATGTATTTGAAATATGAAATTTGATATTCGAATATTCAAAATGTATTTAATGACTGCAAATAAAATTTCTATCTCCCAAAGGTTTCGCCGTGACGTGCTAGGCAGGTAACAGCTAAGCTAGCTAGTTCAAAAACTCTCTGGAACTACATGTAAACTGAACAAAGAATTCTGAACATCAGCGGTGAGTTACCCATTTATATACCAAACCTAAATCCATAATCACATCCTCTTCAAATGTGTCCTAAAATGTTCGTTTCATATTAATATTTACTTCCGGGTTTTTTGCGATCGCTTTTTGTCACATTAAAACAGTATTTTTGTCATGAAAACGTTAATAGATCATTCTGATTGGTATGTGTTCATTGAGCGTGGCTAGCTCGGCTAGCTTCTCTGCACAGACAGAAGTAGTGTCAGGCGCTGGAAGCTCGTTGTACTTGCGGAGTAATGTTAGTATTTTACACACCTCAATTACAAACAGATTGCGTTGCCAAAGGGCAGCGGTCATTATTGGTTTGAGAGTTATGTTATCAAGAAAACATGATCGGTAGAGCGTTTTGAAATTACATTCATATCAATGGAGTGTGCTACTGCTGCTGTGAGGAGCTATATAATAAATTATAATTAAATATTCCAAACTAGCAGTAATCTTTCAGTTATATAATTATATATTAGCATTGCGTTGCTTTTGTACCATTTCATCAGTGATTGATGTACAGCTTACAAGAAGTTGCGCCCGTAAATATGTAGGTTTCCTCTGGGTGCTCCGGGTTTCCCTACCACTAAAAACCTGTACAATAGATAAAATCTTCCAGCTGCTGTAGTCCTGACCAAGCAGAGCATCAACATTTGGTCCCCAGGCGCTGTATTATGGCGACCACTGATCCTGACGGAAGCCTTAGTGGCATCAGGGTGGGTCAAATGCAGAGGATGAATTTCCCTACAAGGATATTTAAAGTGAACCTTTACCTTTAAATTCCTAGTGTATAAAGCAGGTGTGCTTACACCTATAACTTTCATCATTTTGTTTGGAAAATTAATTACAAAAGAAGCTAGAATGAAAATGTTTCTCTCTTCAAAGAGAAATATGTTCTTCTGTCTTTAAATCTGCAGAAATGTCTGTATAAATGAATTTATACAATTTATATATATTGTTGCATAAAATACAATACTATAATCACCATTTATCATCAGTGATTTTATGTACTAACAATTACGTTGTTAGATATGTTTTTTGTAATGGACACAGACATAGGGACCGTCTGTCACAAGACAGAACCTGAAATGTCAAGAGTATAAATTGATGACAGTAGACAAAATAGGGAACATATGCTTCCTGTTTCTCCAAAGTGTTTTTCAGAAAAGTGATGATGTGGCGAAAAGGACTGAGACCAAGGTTCAGGACTTAAGACCAGGACCAGCATGGGCCAGCAGCAGTTAGAAAGAGTCCACGGGGTACAGAACAGGACTGTGTAGGACGGCAATAGGATCAAACTCTGATGCATGCGTGATGAGCCACGATGATCAGATGCAACTAACAGCAGAATGAAGCGTAATTAGCAGTTCTGTGCTTCTTTTTATTGATCTAGGGGTGCCACAGGGATCCCCTTTTATTCATCTTGTACAGTCTTATGAACTGAGGTCCAATAAGCTGTTGCTTACTGTGCCTTTTGTCCGCACAGAATTGGGAAAAAGAGCCTTAGTCCATGCAGCTCCTTGAGACTGGAAGCTGACCGAGCTTTTGAGCTTGAATACTTTTCAAATCAAGTTTTTGAGACGGACTACCTGTAATTATTTTACTTGATGTGTGTTGTCTGTGTACCTGTCATTTTTTATGTAATTTTATCTGTCTGTTATGTTTATGTGCAACATTGCTGCCTCTTGGCAAGGACTCCCTTGAAAAAGAGGTTCTTAATCTCAATGGGATTTTTACTGGTACAACAACAAAAAATTAGCAGCACTGGTGAGTGTTTGGCCGCATACTTTGGATTGTGGATGCGTGTGTGGCTTTTATTGTTGCTAAGTATTGCCTAAATAGGAGAATTAGACAACATTTACCTAAATTGGAATTATCTCCGGGACAAAACCTCTGGATCCAGTGTAATATTGATAAATAGTCATAGCCGTATCAGTGCATTTGTCTAAAAAGGAATTTGGTGATGTGTCGACAATAAGTTTGGATGAAAAGCTTATTATAAATTATGTCTGATTTGATCAGTTATTGTGTGTGACTTACACTGTGGAAGACCAGGGAGGTGGCTTTGGTGAAGGCCAATGCGGCCATCAGCCAGTGGATCTTAAACACGCTATATCTGCGGAGCACAATCATACAGACGTAAAAAATGTGTGTCGCTTGTTCACAATTAATTTTCCCACAAAAGAAATTCAGAGAGCTGCTCTCGAAAGCAGGCCTGTCGAACTATTACCCCCAGGAAAAGAATGGCAAATAAACTCGCAGTGAGAAGAACGTGCGGTCAGCCTGACCAGTGCCCGCCCTTGTGTCCATAGGCTGCTGTGCTCACCGGTGCTTCATGAGCGTATAGACCCACACCAGAGCTGCGGTGAAGAAAACTCCTGCCATTCCGATGTAGAGACGGGACAGAGGGATCTCTGCAGCAGACAAGTAGCCACCCGGGTTCTTCTCAGTCACCTCCACCTTCACACAGTGAACACAAACATAAAAATAATAATTGGGTCAGGCCAAATGAAAACTCATAAAGTTGAACTCTAAGGAGTTATGGGGTTTTGTGCAGCGGAAGAAGCAGGAGCAGGTCTATTGTCACTCAGAAAGAGCAGACTTTAATAATGTCTCAATCCCTGCTCAGTCTAAAAAAAAAAAACTAAAAAAAAACTGGTGGATTGTAATTGAAGACATGAACAATTAGAGGAAACATTGTTTATGATATGTATTTAAACTGTGCACTTTGCTTACACTGAGTGAATAGGGTTTTCCAGGCAGCGCCTTGGGGCAGTAGTGGAAGTTGAAGTTGTAGAGGCCCTGAGCCAGCGTGCCCACCTTCAAGTGGAACTGTGGATCACATACTCCAAATTATACCAAACGTAAAACACAGAAAATATCTTATCAACAGAGGAACCAAAGGAAGGACTCACGCTGAAGTTGTACGAGCTGTCCACTTTGCCCATAGCTATTGAGAACTGCTTTGTCTGTGAAAGCTGTGAGGAGAAAGAACAGTGAATATTGGGAGTTCATAAGGAGAAAATATGTTTTCATTGCCATCATGTAAAGGCAAGCTAAACTTACAGTAGAGGACATAACATGCCTCAGTTGGGTTCAGTGGGGCAACAAATATTTGGCAGTTACTGATTTTAAGATTAAGATAAGTTAAGATAGACTTTATTGATCTCACACAGGAGAAATGTATATTCACATCTGGTATGGATAGAATCACACAAGATTGTGCAAAAGAAAGTAATGCAATGAATAAATGCAAACATGTTAAATGCAGGATATAATACTGTATGTACAATAAAAAGTGGCAATTCAAAGTGGTAATCAAGAAACAGTGTCAATAGTAGTGCAGGTTTTTCAGTCCTAATGCAAGTGACTTATTGTACAGCTGTTTTTCAAGTTAATTTATTTGTATAAATGGCGCAAAAATTATACATTTGGCAAAATTCTACCCACTACTGTTTAATGTAACCATTGTTGGGAATGACAGAGGTCAAACATTTCTGACTTGTTTTCTAGTTTTTCTTGGAGATCTTCCCTAGTGATATTTTTGGGCTGTTGCAGGGCAGCACAGATTTTCTATTGGGTTGAGGTTTGGGGACTGGCTAGGTTAGTCCAGGACCTTGAAATGCTTCTTATGGAGCCACTCCTTTGTTGCTTGGGTATCGAGTTATTGTGTATACGATCCTTGTACTGGAAGACCCAGCCACGTTTCATCTTTTTGCCCAAATTTTCATATACATTTATCCTCTCCTGATTACGGATCTGTCGTTCCATTGTCGTTGCTGGTTCTGTGATGCTGACCAAGATAATTGTAACATGTATTTTGGTGTCATCTGACCCAAGATATTCTCACTGGCCTCACCTGGATCATCCATATAGTTAGTGGAAAGCTTTTGGCTGGCCTGGACATGAGCTAGCTTCAGCAGGGGTATCTTTTGCCGCTTATCCACAGTATCAGTACGGTACAGTACAGTACGCTTCAGCACGGTTATTTTGCGTTTCCACTAGTGGATGGTATGGGAGATTCGCGTACTTTTCCGTACTGCCTCAGCCTTGGTTCCATCCCCATAGTACCCGTGCCATGACGTGACGTTGGCCCACTGCCTTACACTGATTGGTCAACGAGTGTCGTCACTGGAAGCGACGTCTGACCCTTTGGGAAAAACAACTCAACCGCCATCTTTAAAACCGGCTGCTCTGCTCGGCTCTGCTTTGGCTACATTACGTCCTCCTCACTCCAGAGAAATGGAATTGCACAGAAAGCCCCAAAAGTCCTGGTCCTGGTCGGTGGACGAGGTCCACACGTTCCTCTCTTCAGGCCAAAGAAAGAATTCAAAGGCAGCTCGAGGCTCAACACAGTTTTCAGGGAGATCACCCAGCTCTGGATTTGTGACTAGTCTGTGGTAATCCTGGAAATAACTGGCTAGCTACGAATCCCGTTGGCCAAAGATCTCACTAAAATGTATTTACTGTGTACATGTTTGATGGTCTGTTGTACACAGTGAGCTAGCTACATTTAGCTTCATTTAGCTATTGATAGCAGCTAAGCTAACGTCCTTCCTGTGCTACTGTGCTTTATCTTGTATTATCTGCAGTATTCACGTGTTGTCATTCTGTTTTGTGCTTGTATTTAAGTTGTTGCGTGTATATTTGTAAGAGAATCCCTTTCCATAAGTGTGGAGATTACCAACGAACAAGGACTGACCGGAGTATTCTCCTCATCTGGACCTGGTCTGGACCTGGTCTCACACATACGTACTTTTGACTTTGTAAACTATTGGTTTTGCACTTTACTTTTGTTTTCAATAAATCTGTGATTGTATCAAGACTGTGTTTCATTAGGCCCGAGCCCCGAACGGGGTAAGGGCCTATTGCTTTCACAATGGTGAAAACAAATGGTGGCGGTGCGTGACGGACGCGTCAGCGCCCGTCACTATAATTATAATTATAATTATTATAATTATAATTATGTACAACAAAAGTACATAATTACAACCGTTGTACAACGGAAGTACAACAAAAGTACAACAAAAGTGACAAGTGTCAATTGGAAACAGTGTCAATAGTAGTGCAGGTTTTCACACAGTGATCATTTAAAGTGACTTATTGTACAGTCTGACAGCGGTGGGGATAAAGGCCCTGCGGTAGCGCTCCTTCCTACACTGAGGGTGTCTCAGTCTTCCACTGAAGGAGCTCCTCAGCTCCTCTACAGTCCTGTGCAGTGGGTGGGAGGTATTGTTCATGATGGAGGTGGCTTTGGCTAGCACCCTCATGTCCCTCACCTCCTCCACAGAGTCCAGGGAGCAGCCCAGAGTGGAGCTGGCCCTCCTGACCAGCTTGTTCAGTCTGTTTCTGTCCCGCTCTGTGCTGCCCGGGGCCCAGCACACGGCAGCGTAGTAAATGGCAGAAGCTACCACAGAGTCATAAAAAGTCCTGAGCAGAGGCCTGCTCACTCCGAAGGACCTCAGCCTCCTCAGAAGGAAGAGGCGACTTTGGCCCTTCTTGTGCAGGGCGTTTGTATTATGGGACCAGTCCAGTTTATTGTTAATGTGAACACCCAGGTACTTGAAGCTGTCCACCAGCTCAATGTCCTCCCCCTGGATGTTCAGCAGCGTTTGGGAAAGTGGTTTTCTCCTGAAGTCGATGACCATCTCCTTGGTCTTACTGGTGTTCAAGCACAAGTTGCGCTCACACCAGTCGAGAAAGTCCTTGATAACCGACCGATATTCCAGTTCGTTCCCCTCAGACACACAGCCCACAATGGCGGAGTCGTCGGAGAACTTCTGCAGGTGACAGCTGTGTCCATTGTTCAACTCTAGGGTTTAGGTCAGGTGAAAGTGAAATGTTTGAAATTGGCCCATTAGCGCCCCCTACAGACTGAAGCAAAGTTTACATTGGGAGCCAAACCAGCTCTACTTATCATATTCATTACAATTTGACTAACATTCTTCTATGGCTACGGGAACAAATCATCACACGGCGGTGCCACCTCCTTTGAGCGGTGCTGCGTGGTACGGTGTGGTGCGGGGCGGCTTGGTGCGGGGCGGCTTGGTGCGGGGCGGCTTGGTGCGGGGCGGCTTGGTGCGGGGCGGCTTGGTGCGGGGCGGTTTGGTGCGGGGCGGCGTGGTGCGGGGCGCCGTGGTGCGGGGCGCCGTGGTGCGGGGCGCCGTGGTGCGGGGCGGCGTGGTGCGGGGCGGCGTGGTGCAGGGCGGCGTGGTGCAGGGCGGCGTGGTGCAGGGCGGCGTGGTGCAGGGTGGCGTGGTGCAGGGCGGCGTGGTGCAGGGCGGCGTGGTGCAGGGTGGCTTGGCACGGAGTGGTGCGCGCGGTGCGGGGGGTGCGCGCGGTGCGGCGAGGGCCGTTCGACGCCGCTTGACGCCGCTTGCGGCTTTAATTCATATTATTATTGTAGCTGAGGTTTGGGTATTGATTGTTTGTCTGGTCTCGGAGTCTGCTGTAGCCTGGACCCGAGTCCGAACTAGCCTAGCCTAGCTTAGCCTAGCCTAGCCGCTAATTCGCTACCCCTATGGCTGCCGCTGTCTCTCCCTCGGTCCTTTACTGCTCGAGTTGCCATATGACAGGTTTAAACCCTGGATCCTCCGCTGATGGTAGTGATAGATGTGTTAAGTGTAGTACAATAGTAGCTTTGGAATCCAGGGTTAGTGAGTGAGCTGAGTCTCGAGCTAGCGCTAGCATTAGCCTAACAGTATCCTCGGACATGCAGCCCTCCTCCTCTGCTACACAGGCTGCTGTTGCTACAGGTATGTCCCATTCAGATTGTACAGAGCAGTCAGCACCATTGACTTCACAGTTTCCGAGTCATTCTTTTAAGACATAAGTATTTTCAAAAACTAATCGTGCTGTGTTGAATTTTCTATTAAACACTTGCTCTGATATTATAATAAATCCATGCACCGCACCAGTACTAGTTACGCGTCACACGTAAATGACGTGGTATGACAACGCTGAGGACATACTGGGGGTACTATTTTTGATGGAAAAGCACGCGAACTGGGCCGCGCCGCGTAGAGTCAAAACGTACCGTGCTAGGACTGTGGAAAAGCGGCATTTCATGCACTGTGTACAAAGAATACCATACCCACTGTGAAGCATGGAGTTGGAAACATGATGGGTTGGGGCAGCTTTTCTGCAAAGGAGATGGGACAACTGATCCTTTACAAAATGATGATAGAGGCCGTGCATAGTGAGAATTTGGGCAAAAAATCTTCCATTGGTGAATGGTGACAGCATTGAAGGAGTGGCTATTTAACCCATTGAGGCGGGAACGCATTCTCGCATTTCTACCTTTTTAGCCGGGAGCGCTGTTGCGTACTTCTATCTTTGAGACCGGGAAAGCGGACACGTCTGTTTATCTTTTTTGACCAATTCTCTTCACTGATCAATTCTCTTGACCAATGAAATACATCAGGATATACCATGGGTGAGAATTTTTGGGCGGATCCGCGAATTCCAACTTTTTCCCGCTGAAAGTAAGATTTCTGTGAAATGTGTCACGGCTGTTGTTTGTGTTGCGTACTCGAACGGGATTTACATCTTCCGTTCTGACCTCGGGAGCCGCTTTGTACCGACAACCTCTTTGACAGCAGCTCAGCAAATGCGTAGCCGTAACGTGGTAATGTACAGAGTGCGGACCGAAGTGAAGAAGGTCGTGGGTTCGAGCCCACCACAAGACTTTCTCCACCGGCTCCCACTGCTGTCGTTGTGTCCTTGGCAAGACACTTAACCTCTGGGAACACCTGCCACAGTGGGGCGGCTGCGGCTGTAAAGTGCCAAACTGCCGTTGTGTCCTTAGGCAAGACACTTCACCCCCATTGCCTAGAATGAGTCTGGTGTTTGTGTGAATGGTTGGTGGTGGTCGGAGATGCCGATGGCACATACTGGTTGCCTCGCTTCTGTCAGTGTGCCCCAGGGCAGCTGTGGCTACGTGTATGGAGTGAAAGAAAAATGACATGTAAAGCATCTTTGAGTGTCAAAAAAAGCGCTATATAAAACCGATGTATTAAACGCACCGACAGAACCATAAACACACGATCAGGACCATCCCCAGCTTGTTGCACGTGCAAGTTTTGCCCGTCTCCCCCATGTCTTTCCCGCGTCTCCTCACGAAGTGCAGCCAAAACTCACTGAATTAAAGCTGGGGTACCTAAAGTTTCGCTTGCATTGACAATGCATGTTATTTGTGCACAAAAGTAAAATGTTGTGCACCAAACAGTCTTGTTTTTTATTTTGCCTCCTTAAGAGCCCTGTGAGTCATTATTAGGCTTTTTTGGCTGAGTAGTTTTCTTCCACGTAGTTAGTGCCACTTTATTGCCAAACTCTTTTTGACACATTGTATTGAGAAACATGTGTTAGTCTCACATTATTTTTGGTTGTTTTATTATCTTTCCCGTGTGGAAATAGCATATTTTCTGTATTATTCTACTGAAGGGTTATAATAATACTCTCCATTCTTATTGGAAACCTCAGGTGTCAGCTCTCAAATTCTTTTGAAATTATGTTTCTATCTGTTACAGAGGCTGGGATAGACAGTAGAATTATAAAAGTTATATTATCATTTTAATTAATATTAAAGGCATTGTCTTTAAACTATCTGTGTTGTCAAGGATCACTGTGATTAAGGTGACTGCATGTTTTAAGGTCACTGGGTTACTTGCTAACTGTTGTCTTTAATGTTTGCATTGTTAATGGATGTCTATTTGTCACTAATTTTCCGGTTGTCAGCGGGAAATAAGACTGGAAACCTTTTTAGGCTAAAACGGTTGAACTGTGTCAACAATGATGACCATAGGCCATAGGGCCTAAATAATGGTTTAGGCCCTATGGAATCTTTGGAGTGACACCTACCATGTTGTAGGTGTTTTTGTCTAAATAAATTGGCCTGTAATAGAGTACAATGGAGTTTTTAGAAAGTTTTGATATTAACCCGCAGCACAGCAGAATGGGAAGATTAAAAAAGAAGTTCTCTGTGCGCAAAGGTGCCGGAGCTGTTGCAGGTTTGGGCGCCGCTGTCTCAACTCTGATCCAGTAGAACGCAGAGCTGCACTTACGAAAAGTACGTGGCTCGAAATGGCTGTTATTTCAAAGAACGTGGACTATTTTAAACTACGCGGTTAACCGGTTTCAACCGGTTAATGAGGCTCGGTGGTCGGTCATGAAAATTCATAGTTTTTTACATCCCTAATCACTAGACAACTACTTAATCAGCAAATGCCAATGGACTCTCCAAAACCGTTTATGCATCCTCCCATCCCTCTCCTTCATGCCTTTCTATTTCCAAAACAGGCTTCTAATGCCAGGGTTGAGGCATACTTGGTGGGAACGAGCTGAAAATGACCTCCACAGAAGTTCTGGTGTCCTGCGGGCTCTGGGACTTCTCTTTCATAGTCTCCTTCTCGGCAGGCTTCTCCGCAGGGTTCTCGGCAGGCTTCTCGGCAGGATTCTCGGCAGGATTCTCGGCAGGATTCTCGGCAGGATTCTCGGCAGGATTCTCGGCAGGATTCTCGGCAGGATTCTCGGCAGGATTCTCGGCAGGATTCTCGGCAGGCTTCTCGGCAGGCTTCTCGGCAGGCTTCTCGGTAGGCTTCTCGGTAGGCTTGTCTGGACTTTTTTGGGGGTCTGCGGGAGCCTGCCGTCTGGAACGCTTGTCTACAAAGGAAAGACAGGTCAAGTAGACTATTAGGCTCTGGAACTTCATGAAAACTGAACAAAGAATTCTGAACATCCGCGCTGATGTACTTATGTATATACTGAACCTATATCCATAATCAGATCCTCTGCAGATGTGTCCTACAATGTTCAATTCGTGACAATAGTAAGTAAGTAAGTAATCTTTATTTATATACCGCCTTTCACAGACCAGAGTCACAAAGCGGTTTACAATTGTTATTTTTGGGCACTTGTCTCTCACTCCACACAGAGATGGGAGCGGGGTCGCCGAACAGGAGGCGCATGCCAATCCTATTATACATATTTTTAGTGGTAGGGGAAACCGGAGTACCCGGAGGAAACCTACGCAGACACGGGGAGAACATGCAAACTCCACTCAGAGAGGCCCTGGTCCGGCCGGGATTCGAACCCAGGACCTTCTTGCTGAGAGGCGAGAGTGCTATCCACTCAACCACCATAAAAAATTACTTTTTTTCATGAAAACGTTAAAAAATAATTAGAGGTGCACCGATCGATTGGTAGCCGATTATAATCGGCCGATCACAGCTTAATTTGCGTGATCGGTGAAATGTGTCGATCACAAAGACCGATCAGATGACATGAGGATTCATGCGCACACGTTACGTTCTCTCGTCAAAACTGCGTAAACAAGCAACTCATGCAGCTATAAGTAATGGAGATTTTACAGCGGCAACAACCACTCAGTAATGACGTAAGAAAGAACACGAAATATGCACAAAAGTTATGGAATTTATTCCCCTCTGCCCCCAGCCCTTGTCTGTTTCGGAAAGCGCTGGCAGACATCAGTTCGGTTCAAACGACTCATGTCCTCTGCTTCAATCTGCCATCGCTGAGATATCTGACTGATGTCTGCCTGCCGCAGCTTTACCAAACTGTATATCCTCACATTGACACTCCAAGCCCAGCCAGAGTATGGATCTATTATAATAACGAGCCAGAGTCACACCGCGCAGACACCAAACACACTCAGCAGAGAGGCGCTGCAGTTACGCAGAAACACCCCGTGTCAGGACTTTGCATGTTGTGTTCACAGAAATGTTGAATTAAGATGAGTGTAGTGGTAGTACAGACAGTCCTACAGTGTCGCAGATTTAGCGTTACTTACTACGTAGTTGCGCATCGCAGCGGACAGCCGCTTGTTTATTGGAAGAAAAATAAAAGGCGCTTCCCTCCTTTGGCCAAAGCAGCGTCTTTCCTCTGCGCTCCATGTACAAGTGCAGACAATGAGAGTTTAGCGTAGCGGGACTATTCAGGATGATAAACGTAATAAACCCCTGCAAATGCTGAGATGCTAATATTACTGAAGAAAAAACATTGCCTTAACTATCTCTTTTTAATCAGTTTAGAAATGCAGCATAGACAGTATTGCTGTGTTTCATTGCATTTTTTTCATGTATCTCAATGCTCTGTAACGTATACTTGTGGTTTCCAACCTTTTTGAGTACCCCTAGGGCATTTTATTTATACTACCTAGTACCTTGATGGTTTTGAAAGATTAGTTATAAAGTGAATAACTAGTCCCTTAACTTTATCACTAATATTTTCAATATTTGATCGAATCGGCAATGATCGGTATCGGCCGATGAAAATTTTAATGATTGGTGATTGGCCAAAAAAATCCTTATCAGTGCACCTCTACAAATTATTCTGAAAACCTCCGTGCATGTGTATTAATAATGTATATGTATAATGTGTTGTCTGATAAACATTTAAAAGTGTTACGGAAACTTAGGCGTAAACCAATCAGAAAGGAAGGGGGAGGGAGCTTGCGTCGTATTTTTCAAATCAAGTACCTCTCTCTCCAGACAATCACTTTATCTAGTGTGAGATTTCATAACACTTTGAAGCAACTTTTGTTAAAGTTAAACTCATCATTCTATCAATGTGCAGAAGCCAGTACTTTTCCCTTGTTTTGTCTATCTGAAGGCCAAGCTACATGGCACTGTGGCAGCTGCTGATTGGAGGTCTCCATGCCTCCGCTCTGTATACACTTGCATTCTGTTGTTCGTGTTGTTCGTGCTGTCTCTACCATCGACAATAAAACATGTCTTCTGTCTGAATTAAAGACGCGATCCCAGACATGTCATCTTCTTCACTAGGATTCAGCCAGCATCAATTATGCGCATGTGCTGATGCAAGGCGTACCTGTGTCCACTTTGTGCGCTGTCAGGATGTTGTCCTGGTCTCCCATCACTTTGACTTTGACTCTGGAACAGAAATAATACAGACAGAAGACATGAATTTCAACAGTTGGGTTCCAAATACAATTATCTTTCCTTTATTCAATTAATATACATTGAAAGCTTAATTCAATAACCAAGGTTGACAAGGGTCTTTTTGTGATTGGACTAAATGTTCATAGAATTCATTACAGTCTTAAAACTGAGAATAGAGAAGACTGACTGTTGCATACGGACGTCCACCAGGAACAGTATAAGCGGCTCGTTGTTTGTGGACTTTGTGGCCGTCAGAGGACAGGTCTCTGTTTCTTCAGCCTGAAATCAGTAGAAATACAGTCAAAGTAATAGATCAACCAATCAGAAAAAGACATACACACATTTCTTAAATTAAGGTTAACAGTGAGTATTTTTAACATTTCATGACCCTGAACAGTTCTGCATTTAATTCCTTCATACAATTGATGAAGGTAACAATGATATTTTTCATTCAAAAAAAGGACTACTTGCTTATAGTGAAATAGTTCAAATAAATTGCGTTGCATTTGTCTGTAGATCAAAGTTACTCACTGTGTAGGAGAGGACACCGCTCACACGAGATCTGGAGAGGCTAAAGCCCACCTGCAGAGAACACGTTTGCTTTGGTTATGGACCCTTCAAAAAAGGACACATTCAGCTGAATCTTTTTTTAAAGAATTTTTTTTGCCAGGTTCCAACATTATTCTACATGAAAAACTGCATATGTGATTCATGACCAAGAAAAGACTGTTGTCTTAATTCACATTTTGTAGACAGGAATGAATATCTACTGGCTCAAATTATTCGTTTAAACATGTACTTATAAAAAGTACAAATACCAGACGTTCCTGATGTTAGTGTCAGGAAGCTTAAAACAACGCTTTTGATGATGGACTACATAACACAAAAAAAGAAAGGAAAAAAGCACTTAGGTTGTTATCTTTTCTTTTTATTGGGATGTGGCTTGGACTACATGTTGCAGGAGAAGTGAAGAGGATGTGATTACCAGGTGGTCCACTTGCTGTTCTGTGAAACTCAGCGCCGTCAGATTCACGTCCAGAGTTCCATTGGCATAAAAACCAAATGTGTTGAGCTGGACTAAAAAGCGTGTTTCGTTCTACAAGACAAAAAACAAAAACAAAAATCTCTTTGTCAACCACCCACAGTAAGGCTGAATTTAGGTTAGTATGTGAACGCAAACGCAATGACAGTAATGTTCTTCAGCTTAAAGTGTTTAAAGCCTTAATATAAACCTTTTTAATGTAATTTTATTGTGAAGCACTTTGGCCGTCTTGAGTGTTGTAAAGGGCTCTAGAAATAAAATTGATTGATTGATATATTGTGATATAATTTATTTTAAGCTATATCGCCCAGCCCTACCAAAATCATACAATTATCAAAACTTGTTGTCAAACTTAACTACTACCACTAACCAAGCTCATTATTAGGATATTAGTCAACACAAAAACATATTAAAAAAAATGTGCTATTTGACAGACTGAAAGAGATAGCCTGAAGCTTTACGCCATAAAACACCAATGTTGCCACTTTACAGGTATAATAAACTCACTCAAACCCATACACACATGCCTAGGATACAATGGTTCATAATTTTCCAATAATAATTTAAAGCTGGGGTAACAAACTTTTTGAGTTACACAAATAACTCAAAACGACAAACATCCATCCATCCATCTTCTTCCCCTTAATCCATTTCTGGGTCGGGGGGGTGGCAGTCAGAGCTGCACCCAGTACACTAAGCACCAGCCCCCTCACTGATCCTCTGCAGGTGGTGAGTCCACAGGAGGACGGCTGCTCTGTCAGTGACAATACAGCCTTGATTTTTCAGCGGGGGGTTCAGGCAATGCAGGGTTAAGTGTCTTGCCCAAGGACACAACGACAGCAGTCATCAGTGGGAGTCGGTGGAGAAGGTCCCGTGGTGGGCTTGAACCCACGACCTTCAGGCTCAAAGGCCAGTGCTCTACCAACTGAGCTACTGTCGCCCTATGGTTCATAATTTTCCAATAATAATTTAAAGCTGGGGTAACAAACTTTTTGAGTTACACAAATAACTCAAAACGACAAACACTTGTTTTTAATGATCATGTAGTGGATTTATATAATTCACCCATGGAACTAGGGTTACCCTCACAGTTATGATGTGACTAGGGCTAGGGCATTTGAGAAAACAACTGATAGAACCAAATTGTGAAGGACACTCATAATAAACACTCTCAAAACAATGTTTAAAACTGACTGTTTTTTGTCATTTTAGAGGTATTTGCTATTTTTAGTTGTAGAAACTAGAAAGTCAAAAAGTCTGATGGACAAACATGCTGAAATACTAGCACTGCTATAGCCACTTTTATTGTGCATAATATATCTTGCACGGACTATATATTTAACCTTTTTAACCTTAACATGTATGCATAATCTGAGTGATTCTATTTATGCCAAATGTGACATGTAAATTTCTCCTTTGTGAGATCAATAAAGTTTATCTTGTCTTATCATTCTGCTGCATTGTACGCGCGTAACAATACAGATTTTGTTTCAATATGGACGTTTAGGGCAATAATAATCACTTGAAAATACATCGATGATTTAGATCAATGATCGTGCCAGACCTACATGGTGGGGCTGAACAGTGTTTGAACAGATGCTGAAATCGTCAACTAGTTCTAACATTCTTGTGTCAATGGACAAGTCACGCAAACAAATGCGCGTGATAAACGCCACGTTAGCTCAAGAGAGAAGACAGTAACGGGCTATTAGCATCCACCCACAGAGCTAGCGAGTTACCTTCAGTGTGAGCTTGTGTATTCGCGCCGTGCACTCCGACACCAGCACCAGCACTAGCAGCACCGTGGGAAGCCCCCAGCTCCTGCTCCGTGCTCTGGTCATTCCACTGTCCATTCCACTGTCCAGCACAGGGACACTCGATGCTCTCCTGCGATTAAGCTAATGCTAACGCCGAAGCTAATGCTAGCGGCGACAAGGAGCCAACCAGCGCACCCCCCAGGACCTGACGCCGGCTTCTCTGTGCGAGTGCAGTTGCGGGTTGTGTTCAGGATCTATGCTCGTGTTCTGTGGGGAAAGCAGGGGTAATGTTGATTTGTGCGTGCATGGCCCATGGAAGGCCTGACGGCTGCTTCGCTTCCTGGTACAGCAGAGCGGAGGTGGTGGTTGTCACAGGTTTGACTGAGGCAGCATCCGAATCATACAACACATCTTCTGCCTTACACTTTTCCTCCATTCCCATTTTCATTGACCTTGGTGAGATCGAATTTAATATCAGTTGCGTTAAATAATACATTGCAATGTTACCAACGGGACTTTGGCAAACCCACGTCATTCATGTCTTATACATTTTATCTATTTATTTTAAGGACAAGGAAAGATGAGAACGGGTGATTTTGGATGTAGTCTAACCCGAGAGGTCCTACCTTGTTTTTATTTGTCAAAAGTTCAACTACAGACCCGAAGCGGTGTTGACAAACTCGGAGTTGTAGTCATCTCAAACAAATCCTACCCGGTTAACTTCGGGTTAACCCGTTGCTTGAAGCTCTCTGATTGGACGACCTGCTTGAAAGTAATTCAGAATAATTCCACTTAACAGTGCTGTTCAGATCAAATATGATTTGTAAATCTTGACCCGTTATCTGGAGACACATATAACAAATGCAGATGTAATTTAAAATTAAGTTACTTGGTAGTTTTACATGAAAATTGGTAATATACTAGTAAAATCAAATTAACTTTAATTCTCACTCTTCAAAATAAGTAAAAAAAAAACAAAACAAAAAAAGATTCTTTATTGATCCCCGTAGGAGAAATTCAGATGTCCAGTAGCAGCAAAAACACATGCATTCATACAAGCAAAACAAAAAAATGTGCAACAGTACTTGAGGTCACATCAGCAGAGGTGGCGTAGCCTCTGGGCAGAGCAGGACAGGTCACAGCAGCAGAGGTGGTGTATTCGCTAGGTGGAGCAGGACGGGTCACAGCAGCAGAGGTAGCTGCTGGGTGGAGTAGCTGCTGGGTGGAGCAGGACGGGTCACAGCAGCACAGGTGGAGTAGCTGCTGGGTGGAGCAGGACGGGTCACAGCAGCAGAGGTGGAGTAGCTGCTGGATGGAGTAGCTGCTGGGTGGAGCAGGACGGGTCACAGCAGCACAGGTGGAGTAGCTGCTGGGTGGAGCAGGACGGGTCACAGCAGCACAGGTGGAGTAGCTGCTGGGTGGAGCAGGACGGGTCACAGCAGCAGAGGTGGAGTAGCTGCTGGATGGAGTAGCTGCTGGGTGGAGCAGGACGGGTCACAGCAGCACAGGTGGAGTAGCTGCTGGGTGGAGCAGGACGGGCCACAGCAGCACAGGTGGAGTAGCTGCTGGGTGGAGCAGGACGGGTCACAGCAGCACAGGTGGAGTAGCTGCTGGGTGGAGCAGGACGGGTCACAGCAGCAGAGGTGGAGTAGCTGCTGGGTGGAGCAGGACGGGTCACAGCAGCAGAGGTGGAGTAGCTGCTGGGTGGAGCAGGACGGGTCACAGCAGCAGAGGTGGAGTAGCTGCTGGGTGGTTTATGAATAACATCACGTTAGCCTGTGACCCAGTTATTATCAAAATAGATTAAATGCACAGACGTGAGGTTTAGCATATAGCATAGCTAGGCTAAATTGGGACATTCTAGCTATAGGTCAAGTCTATGATAACAATTCTAATCAATTGTGGTTAACATGTGTTTTCATTTGGAGCCACTGTAATGAGTACAGAGGACTATCACAGGACTTTGTGGCCTGGTGTTAGCGGAACCACCTCCACATCAACGCAGGGAACACCAATGAGATGGTGGTGGATTTTCACAGGCGTAACTCACTTTATTGTATTTGTGAACATGCATGGAACCAACATTGAGAGAGTGGACTTGTAGAAGTACCTGGGTGTTGATTTGACTCACAAACTGGACTGACACATAATGCAGACGCCCTCTTCAAGATGGGCTCTACCTGCTAGGCTGCAGGGGCCAGTCCTAAAAACCTTCTATGACTCTAGTGGCATCAGCTATCTTATACGACTTGGTCTGCTTGGACAAACTAACATCTATACTGGATTATGGATCTGTTCCACCTCCTTCAATCCTCCGGACTATCTGTTTTTATTTCTGGTCCAATCCAGACTGTAAACAGAGGTGACTGCCTCTACAGTCGTGTTGTGGCGCTGCATGTGTGGCTTCAGGCTACATGCAGCTCTTTTAACTTTGTCTTTGTGAATAACTTTGCCCTTTTCTGGAAACGTTACGAAGCCTATCGTCCAGACGGATTACACCCAAACAGATACGGTAGCAGCCTGTTGATGGATTACATACGTTATGTTGTTCAGCGTTCCCCGAGGGGGGCGTGACTGTTTACATCTGAGCCCCCTCGGACCCCACCGCACTCCCCCGCCTCCTGCTCACCAGCACCGGGTGAGTACAACGGTGCAAACACTGCTCCCTGTCCGTCTGGCAGTGCATTACCAGTCCAAACACTGAACTGTGCTGACTCCCTTCTGACTCTGGGAGCTAAAGAACAACAAGGGTTTTCACATTTTAGGCCAATTGAGACTGTGTGTGTTCCTCGCACCAGCTCAAAAATGTTTTTAAATTCTAAAAAACGAAATCAAAACAGGACAGCAGTTAGACGGTCCAACTCTGCAAATCTAATTTCTGTTCCCTGTAGAAATCAATCAACCACATTAATCGACTCTGACGTTATTTTTAAACTTGCTATGCTTAATGTCAGATCTCTATGTAACAAATCATTTTTAATTAATAATTTTATCACTTCTTATGATCTTGATTTTATGCTTATGGCTGAAACATGGCTGGACCAAAATACAGGAAATGCAGTTCTAATAGAAGCAACACCACCCAATTTTAAATTCGAATCCGAAATACGAGAAAACAAAAGGGGGGGAGGCATAGCTGCAGTTTTTAGAGAGCACTTTGTCTCCCATAGAATGCCCCTTGGAAATTTTTCATCGTTTGAGTATATTTCTTTTAAAATGGAACAAAAGCAATCTTCTACTCTTTTCATTGTCCTGTACAGGCCACCACAGTCATGTTGCGATTTTATTGACCATTTTACTGAACTACTTTCATTCGTGTGCACAGATTTTGATAGTTTAGTTATTACAGGTGATTTTAATGTACATGTTGATAATGTTGATGACAGAAATGCAAAGGAGCTGGCTTCTGTATTTGAGACCTTTGGTTTCATTCAGCACGTGAGTGGCCCCACCCACAGCAGGGGGCACACTCTTGACCTGCTAATTACAAAGGGGGTTAATGTATCAAATGTTAATGTAGTTGATGTTGCTTTGTCAGATCATTTCTGTGTATTTTTTGACATGTGTTTTGCTAGCAAACCACCAGCTGAATTTACAACTGTTAGAAGAAGACACATACATGAAAACACAAGTGAACTGTTCATGGGAATGCTAAATTTTGAGAAAACTCCATGCTCTACTGTTGATGAATTGTATAACTCTGTCACCACCAGTGTTCTGACTGTTCTGGACGCCATTGCTCCTGTGACGGTTAAAATAGTTACCAGTAAGAAAAAGGCCCCATGGACTAAGGCAGACTCGGTTAGGGCACAGAAGCAAGAGTGCCGGAGGGCCGAACGGAAGTGGCGAAAGTCCAATTTCCAGGGCGATTATGAAATCTTTAAAGATGAGTTGGGTGAATTTAACCGGGTTCTACGTAGAACAAGAGAAATGTATTTTTCTGACATTATTGGAGGTTGCAGTAACAATTTTCGTGTTATGTTTTCAACAGTTGGTAGATTAACGAACCCCCCTGTAAAGTTGCCCCTAGAATTTTCCTCTAAATCTAGGTGTAATGAGTTCGCACAGTTTTTCGATGACAAAGTACAAGGAATCAAAAACACTATCACCTCCACAGCACGTATAACAATGCAACAGCCAGAGAAGCTTTCTGAGCTAACTCACTTTGCACCTGTGGATACTGAAACTGTCAAAAAGATAATCATGAGTCTGAGCTCCTCCACATGTAGCCTGGATATATTGCCCTCTAAATTTCTGAAGTCCGTCCTGAGCAGTTTGTTACCTTCACTGACACAAATAGTAAACATGTCTCTGTCGTCAGGAACATTTCCTATGGCCCTAAAAACAGCAGTCATAAGACCTCTCCTAAAAAAGAGCAGTCTGGATCCTGCGGGACTTCAAAATTATCGCCCCATATCGAATCTGCCATTTATTGGAAAAATTCTTGAAAAAGTGGCCTCCCAACAACTTACTGAATTTTTAACAATGAATAATTCTTTTGATATGTTCCAGTCTGGGTTTAGACCCCACCACAGCACTGAGACCGCTCTAGTGAAGGTAACAAACGACATTCGACTTCACACTGATGCAGGTAAAGTCACAGTTTTGGTCATGTTAGATCTTAGTGCCGCGTTCGACACTGTCGACCATGAGATCCTCATGCAGAGACTGGAGGACTGGGCTGGTGTCACTGGCACAGCCCTAGACTGGTTTAGGTCTTACCTGGAGGATAGGAAGTACTCTGTGGAGATTGGAGACTGCGTCTCAGATGATGTGGCCCTGACCTGTGGTGTACCACAGGGGTCGATCCTGGGACCTCTCCTATTTAATCTCTACATGCTGCCGTTAGGTCAGTTAATACAAAGAAACAAAGTGTCCTACCACAATTACGCTGACGACACTCAGATCTATGTCTCACTGACTGCAGGAGAACATGGACCACTGGATTTGCTCCTTCACTGTATCCAACAGATCAGTGACTGGATGCAAAATAATTTCCTCCAGCTAAATACAGACAAAACCGAAATCATTGTCTTTGGTCCCCAGAAACAAAGAGAGGGCGTCATTTGTCAACTTCAGTCTCTCTCCCTACTTCCTTCAGACAAGGTCAGAAATTTGGGGGTAATACTGGACTCAGACCTAAATTTCAATAGCCACATAAAATCAATAACATCAACAGCTTTTTACCATCTGAAGAACATTGCCAAAGTTAGAAATATAGTGTCCAGGGCAGACTTGGAGATTCTTGTCCATGCATTTGTCTCCAGCAGGCTAGACTACTGCAATGGCCTGCTTACAGGTCTGTCCAAACAGACCTGTAAGCAGCTGCAGTACATCCAAAATGCAGCAGCTAGAGTCCTGACAGGAACCAGGAAGTATGACCATATTAGTCCGGTCCTCAGGTCTCTGCACTGGCTTCCTGTGGCTCAAAGAATAGATTTTAAAACGGCTCTGCTTGTGTACAAGTCTCTCCATGGCCTTGCACCAGAATACATTAGTGACATGTTGGTGTCATATGAACCAGCCCGGACTCTGAGGAGCACAGGGACTGGCCTCCTGCTGGTGCCCAGAGTGAGAACCAAACATGGGGAGGCTGCGTTTCAGATCCATGCAGCTAAGATCTGGAACAATCTCCCTGAAAATGTGCGTCTACTCTGTCAATGTTCAAATCCAGGTTAAAGAATGTTCTGTTTGCCTGTGCATACAACTGAAGGATTTTATCTCCATTTTTAATGCACTGCTGTCATTTATTTATTTTTTTAAATTTCTTGTGTAATTTTGAAAGTTTTAATGGTTTTATTCTTTTGTTACTCGTGATTTTAATGTTTTAATTGTGTTTTAATCTTTTGTGTGATTTTAATGTTTTAATTGTGATTCTGGTGTTTGTTTTATGTGATGATTTGTGATGTGGACTGTGAAGCGCTTTGTGTTGCCATGTGTATGAAAGGCGCTCTACAAATAAACTTTGATTGATTGATTGATTGATACTGGACCATGACTGTCACCGCCTGCAGGATACTCTCTGCTCTGGAGAGCAGTTTCAGTGACAGACTGATCCACCCTGGCTGTGTGAAGGAGAAGTTCCGTAAGTCTTTTCCTCCTGCTGCTGTCAGACTGTACAAAGAATGATGAGGACTTATGAACACTGCCGACCTGGCATGCATCTGTGCAATAAGTAAGGGATAATGTATATTACGCAGGTCATTATCGGAAAATAAGTACCGACAGGGCGAAGCGTACTACTGCTGCTGTGAGGAGCTGTGTAATATTTGAAATGATATAATGTGCAATTTGGGACCATGTGTGTCAAAAAAGATTAGATAAGATAGACTTTATTGATCTCACACAGGAGAAATTTACACAAATGTAATTCTACTTTGTCACTTTTAGCCCAAAACCTCAAGCTGCTTACTTCAGGGGCCTCCAACCTGTAGCTCGGGATGCCACCAGTTGCTTGCCAACCCATTTTTAGGTTACTGTAGCTCTCATAAGGATTTAGAGTTTAACACATGATCCTGAATGATTATTATTTTGAGTCATTACACGTCTATTTTAAGTATAAATGTAGGGTTATACAGTATTATAGTATATGTTACATCTGTGTACTCCTTGTTTTGTCAAAGTTAATATATAGACGTTTATTTACGACTACAAAAGCCAGTAGTTCTCTATCATCTGTTGAATAAAAGTAGAAAGGCTTACTTGTACAGTAATAACATCCTGCATGTGATGGGGAGGGGGAAAATTTTATTTGTGTGGAGGATGAGGGGATTGGATGGATAGAGATGAGAGAGATTATTATTATTTTTGGTTGGTGATTTGTTGTGGGGTGGTGTGTGTACATAAAAGAGAGGGTGGGGAGGGGGGGGTAATTTGTATTGGTGGGAGGGGGGGGGAGGGATGGGTATGGTTTTGGTGGGGAGAATGGATAGGTAGGGTAGTATGGGCGTTGTGATTTGAGTTGGGGAATGGGGAGAAGGATGATGTTATGTTGAGTGGGGAAGGATAGTTGGGGGGTGGTATAGGGGATGGGGTGGTTATAAGTTGGGATATGGGTTGTGGTTTGTGTTGAAATGGGAGTAAACGGGGGGTTAGAATTTGGATGAATAAGGTGAGTGTAGATGGAGAATTGAGAATATTGGTAGGAATGAAGAATGGTTTAAGTTTAATGAAGTGAGGGGGGGAATGGGGTATAATTAAATGGAAGAATGAGAGATGGTTTAGATGGGATATGGGAGTTAGAATAGTTTGAGTTATGATAATTTAGGGGTATGGGTAAGGATGATGGGGTTGGATGGGAGGGGGGGTAAGGATGTGTGGAGGAGATGGAGGGGGGGGGAGTTTAAATGTAGTTATGTGATTTTTTGGTGAGGGGGTTTTTGGATGGTTGGGGGGGGGGGTAATTGGGGGATTGGGGAATTTGGTTGGGATTGGATGTGGGGGATGTTTGGGGGTTGGGAAATGTGAATGTTAGGATAGGGGGGTGGTTGGGAGGTGTATAGGGGGTATTGTGGTTTGGGAAGTATATGGTTATGGGTAGTGGGGGATGTTGGGTATTTAGAGATGAGTAGGATGTTTGGGGTTTGGTTGTGTGGAATAGTATGGGGGGGGGTTAGATTTGATGTGGTGAGGGGGGGTTTGGGATGTGATTATGGATTTGGTGGTGGGAGAGTTTTAGGTGAGATTGGTTTTTTGTGGTGTTGTGGGGGGTTAGATTGTGGTTGGGGGGGGTATGGGGGGATGGGTTGGGAGTTATTTTTTAGGGGGGAGTTGTTGGTTTAAGTTGGGTTTTTTGGGAGTGGATTAGGGTATGGGGGGGGGGGTGAGTAAATTACGGGGGGTTTATTTTATTGTTTGGGGTTGTTTAAGATGTTGGATTTTTGTAATGGGGACAGGGGAGGTAGTGTAAAGGTTTGATAATGAGATGAGGGTTTTGGTGGGATTGTTGAGAAAGGTTATGGGGTAGGGAAATAGGAAGGAAAAGAAATTGAGGAGGAGTGGGGGAAAAGGGTAATGGAGGGAAGGTGAAGGAAGGGGGAGATTGGGGTTAGTGGGTTTAAGGTTTGATGGGGAGAATATTTATGGAAGTTATAGGGGGTGTATGTGTGTATTGGATATTATGTGTGATGTGGGGTGATTTTGGGTTTGGAATTGGTTATGGATAGGGGGGGGGGGGATGGTGGGGGGAAGGAGGAGTTATTGGGGGGTTGATTGGTGGGGGAGTGATTTATATGGGGGGATTTTTTGTATATTTTGAGGTTTTTTTTATGATTAGTAGGGTTATGGGGGTGTATGGTTAAAAAGGGGTTGGTGGATATTGTGGGGGGAAAGAGAGTGGGGGAATAGATAGGGTTGTTTAATTTGAGATTGTTATTTAAATAGAAGGAATGGGAGGGATGTTATGGTGATTATGGTATGGTTTGGATAAGGTTGTTAGTTTAGTGATTTTGAGGATAGATTGTTTGGTGGATGTTTTGGGAATTGTTTTGATTTATGTAGGGGGGAAGGTTTTATTGTTATTGTGTTTTGGGAGGGGGGGGGGGGGAATAGGTTTTTTGATTAGATTTTTGTTTTTTGGATTATGAGTGGGTTATTTGGGAGAGAGTATTTTAGGATGGGAGTGGGTAGAAAAAAGGGGGGGGGAGGTGGAGGTGGAGTTGGGGTTTTGGGGGGGAGAGTGGTTGTTAGGATGGAAGGTGGGGGGGGGGAATAAGGGGATGATTGTTATGTTTTGATTGTGATGTTTTTGATGTTTGTGTTGGAAAGAAGGAAGAAGGAGGGAGATTGTAGGGGAGGTGGAAGAGAAGGAGGAGGGTTAAAGGGAGTGATGAAGGGGGGGTGGGGGGGAAGTGGGGGGGGGGAATGTATTAGGGTGATTGTTTGGGGGTGGTTAGGATAAGTTGATTGGGTGGAGTGAGGGGATTATAGTTGAGAGGAGGGTTATGGAAATAGTAGGATATTAGGGGGGGTAGAGGGTATAGGTTATTGGGATAAAATGATAGGGGGGAAGTAAAGGGTAATGGTTTTGAAGGTTTATTGTGTGGGATGGGGGGGGGGGTTGTAAAGGGGGGGTAGAGAGGAGTAATATTTGGATTTGGGGGAGGGTGATGTGGAGAGTAAGTGTTTTTTTTGGGGGGGGTGTGGGGGGTTTTGGTGGTTTATTGTATGGGGGGGGGTTAAGGGGGGTGGATTTGGTGGGGTGGGTTTGGGTTATTTTGTGTTGTGTGGTTTGGTGGTGGTTTGTGTGGGGGTGGTGGGTGGGGAGATTGGTGTTTGAGTGGTATATGGGGGGGGGTTTTGGGTTGATTTGGTTGGGAGTTGGGGTGGGGGGGGTTGTGGATGGGGGGTTGAGTGTAGTGGTTTGGTGGGGTAAGAGGTTTGGGGTGGGGGTGAGAATGGTGGGGGGGGAGTTGAAGTGTAGGTGAGATTTGGTAGAGAAGATTGATGTTGTTTGAGGGAGAGTATTTTTGGGATATAGAGGATGAGGATGGGGGGGTAAAGAGAAAAAAAGAAGAAGAGGAGAGAAAGAAAAGAAAAGAAGTAGGGGGGGGAAGTAGAAAAAAGAAGTAAAAAAAAAAGAGTATAATATGGTAAATGAAGTGGGGAGATGAAAGGTTTTTTGAAGGGGGGGTGTATTATATTGGGGGGGAGTGAATTAGGGAGGGGGGTAAGGTTGGGTGGGAGAAGGAGGGGAGGGGAGGATATATTGAAAGATTTGGGATTGGGGATAAGAAGGAGGATTGGATTGGGAATTGGGTTGTTAGGGGGGTAGATAAGATTGTTTTGGTGGAGGTGGAGGTGGAGTGGAGTTGGTGTTTTTGGTTGGTTTTTGGGTGGGGGGTATGTTTGAGGGGGTATGGTTATGTATTGGGTTTGTTAAATGTGGATGGTTGGGGGTGGTGGAGTATTTATGGTTTGTTTGGGGGGGGGATTGGGGGGGGTAAGAGTTTGGAGTAAGGGGGGGTGGGAGGGGGTTGGGTGTTAGGGGGGGAGAGGGGGATGTTTATATTTGATAGATGGGGGGGTAGGTTGGTTTTAGTGGGGGGGGAGGTAGAAAGGTTATGTTGTGATTTATGGGATGGGGGTAGGTTGATAGTTTTTTTTGTATGGGGGGGGATATGGGGGAGATAATGAGGGTTTTGAGGGAGGGAAGTAGTATTGGTTTATGATAAATAAAGAGTTAAGTTATTATGTAATGGGTGGAATGATTTTAAGTTAGTGAGGGGGGGGGTTGAAGGAGGGGTAGTGTGAGGAGGTTAGGGAATGTTTTGATTTGGGGCGATATTTGTATTTGGGTTTTGTGAGGATGGGTAAGTGAAATGTTATAGAATATTATTATAGGGTTGGTGGATAAAGAGGAGTTATGAGGTGGGGGTAATTTTTGTTTTTATGGTATTAAGGTGTAGTTGGTGGGGTTATGTGAATGTTTTGGGGGGGAGGTGGGGTAGGAGGGTAGGGAGGTGGGGATGTAGGTTGGAAATATATAGGAGTAAGGGTTTAGTGATATTAGGGTTATTTGGTAGGTGGTATGAGGATATGGTAGTAGTTGTAAGTGTATGGAGGTTTGTTAGTAGGGGGGAGATAGTGGGGTGAGAATTGTTGATGTGGGGGGAGGGGAAGTTTGGGGTAGGGTAAGAAGAGGTGTTGTGAGAGGGGTAGTTATAGGGGGATAATTGATGTAAATGAGAAGAGGGTTATATGGTTGGGGTGTGAGGGGGGGGAGTAGAGATAGTTTGATAAAAGAGGGGGGAGAGGTAGGAGGGGTAGGGGGGTGAGGGAGAGGGGAAGGGGAGGGAGTTAAGGGGTGGGTAGGGGGTTGTGAGAATAAAATGAGGTGAGAGGATAGGGGGATTTGGTTTGGGTTTATATTATGGGAGGGGGGGGGTATGGTGAGGAGAAGTGGTAGTGGTTGGGTGTAGGGGGAAGATGGTGTAGGGGGTGATGATGTTGTTGTTAGGTTGGGGTATGTGGTGTGGTGGTTGGGTTGTAGTGGTTGTTGGTTGTTGTTTTTTTTTTTGGTTGGGTTGTTGTTGGTTTTGAGGGGGGTTTTTAGATGGTGGGTTTATTGATTTAGTATGAGTGAATTTTGGTGGGTTTTTGGTGTTTTGTTGGGTGTTAAGTGGAGGTTTGAATATTGGATTGTTGGGGGGGTATAGTTTGGGGGAGAGGGTGTAAGAGGGATGTTAGTTTTGGAGGGGAGGTGGTGGGATTGGATTGAAGAGATTGGGTCAGGAATTGTTGTTGGTAGGGAATGTATAATGTATGAGTCAGGTACATAATAGTGTGCAACTCTTTTAACCGTTTAGCCTTATTTGTGAGATTCAAGCTAATTAGTGTGGGACAAGTTAGCTAACTCTACTTGATATCATAAAACATGCTAACAAGGCTAATATTCGTTTTTACATTATGCCAGTCTCACTTTGGTTGCCTTAGATTTATTTACCACAATGTTATACATTGTAATATCCATAAATTCTAACACCTATTAACGGTTTATTTAGCATTTTTATCAATGTTTGCATCACATGTAGTCAATGTTTTTTTCAACTTCTGCAGCTTTTTTGTAAAGTAAAATATTTATTTAATTAAAGTTATTTTGATTAGCATTTTTGGATATTAAAATGTACATTGTGGTAAATAAATCTAAGGCAACCAAAGTGAGACTGGCATAATGTAAAAACAAATGCCTTGTTAACATGTTTTAGGATATCTTGATTTCAAGTAGCTAACTTGCCCAACACTAATTAGCTTGAATCTCACAAATAAGGCTAAAAGGTTAAAAAGTTGCACACTATTATGTACAAAACTGATGAAAATATGTTTGTACCTTGTTCAGATGACAGTGAAACCTCCAACAGATTCAGCCAGACTGCTGTCTGCTGCTGTGAGAGGTCATTCTCCTACGTCATCGCCGCCATTTTGGCGCCCCCTAGCGTTTCCATGCGGAAGTGAAAAAGTGCGACTTCAAAGCCGTTTTTTTTAAACATAATTAATCTGGACATGTCAAAATGACACCCAAAATATTATCTCAACGCAGGTGTGTCAAAGTAAGCAGTACTGCAGGGCTGCTCTGTGCACCTTTTTAGTAAACTTTTAACAACTTTTTAGCGCGTTTTTATTGTTCAGTTTTTTAATATATCTGAGTGTTTTATCTTTTTAATTCAGTGGTTTCAGCAAATAGCACTTAGTCCCGACTGAAACCCACTAGTAGCACAGAGGCTAACACAAGCTAACGAGGACATGGAAAGTGACAATGAAATTGGCTCAAACATGCACAATATTAGTCGCCTCACCTTGGAGCTCCGTGAGAGCGACCGTGCCACCATTGCAGATCTACGAAAAGAAGTCCTTCGTCTCACCGCAGAGTTGAATGAGAAACAATCTCTAGTGTCCAAACTTTTTGAAGTCGCTGGTGGGCAGCATTCACGGCTGATGTCACTGAGCGCTGCATATTGTGACACTGTCGTGTGGGAGAGATCCGTCAGCTCCGGACCCTCCTGTTCTACACCTAAGCGCCCGGTTCCGAAATAACGAGCCCGCGGATTCCGAGGAGCCATCCTGCGCCGTGGCCCATGTCCTGAGTCTGGCAAACCGCTATGCAGCCCTCTCCACCGACATCCCGGCCCCCTCAGCAGAACCCTGGACACTGCAGCAAACTCTACTGCTCGAGGATCCAAGTCCACTGCGAGGAAAACGCTCCTAAAGGAAGCAGTCCTCAGGCGAAAGAGCGGTCCACCAGCCATGTTGGCCTGTTCCCCTTCTTTGACCCCAGTGCAGCAGCCTCAGACTGGGGTAGCGAGCCATCATTACCACCGCTCACCTCCACCGGGTCAGCAGCAGCGTCCAGAGCCAGCCCCTCTCACCGCTCCAGCGTCCCCGAGCACACAGCGTGGGTCGCCTGTAGCTGAGAGTCAGCACCCCCGCTCCTCCTCTCCATGTGTTCAGCGGCGCTCAGGCTCCGGTCCTGCTTCGGGTGAACCCGCTGGTTCCGTCCACCGAGCTCCTTCTCCGAGGCCGCGTCCACGCCCCTCTTCGCCCCGACCACTCTGATTATTGGAGATTCCATTGTGAGACACGTCCGCTTCTTTAACGCGGTCACTCGCTGTATTCCCGGAGCTACTGTACCAGACCTGCTCATACGTCTCCCTCCTCTGCTTCAGTCCCTGCCTGATACCGTTTCCAAGGTAGTCGTGCATGTGGGAATTAACGACATGAAACTTCAGCAGTCAGAAGTCACTAAGAAACATTTTATGGATCTGTTCCACCTCCTTCAATCCTCCGGACTATCTGTTTTTATTTCTGGTCCAATCCCCGACTGTAAACAGAGGTGACTGCCTCTACAGTCGTGTTGTGGCGCTGCATGTGTGGCTTCAGGCTACATGCAGCTCTTTTAACTTTGTCTTTGTGAATAACTTTGCCCTTTTCTGGAAACGTTACGAAGCCTATCGTCCAGACGGATTACACCCAAACAGATACGGTAGCAGCCTGTTGATGGATTACATACGTTATGTTGTTCAGCGTTCCCCGAGGGGGGCGTGACTGTTTACATCTGAGCCCCCTCGGACCCCACCGCACTCCCCCGCCTCCTGCTCACCAGCACCGGGTGAGTACAACGGTGCAAACACTGCTCCCTGTCCGTCTGGCAGTGCATTACCAGTCCAAACACTGAACTGTGCTGACTCCCTTCTGACTCTGGGAGCTAAAGAACAACAAGGGTTTTCACATTTTAGGCCAATTGAGGACTGTGTGTGTTCCTCGCACCAGCTCAAAAATGTTTTTAAATTCTAAAAAACGAAATCAAAACAGGACAGCAGTTAGACGGTCCAACTCTGCAAATCTAATTTCTGTTCCCTGTAGAAATCAATCAACCACATTAATCGACTCTGACGTTATTTTTAAACTTGCTATGCTTAATGTCAGATCTCTATGTAACAAATCATTTTTAATTAATAATTTTATCACTTCTTATGATCTTGATTTTATGCTTATGGCTGAAACATGGCTGGACCAAAATACAGGAAATGCAGTTCTAATAGAAGCAACACCACCCAATTTTAAATTCGAATCCGAAATACGAGAAAACAAAAGGGGGGGAGGCATAGCTGCAGTTTTTAGAGAGCACTTTGTCTCCCATAGAATGCCCCTTGGAAATTTTTCATCGTTTGAGTATATTTCTTTTAAAATGGAACAAAAGCAATCTTCTACTCTTTTCATTGTCCTGTACAGGCCACCACAGTCATGTTGCGATTTTATTGACCATTTTACTGAACTACTTTCATTCGTGTGCACAGATTTTGATAGTTTAGTTATTACAGGTGATTTTAATGTACATGTTGATAATGTTGATGACAGAAATGCAAAGGAGCTGGCTTCTGTATTTGAGACCTTTGGTTTCATTCAGCACGTGAGTGGCCCCACCCACAGCAGGGGGCACACTCTTGACCTGCTAATTACAAAGGGGGTTAATGTATCAAATGTTAATGTAGTTGATGTTGCTTTGTCAGATCATTTCTGTGTATTTTTTGACATGTGTTTTGCTAGCAAACCACCAGCTGAATTTACAACTGTTAGAAGAAGACACATACATGAAAACACAAGTGAACTGTTCATGGGAATGCTAAATTTTGAGAAAACTCCATGCTCTACTGTTGATGAATTGTATAACTCTGTCACCACCAGTGTTCTGACTGTTCTGGACGCCATTGCTCCTGTGACGGTTAAAATAGTTACCAGTAAGAAAAAGGCCCCATGGACTAAGGCAGACTCGGTTAGGGCACAGAAGCAAGAGTGCCGGAGGGCCGAACGGAAGTGGCGAAAGTCCAATTTCCAGGGCGATTATGAAATCTTTAAAGATGAGTTGGGTGAATTTAACCGGGTTCTACGTAGAACAAGAGAAATGTATTTTTCTGACATTATTGGAGGTTGCAGTAACAATTTTCGTGTTATGTTTTCAACAGTTGGTAGATTAACGAACCCCCCTGTAAAGTTGCCCCTAGAATTTTCCTCTAAATCTAGGTGTAATGAGTTCGCACAGTTTTTCGATGACAAAGTACAAGGAATCAAAAACACTATCACCTCCACAGCACGTATAACAATGCAACAGCCAGAGAAGCTTTCTGAGCTAACTCACTTTGCACCTGTGGATACTGAAACTGTCAAAAAGATAATCATGAGTCTGAGCTCCTCCACATGTAGCCTGGATATATTGCCCTCTAAATTTCTGAAGTCCGTCCTGAGCAGTTTGTTACCTTCACTGACACAAATAGTAAACATGTCTCTGTCGTCAGGAACATTTCCTATGGCCCTAAAAACAGCAGTCATAAGACCTCTCCTAAAAAAGAGCAGTCTGGATCCTGCGGGACTTCAAAATTATCGCCCCATATCGAATCTGCCATTTATTGGAAAAATTCTTGAAAAAGTGGCCTCCCAACAACTTACTGAATTTTTAACAATGAATAATTCTTTTGATATGTTCCAGTCTGGGTTTAGACCCCACCACAGCACTGAGACCGCTCTAGTGAAGGTAACAAACGACATTCGACTTCACACTGATGCAGGTAAAGTCACAGTTTTGGTCATGTTAGATCTTAGTGCCGCGTTCGACACTGTCGACCATGAGATCCTCATGCAGAGACTGGAGGACTGGGCTGGTGTCACTGGCACAGCCCTAGACTGGTTTAGGTCTTACCTGGAGGATAGGAAGTACTCTGTGGAGATTGGAGACTGCGTCT
Organism: Knipowitschia caucasica; assembly: GCA_964034765.1. NCBI lineage: Eukaryota > Metazoa > Chordata > Actinopteri > Gobiiformes > Gobiidae > Knipowitschia > Knipowitschia caucasica. The sequence goes on from OZ035825.1 coordinate 21,240,472, forward strand.
CAGATGATGTGGCCCTGACCTGTGGTGTACCACAGGGGTCGATCCTGGGACCTCTCCTATTTAATCTCTACATGCTGCCGTTAGGTCAGTTAATACAAAGAAACAAAGTGTCCTACCACAATTACGCTGACGACACTCAGATCTATGTCTCACTGACTGCAGGAGAACATGGACCACTGGATTTGCTCCTTCACTGTATCCAACAGATCAGTGACTGGATGCAAAATAATTTCCTCCAGCTAAATACAGACAAAACCGAAATCATTGTCTTTGGTCCCCAGAAACAAAGAGAGGGCGTCATTTGTCAACTTCAGTCTCTCTCCCTACTTCCTTCAGACAAGGTCAGAAATTTGGGGGTAATACTGGACTCAGACCTAAATTTCAATAGCCACATAAAATCAATAACATCAACAGCTTTTTACCATCTGAAGAACATTGCCAAAGTTAGAAATATAGTGTCCAGGGCAGACTTGGAGATTCTTGTCCATGCATTTGTCTCCAGCAGGCTAGACTACTGCAATGGCCTGCTTACAGGTCTGTCCAAACAGACCTGTAAGCAGCTGCAGTACATCCAAAATGCAGCAGCTAGAGTCCTGACAGGAACCAGGAAGTATGACCATATTAGTCCGGTCCTCAGGTCTCTGCACTGGCTTCCTGTGGCTCAAAGAATAGATTTTAAAACGGCTCTGCTTGTGTACAAGTCTCTCCATGGCCTTGCACCAGAATACATTAGTGACATGTTGGTGTCATATGAACCAGCCCGGACTCTGAGGAGCACAGGGACTGGCCTCCTGCTGGTGCCCAGAGTGAGAACCAAACATGGGGAGGCTGCGTTTCAGATCCATGCAGCTAAGATCTGGAACAATCTCCCTGAAAATGTGAGGGAGGCGTCTACTCTGTCAATGTTCAAATCCAGGTTAAAGACTGTTCTGTTTGCCTGTGCATACAACTGAAGGATTTTATCTCCATTTTTAATGCACTGCTGTCATTTATTTATTTTTTTAAATTTCTTGTGTAATTTTGAAAGTTTTAATGGTTTTATTCTTTTGTGTGATTTTAATGTTTTAATTGTGTTTTAATCTTTTGTGTGATTTTAATGTTTTAATTGTGATTCTGGTGTTTGTTTTATGTGATGATTTGTGATGTGGACTGTGAAGCGCTTTGTGTTGCCATGTGTATGAAAGGCGCTCTACAAATAAACTTTGATTGATTGATTGATTGATACTGGACCATGACTGTCACCGCCTGCAGGATACTCTCTGCTCTGGAGAGCAGTTTCAGTGACAGACTGATCCACCCTGGCTGTGTGAAGGAGAAGTTCCGTAAGTCTTTTCCTCCTGCTGCTGTCAGACTGTACAAAGAATGATGAGGACTTATGAACACTGCCGACCTGGCATGCATCTGTGCAATAAGTAAGGGATAATGTATATTACGCAGGTCATTATCGGAAAATAAGTACCGACAGGGCGAAGCGTACTACTGCTGCTGTGAGGAGCTGTGTAATAATTTGAAATGATATAATGTGCAATTTGGGACCATGTGTGTCAAAAAAGATTAGATAAGATAGACTTTATTGATCTCACACAGGAGAAATTTACACAAATGTAATTCTACTTTGTCACTTTTAGCCCAAAACCTCAAGCTGCTTACTTCAGGGGCCTCCAACCTGTAGCTCGGGAGCCACCAGTTGCTTGCCAACCCATTTTAGGTACTGTAGCTCTCATAAGGATTTAGAGTTTAACACATGATCCTGAATGATTATATTTTGAGTCATTACACGTCTATTTTAAGTATAAATGTAGGGTTATACAGTATTATAGTATATGTTACATCTGTGTACTCCTTGTTTTGTCAAAGTTAATATATAGACGTTTATTACGACTACAAAAGCCAGTAGTTCTCTATCATCTGTTGAATAAAAGTAGAAAGGCTTACTTGTACAGTAATAACATCCTGCTAACATGTACAGTAGTTTTATCCTATACAGTCTATGCTGTGAACCTTTGAACCCTCAGAGCAAATTACTCACTACCCTAATATTATTGCACTAGAGTGTATTACAGATTTATCTGAGATTTTATTTTATTATTAAAGTGTAGAGTTGTGCTATTCTTACCATTCACTCATCTTGTGTTGTGTGCATCTCACTCCTGTGATGCAACACTTACATTTCCCCACCGTGGGACGAATAAAGGATATCTTTTCCATATAGAAGGCTCACACTCCAGTCCAGAGGGTGGCGGAATGTTCACACCAACATGTTGATTTTCTAAAGAAGACGTAGGCTTCATAGACATATGTATATGGCTCCAGTAGATCTCCCTTAAGACTTTATTGTAACCTGCCTGCACTGTGTCTAAAGACTTTAATATGGTTTCATCCTCGTGGAACTTCCCCGCAGTTATTTACGCTGGTGGCAGAGGACGAGCCGAGAAGAGCCCTGCTTTTTCCTGGGAGTTGGCTCTGAAGCTAACAGAAGCTAACAGAAGCTAACAGAAGCTAACAGAAGCTAACAGAAGCTAACAGAGCTGCGTGAGGCACAAACAGCCGTGTCTAAAGTCATAGAGCAGTGAAACATGGCAGAAGTGAAGCTGGAGCAGACCGAGCTGTGGTGCGTGTCCAAACACTATACTACTATTTCAATCACGGCACCTGAAGGCCTAATATATTCTCAAAATATTCGAAAATATTGTTTTCAACACACTGATTAATTTCATGGACAGTGCATATTAATGAACATATCTGTAATTAATTAGCCAAGAATTAAAAGATTGACAGTTACATAACAATAGAAATTAAAGCTGCAAGAGGCGATGAAAGCCCTGACCACTCTTGCCGCCTCTCCCATAAGCGGCATGTAGTGTACTTGCAGATTAATTCGCAGTCTGATCAGACCAGAATTACGCACGGAAAAGCTCATTATTAGGATTCAGTACGCTCTAGTGGTCACCTGTGGGACATGTACCCCATGTGTAATGTAATATTTTGCTTGTTGTAAATGGAAAATTGTCAAGAATTTTGAACTCCAATCTGTCCAGCTGGAGAAAGGTCATGGTAGAAATCTCTGAGATGAAAAACCTGAGGCTAGATCAAATTAAAAAACACAATTATGAAGTGGCTGTAGGTGTCGCTGTTGCACTCAAAGTTGTGTGTTGCGTATTCTTGTGTTCAGGGTCATACGCTGTATTTGTGAATTCATTTCTAGCCTTATTGTACAAACATTGAGCCTCATTCACAAACTGTTTTTAAGAACACATTTGTTTCAAAGTCCTCCTTACGTGGATTTTACGGAGATTGTGGCATTCAGTAAATTTTCTCTCATCCAGGATTTCTCTTAGGTAAGAACAAATCCTTGTGAACACTCAGGAGAACTCTTAAGCACATTTCAGTGCTGGCATGTTGGAATGCTGGTGTTGTCTTTTGTTAATTTCATTAAAATACAGCATCACAGTGATATGTCTGTCATATTGATGTATTTATGAGTGTATGTAAGTTATGAGTGCCCTCAACAGAAAAGTGCCCTCCATTAGGGGAGTGCACTTGTTGATATTCACCCTAAGAAATGTGACACTCATGGATCTAAGGGACACACCTATGTTTGCAAGTCGACGCAGCAAACGTGTTCTACGTCACAGACAACATCGACATGTCTGATTTCACGACAGATAAGATGGACTTTATGAAACAAAGTATTAAAGTGAAACGTTTTTAATTGTATTTCATATGAAGAAGATTAGCTATAATTAGGTTTCGGACTGATCCATATCACGCACACACATGTACGCACACAGACAGACACCCTGTCAACGCGATGCTCTGAACTACATCCATGCATGGATCTATATTAATAACATGCATCCACGTGTCTGAAGCCTCAGTGAACGTCACATGCTGCGGCCGCTTTGCAAACAAACATCACCACATATGGCACCAACACATGATTTAAAAAAACCTCTAAATTACTCGCACACACTTCGAAGCTTCCTCACATTCACCACAAATTTGTCCCCGGCTGTTTCATGTTGTTTTCTTTCATTGTGACGCGGCTTTGCTTGACAGCTACCTATCGTAATGCATCATGGGATCCCCCTTGCCAACAAGTGAACTCTAATTTCTCCAGACCCGGAGCACAGACAGAACACAGATTTTGTAATGTTTAATTACAGAATTTGTAAATGTTGTTTCAATGCATCCATGAGTGTTGTAAGAATTCATTCTTATACCAATGTTGATGTTTGTTTATTTCCAGTATGGCGTCCCCCCACCTCAAAGAGGAGTCAGAGCTGTGGGTCAAACAGGAGCCAGAGGAGTTTCCTTTTCACGTCATCACTGTGAAAATTGAAGATGATGAAGACAAGTCCTCTGTGCTTCAAAGACCAACTGAGGATAGTGAGGAGCACTCTGACAGCTCTGAAGACACTGACCACTCAAAAGACTACAGTCAAGAACAGCCTCCTGCTAAAAGCTACTCCAAGATTCCAGCTGACTCATGTGTTACAGTGGATAAACCCTTCAGCTGCTCAGACTGTGGGAAGCGCTTTAAGAGGAAACAATGTGTCAAGAGACACATGGTGGTTCACTCAGATGAGAGGCATCATAAATGTTCAGTTTGTGAGAAAAGGTTTAAGACAAGTAGAGATTTAGAGGTACACATGATGTTGCACTCTGTAGAGAGACCCTTCATCTGCTCAGATTGTGGGAAGAGATTTAAAACAAAGGGACATTTGACTAAGCACATGATTGTTCATTCAGATGAGAAACCTCATAAATGTTCATTTTGTGGGAATAAATACAAGATGCGCAAGAATTTAGTAGCGCACATGAAATTTCACATAGCAGAAAAACCATTCAGCTGTCCACAGTGTGAGAAGAGCTTTTTCTATCATTCACATTTAAAAACACACATGATGATTCACTCGGATGAGACTCCTCACAGCTGCTCAGTTTGTGGGAGAGGGTTTAGAGAGAAAAAATGTTTAAACAGACACATGTTGGTTCACTCAGATGAGAGGCCTCACAAATGTTCTGTCTGTCAGAAAAGGTTTAAGAGAAGTGCAGATTTAGAGGTGCATATTTTAAATCACTCAGCAGTCAGGCCTTTCAGCTGCTCAGACTGTGGAAAGAGGTTTAAATTAAAGTCACATTTAAGAACACACATGTCTGTTCACTCAGAAGAGAAACCTCATAGCTGCTCCGAGTGTGAGGAAAGCTTTAGATCAAAAGTGGAGCTGAACAGACACCTGGTGGTTCACTTTGGAAAGAAGCTGTACAAATGCACAGACTGTGAGAGGAGCTTTAAAACAAAGGCAACTTTTAAGCGACACATGTCAGCTCACTCACACAAGAGGATAACCTACATACTATCCAGTTAAGAAATAACAATAGAACTTATTAATATGATGGGGAACAATGGGGAAGATCCAGGACGCACTGGAGGGACTATGTGTTTAAGCTGTCCTGGGAAAGCCTTCAGGATTCCCATGGATGAACTGGAGGAAATGTATGTGGATCTGCTCAGGCTGCTGCTCCTGTGACCTGGCCATTGATAAAGCCCATATGGGATTGCCAAAGCCTTTTTGGCTGTTTGTGGCACAGGCTATGTGACATGGTGATCTATTGTGATCCCGGACTGAGTGCCGGAGAGAAGAAGTACATGAGCAGACTCTGTTTAAACTCTTAATACCTTCAACCTCCCTAGACCCAGGTGTTCACGAGGAGCTTGCAATATCACAAACATGCAGAAATGTAACTTAGAGAAGGCACAGAAACCTTCAATTTTGTTACAGTATGTTATTTTTAAATTACATCTACATATTCGATATGTGTCCACATGTAGAGTGGATTTATTCTAAAAACACAATTAACAATAATTCCCATAATCTAAACTGAACTAAGGATGTTTTAAAGCTGGTGTTCCTAATTTTAAAATAAAGATGTATATGTCCAATAGGGTGGCCCTTAAATATGAAAGTTGGTAATTCTAAGCTCCAACCCATGAAATTTGTTGGATTAACGAAAACTCTCCTCATGAATTTTTTTTCTCAATTGGACCACCTTTACCCCTCCCTCTGTGACCTTTAAATATTTCCCTCCGGCACCTTGAGGTACTCATTGTCTGAGAACAAATACAGCATATAACAATACAAATTTGATTATTTTTTTTAAGTTTATCATCAGAACTGATATCAAGCAATTTAAATCTACACATTTACATGTATGAAAAAGGACAAATATCAATGGTGATGGAAATTGTAAACATGCAAAAGTTCAAAACATCATTGTATGAGTAAGTAGTAAGTATGCTTAATTACTTACATTTCTGTTAGTTTTATGTGTAAAAACAAAATCCTCTAATAAAAAGCAATATTCCTGTCTATTGGCATCCATCTTAGATATTCTCTGTCTTCTGCTGAGGCACCATACCAGCAGCTATGGTCGTCTATTTGGAGTCTGGAAATGCTGTGCAATGATGAAAAACTGCAGTTTCTGCTATCTGCTGCACAAAAGCTGCTGCTTGTTTGTTCAGGGCTGCCTTGGCTAAGTCCAGGCTGGATGGAGTGTAGGGGTCGGCCATCATATTGGCTCAAACTGGCTCTGGTCAATGTGTTGCCAGCAATCTTGAAAACACTTAAACCGTGGCACGTTTGGACCATGACTGAAAGCCACAGTGAGGAGCAGTGCGAGGACAGAATGGTGGCAAAGTACAGGAGATCTTTCTGGAGCTGGCGAGAGTCAGGCTAGTTATCTTATGCATACTTAAAAAATATCTCTTTGGTTCAGTGAGGTTGGCCTTTTATTTTTCACTTTTTGTCTGAAATCAAGCAAATTGTTTGTTTTTCTCTTTCTTTCTTTTTTCTTTTGCGCTTAACTATATGTCTACCCGTGAACTTTCTATTTATTTCCTCCTCTGTTAAGTTTTTTATTTTATTTTATTACATTTCCTTGATGTACTGTATATCTTATCATTTAGTTACTACTCAACATGCCACATTCATGTTGTAACATAAACACAGCATATTTATTGTGACAATACAATGTATATATGCATGTAAGGCATCTGCTCAGAGAGCTGAAAACAGAGGAAAATAGAGGATACATGGACAATGGTTTTAATTATAAAACAATTCAGGATATTTGTGCATATTACTTTTGCTGTGTCTTTTACAAACTTTTACATAATTGTTTAAGTTCATAGGCCTCGTGTCACTACTGTATGTCATCTGATTAAACTAAAAACCGTTCAAATATGTCAGTTAATTGAAGTTGTTTTCAATTTTTACCATTTACAAATGGTATTTGTATTCAGAAGGAAGTCAATGTAGACTAGAGGCTAGTTTGAATGTACAGTACATTGGACCATTGGAAACAGGTAGACACATTTTACATGAGCAAAGTCATCTAAATACTATTTTAATGCTGAATTATACCTGCAACAAGATTTTTTTCTCCTCACTTTACCATTAGAGAGGATGTGAATATTACACGTTTTGATTGCTGATGATACAAAAATTGTTCCATGAAGTCTTAGTTCAGCTGCATTAATGTTGCACAAGTTCTCAATAGACTTCCAAGAACAGACATTCTCTTTTTCTCTAGGCAAGAGCTCTGGTGTGTGCCATGTCCAAGGAAAGGAGATTCACAAGGGTCAGGAACCTCATCTCCAACTACCACAAAAGCCAAAAGCCTCCAAGCTGTCGATGTTAAAGGAGCAGTATTAAAAAATCTGGCCCAAAGTGGTACCTCTACCTCTCCCTGACTCAGGTAGCTAGTTCAGTTAATATATTACCTGTCAAGGGCGACAGTAGCTCAGTTGGTAGAGCATTGGCCTTCAGGCCTGAAGGTCGTGGGTTCGATTCCCACCTCAACACCTTCTCCACCGACTCCCACTGATGACTGCTGTCGTTGTGTCCTTGGGCAAGACACTTAACCCCACTTTTCCCAAAGCCCCCACTGAAAGATCAAGGCTATGCTCACACTCAGAGAGCAGCCGTCCTCCTGTGGACTCACCACCTGCAGAGGGTCAGTGAGGGGCTGGTGCTATGAGACTTGGGTGGCATCTCTGACTGCCACCCCCCTGACCCAGAAATGGATTAAAGGGTAGAAGATGGATGAATAGACAAGAGTTTTGTCAACAACAAATCCATGACCAACTCTTTTGACAAAGACCTCAATAGAAATCCTTGTTTTATCCTTAACGTTTTGAGGATCACAACAAGACCTTTTTAGTTCTGCGGCCACATGTTACTTTGTCAGTGAGATTAGCTCGACACAGTGAGTTCTAGCAACCCGGATCACAGACTTTCTGATTGGTAAAAAGTTCTTGCTAATTGTGCTTTCAGACCGCAAACGCTCAAACGCTGAAGCCCCGCTCACCAGACGCGCATTCTCTAGTTTTCAGACGCAGGGGACTTCAAACCAGAACATCCTAACGCGAGCCGGAAGTACCGGAAGTAGCCGGCCGGCTCTAATGCTAACAGAGCTATGCTAGCGGCTTCTTGTGTACAGATCTTCTCCAATATCCAGTTTTGCAGCGTGTCTTTGAACAGAGACTTTGCACGGGCTTTATATAACAGTAGTATGTGTTCACGGCGGTGTGCCATACGTTTTTTCATACTATTAAACGGTATTTCCGCATCGGCGAACACACTCGAAGCAGTTGCATAAGGTCACGGGAGCATGACAACGCATATTTTCACAAGCACACAGTCCCCCATTGTCAACCCTGGTTTGAGTTCTGGTGAAGCCTGGCGTGGGTCCTGTTTTGGCTGTTTACGAGTATTTTCAGTCTGCTCGCTCAGTCCGCTAATGTCCCCATGACCACTTTGCAGCTCTCTGATTGGTTGTCGCACGAACGTCCCAAGGAAAGGATGAGCAGAATCCATCTCCTATGGGCGCATGCGCGTCTCACGCAATACATCCATGGTCTCACGGCAGCCGAAGCATACCAAGATGGCGGACCGTGAATGTCTTTAAAGTTAAAATACGAACGAATTAAGACACGAATGTCACTTTTAATGCAATTTGAGGCGAGATGTTGGTGGTTCCGTTTCGTCACATGTGGGTTTTAAGAGTCAAAGTTTTGTGCAAAGTTTAGTTTAAGCAGTCAACTGCGCCTGTGAAACCACAAAGCTAATGTTTTCATAGCAGTCCGCGGCTGCTGACGTAGGCTGATGACGCGTCCTGTGGCAACTCTACACTGGTCTGTCGGGTTGATAATGGAAATAATAAATTTCATTCAATACATGTATCGTACTGTATTTAATATGATTAACAATAGTGTGTTCAAACAAAATATTTAATTAGATTGATTTTTTTCCCCATTTTCCATTATCAACCCGACAGACCAGTGTAAGAGTGTAGAGTGGCCACAGGACGCGTCATCAGCCTACGTCAGCAGCCGCGGAGGCTGCTATGAAAACATTAGCTTTGTGGTTTCACAGGCGCAGTTGACTGCTTAAACTAAACTTTGCACAAAACTTTGACTCTTAAAACCCACATGTGACAAAACGGAACCATCAACATCTCGCCTCAAATTGCATTAAAAGTGACATTCGTGTCTTAATTCGTTTGTATTTCAACTTTTAAAGCAATTCACGGTCCGCCATCTTGGTATGCTTCGGCTGCCGTGAGACGCGCATGCCGCAGGTTTGCATTACATCATAAACAGCTGAGGCAGTGCATCTCTTCAAGACAGTGTATCTCGGCGTTACAACGTCTTTTACCGTGGGAATAACGTGTTTCCAGATCAGCTTTTGAGTAAGTCCAGTTCCATTGTCCCTGTAGTTCTGGAACAGTCTCAGTGAAGTGTCGCAGATGAACCGGTATTATAATAGATCCATGAGATGAACAGATGAAAACAGTCGAGCCGCTTTCTTCCTCTTAGGGCCAAATAGTGTGTAACATATTTACACCCATAACACACTTCATTCAAGTTGACGTGATCCTAACACTTTTAGTTGCTGACAAAAGCATAAAAACAGCAGCTCTATGTGGTGTCCGCGAGACCAGACCACAGACGCTGGACTCGGGAGCCGGAGCCTGTGCGCACTGATTCGCTGTTTTGATCCGTCAATCACCTCCCGCCGGCTTTTAATTTATTTTTATTTTTATTATTTTTGACAAAAAACAGCATACTAATTGTGTATTGTTTACCCCGTTTTGACAAAAGTATTTAACAACTATTTTAAATACAAAGCAAACGGGGTCGTGCGCGTCATGCGCGTCATCAGTGTGGTTTTTGTCACTGAAGTGGACCCGAGCGTTTCTGTGCCTCACGCTGGGGAAGGAGACAGATTGCTCTCTTACAAAAGATTGACAGAATCAATGAATAAACTACTGTGGCCTTGTGTATGAAGGCCAAATAACATTGTAATCATGTTTAAAGCAGAGAAAAGTCAAAAACCGTGATATGGGCCCTTAAGTCCCGTGCGAATGCGCCATGCCTGTAATTTGTAAAGTAATAATTCCGCTGCAAATGACCTCCTGTATTTGTCCAAAGTAAACACAAACGCCCTGTGATAATACTAATCCTGTGAGAATCCGCATGTCAGTGATTGTTATTGCTATTGCCGCTTTCGCTTTACTTTCTGCGTAGTTTTTGTCAATGAGCAGAGGAGTTGCGTATCACGGCTGTGTACACACCTGCAGAGTCGCGGCTGCTGCTGTCTCTGTGAGCTCTATGGAGAAGTTTAGAGGACAGTGTAATGTGTTCACTGACAAAAATTATCAGACCGATGGGTTGCATTGGTACATTTACTTTGCACTCTGTCATAAAGTGTTGGGTAAGTTACTTTGAAAAAGTAATTAGTTGCAGTTACTAGTTACTGCTACCAAAAAGTAATGAAGTTACTAACTTAGTTACTGCACTATAAAAGTAACTAGTTACCAGTAAAAGTAACTATTGCAGTACTTTTTCGTTTGTCGTGGTACCGAGTTTTAGCTGGTTGTAATTTAATAACTTCTAAGCAGATTAATTGTTGCAACAACGCCACCCTATTTTAGTATTAGTATTATATGTTAGTTTAGGGAACTGTCCTGCAAGGCACACAGGTAATGTTAAGACAGGCCAAGGTGCCATTTAAATTACATTACATTTATTTTTATACGTTGATCAAACAAAGCACATTACAAAACTTGCAATTGAAAGAGACTATTTTAAAATAATTAGTTCCCACAGACACACACAAGCAGCCCTAGCACCTGACAGACAAGAACCAGGGAAAATACAGTGCGCAGAGCGCTGATCATGTGAACGGAGCAATCACAAAGCTTGCAATCCACAACAATGTTTTTAATGCCTTTTTGACTGATATAGTTATATAGTGTGCATATCTCCTCCGGTAAAACGAATTCCTCACCTCTGGCTCTGCCATGTTGCTTTACAAACAAACTCACTCATGTGCCAACGTGACGCACGCAGGAACGCACGCAGCGGTAGTGCAGCTTTCTCCTGCTTTCCCGAGGCCGGTGCTGCCGGTATATAACGAAATATTTAGGTATTAACTGTAATATAATGAAGAAGATGACAAAGTCTGGGATCGTGTCTTAAATTCAGACAGAAGACATATTTTATTGTCAATGGTAGAGACAGCACGAACAAAGCACACGAACACAGATACAACAGAATGCAAGTGTATTATACAGAGCGGAGGCATGGAGACCTCCAATCAGCAGCTTCCACGGTGCCATGTAGCTTGGCCTTCAGATAGACAAAACAAGGGAAAAGTACTGGCTTCTGCACATTGATAGAATGATGAGTTTAACTTTAACAAAAGTTGCTTAAAAGTGTTATGAAATCTCACAATAATTGAACGTATTTTCATAATAACGCGTTACACTACTATGTTACTCAAATTGTAATTTTGTTACAGTAACGAACACTGGCCATAATACAGTATAGATGTGTTGTCGCCAAGCTCCGGTGATCCAAGATGGTGCCCTATTCAAATGAATGGCTTGTACTCAGTAGCGCATGGGACTTGAGACCGGGAGATTAGCAGAACTCTATATTTGGGCATCGTCTGGTCCTCCCGGTTCTGCGCAGTGGACGAGCTCCCATGATGCGTTGCACCAAACATGCGTGTGTGGAATGGATCTATTATAATTATAATAACTGGATAGGGTATTACTAGCTTGTAGCTGAATAACTCATGTGCTCGGGGGATTCTCGCAGTACTGCAGACTAGACCAGACTAAATTCACGTGGGCTACCCAGAAATTTTCCCCATAGGACTCAATGCATATTAAAACAGCTCAACCTCAGCTGACAGAGAACCTAAAGCTTTCATAAAGGTCGGATTTTTTGGGGATTTTAGTGTCCCTTGTCATTCTGAACTTTTTTTCTTCTTAAATTTTTTCTTCGGTTTTGTAAATCCACACTTTAGTGCCACAAACTCTGCTCGTCTGGCTCTCGCTCTAACTCCCGCTCTGATGAACTGCTCTGATTGGTCAGAGCGCAGCCGAGCCCCTCTGTGCACGTGCGTGAGACCCGGTGTGAGACCCACACACGCGTGTTTGATGCAACGCATTATGGGAGATCATCCACTGCGCAGAACCGGGAGGACCAGACGATGCCCAAATACAGGCGAGTTTCCAGAGGTGTGGACTCGAGTCATGTGACTTGGACTCGAGTCAGACTCGAGTCATGATTTTGATGACTTTAGACTCGACTTGACCAAATATAAAAAGACTTGCAACTCGACTTGGACTTTAACATCAATGACTCTGACTTTCACTTGGACTTGCGCCAATTGACTTGTAAAGACTTGCGTAACCCGGGCCATTTTTACCTTTCTCCGCATCTCTCTTTCTATCTATGCCGTCTCTGAAGAAACAAAGCCTCGCGGTAGTTGTAGCGCTCGCGAGAGAGTTCGAACGTGAGTTCCCCGCAGTTCGCGCAGCAACACTTCCCTAAACAAGCGGACTGCATTCACCGGTGGGTGTGTTGTCGTAGGGGAGCTGGAAATGAGCGAGCTGCAGGTATTTATCGCGACCTAACGTCATACTTTGTTCTACAAACCGTAATTGATATGCTTTCACTACAGGCGCCTCATACAATTGAATCGACGCAGTTGTCACACTGTGTGCCGTGTTTTAAAGAGGAACTGGTGAGTCAAACTAGCGCTAGCCTGCGCTGCTCTGTTGGCTCTTTCTTATATTTTTCTGTGTGGGCGCCGAGGCCTATTATTATGAGTATGTTTTTGCTGTGCTCCTCCTGCTAAAGTTTGCATACATTAGATAGTTGTTTTGATTATGTGCACTAAGCTAGATTAATATTTGCACTATTGTTTATGGTGCATTGATATGAGAATCAGTGCTTTGACTGATTGAATTAATTTTTTATGAGACATTTTATTATGTAATGATATATTGGTAATTATGAGATATTGCTAATGCTGGTCCAGTTGATGGCGAGCTGCCCCAGGTCCAAAGCCTAGACCCCTCATACTACCCCTATTCTACAGTAGGACATTTGGAACAATAACCACTACGGACATTAAACTGATTATATAGATACAGGTCCTAGCCCAATACTCATATTCATATATGCTGCACTTGCTACTTCCCATTAAAAACCCCAAAGATAAAAAGTATGTTGACACGGACTGCTCTGATTTTATGTGTGGTCTGTGCATGTGTAACTGAGCCTGCATCTGGCACAACATCCAATTAGATCACGTAGATAGTTTTGATTTATCAGCAGCCAACGACATGGAACAAACTGTTAGTCCATGGGTCAGAGACCAACGAGAATGCACCAGCAAAATGATTCCTAACATTATTTTGTTTGCCTACAAAAGTACGTGGAGACCAACAAGAAACAAATCGCGGTCAAAAAGACTCGAGAGGACTCGAAAGTCAAACCGTAGGACTTGGGACTGACTTGAGATTTGTTGGCCTTTGACTTGGACTCGACTCGGGACTTGCCTGTCTTGACTCGTGACTTGACTCGGGACTTGAGGGCAATGAATTGAGACTGACTTGTGACTTGCTAAACAATGACTTTGTCCCACCTCTGCGAGTTTCCCATAGATCTTTGCGAGTTCCAGGCGACTTCCGCTAATCTTTCATCCCCCATGCCGTCACAAAGCGCCACTGAGCGAACCATCTAAATGATGTCACTAAGACACGCCCCCGCCGCCTATCAACTCCCGCCCACATGTTTCGGACAAACACTGCCGAAATGAATCAAATACCACTTGTCACTTTAGACAAAAATGATATACCAGGGGCAAAATTCCACCATCAAACCATCAGGGATCATAGTGTAGACCAATTAAAACGTTGGCTTGAATGTCGTGGTCTTCCAGTAACTGATAGAAAGTTTTAATTGATAAAAAAGGTAATGGTGAGGATTATGCTAACATTATCTTGCCATTTTTTTTTTTTTTGCACTATCCATGTAATTAGTTTGATCATCTAGCTGTTAGTTACTGTCAGCGGGCTACGCCACTACTGTCTCTGCAGGGAGAAACTATCGGAGCCACACTCAATAAATGCAAATGACAATCAATCGACACATTTAAATGTTAATCGGAGAATATATCAGGCTGCTGCTCCTGTGACCTGGCCATTGATAAAGCCCATATGGGATTGCCAAAGCCTTTTTGGCTGTTTGTGGCACAGGCTATGTGACATGGTGATCTATTGTGATCCCGGACTGAGTGCCGGAGAGAAGAAATACATGAGCAGACTCTGTTTAAACTCTTAATACCTTCAACCTCCCTAGACCCAGGTGTTCACGAGGAGCTTGCAATATCACAAACATGCAGAAATGTAACTTAGAGAAGGCACAGAAACCTTCAATTTTGTTACAGTATGTTATTTTTAAATTACATCTACATATTCGATATGTGTCCACATGTAGAGTGGATTTATTCTAAAAACACAATTAACAATAATTCCCATAATCTAAACTGAACTAAGGATGTTTTAAAGCTGGTGTTCCTAATTTTAAAATAAAGATGTATATGTCCAATAGGGTGGCCCTTAAATATGAAAGTTGGTAATTCTAAGCTCCAACCCATGAAATTTGTTGGATTAACGAAAACTCTCCTCATGAATTTTTTTTCTCAATTGGACCACCTTTACCCCTCCCTCTGTGACCTTTAAATATTTCCCTCCGGCACCTTGAGGTACTCATTGTCTGAGAACAAATACAGCATATAACAATACAAAGTTTATCATCAGAACTGATATCAAGCAATTTAAATCTACAAATTTACATGTATGAAAAAGGACAAATATCAATGGTGATGGAAATTGTAAACATGCAAAAGTTCAAAACATCATTGTATGAGTAAGTAGTAAGTATGCTTAATTACTTACATTTCTGTTAGTTTTATGTGTAAAAACAAAATCCTCTAATAAAAAGCAATATTCCTGTCTATTGGCATCCATCTTAGATATTCTCTGTCTTCTGCTGAGGCACCATACCAGCAGCTATGGTCGTCTATTTGGAGTCTGGAAATGCTGTGCAATGATGAAAAACTGCAGTTTCTGCTATCTGCTGCACAAAAGCTGCTGCTTGTTTGTTCAGGGCTGCCTTGGCTAAGTTGTAGTCAATAATTCCCTTTGACTGACGTGTCCAAAGTCGATGCAAGAGCGAGACAAGAGATTTTCACGTTTAACATCTGCATTTAATTATCTTTACAATCAGATACAGAATATTCAACAAAAAGTGCTCCTAAAACTAATATGTCCCTTTCTCTGGCCCTCGGCTGATCCTTCTGTGTCTTCCCAAGCCAGAGCATATAAAAAGAACAGGAAGGAGGGGAGTGTCCTATCAGCCAGCTTCCGGTCTAGGGTCCAGCCTTTTCCTCCGTCTGCCAGACTCCTGATGGAGTGAGGTTGAAAAGTGCAGAAGTCAGCAGGCCAAGACTAGGGAGGTGAAATCCAAACAGCAGAATCCATCTGTTGTCCAGTTGCTGGCACAAGAAGACACCTAAAATAAAATAAGAAGGACTGGCCTCCCACTTAGAGGTCGTTAGGTCATAAAACACATGGTTTTAGAATGTCACGTATTTATAAATACAACAGTTTCCCTCTTTTGACCTGATAAAAAATTAGGTCACAATCCACATCGTCGTTTATCATCAATACTTGTGCTTAGTTCCGGCTTGATATCTGTGAAGAGTTAATACAGAGAAAACACACAACACACAACAAACCACATTTTTACCATTCCTTCAATACTATTTGATGACCACTGCTGTGCCATTCTGATTCTTCTTCAACCCTGTCTGTAATGTATGCACTAAAACTATTCACTATAGTTTAAACTATTCTAATCTATTTACAAATATGTTTGCATATTTTGCTTTTATTGAGCCCTATTCTTAAACATATGTTTTTATCTAATAAATCTATCTATACTGTGGTTTGCTTTCATTATCAGTGGCTTTGGGCCATTTCGTGGGGCTTTGCTCATTTTTCCAAATACATTTTGTTGAACCAGGAAGTGCTGTCACTTCCTCCTCTCAGACCGTTTGGGATAAATGTACATCGTTAATCAAATTGGTATTATCCTTACAGGAGCTAATCTATTTTAGCAGGTTTCTCTGGGGTCAGTCCCTATACAACGGTATTTTGATTCTCTAATCTGTTGCTGACAAATCGACAGCTCTTAAAATTCTCAAAAATACCTAAAGATCTACTTTTGTGCTATACCCAAATACATTAAAATGCTTTCAAATGTTTTTGAATCTGTGTTGGTTCTAATCTATCTCATTAATCTATCTCATTAACTTTTTGCATTGTCAACATTCACCTATGTTTGAAACAAGTGAATTTGACAAGTATGAACTTTATCTACTTTTGAAGTAAATACTTTTGGACATATTATGAAGGAAATGGTCCTTTTACCGCTTGATATTAGCCCTGTCTAAAAATAATCTCTATTTTTGAAAGCATCTATCTATTTTATACTCTATTGTGACTCCAAATCTTGGTTGTAGTTTGAGCCAAAGCATATTCCCAATTTGTGAGTTCTGATTGTAACAATTGCATTGGCAATAGACGATTTTTCATTGGCCGGTTCTTGTTCTGCAAATCACTATTTTATGTATTGTATTTCAGACAATTCCAAAAACAACACAGTCGTTCTCCAATATTAAAGACATGAATCTATTCAATTTGCCTGAAAGGGAGCGGGAGGAAGAGAACTATTTTAAAAACGTTCTCTACGATTATATGGCTATGAAATTAATTATTTAATAAACAAAAGCACATTCATGGCTTCTGTCCGCTGCTTATAGCTGTTTAAAGAGTTGTCCCAAACTTAATATGTGTGAATACATCAGCTGTTTGTAATAAACAATAACATTTAACCTGTTCTCCAATGGAGCAGCTCAGAGGCTGCGTCAAAAGCAATGTTATATTTGAGCTATTTTTAGATTTAAAATTTTGTTAAAGCCTGTCGTTCTATGTCTGCATTTTAATACTACTCTCTATAAACACATCTGCACTAGTTCCTACAGATGTGGAAAACAGAAACATCTAAAATCTGACTCCATTTGATTCCTTTTTACTTTAGTTATTAGAACAATTTGACCTTATTGATACTTATTTCCACAATAGAACTATTTTGATTATCCACTCCGGTGGACTCACCACCTGCAGGAGGATCAGTGAGGGGCTGGTGCTCTGTGTACTGGGTGCAGCTCTGACTGCCACCCCCCCGACCCAGAAATGGATTAAGGGGAAGAAAATGGATGGATGGATGGATGGTTATTCACTAGTCTAACTATTATTACTATGGTTTATTCTGACACCTCTTCTTAGCGACCTTTCAACCTATAGCTCCTTGAATCCAATGACATTATAGTTCCAGACTATTTCATTCTATTCTATTATTATTATTATATGATCTATTATCTTAAAGAGTAGATCTGCTTGATGTTATAAGCGCTATTATTTCTCCTTTTGAATTTGCACAACACTAAATTTAGAATGACCCCCTATGGCAGTGTTTTTCAACCACTGTGCCGCGGCACACTAGTGTGCCGTATGATATTGTCTGGTGTGCCGTGAGAAATTCGTCTACTTTGTCTAAAAATAGCTGCATTCGCTGTTGACGAGCGGTGACTTGTTTTGAACTGTGAGTAACCATGTAATACTTTTTCAAATCAGTAGATGGCAGCAGATAGCTAAGTACTTTGAAACTGAAAAATTGGATGCGACCACTGGCTGTAACAGGTCAGCATTGTGGCGAGAAAGGTAAAATTGGATGCGACCAACAAATGTGGGAGGGAGCGAGACAAGAGCTTTGTGGCGAGTGAGAAGTGAAAGTGATAGAGACGTTTTTGAAAATGAATTATGCCGTTTCTGAACAGGATTAACATCCTCCGCTCTGCCCCGGGGCAGCTGTGGCCGCGTTGTAGTGGTTTAACTATGAAATGTACCATTTTTGTACAACAGCTCTCGCGAACGCACTTCTGAACTGGGTACCGAGCGCAGACCGTAGTCGAGTGGACAGAACCACAGACATGCGGACCGGACAGAACCATGGACTCGCGTTCAGGACCTCCCGTGTCCCTCATCCAAAACTCCTGAATTTAAAGCTCGGATACCAAAATGTTTCCCATGCACTAACAATGCATGTTCTTTGTGTGAGTTAGTATTTGACTATTTGGGCAGAGAGTGGATTTTCTTAGTTTTTTTCCACACAGTTAGTGCCACTTTATTCCCAAACTCTTGTTAATTGTATCGAGAAATATTAAATAAAGCTTAATGTCAAGGCCTGGACTTAAGCATTTTGATGAGAATAACTGTATATTGTGAATATAGGCTACAGAGTATACTGTATACATTATAAGATAAGATATACTTTATATATCACACAGAGTATGTACAGTATATATTTTTTTACATTAGTACTGTATACATTTTTACATTTTCTCCTGGAGGTGTGCCGCAAGATTTTTTCAGTGAAAAAAGTGTGCCTTGGCTCAAAAAGGTTGAAAAACACTGCCCTATGGGACAAATAAAGAATTTTATTTTATTTTGGCAACTCCGAAAATTACTTAATAATTCTCCCATTTTGCTTTTTAGGCTGCCCTTTCCATTATTTATTTGGTCTTGTAAATATATGTTTTACACTTCTTTCTAATGATTTAGAAGGTTAAGGACCATGACCACCTAATGACAATAACATTACCATACTCCCTCTCTTGGTCATGGGCCAAGTATAAAACATGCATCTGTGTGTGTGTGTAGATTTACTGTTCCAATCATCTCCAGTTGCTTTTCTCCCGGATCGTCCTCAATTCATATTGTGGGCTTTGGTGCCAAAGTAGAGGCTCATTTCCTCATGATCCATACTACTGTCATCCCTTAAGCAGGGGTAGTTTATCTCTCATCTGAAAAAGAAACATTAGAACACAAAAATGCCCACTTCCCTCTCTTCGCATGGTGCAGCCTGTCAATCTTTTTCCAATTGGGCAAAACATAACTGCATTGACAGACGGTGTGTGACATCAGGGCAGAGGCTGTAGCCAAATACAGACTTAACAAAATGTATGTTTCTTATTTCATACTCCCCTAAATGTGAGTTACAAACCAAAGTTGTCCTTCAACCAACGACAGCTCACTGCGGTTGGACCGAATCATTGTCAGGACAAACAGCAGAGGGGGGGCTCCCAGTACCTTCAGCAAGGTATTTCATCTCAGAGTACTTTCCGCAGAGTACTTTTCTCAGAGTACTCATCCCAGAGTACTCTCACTTTTACACCTGTTCAATAAAGCTTGTTATCTTTGAATCTCTAGTACTTACACCGTATGCTGTTGACAAAAAATAATTATTCCATGATCACATTAAAACATTACAGAAAACATTTGTTATTCCATTCTCCATTCAGCACTCCTCGTTCACTCCTCATTTCACATCACACTCGCATCACTCACACAGGCCGACTCCCCACGTTAGTATATTGGTCCAGTTTGTTAAGGTCAACGTAGTGTACTTGACATGACGCACAACCATATAACATACACAAACATATAACACACACAAACATATAACACACAGAAGGCCTGTAATTTTAACTTTGTTATATTCTTCCATGTCCAATTACAATTGTCTCATGAGCTATTTCTCTTGTTGCAACTTTCAGAGCCTGCAGAACATGCAGAGCTTTGAGAGATTTTTTCTTAAAAGGATCCATTTCAAACTTTTAGTGTTTAAACCACGTGGTCTGTACTCGGGCTTATCACAGATTGTGTCCCCTATATCTTTAATGAGCTCTTGTTACTTTAAAATGTTTTTTTCCTTCTTTTTTCTTTTTCAATAAAGCCAGGTCGGATTCATTAAAAATGTAAATTAGTCTCAAACTTTAATACTTCACCTTTGTTTTACGTTCATGTGGAGAAAAGACCATTGTTCTATTTCAATTTGGAGAGACGAGAAACAGGAAGTTGAGTATTTTATGAAAGGAGGTTTGGCGCCCTAGGTCCCGGTGCGGCCTTCGGATCGGAAAGGCTCCTGCGATGAGCGCGCACAATCCCCCGGGACCTAGCCCGTGCACTAGCCCGGTAGTGGGAGTTGCTCCGTTTTTATGCGGCTGCGAGTCGGTACAGATGATTGGAAGGGGGCGTCTGCTGAGCAATAGGCTGGGGATGAGAGCCGGCCTGGAGGGGGTAAATTTGGTTAACGTCTACCAAATTGAATTTTCGCTGGCTGCATTTCAATTTGGAGAGACGAGAAACAGGAAGTTGAGTATTTTATGAAAGGAGGTTTGGCGCCCTAGGTCCCGGTGCGGCCTTCGGATCGGAAAGGCTCCTGCGATGAGCGCGCACAATCCCCAAAAAGGCTGCGTGTTGATGGAGTTTTCGAAGCCTGGTTTGGAGGGGACAGACGTCGTGACTACTCTATTCTGTGACCGCTATCGCTATGCTGTGACCGCTATCGCTATATGCTGTGACCGCTATCGCTATATGCTGTGACCGTTATCGCTATATGCTGTGACCGCTATCGCTATATGCTGTGACCGCTATCGCTATATGCTGTGACCGCTATCGCTATGCTGTGACCGCCAGCGCAATGCTGCTAACCATTTTTTGCTATATGCTGTGACCGCTATCGCTATATGCTGTGACCGCTATCGCTATATGCTGTGACCGCTATCGCTATATGCTGTGACCGCTATCGCTATATGCTGTGACCGCTATCTACTGTGATCAATACTTGCGGATACTCGGCTGCTGGCGGCGCCTATCCGGAAGGAGTGAGCTGCGTAGAGATGGGGAGACAGGTTACAAAGCAGCAGTACGGACTTTAGTTGGGCTCTGAACCCGTTGGATGACATTGGGAGGTGATCGGGGGTGAGAAATAACGGTCCGTTGAGATCTCCTTTCCGAGAGCGGAGGCGAGTGTAATGCATCGTGGGTTATTTTTGCGCGCTGGGAACGTGAGCGTTCGCATCACGTTCCGTCAGACGCTGCGGCAGCGGAGAGTGTTTGAGAAGTGCGTGCCGCCACCAGAATCTTATTGCTTTACTTACTTTGCTTTGTATTGCTTTGCTGGGAGCTTGCGAGGAAGCCAGTAGGCGTTGTGCAGCCAGGATGGCGGACGCGTCTGGGCTGATGTAGGCGGAGAAAGCCGAAGAGGACCAGCGCCCCAGCTGTTGGAGAGGTGGGGGAGCCCCAGCGAGGCCGCGCGCGTGGCAGCGCCTATCCTGAAGGAGTGGGCTGTATAGAGCTGGGGAGACAAATTGCAGAGGAGCAGTAGGGATCTTAGCTGAGCTCTGAACCAGGTTGCTGTCATGGGAAGGTTGTCTGGAGAGAGATGTGTCGGAGCGAGCTATTATTATGTTGCAGGCGCCTTGGTCTTTGAATGTTTGAGATGAAGGTTGAAATGGTCAGGGGACATTATGTTGGGTGAAAAAGAGCGACCTTTGTGTGATGCTTCCACTACGTCGAGATTATCGCGCATGACAGAGATCCTCTTTCTCTGCCACGTGTGATTCCACAGCGCGCAGCCACGACCACTGGGAATATCTCGTGTAGGGCAGAGGAGATGCTCTGGTGGAAGTAGCGGCCACGGCCCGGCAACCCAATGGTCCTGGAAGAACCCCCCAAAACCCACGGAAGGGGCACGTCCGTGTAGAAGCGGAGACCTGTAGGAGCAGAGACATGTCGGAGAGGGCCATTGATGTTGCAGGCGCCCTTACGCTTAGAATCTTGGGTTGGAGAGTAGATAATCAGGATAGTAGGATGGTCGGGAAGCCGCGTCTCGGACCGCACGAAGGTTGAGCGAGCAGTAGTGGACGCTTATGCAGAGAAGTCATAGAAGGCGAGCAGGAAGATGCTGCGAGGAGGGCAGACATGTACTTGGAAGATGAGCCGGAGTTCAGCGCCGCTCAGAGCCGCTGCAGGATGGGCAGCACGATGGGGGAGCCTGTGATCAGAAGAGTGAAGAACACAGGTATGGATGCCTTTGATTAGGAGTCCGATTGACGGCTCAGCGCAGCTACTCGGCCGGCTGCATCTGATAGAATCAGAAGATTAGGTAGAGAGATGAAGCATGACCGCCGAAGCGACCCTGGGAGCATAGGTACGAGGCCAGCGCGGCGCGGCATACTAGCCGGGCAGCATCCATTAGAAACAGGATAAGCTTCTGAGAGAGTGGGTTGCAGCAGCGGCAGCAGCAGTACCTCAGATAATAACAGCAATAGTCCTGTATCAAGCCGCGGCAGCAGCAGTAGCAGCATCCTTAGAGATTACAGTAATAATCCTGTATCAAGCCACAGCAGTAGAATGTTGTCGTAGCTGATCAGTGTTTCAGTAAAAGAGATGCAAGTGAAGAGAGATGGCAAGTAAATGAAGCAGCAGCAGTAGCAGCAGTAGCAGTATGGAGCAGCAGCAGCAGCAGTAGTAGCCGTATGAAGCAGCAGCAGCAGTAGCAGCAGCAGCAGCTGCAGCGTCCGTAGATAATAACAGCAATGATCCTGTATCAAAGCCACGGCTTAGTGCTAGTCTCAAACTTTAATACTTCACCTTTGTTTTACGTTCATGTGGAGAAAAGACCATTGTTCTATGTGTGTTGTCGTACTTGCACCAATCATGTCTCAGATAAACTGTCAACAGTTATATTAAAGACATAACTGTCCTAATTGTTTCTAATTTAGCTATTTGGAAGAGAAACATGTCATAAAAGATTTCCTAAAATGTCCCTACATCCGTGTTTTCAACCAATGAACAGTGTTGCGTCAATGTGTTATCAGAAATGATCCAAAATCCCCTTTAGCTAAAATTTAGAAATGCTTTAAATCATTTTTCAAACTTTAATTGTCTGAACAAACCATTTAGTACTAAATGCAGCGTCCATTAAAAGCTGCAGTTCTCTTTCTAGCACCAGTTTCAACTGTACATGTGATTGTTTTTAAAGGATTAACGAGCCACGGTTCAGAGGTTGAAAACACTGCTTTAAATATCCGTATTACCAAGATCATGCAGTCAAAATCAATAATTCTAAACTTCTCCGCGTCTATAACTTTAAACAATAATACTAGTTTCAATAATAGGGCTCCTTTACCTTAAATATACTGCTGTTCTAATCTCCTTGTGTCTCATGCTAAAGCAAGAGTCTAATTAATTTTAACGATTGTCCTGTATTCTTTCATGCAGCTAAATGTAGTGTTATGAACGAATGACCTAAATGTGTAAATATGACTTAAATTCCACATGTCTCTGTGCGTTTGTTTGTCTGTATATATTTACCTTCTGTCTGTCTCATTTGCCCGGCCACGTCCTCCTCAAATGTCTGTTAATGTCTTTTTATTTTACTCATGGCGTCTTTCAATGTCTTTTGTCTCAATGTCTTTTTCTTTTCAATCACTTTCTTCTTCTTTCGACAACTTTCTCATGTCTTTCTTCTTCTTTCCAATCACTTTCTTCTTGTTAGGTTTTTCCGGCGGTTGGCGGCCTATTTTTCGCATTACCGCCACCTTCTGTTCCGTAGATGGGACAACACTCAGTTTGTGAACAAGTCTGCGGTCTTTTCTTTGCCTCCTCACAGGCAGGAGGAGTCTTCTTCGAGAGTTCCTGTTAGCTGCTGCAGCCGATGCTGCCCCCTGCGACCCGCAGGGAGAGGGGGAGACGCTGATGATCCGTGTTGATGGCGCTTGATGGTGGTTTGTGGCCGAGACGATTTTGGGCAAATGAAACAGACAGAAGTTTTTCTCGGAAAAAAACAGACAAACAAGAAACACAAACAAGTGTGTTAATTACCATACAAAACCAATGATTAATTACAAATCTAAATAACCCTATGAAATAATTAATATTCAACATTTTAAACATTAAATTCTGAAAACCAAATCCCGCATTCACCTGCTATCCTAAGCCCTATTTTTCCAAAAGTATAATGCTCTCTAAGATCATTCTAACTTTTATATCACCAAAATGTAGGGAAAAAATGTTTAATAACTTGTCCAGACGCCTCGGAGATAAAAATAAAAAATAAAATAATGCCTCTTTATAATCTAACTCAAAGTTCTGTGATCCTATGACTCCATGTCAGTAACATTATCGTGTGTATAAATGTAATTTTCTACAAAAAAATGTCTTTCTTCACGAGAGAGAGAAAGACAGAGAGAGAGAGAGAGAGAGAGAGAGAGCGAGGAAGGGGAGAGAGAGAAGACAGAACGAGGGAGGGGAGGGGCCTCCCGAACAAAGGAAACATGGAGTCTGAAATACTTTCCTCGTTTTTATCGTGACAAGGTCTTAATCAGTGGTAAAAGTTTTTCTCACGTCAAACGACACTTTACATTTTATCCTTAAATACGTCAGTAATGGAAAACATTACCATTTGCTACATGATTAATGTATCGAGAGTTCCAGCAGAATCTTTTTTTTTTTTTTTTTTTTCCTGATTCTCTGTAACTATCGAAACATTACATCAGAATACAAGAGAAAAACTCCCAGACTGATCTTTTGTCATTTCTTCACATGAAACTCATAGTTACAGCCAAGTGGCTCCTTCTTTTCTCATTAATCAGATCATTATTATCAGAATCCACATTTTTAAATACTTGGATTTTTTCTGTTTAAATGTACCCTTTTTCCCCGCCCCCCCCGGGGGATATGGAGTTTTTATTATCCTATAACTTCTGACCCTAACTGTCCCTATTTTCTAATCCTATTTCTCTAAACACTTGTGCCTCTTTTGCACTCTAAACGGTGGACTTCCCTTTTCATCCTCTATGTTCTGTTTATTTTAGGAGGGACCAATTCTTCCCCCAAGGCTAAAAACGTCTAAACCTGACTATTGTTCTATCGCGTCCGATAGAACGCCCCGTCACGGCGGTCTTGTCCACGCTGCAATCTGTCGAGCCAAAATCTCTCTCTCTTCTATTTAAAACAATGTGCAGATTTTCAAAACTGTGATCCGCTTACCTTAGAAGCGACCTTTTTGAAGAGCAGAGAGATTTTTCCAAACCCACAAATCCAGTCTCTATAGCTGAGCTCATCTCTGTCTTGCTCCTGCACCATCACGTCGGGGTCACCAAAATGTAGTCAATAATTCCCTTTGACTGACGTGTCCAAAGTCGATGCAAGAGCGAGACAAGAGATCTTCACGTTTAACATCTGCATTTAATTATCTTTACAATCAGATACAGAATATTCAACAAAAAGTGCTCCTAAAACTAATATGTCCCTTTCTCTGGCCCTCGGCTGATCCTTCTGTGTCTTCCCAAGCCAGAGCATATAAAAAGAACAGGAAGGAGGGGAGTGTCCTATCAGCCAGCTTCCGGTCTAGGGTCCAGCCTTTTCCTCCGTCTGCCAGACTCCTGATGGAGTGAGGTTGAAAAGTGCAGAAGTCAGCAGGCCAAGACTAGGGAGGTGAAATCCAAACAGCAGAATCCATCTGTTGTCCAGTTGCTGGCACAAGAAGACACCTAAAATAAAATAAGAAGGACTGGCCTCCCACTTAGAGGTCGTTAGGTCATAAAACACATGGTTTTAGAATGTCACGTATTTATAAATACAACAAAGTCCAGGCTGGATGGAGTGTAGGGGTCGGCCATCATATTGGCTCAAACTGGCTCTGGTCAATGTGTTGCCAGCGATCTTGAAAACACTTAAACCGTGGCACGTTTGGACCATGACTGAAAGCCACAGTGAGGAGCAGTGCGAGGACAGAATGGTGGCAAAGTACAGGAGATCTTTCTGGAGCTGGCGAGAGTCAGGCTAGTTATCTTATGCATACTTAAAAAATATCTCTTTGGTTCAGTGAGGTTGGCCTTTTATTTTTCACTTTTTGTCTGAAATCAAGCAAATTGTTTGTTTTTCTCTTTCTTTCTTTTTTCTTTTGCGCTTAACTATATGTCTACCCGTGAACTTTCTATTTATTTCCTCCTCTGTTAAGTTTTTTATTTTATTTTATTACATTTCCTTGATGTACTGTATATCTTATCATTTAGTTACTACTCAACATGCCACATTCATGTTGTAACATAAACACAGCATATTTATTGTGACAATACAATGTATATATGCATGTAAGGCATCTGCTCAGAGAGCTGAAAACAGAGGAAAATAGAGGATACATGGACAATGGTTTTAATTATAAAACAAATCAGGATATTTGTGCATATTACTTTTGCTGTGTCTTTTACAAACTTTTACATAATTGTTTAAGTTCATAGGCCTCGTGTCACTACTGTATGTCATCTGATTAAACTAAAAACCGTTCAAATATGTCAGTTAATTGAAGTTGTTTTCAATTTTTACCATTTACAAATGGTATTTGTATTCAGAAGGAAGTCAATGTAGACTAGAGGCTAGTTTGAATGTACAGTACATTGGACCATTGGAAACAGGTAGACACATTTTACATGAGCAAAGTCATCTAAATACTATTTTAATGCTGAATTATACCTGCAACAAGATTTTTTTCTCCTCACTTTACCATTAGAGAGGATGTGAATATTACACGTTTTGATTGCTGATGATACAAAAATTGTTCCATGAAGTCTTAGTTCAGCTGCATTAATGTTGCACAAGTTCTCAATAGACTTCCAAGAACAGACATTCTCTTTTTCTCTAGGCAAGAGCTCTGGTGTGTGCCATGTCCAAGGAAAGGAGATTCACAAGGGTCAGGAACCTCATCTCCAACTACCACAAAAGCCAAAAGCCTCCAAGCTGTCGATGTTAAAGGAGCAGTATTAAAAAATCTGGCCCAAAGTGGTACCTCTACCTCTCCCTGACTCAGGTAGCTAGTTCAGTTAATATATTACCTGTCAAGGGCGACAGTAGCTCAGTTGGTAGAGC
Organism: Knipowitschia caucasica; assembly: GCA_964034765.1. Taxonomy (NCBI): domain Eukaryota; kingdom Metazoa; phylum Chordata; class Actinopteri; order Gobiiformes; family Gobiidae; genus Knipowitschia; species Knipowitschia caucasica. The sequence continues at coordinate 21,267,742 of OZ035825.1, forward strand.
ATTGGCCTTCAGGCCTGAAGGTCGTGGGTTCGATTCCCACCTCAACACCTTCTCCACCGACTCCCACTGATGACTGCTGTCGTTGTGTCCTTGGGCAAGACACTTAACCCCACTTTTCCCAAAGCCCCCACTGAAAGATCAAGGCTATGCTCACACTCAGAGAGCAGCCGTCCTCCTGTGGACTCACCACCTGCAGAGGGTCAGTGAGGGGCTGGTGCTATGAGACTTGGGTGGCATCTCTGATTGCCACCCCCCTGACCCAGAAATGGATTAAAGGGTAGAAAATGGATGAATAGACAAGAGTTTTGTCAACAACAAATCCATGACCAACTTTTTTGACAAAGACCTCAATAGAAATCCTTGTTTTATCCTTAACGTTTTGAGGATCACAACAAGACCTTTTTAGTTCTGCGGCCACATGTTACTTTGTCAGTGAGATTAGCTCGACACAGTGAGTTCTAGCAACCCGGATCACAGACTTTCTGATTGGTAAAAAGTTCTTGCTAATTGTGCTTTCAGACCGCAAACGCTCAAACGCTGAAGCCCCGCTCACCAGACGCGCATTCTCTAGTTTTCAGACGCAGGGGACTTCAAACCAGAACATCCTAACGCGAGCCGGAAGTACCGGAAGTAGCCGGCCGGCTCTAATGCTAACAGAGCTATGCTAGCGGCTTCTTGTGTACAGATCTTCTCCAATATGCAGCTTTGCAGCGTGTCTTTGAACAGAGACTTTGCACGGGCTTTAAATAACAGTAGTATGTGTTCACGGAGGTGTGCCATACGTTTTTTCATACTATTAAACGGTATTTCCGCATCGGCGAACACACTCGAAGCAGTTGCATAAGGTCACGGGAGCATGACAACGCATATTTTCACAAGCACACAGTCCCCCATTGTCAACCCTGGTTTGAGTTCTGGTGAAGCCTGGCGTGGGTCCTGTTTTGGCTGTTTACGAGTATTTTCAGTCTGCTCGCTCAGTCCGCTAATGTCCCCATGACCACTTTGCAGCTCTCTGATTGGTTGTCGCACGAACGTCCCAAGGAAAGGATGAGCAGAATCCATCTCCTATGGGCGTTTATTTTTCGCTCCTGCTCCTCCCCTTTGACTTTCCCGCCAAGTCTGCGTGTACTGAACAGTCCGTTTGTGCGTGCCGAGAGGTCCGTGCGCTGCGACAGTCAAACGCGCGTCACCATAGACTTTGCATTGAAACCCAACGCATGATCCGGTCTGAAAGCACCATTACAGACCATCCAGGCTTGAATTCTGTGTCGCCCGATCCATGGGGACTCCAATGTGCCTGGTATGGATACAAGCAGCAGTATAGGGGGAGGGCATTCGAAGGCCCACAGGACTGCAAATGCAGGCACATCGCCTACAAACAGTTTGTGAGATGGTGTTGGAAGATACTAGGTTAGGGCTACAGGTTTGTGATCCTCTCCTGTGCTGCCATGTGCATTCGTGCACATTTTCCACCACCTGTAAATGAAGAGGATGCCATTTTGTTGGTCATCAGAATCAGAATCATTTTTATTGCCACGTAAGTAACAGGAGGTCACAGACTAGGAAATTGCTTTGGCTCAGTGCAACAGTCAAAAAAAGATAATAAAAATAAGAATAAAAAACACTTCTAAAGAATAAATTTAAATTTAAAATAGAGTTACAGTTACTATTTACAATATACAAGTGCACATGGTGCACACAATGTAAGGTGACAGCAGTACAGTGAAGTAAAGTGACGTATGATGGACAGTAAAGTGACTTTATAAAGGGCGGGGGGACAGGTTAAGAAGTGTTCAAGAGTCCAACAGCAGAGGGGAAGAAACTGTTCTTGTGGCGGGAGGTTCTAGTCCGGATGGACCGCAGCCTCCTGCCTGAGGGGAGTGGTTGGAATAGTCCATGTGCAGGGTGAGAGGGGTCGGCTGGATACGACCAGCCCGGCCTCGAGCTCGGGCGACGTACAGGTCCTGCAGCGATGGAAGGCTGCGGCCGATCACTTCCTCTGCAGAGCGCACAATGCACTGTAGTCTCTGTTTGTCCCTGACTGTGGCTCCAGCGAACCACACGGTGACGGAGGAGGTGAGGATGGACTCGATGATGGCCGTGTAGAACTGCACCAACATCTGTGCAGGCAGCTTGGCTTTCCTGAGCTGCCGCAGGAAGTACATCCTCTGCTGGGCCTTCTTGATGAGGGAGCTGATGGTCGGCTCCCACTTGAGGTCCTGGGTGATGGTGGTGCCCAGGAAACAATAGGACTCCACAGAGGTGATGGGGGAGTCCATCACGGAGGGTGGGGGTGGGGGGACAGTGCTCTTCCTGAAGTCCACAATCATCTCCACTGTCTTCTGGGCGTTCAGCTCCAGGTTGTTACCACTGCACCAGGACACCAGCCGGTCCACCTCCCTCCTGTAGGCGGACTCATCGTTGTTGGAGATGAGTCCAATGAGGGTGGTGTCATCCGCGAACTTGATCAGCTTCACGGAGTCGTGGCTGGAGGTGCAGTGGTTGGTGTACAGGGAGAAGAGCAGGGGAGAAAGAACACAGCCCTGTGGGGCTCCTGTATTTATAATCCGAGAGTCCGAGACATTCTTCCCCAGACGCACTCGCTGCTTCCTGTCCGTCAGGAAGTCAGTGATCCACCTGCAGGTGGAATCGGGCACGTTGAGCTGGGAGAGCTTGTCCTGGAGCAGGGATGGCAGGATTGTGTTGAAGGCAGAGCTGAAGTCCACGAACAGGACCCTGGCGTAGGTCCCCGGGGAGTCCAGGTGCTGTAGGATGTGGTGGAGGGCCAGGTTAATGGCGTCGTCTACAGATCTGTTGGCTCTGTAGGCGAACTGCAGGGGGTCCAGGAGGGGGGAGGTGAGGGACTTGAGATGGGAGAGAACCAGGCGTTCAAATGACTTCATGACGACAGACGTAAGTGCTACAGGTCTGTAGTCGTTGAGTCCTGTGATCCTGGGCTTCTTCGGGACGGGGACAATGATGGAGGATTTGAAGCAGGCCGGGACATGGCAGGACTGCAGAGAGGTGTTGAAAATGTCCGTGAACACAGGAGTAAGCTCACTGGCGCAGTGTCTCAGAGTGGCCGGAGACACGTGGTCCGGGCCAGGAGCTTTGCGGGGGTGCAGCCTCAGGAAGAGTTGTTTAATCTCTTTAGCGGCTATTGTTAGGCTGGGGGCAGGGCTGATGGGTGGGTCGTTAGAGTAGTGGGGGGTGGGGGAGGGAGAGGTGTCAGGGGCAGCATCAAAGCGACTGAAAAATAAGTTCAGATCGTCAGCTAGCTTGTGGTCGTCAGCACAGGGGGGGGCTTTGGGTTTGTAGTTGGTGATCTCCCGTAGGCCCCTCCAGACAGAAGCAGTATCGTTGTTACCAAACTGCTCCTGTAGTCGTTCTCTGTGCCGGGACTTGGCTGCTTTCAGTTCTCTCCTGAACTGATATTTAGCTGCTTTGTAGCCGCTGCGGTCCCCCTCCCTGAAAGCAGACTCCTTTGCTTTCCTGAGCTGCCGGAGTTTAGCAGTGAACCAGGGTTTGTCGTTGTTATAGATGACCCTGGTCCTTGTTGGAATGATGCTATCCTCACAGAAGTGAATGTATGACGTCACAGTGTCTGTAAGGAACGTTTTGTTTATTCTGAAGTCTGTCGGGGCAACTTCCGGTTGCTTCCAGATTGTACTTAATGTCACACGGTGTGTGGGCTTGGGACAGTACGGTCTTAACTGTTTAAATGGTTAGCGCCTAGCTGAAAGGGGATAAAGGTGTGTATTTTAATGTGATTTTTATGATTCTTTGTCTGCTTAACTGATTCAATGTATTAATGGTTTTTAGCTCTTACGGTGAATTTGTGCAATTACATTAAAAACGGAAAATGGGCACATGCATCAGTACGAGCCTTCATTCATTCAGCTAAAGTCGCTACAGTAAGAGCTTTCCCTACGGATTGATGCATGGATTGATGCATCGCTGCAGGGATGACTACGGAGCTGGCTTCTACTCTTATGGTGACTGCCTGGTGACGGTGTGGAACTGCTACGTGAGCCGTGAATTGACAGACCTCTCAGGTGCTCAAGGCGAACCCCCGGTAAAGCAAAAGACGGGACGGGACTGTTTGAAGTTTGTCCACGGACATTGTGAGTACACAAACTTATAACCTTCTGTGGATCTAAACCCGTGAATTGACGTGGAAAAATATTTAGAGACTTAACTTTACGCGTCCTCACTGGAATATACGTCATCATATGAACTTCTTTTGAGTGTTTCCAGAATTAAAAGACTAATTGCAATTTTGCTCATTTGTTGGGATTATGAGAAAACTCACCAAGACTTTGCATTTTTGCACAATTACTGCCTATTTGCACAACTCGAACTTGAAGGAATGTGTATTTATTTTGGATTCATTGTAATTATGTATATCGGGGTAGACGTGTTCCTGTGATAAATTGCATGAATTTTGTGTGTTTCGACATATTTTGTGTTATAAATGTTAAGCTGTTTTTACAAATTACTAAGAAATGAAATGATTTAGTTTCAAACGCAAATAATACGTTTTAGATTTTAAAAAAAATGGATCAGGGAGTGCAAGCAACTGAAGAATCAATTTTAGAAAAAATGGCAACAGAAGCACAACCATTGGCAGAGGAAACGACAGAATGCCCCCAACGTAAAAGGCAACAAACTGATATAATGCAAGAATGTCAAATGGAAGAGGCAAAAAGGAGTGAAAAATGGCTGCTTTCTCTTTATGAAAAATGGAAGACAAATGTTAGAGAATTTAGAAATAAACTGAAAAATTATATGCCAGAAGAAGAAGTTTGGGCTATGATTGAAACTTTAAAGAAAAGCTACAAAGATATAACAAACACTTTTGAAGAAATCCGAGAGATATCAACACCAACAGTGGACATAAGAAGAAGAGTTGACACATGCAATGCTGTCACAACTGAAATGCTGTCCATCGCCTATGACAGAGCAGTTGACGACAAGGAGGAATTCGATGAACAAGGAGCAAGAGAGAGAATGCATGACTTACTGTCTAATACATTTGCACGTTCAGTTTACGGATCAGAAGCTTCTTTTTCTGATAAACAATCTATTAGTGTTAAGAGAGCTGAAGCTGCTGCGGACTTGGCTGCAAAAAGAGCAAACTATGAATTGTTGCTTGAAGAGGAAAAGATAAGAATATCACTTGTTGAACTTGAGGAAAGGCAAAAGAGAGAACTGGAAAAGAAAAAACAGGAACTACAAAGATTGAAGGCAACAAGGGAAATTTCTGTGGCAGAAGCCAGATTAAGGGTTTTTAATGAGAACGTTACCCAAGAGTGCTGTTCTGACAATAAAACGATGCCCCCTGAAGTCAACACTGCTACCAATGGTGAGCAACTCATGGGTTCTTCTTACTCAGCCTCTCAGCCAAAGGTTTCATCAAAATCTACATCCTTGCGGCCACATAATGATTTTACAAAAATGGATGTTGAAAATGCTCCAACTTCTTTCCCCTCTGTAGAAACTGCAACCTCTTTGCCTGTGTGTATGGATAATCATGAAGGCAACAAATATGTTACGCCTACTCCTATAGTCTGTAATGTGCTTCCCACTGCTGTGGATGTTCATTCTGACCTTTCAGCGCTTGCTCGAGTTTTTCAGGATAATCTAACATTAAATAGACTTCCAGTACCTGAACCATCAATATTCCTGGGTGATCCAATTGACTTTATTGAATGGAAGGCAGGATTCACAACCCTCATTGACAAAAGGACTATAAAACCTGAAGAAAAATTGTATTATCTTAAAAAATATGTTGGAGGTTCAGTCAGAAAGATGCTAGAAGGGACATTTTTTAGAAGTGACAGTAATGCTTATCAGGATGCGTGGAATAGATTGAATGAGCGTTTTGGACAACCATTCACTATTCAAAGGGCCTTTAGGCAAAGGTTAAACGATTGGCCAAAAATTGCAGGGAAGGATGCTCAGGGCCTCAGAAATTATTCAGATTTCCTTAACACCTGCTTAGAAGCAATGCCTCATGTAAAGAGTTTGGAGATATTGAATGATTGCGAAGAGAATCAAAAGATGATCTCTAAACTCCCAGACTGGGCTATTGCCAGCTGGAACCGACAAGTCACTCAGAATCTTATGGAAGGTAATGGTTTTCCCAGTTTTAAGGACTTTGTCACATTTATCACATTAGAAGCACATATAGCCTGCAACCCGGTTACATCTTTGTATGCCCTTCGTTCAGCTACTACAGAAATTAGAAAGGCAAGTACGACTCTAGCTACTCTGGCTTCACCGGAAAATAGGCTTTCAAATATTGCAAGTCAGAGACGTCTCTGTCCTTATTGTAAAATTGAAAATCATCAAATTCAAGACTGTTCAACATTTACAGATTTACCCATTTCTGATCAACGCTCGTTTGTGAAGGAGAAAAGGTTGTGTTATGGATGTTTAGAGCCTGGACATGGAGTGACAAATTGTGGGAATCGATTGATTTGTGACATTTGTAATCGCAGGCATCCCACGAGGCTTCATATTGTAAACTTTGACAATAGTGATTCGAGCTAAACTTTCTTTGGACTGCGTTAAACTGTGATTGATTATGATGTTGTAAGGTAATCCCTCGTTGAAATAACTTGTGATTGGCGGGGAGTGTAAGGAACGTTTTGTTTATTCTGAAGTCTGTCGGGGCAACTTCCGGTTGCTTCCAGATTGTACTTAATGTCACACGGTGTGTGGGCTTGGGACAGTACGGTCTTAACTGTTTAAATGGTTAGCGCCTAGCTGAAAGGGGATAAAGGTGTGTATTTTAATGTGATTTTTATGATTCTTTGTCTGCTTAACTGATTCAATGTATTAATGGTTTTTAGCTCTTACGGTGAATTTGTGCAATTACATTAAAAACGGAAAATGGGCACATGCATCAGTACGAGCCTTCATTCATTCAGCTAAAGTCGCTACAGTGTCCGTATATTCATCCAAACTGTCTGTGGCAGCTCTGAAAAGGTCCCAGTCTGTAGATTCCATGCATGCGCGCAGCTCTTCCACAGCTTCATCAGACCACACTTTGGAGCTCCTCATTGCAGGTTTTGAGAGCTTTAGTCTCTGTCTGTAAGCAGGAACCAGATGTATCATGGAGTGATCTGAGAAGCCGAGGGCTGGCTTGGGAACAGCGCGAAAAGCTCCGTGCACGGTGGTGTAACAGTGATCCAGAGTGTTCTCCTCTCTGGTCGGGCATTTGATAAACTGTCTGTATTTGGGTAATTCCTGGCTCAAGTTTCCCTTATTAAAATCCCCCAGGATAATAATCAGAGAGTCCGGGTATAAGCGTTCCATACACAGTACTTGCTCTGCGAGTGCGCGCTGAGCCTCGCGCGCGTCCGCGCATGGCGGTATGTAAACAGAGGGAAGAATGAATGAAACAATTTCCCGCGGAGAGTAATATGGTTTACAATGAATGAAAAGATATTCCAGAGCAGGAGAGCAGTGCTTGGAGATCACTGTCACATCGTTACACCAGTTTGTATTGGCGTAGAAACACAGCCCTCCGCCTCTGCTCTTCCCTGAGAGCGCACAATGGCGATCCGCGCGGAACAGCCCAAAGCCCTGCAGCTCCAGAGCGCAGTCCGGGATCCGCTCATTTAGCCAGGTCTCAGTGAAGCAGAGGACACAGGATGTGGTGAAGTCCTTGTTTCTTCTCATGAGCAGGCTGAGTTCGTCCATCTTATTGCCCAGTGAGCGTACGTTGGAGAGAAAAATGCCGGGGAGAGCCGTGCGCGCTCCTCTCCTCCTAAGACGCACGAGCAGGCCTCCGCGCAGTGGCGGAGCCAGACTTTTAAACAGAGGGTGGCCAGGGGGTGGCAAGGGTTTTTTTAAGGGGTCCACATTTATACTATTCCGAAGTTTTATTTCACACAAAAACTGGCTAAACGATACATTTTAATCTTAATCTTGTCATTATTTTTAGCACACTTGGAAACTACAAAGCAAAAAAGTGTATTTAAATAGTAGTCTGAAAATAACATCATTCAAACATTGCATTACATTTTTCTTTTAACAAATTTAGCAAATTCCTGCGGTTCTGGTGTAAAGCAGCAAAGATGTTGACAAACTCATCCATATTGAGTCCTGAGCCTTCCTTGACTCTACACTGAGGATACCAAGACGCCTCAATCATCTGCCATAGTTCTGAGATGGTTTTTAATAAGTTTTAGGGCAGAGAAACTTATTTCACAAGACGCAGAACTGACAGGTATTTAAAACATCTTTGCCAGACTCAAAAGCTCATGAAACACTTTTTAAACGTTCCAAAAAGACAAGGAAGTCCAATAGGGACTCTCTAATCCAATTTTTCCTCCCAAGAATCCACCTAGTTTGATGTACCTCATGCTTAAGGTCCTCTATATCTGACTCAAAGGTTCTGCCAAATGAAAACAGGGGCTCTTCTTTCAAAAATAGTTTGGGGTTAAGCGACTGCACATCATCCATAGCAATTTTTATTCTTTTTTTGAGTGTGAAAAAACGCCTTCTGCCAATAGACAATCCTGCACCTGTCTGCGACACCCTCTCATTCTCTGAAACTCAATTATATAAGCTATATTTTAATACAACACAACAAATTCCTCATCATCTCAAAACATACTGCCTCCGAGTCTGACCTTCAGGTTTCATCCTGATCTACAGCCTTTTCCTAACAAAAAAAGGTCTGTAGGCAATGTTTCCTCCTTTTCTTTTCATGTTTACACTAAAGGGAAGAGGGCGATGATACGATGGGCAATTAATAATAGAAAATACACACGCATGCACACCCGCACACTGGCACACACAGGCACGCACACACGCACTGGCACACGCAGACACACTGGCACACACAGGCACGCACACACACGCAGACACACTGGCACGCTGACACACGCACACAGGCACGCACACACACACACACACTAAAAGTTCTACAAACTGAACAAGTAATGCGCTGCAGTACGTGTGTCTATACTTTGTGTCAAATGTAAACGGTTGGCTCTGCATCGCTAACTTACCTCTTTGTTTTCATCACGACTTGGGCACACCTGAGTCCAACAACCAATGAAAAGCATTAGCTTACAGAGTTCGGTAAAGTCAGCTTGATATTCACAGATTCGGACTTCCGCGGTGAATATCTTACGAAAGCTACGTTGTTAAACGAAAGTAATTGTGCCAAAATGATCACCTCTACATGGGCTAACTACTACAACATCGATTTTTCTAATCCAATGCGCTGTTTTAATGCAGAGAAATCCATTGAACCCAATGCGCCGCAAGTGCCGAGAGAAGCACTTAGGGAGCGTCAACAAATGCCAATACCAGCTGTGTAAACGAACAATAGTTTTTATTTTAAGCCAAGTACACGCACTAAACTCTCAAATACTATAAATAGCTACCATATCTAACTACTACAACCTTTGTTTTCAGCATTTGTTTCTTTTTTGTATTTTTTATGAATAAATAGGATTTAATATGAATATGAATTTTGAATAACTTTTTTTCAAAGAGGGGCGTGGTCACCAAATTCTCAGGTATGATCAATAACTGCCATATCTAACTACTACAACCTTTGTTTTTTGTATTTTTCTCTTTTTTATATTTTTTATGATTAAATATGAATATGATTTTTGAATAACTTTTTTTCAAAGAGGGGCGTGGTCACCAAATTCTCAGGTATCATCAATAACTGCCATATCTAACTACTACAACCTTTGTTTTTTGTATTTTTCTCTTTTTTATATTTTTTATGATTAAATATGAATATGATTTTTGAATAACTTTTTTTCAAAGAGGGGCGTGGTCACCAAATTCTCAGGTATCATCAATAACTGCCATATCTAACTACTACAACCTTTGTTTTTTGTATTTTTCTCTTTTTTATATTTTTTATGATTAAATATGAATATGATTTTTGAATAACTTTTTCTAAATCAAAGGTAACTACAGGATTTTTTTTTATTATTAAACAGCATATTCCTATATTCATATTATATTATATTGCATAATGTCTGAGTATATTTTTCTCCCCTATTAGTTGGAAAGTCTTTGGAACCAAGAAACAACAGAAAGAATTGTGGCTATACTGGTCAATACAAGGCAAAAGTTAGCAATCACTTTGAGGCACCAAGAACTTCTCTCTCTGAAGCCCCATGAGCTCATCATTGGAGAGGCAAGACCAATAACACATATATGGATGCACACACACAAACTGACAGTTACAGTATTTGATATTTTTCTCTACAATAGGTTATCGAGTGTTATGTAAGAGCAATGCTCAATTCTTTGGATGTGGAAAATCGTTTGTATCAACTAAACCATCAGTCCTTGCAAAAGATTCTATTTGGAACACGGGAGGAAATGTCAAGACAGGGCTTAAGAAAGGTAAGTTGTGAACTCCATCTATGGAGCTATTATTGTTTCAATAATATTTGTGTGTGCACACCCAGATTTGTGTGTGTAGAAAAAACATTTGTGTGTTTGTAGATACATTTGTCTGTGCGTAACTAGATCTGTGTGTGTAAAAAAAGAGGGTATGTTTTACACACAAGTTTTTTTTTTACACACAGATCTTTTGACACAGTCCTGCCTTCGCAGATTGGCAAGTGTAACTGGGACTGTGTGCACGTGTATCCAGATTTGTGTGTGTGTAATTTGACATTTGTATCTGTAAGAGAACAATCTGTATCTGTAAGAGAACAATCTGTATGTAAATAACCACGTTGTATGAAGAGAAGAACAAAAAAAGCCGAAGTGCTACGCACAGGCTCTCATTTTACACACAAATCTCTTTTGACACACTTCTGGTGCAAGGAGTGTGTCAATTTGTAATTGTAATGTGGTTGTACCAGCAGATGGTGCAGTTGTAGCTGGTTATTACTGGTTATTACACGCAAGCAAACCAAAACCTACTGTCCAGATCAGTGTGGGCGGGTCCCGGCTCTAAAGTGGCCAAAATGACGGGTGCTGACATGCTGCAATACCACACCGGGACAGAGGGGCTGGACCAGGAAAGGGAATTATTCAATGCAAATGTACGTAGCTTCTGACCTCTCAAAAACGTCTTTACAGGCTGGTCCGTAAGTTGGCTCTTGGCCCAAAGCTCCGTTTCACATGTGTGTCAACGCTGAGGGGAGTGAATTTTCACGGACCACTCTTGTTTACTCGCTGTGATTTTTTAAAGCCGTCGTTAAAATGAATGGGGCGCGTGCATGTTCGTGCATGCGCGAGCCGGCTGACGCGTGCACAGATGCATTTTCCAGCCCCCGCGGCCATTTTATTTTGCTCCAGGAGAGGCTAATTTTTGGCACGTTAGTTAGAACGGCGGCGATAGGCGTGACTACGTCCGTTAATATATACAGTCTATGGTCCAGATACACTGCCTCAGCTGATTATTTTTTATGAAAAATCCTGCCATTCACACCCCTGTATGATACATGGATCTATTATATTATCTGGATACGGTCCTACCAGCTTGGAGCTGAAGGACCCACGTGCTCGGGGGATTCGTTCAGAACTGCAGACAGAACAAGACTATCAATGTAAACTAAAACAGCTCGACCTCAGCTGACAGAGAACCTGCAGCTTTCATATATGTCGTATTTTGTGGGAATTTTAGTGTCCCTTGTCATCATTACCTTTTTTTCTTCTTCAATCCTTCGGTTTTTGTTAAATCTACACTTTAGTGCCACAAACTCTGCTCTTTTTGCTCTCGCCCTATGATGCTGTTGTGAGATCTGTCTGTCTGTGCGTGTAATAACCAGCTACAACTTCACCATCTGCTGGTACAGTGCTACAGTAGATCAACCTCATTACAATTACAAATTGACACACTCCTTACACCAGAAGTGTGTCAAAAGACATTTTGACACACTTCTGCCACTTTTGTTCTTCTCTTCTTACAATGTGGTTATTAACATACAGATTGTTCTGTTACAGATACAAATGTCAAATTACACACACACAAATCTGGGTACAGACGCACACAGTCAAAGTTACCCTTGTGAATCTGCGAAGGCAGGACTGTGTCAAAAGATCTGTGTAAAAAAAAAGACTATGTCTTCCCAGGCCAGCTGAGAGACATAGTCCCTCCAGCGTGTCCTGGGTCTTCCCCGGGGTCTCCCCCCGGTGGGACGTGCCCGGAACACCTCCCCAGGGAGCCTGAGCCACCTCAACTGGTTCCTCTCGATGTGGAGAAGCAGTAGCAGTGGCTCTACTCCAAGCTCCTCCCGTATGACCGAGCTCCTCCCCCTCCTCCATCTCCCTATTCTACCTATATCTCCATCTATCTGCGGCTGCGGCTGTAAAGTGCCAAACTGCAGTTGTGTCCTTAGGCAAGACACTTCACCCCCATTGCCTAGAATGAGTCAAGTGTGTGTGTGAATGGTTGGTGGTGGTCTGAGGGGCTGATGGCACAGACTGGTTGCCTCACTTCTGTCAGTGTGCCCCAGGGCAGCTGTGGCTACAGTAGTAGTTTATCACCACCGTGTTTAGAGTGAATGAATAATGACATGTAAAGCGTCTTAGAGTGTCCAGAAAAGCTCTATATATAACCGATGCATTATTATTATTATCTCTGGCATTTTTCATTCTATATCACCCTCTCTTTGTATTTACCCTCCTATCTATGTATAGTTATACAGTGGGAGGAAAGAGCATGTTAACCCTTAGCAATTTCTAGTGTTTCTGGATCATTTGTTTATGAAGTGTGCTCTGATCCTCATAAAAATTACAACAATAGTCAAATAAATTGTGTTGAAACAAATTCAGCATGAATATTATAGTTTTTCATAAAACACAAATTTAAACATTCCCAGAGCAGGGATAGTTATATATATTTTTTGTTAAGGTTTGTTTTGAAGATTACGATGGAGTCATTGGATTTGTGAACACCGGGTGTCACTGGAAGTGTGTGGTAAGTAAAAGAGGAATGTGAAAAAGTTTAACTTTATCATAAACAACATTTACTTTTTTCTCCACCAGTATCTGAATGCTATCACACAACAGATATTTATGCTGGACCCATTAAAAACATTAAAAGAAGCAGATGACACACAAATGGCTGCTCAAAGATTTGGGTGAATTTATTAATGAAAAGTACATGTAACCATAAAAGGGCAGTAAATGTTAGGTCTATCTATTATGCATTTCACAGACAATACTTTAAAATGAGAAGGAATCGCTTGGGGAAGGAGGACTGGATCCATATTACATGGAAACCAGGGAACATTCCACACACACACCAACAGGATTCTGTCAGCTGTGGAGTTTTTGTCATGCAGGTACGTAAAGAACAAGCTTTAGTGATGAATGACTGACACATCATGATCACTTAATATCCATTTTTATTCATTTCTTTTTAGATGGTTAAAGCTTTGGCAATATCGTTCCCTTATATCCCCAAGGGCATTCAAGTGGAGACAACCCAAAAAGCCATGGGAAATCTGAGAAAGGAGATGGCTGAGGAGATTCTCAGAATGAGTGGTGACAGCATTATAATTTTTTTGAATGATTATATTTGTACTATTATTTCAATTAATTTTGTATTGTATTTGCTATGAACAGCGTCAGACTTCTGTTCGCTGTGTGGGCTCCAAAACTCAAACGCAAATGGAGCTACTTGGGTAAGAGCAGTATTTGCTTGTTTTTCTTTTTTTAAGAGGAGTGTTAAATGACCAACATTAATATTCATGCAGATTCAGTGTGACAATTGCCAGGGATGGTTCCACATTGAGTGTGTCGAAATGGCCCAAGAAGACATCCCGGACCAAAAAGTGGAATGGCTTTGTCAGTGGTGTTGAAGCTGATTCCACAAAGCTGGATGTGGTCCAGTTCCACTGCTACGGAGATAAAATAATGTTCTATTGTAACAGGCATTACATTTCATTATTTTATGAGTAATATGCAAATACATATAGTATATACAATTATCAAAAATCACATACCATTGTGCAATGGACACAACACTGCTCTCTTATCACATTCTGAAGAATTTGGTGACCACGCCCCCTTTTTAGAACAAAAGCTATTGAAGATTGATAATTAATCATAAAAATGTAACAAAGAGATAAATGCTGCAAACAAAGGTTGCAGTACTTAGATATGTTAATTATTGATTATAACTGAGATTTTGGTGACCACGCCCCTTTTAGAACAAAATTTATTGAAGATTGTGACACTTGTCATGTCAGGATGGCACTTATGAAGATGTTGGAGGAACAAAGTGCACACCCAGGGTGCAGGTTTATTTACATTGGACAGCATGTCATGCAACACTCTCTCTGTTCAGAGTTGGTGGCCTGCTTTTATAGCATATGACAGTAATTAAGCAATACTAACTGCAGCCCTACAGCAATAATTAAAGTAGTGCTTTTACACTCTTTTTATTATTATTATTTAAATTTACAAATGATTTATTTATTCTAAAACTATACTAAACTGGAAAGATAAAACCCAGGAAACCCCTCCACCCTCTCTGCAGAGTGGATGAACCCGGAATCCTCTTTAGGTGCTCCGGCTCCTCAGGACTTATTTGGCCGGAACGCCTAAAGAGGGCAGACAAGGGAGAAAAAGATAAGTATATTTAAATGTTGTACATTTATTCATTTTACTTAACTCACACTCTTTTCCTTTACAGGTCCGCACCTTCACATACAAATCAATCTTTAATAAATGTTTTAAAACATTAGAGTCTGTCTAATTCATACTCCTGTTAACCCTCGTAAAGGACTCTTCTCCATTTATAAAAAGCCATTGAAGATTCAATCATAAAAAATATGAAAAAAGGTATTTCTGCTAAAAACAAAGGTTGTAGTAGTTAGATATGGCAGTTATTGATCATACCTGAGAATTTGGTGACCACGCCCCTTTTTGAAAAAAAGTTATTCAAAAATCATATTCATATTTAATCATAAAAAATATAAAAAAGACATTTCTTCTGAAAACAAAGGTTGTAGTAGTTAGATATGGCAGTTATTGATCATACCTGAGAATTTGGTGACCACGCCCCTTTTTGAAAAAAAGTTATTCAAAAATCATATTCATATTTAATCATAAAAAAATATAAAAAAGATATTTCTTCTGAAAACAAAGGTTGTAGTAGTTAGATATGGCAGTTATTGATCATACCTGAGAATTTGGTGACCACGCCCCTTTTTGAAAAAAAGTTATTCAAAAATCATATTCATATTTAATCATAAAAAATATAAAAAAGATATTTCTTCTGAAAACAAAGGTTGTAGTAGTTAGATATGGCAGTTATTGATCATACCTGAGAATTTGGTGACCACGCCCCTTTTTGAAAAAAAGTTATTCAAAAATCATATTCATATTTAATCATAAAAAATATAAAAAAGATATTTCTTGTGAAAACAAAAGTTGTAGTAGTTAGATATGGCAGTTATTGATGATACCTGAGAATTTGGTGACCACGCCCCTCTTTGAAAAAAAGTTATTCAAAAATCATATTCATATTAAATCCTATTTATTCATAAAAAATACAAAAAAGAAACAAATGCTGAAAACAAAGGTTGTAGTAGTTAGATATGGTAGCTATTTATAGTATTTGAGAGTTTAGTGCGTGTACTTGGCTTAAAATAAAAACTATTGTTCGTTTACACAGCTGGTATTGGCATTTGTTGACGCTCCCTAAGTGCTTTTCTCGGCACTTGCGGCGCATTGGATTCAATGGATTTCTCTGCATTAAAACAGCGCATTGGATTAGAAAAATCGATGTTGTAGTAGTTAGCCCATGTAGAGGTGATCATTTTGGCACAATTACTTTCGTTTAACAACGTTGCTTTCGTGAGATATTCATGGCGGAAGTCCGAATCTGTGAATATCAAGCTGACTTTACCGAACTGCATACAGCACCGGCTCCAGACGGAGTCAGGGTGCGTTCACAGACGGGGGAAACCGTGGGAATTTTTAGCTTTTGGCGGAAAAAGTGCGGAAGATTCTCAAGATTAACAATATTACATTGCCGTCTTCCGAGGGGGGCACTGGGGGTGGCAAGGGTATTTTTAGAGGTGGCAGTGACCACCCTGGCTACCCCTCTGGCTCCGCCACTGCCTCCGCGCCTTCCCCTTTTACGGGCCCACACTTTTTTGGCTAGAACATGAACTAAATCAGCCGCAGATGCCAAGAAAGGCCCACAGGACTGCAAATGCAGGCACATCGCCTACAAACAGTTTGTGAGATGGTGTTGGAAGATACTAGGTTAGGGCTACAGGTTTGTGATCCTCTCCTGTGCTGCCATGTGCATTCGTGCACATTTTCCACCACCTGTAAATGAAGAGGATGCCATTTTGTTGGTCATCAATTTCCAAATTTGGAATAAATTGATGTAAATAAGTAATTGCTTGTTAACTTTATTTACCGTTATTCCTTTTGGAATCTAGAGAAACAGTCCCTGACCACATCTGCAATATCAGGCCTCTCACAGGAGGCACTTAGTGGCAAGGGTTCTTGTTTTTGTAGGGCCTTGTTTGAGGCTGGTCCTTTTTCAACCACCTTCAGCAATTCTTCAAAGCATACGTCTGCGGTCCGTGTACTTTTGCGTTCAATACATTTTCTATTTTTGAAAGAAAATGGAAAATTGAATAGAGGCTAATTTGTACTTTCAGGTACACGGTAATATACAAAAATGACCATTTTGGTTTTTTTCATTTCTTATAAGACATGTATATTGTAATAAGCAGATTTGGGAACTATAAAATGCAATAATTAACCTTTTTTATTGTACATTTAATACATTTCAGCGTCAATCAATTACCCGGAAGTGAAACGAGTTTGTTTACTTCAGCCCGGGATTAGGATTACCCAAATAGACCCTAACCCATAGACTGTCGTGGACCCCTGGTAATTAGTGATAATCACGGAGGATGTGTGAGATCTTAAAGGTCCTATATCACGCTTTTCTTCATGTTTCACAGTCCATCCTATGCACATGTGTGATATTAATGTGTATGATACACCACACAACAATCAAAGCTTGTGAGATTAGAGCCATCTCTTGTATAGAGGTGACGTCACCTCGACTCAAACGAGCTGATCCAGAGTCTGCTCCTCTGCCTGTGAGCCCGCCTTCTCCCGCCCGCACGGTGACGTAGCATCACGTTTTTTTTTACTTAGTAATTTCATACATAAGAATAAACTTTTTCCAACAATGACAATCCGTCACATCGAGCCCTATGTCCTCGATGCACAATCAGACCCTAGTTATTTAGTTTACAGAAGTATACAGCGTCACATATTAGCGTCACTACTTACAGATCGAAGGGGTCCGAGTTACGTCTTTTACCGTGGGAATAACGCGTTTCCAGATCAGCTTTTCAGTAAGTCCAGTTCCATTGTCCCTGTAGTTCTGGAACAGTCTCAGTGAAGTGTCGCAGATGAACCGGTATACATAGTTCCCACATGACGTCACTACATACGGGGATTTGCCGACCCGGCGACATTTGTATTGGCATGCTGTGGGCAAAACAATAGAAAAAGAAGCTGAAACGTGTTAATGTCGTGATAAAGTTGAAAATGGTCGTCTCCTGCTGGGTCAATGGATGTTCAAATCGTGCCGGAGGTTCAGTTAAACTTGGATTTTACAGTATACCCATCATTAGACTTCATGAATGTGAGAAGACTAAGCTTTTGTCAGAACAACCACGGAGGTTATGGCTTGCGAAGATAAACAGGCAAGAAACTCCCTCAAAACACGCAAGAATATGCTCGGAGCACTTTGTGTCAGGTGCGTATCGTATCTTATAATGTGTTGACAGACGTAATTTACTCAGTACTAATGTTAGTATTAGATAGCAATATGGCCTACGTGCAGGACTGTACAAGGACTCTACAAGGACTCCATGTTATGACTATGATTTGACTGTCTCTTTGTGACACGTATGTCTTTCGATGTGTGACGTGACAATGACTATATAAACTGTGTACTGCCTTTATTCTGTCTGAGAGGAAGAAACAGAGTAAACTAGTGGAACTTGAGAGAAACTTAAATAAACTTCCAGAGTTTGGCGCACCACGATCCGTCTCTGTCTGCTTAAATCCTAACAGATTTGGTGGAGAATGCGCGGCTCGGTTTGTGCCATTCTCTGGATTGTTTTGAGGGAGTTTTCTCTGTTTATTTTTTTCGGCGTGTGGGAGCAACAGCACGTTATCTGGAAGGGGAGAAATCCCAGTGGACGCTGAAAGGGCTCGCTTTTGGATAGGCTTGCTCTTGCTCCCTCACTTTCTCTGTTTTGTGTTTAAATTGAAGATTCCGACGCGGAAAAGAGTTGGCAGACCTCTCGGACAGCCCGTGCGCACCTGTTTGACAAGAATAAGGTAAGCAGACACCTTTTTAAATGTAAAGTCTGCATAATTGGATACTAGCTAAATTTGGGTGTGTTTTTGAGGTCTGTCGAACTCTCTAAATTGTGTTCAAATAAGTGTTGGCCATTAAAGTGAATAGGATCCATAAAGTGAAAAGTGTTGGCCATTAAAGTGAATAGGATCCATAAAGTGAAAAGTGTTGGCCATTAAAGTGAAAAGGATCCATAAAGTGAAAAGTGTTGGCCATTAAAGTGAGGATCCATAAGTGAAAAGTGTTGGCCATTAAAGTGAATAGGATCCATAAAGTGAAAAGTGTTGGCCATTAAAGTGAATAGGATCCATAAAGTGTAAAGGCCATAAGTGTTGGATCCAAAAGTGAAACCATGGTGTAAACATAAAAGTTATTATAAAAAGGGAAATGTGTTAAAGAGGCCTTTGTTACAAAAGCTTTGAAATTGACGAATTTCAGGCTGATAAATGACAAAAGTAAAGAATCAACAATATTTCAGTGATCACGGTTTAAATTACATACAGAAAAAGGAGTTTTTGTTTTCGGCGTGAACAGAGTTCACCGGAGAATGCAGAGTTTTATCTAAAGTTGAGCTATGAGAGCTTTCGTGAGTTATTTACATTTTTTGCCGAGTTTTATCTACAGTTGAGCTATGAGAGGGCTGTATCCAACAGTTGTTTTTGTTTTTTAGAAAGAGATTTTGAGTTTAAATTAGTTTGCTACCTCGATAAAATAGAAGCGTAAACGTTAAAGAAAAGAGTGCCTTTTGTTACTAGTGTGGAAAGTGATCACTTCTAGATTTGGATGACAAAAGTATAAAGAACAACATTAGTTATATTCGCTTAACAAAGTAATCTTGAAAGTTATTCTTCTGTATCTTTTTGCCTGTGTGTGCACATCTCTATCTGCTGCCGTTGTCAGGGAAACGGCCCCCACCTTCGCTGCTCTGGCTCTGAATCAAAGCTACTGCTTTAGGATTTTTGGCTTTTCATAGTAGTTATTCCGTTAAATTTGCGAAATTTGCCATTTGAACATTGTGTTATGACACAGTTAAACGTTTTTAAACACCATTTAGTGAATAAGTTTTGAATATTATGTTTTTGAAACCCAAATATTAGTGCTAAAGCTTTGCTTTTCTTTTTAAATCTGCTGCTTATTTTGTGAGTCCATTATTGTATCTCTGATATATTTCATAGCTGTTTGTGAGAATTTTTTTATGTTTTTATTTTAGTTACAAAAGCCGTTTTTCAAACATTTAAATTAGAATCTGAGTTAAAAGTGATTAATGATTGTAGACTTCGTCTAAAAAGAAAGAGGGAATTAGGAATAGAACAGGATAGCTGTAAAAGTATTATTAAGTTAAACTGTGACCCAATTTACAGTCTAAAAGCTGCGAGTTTTGTGAGTTTTGTTTTGTCTATAGCTCTGGCCTTGCAGCTGCTGCTCACTGCAGGGCGAGCAGAGTTTGATAGTGTCTTCCAATTCAAAATGTTTTTAAAAGTTTATTGAGTGCATTTGAAGAATGCAGCAATTATTTTAAATTAGAATATATGCTATAAATGTTCAAGTGTAAAAGGGAAATTCCATAAAGTGATTAATCCAGTTTAGTTAATCTTTTTGCTTTGACTTCATGTTTTCAAGTTTTGTTTTAATGTTTTTCAAAATTCATTTTTACAGAGATTTTTCATACAGTTTTAGTTGCGATTTGAGTAATAATAATAATTCATTCTATTTTATGGCGCATTTCAAGAAACCCAAGCAAGCCAAGATTAAAAACATCACACAGTACAGAAGTACAAAATAGAATACATTTTTTAAAGTTTAAAAAGGTTTTTTTAGATTTGAGTCTTGTTTTTTATTAAGAGAGTTTCTGGTTTTAAAATGTCATCATTAGTAAGATAATAAGTAATCTTTTATTTACATAGCGCTTGGGAAAACCCAGAGCGCTCCAAAATTGTTTTGACTTTAGGGAGAAAAACAATCTCATTCGCATACTGATATCTATTGTTTTTTAAATTGGCCGTCTCAAGGATTGTTTTTCAGACTCTGCCACACTGTACAGGGTCACTGCTGGACTGGACACTGAGGGATCAGAACAGTGGCCCAGAGCAGACACCATCCAACCAGCCGCAGATCGTAAAGGCGCCATAGCTACCTCCGTGTGCCCCTCCCCCACTACAGACCGATGGTCGTAAGTGGCAGTGAGACCGGGGCCACAAAGTGAGGTTTTCTGTAGGCAGTGGTGGGTGAGTTGTTTTGCAATCTGGAAGTGTGCCCACTTTGCTTGTTTACATCACCACAGTGTGACCTTTGACACCTACGGGTGGTTCGAGGAGTCTGGAGAAACAACCCCAAAATTCACATACACACATACACACATACATACACTCACACATTCATATTTACATATAGATACATGAAAAAGTAGAACATGAGAAAAAAGCATTTTAAAAGTTTACTCCAATGTAAACACACATTTTTAATTGTCTATCACTTGAATCTTTAGTTGAATCAGTATTTTTTGAGACCAGAAATGTTCATTTGAATTCTATATTGTCATGGACTAATTGACCTCTGTCCTGACACTTTTGATTTGTTGATTTTGTACTGTGTGAAGTAATTACATTGATGAGAATTAGATCTGATAAAAACACAAATTAGAGAAGTAAACTGAATAACTGCGCTTGCTTTTTGTCTGAGGGACATTAGCAACAGCATGAATAGAAATTGTGTTAAAGTAGAATCAAAGTGACTTAACCATAGAGAGTAACTATTGCATAACAAGCTGTGTACAGGAACTGTGACACTGCACCATTGACCAGAAGTGCATCGCAAATGACCTGATGTGCTTCAAGTGAAAAGACTGTATCTGGAGATCCTGATGTCCAACTGGAGAGACCAGAACCATGGCTTGGACCCTACTGATGTCCAAGATGACCTGACCTGATGACGACTGAGACTCACCCTCAGGGGACCCTGAGGACCTGAGGACCTGAGAGAGAAAACTGGGGAGTGATGTTTATATTTTTGAAATCATACATAGATGAGTGCTAAATGAGAGAGATACTCATGATTCTTTCTTTTGTTTTTGTTTGTCCCTAGCTTCTGGACATCTGATGATCTATTGGACACAGCCATTTGCAGAACAAGAACCAGCCAATGAAACGTCTATTGCCGATGCTATTGCTACAACCAGAACCTGTGACCAAATGCAATATAAATGTTAAGTATTCAGACATCTGACAGACAAAAACTTTGAAAATGATAAAGTTTGAGTATTGTAGCGTTTTAGTAGATGTTAAATAGTAGTAAAAGAGTAGAATTTGACTTCCTTTGTTGTTCATAAACATATTTCCACATAAGAGTTAAAATAGTACCATACAATGTTATCCTTTTGATAGATCAGCTATAATATTAGAATCAGAGTATTTTAGAGATATTAAAAGTGACAGAAGTCACAGATTAGAAATATGCCTTTGCTCAAGCTGCAGCCGAGCTTTTGAGTTAAAAAATAGAGTAAAAATAGGAATAGATAAATGCATCAACCATAGATGCTTTCAAAAATAGAGATTATTTGTAGCCAGTGCTAATATCAAATGGTAAAGGGACCATTTCACAAACATTTACTTCAGAAGTAAATCAAGTTAATTACAGTTTATGTACAGTTTTATTAGATACTTGCCAAATTCACTTGTGTTCAAACATCTGTGAATGTTGACAATGCAAAAAGTTCATATGAGTGTAGCCTAGATTAATGCCTAGATCAATGAGATAGATTACAACCAACAGAGATTCAAAAGCATTTAAAAGCATTTTGATGTATTTGTGTATAGCACAAAAACACAATAGTAGATATTTAGATATTGAGAAGTTTCCAGCACAAACACCATTGTAGAATAACTGACCCCAACCCCAAACCTAATTAGCTACTATTAGGATAATACTAATTTGATTAATGATGTTCATTCATCCCAAATGCCTGACAATAATATCTTTAGATAATAAAAAGTAATAAATCACTGACCACTATAGAAGTGTAAATGTTGACCATTTGCCTTACTGTGTTCACAGTTTTATTCCTGAGAATGAGAGTAGACATGGAGCAAAATCCCACTGATAATATGCCACTGATAATTAGAGTATAATACCACAGAGAGATTAAAATGTATGTTTAAGAATATGGCTCAATAGAAGCAAATATGCAAACATATTTGTAAATAGATTAGAATAGTTTAAACTATAGTGAATAGAGAGTAAAGTACACAGTCTGAAAA
Source organism: Knipowitschia caucasica (assembly GCA_964034765.1). Taxonomy (NCBI): domain Eukaryota; kingdom Metazoa; phylum Chordata; class Actinopteri; order Gobiiformes; family Gobiidae; genus Knipowitschia; species Knipowitschia caucasica. The sequence goes on from OZ035825.1 coordinate 21,290,353, forward strand.
GTGAAAATAATACAGTGGAGTGTAGTGTAAACAATTAGCATTAGAATAAAAGTATAGAGTAGTGAAATTAGCTTCAAATTTGAGACTCAGCTCGTTTTTGTCTGTGTTTTGACTGAATCTGCTGAGTTCTTGTGTGTCCAATAGTGTTTGTTTGTTTTTATTTTTGTTTGTTTTTATTTTTGATTTGTTTTTTGTTTTGTTTTTTTTTCCCAGGATAGAGGATAAAATCCACTGATATTGATTTGATGATTATGAGTTTAATGCATACATTTTCTTTGTTTTTAATAATTTTTGAAAGTTTTTTTTGGAATTTTTTTTTTTCTTTTTCCATTTTATTGATTGATCGATTTGAGTGATCACATGTGATTATGTGATCAAAGGGGAGGGTGTTAGTATTAGATAGCAATATGGCCTACGTGCAGGACTGTACAAGGACTCTACAAGGACTCCATGTTATGACTATGATTTGACTGTCTCTTTGTGACACGTATGTCTTTCGATGTGTGACGTGACAATGACTATATAAACTGTGTACTGCCTTTATTCTGTCTGAGAGGAAGAAACAGAGTAAACCAGTGGAACTTGAGAGAAACGTAAATAAACTTCCAGAGTTTGGCACACCACGATCCGTCTCTGTCTGCTTAAATCCTAACACTAACTTGTGTATGCTGATATCTGGTAACTTGAGAGTTTCATTATTTAGATTACTTTATTATGAGGAGGATCGGTGTCGCGTCCGAGGCTCTCGAGGGCAACGTAAATGTATTAAATAGATAATAATAGTTCTATGGTGGGCTAAAACAATGTTCACAAACAGCATTGCTTCTGTAAAAAGATCTGTGTCATAAAATAAACTGCTCTTTACGCCTGGAAAAATCAGTTGCCCACCATTCACCAAAACATACGGTCAAAAACGCGGAAATAAACAATAACAGCAATCCAGAGTGTCCGTGTGGAATTAGCATTAATTAAATTAATTGTTAATATAATTAAAATAATTAAATGGAGCTCCAACTGGTATTAAATCTAAAGTTTTTGAGAAATGTTTGCATTGCTTGTTAATTTTTGCTGCATAATTTGATCAAATATGTAAAACATGTCCGTAGCACGTTAAACTGTGGTGCCATTGTATTAATATACAATTATTTGCTCAAAAGTTGCCCTTTTTTTCCAATTTGCGTTTGAATATCTACATTTATTCTCATTCTTCTGTTTAATGGAATGCACAAACACAGCAGCGTGCCATCAAAGATGGCGTCTCCGAGGAGGTCATGTGACATTCATTGGTCTGTGGGAACTATGTATTATAATAGATTCATGAGATGAACAGATGAAAAAAGTCGAGCCGCTTTCTTCCTCTTAGGGCCAAATAGTGTGTAACATATTTACACCCATAACACACTTCATTCAAGTTGACGTGATCCTAACACTTTTAGTTGCTGACAAAAGCATAAAAACAGCAGCTCTATGTGGTGTCCGCGAGACCAGACCACAGACGCTGGACTCGGGAGCCGGAGCCTGTGCGCTCTGATTCGCTGTTTTGATCCGTCAATCACCTCCCGCCGGCTTTTAATTTATTTTTATTTTTATTATTTTTGACAAAAAACAGCATACTAATTGTGTATTGTTTACCCCGTTTTGACAAAAGTATTTAACAACTATTTTAAATACAAAGCAAACGGGGTCATGCGCGTCATCAGTGTGGTTTTTGTCACTGAAGTGGACCCGAGCGTTTCTGTGCCTCACGCTGGGGAAGGAGACAGATTGCTCTCTTACAAAAGATTGACAGAATCAATGAATAAACTACTGTGGCCTTGTGTATGAAGGCCAAATAACATTGTAATCATGTTTAAAGCAGAGAAAAGTCAAAAACCGTGATATGGGCCCTTAAGTCCCGTGCGAATGCGCCATGCCTGTAATTTGTAAAGTAATAATTCCGCTGCAAATGACCTCCTGTATTTGTCCAAAGTAAACACAAACGCCCTGTGATAATACTAATCCTGTGAGAATCCGCATGTCAGTGATTGTTATTGCTATTGCCGCTTTCGCTTTACTTTCTGCGTAGTTTTTGTCAATGAGCAGAGGAGTTGCGTATCACGGCTGTGTACACACCTGCAGAGTCGCGGCTGCTGCTGTCTCTGTGAGCTCTATGGAGAAGTTTAGAGGACAGTGTAATGTGTTCACTGACAAAAATTATCAGACCGATGGGTTGCATTGGTACATTTACTTTGCACTCTGCCATAAAGTGTTGGGTAAGTTACTTTGAAAAAGTAATTAGTTGCAGTTACTAGTTACTGCTACCAAAAAGTAATGAAGTTACTAACTCAGTTACTGCACTATAAAAGTAACTAGTTACCAGTAAAAGTAACTATTGCAGTACTTTTTCGTTTGTCGTGGTACCGAGTTTTAGCTGGTTGTAATTTAATAACTTCTAAGCAGATTAATTGTTGCAACAACGCCACCCTATTTTAGTATTAGTATTATATGTTAGTTTAGGGAACTGTCCTGCAAGGCACACAGGTAATGTTAAGACAGGCCAAGGTGCCATTTAAATTACATTACATTTATTTTTATACGTTGATCAAACAAAGCACATTACAAAACTTGCAATTGAAAGAGACTATTTTAAAATAATTAGTTCCCACAGACACACACAAGCAGCCCTAGCACCTGACAGACAAGAACCAGGGAAAATACAGTGCGCAGAGCGCTGATCATGTGAACGGAGCAATCACAAAGCTTGCAATCCACAACAATGTTTTTAATGCCTTTTTGACTGATATAGTTATATAGTGTGCATATCTCCTCCGGTAAAACGAATTCCTCACCTCTGGCTCTGCCATGTTGCTTTACAAACAAACTCGCTCATGTGCCAACGTGACGCACGCAGGAAACCCCAGTTACTTTATGTAACTAAGGTTCTATGAATATGTTGCGAAGCCCTTTAGGCTTCGCTAATGCATATCTCTCGGAAGCATCGCTTCCCGCCCTGAGAAGATCAAACGATCCACCCTCCAATCACCTTCACGTCCTGGCGTAGGCCAGGATATAAATAGGGCCATTTATAAATAGGGCCATGCACCACAGCTCTTCTCCTTTCGAACTCAGCCGAATAAGAGAGGGCAGGCCTGCTGGGCTCGAAGCTAAAGGGCTTCGCAACATATTCATAGAACCTTAGTTACATTAAGTAACTGGGGTTTCTATTTCATATGTTGCTTCGCCCTTTAGGCTTCGCTAATGCATAACATAGCGAAGCCCAGACCGATGTACTCCCAGCAGGCATGAACTCCGGTGATTGGAGCAAACTCGTGACCCACGTGCTCATACCGCAACCAAGCGGTAGAGACGGATGTCCTACGAGCCATAGAGAAAGGGATGCTGGGCCACCTCTCCCAAGAGTGCCCACGCATTCTCCAACCTGCAAAGCAGGAAAGAATTCCGAACAAACCTGGGCAGGCAGCCTCTCCCAAGAGCGCCTGATCCCCAGGAGTGTAAAGCAGACTGCAGAAGGGCCTAGGCCGCCTCTCCCAAGAGCGCCTATCCTTACTGCAGAGGTGTCCTGGCCGCCTCTCCCAAGAGCGCCAACACCTCTCCACACAACCCCCCCCTGCAGACCAGTTCTCACCGAGGTTTGTCGAAGGAGGAACTAGGGCCGCCCTGCACTCAAAACCGAATGAGCCACAGAGTCAGAGGCCACCTCCAGTAGGTAAAACTGCACAAAAGTCGAGGAGGAGGACCAAGACGCCGCTCTGCAGATCTCCTCCACCGAAGTGCCATGTCCATCATGCCCTCCCGATCGGGGAGGGACAAACAAGACGGCTGCACGGAAAAGGCGCACAGATCCCCAGACCTCTTGGCCGAAGCCCACGCCCACAACAATGCCGTTTTGTAGGACAATGAGGCAATGGTCGCATTGTCCAGGGGTTCAAATGGAGGCCCTGAAAGGCCAGCCAAGACCACCTGAAGGTCCCAAGACGGAGCCGACCGCCGGAGGGGAGGCCTGATCCTGCGGGCCCCTCGTAGGAACCGCGCAGAGTGGCTACCAAACCCCACGTGCCCAGTGGTAATGGCCGCCGGCGAACACACCCAGAGTGGCGGCCGCCCTTCCATTTCTCCAGCAAGAACTGGAGAAAAGCCAAGACCTCCTGGATGGAGGGATGTTGGACCCCACTAGGTGGGGTCCAACATCTGTCCACGCACCAAGAGGCGAAGAGTTTCCAGCGAACCTCATACGCTTTGGTGGTGGATGTAGCCCTCCCACCCTGAATAGTAGCGACCACTGAGGGAGGGAGACCAAGGCTCAACATGAGCCTGCTTCCCAGGACAGGGCAGGAGTAAAGGGCTCCCCCTGCCTGTCTCAGAGCATCAGGACGGTCCGGAACGGGCCAAGGCGGACTGAGCGCCATGCTCACCAGGTCCGGATAGCACCTGGCTCCCGGGCTGTCCGGCGCCACCACCAGGATGGAGACTCCTCCGTCCTCACCCTGTAAAGCAGGGCTGCCAAGAGCCGGCGAGGCGGGAAGGCGTAGAGGAGACCGTTGGGCCACGACCGGTGCGCCATGGCGTCCACTCCGAGAGGGGGCTCGTTGCTGGACCTGAGCGAGAACCAGAGTGGGCACTGTGCGTTCTCTGCATTTGGGAAAAAGTCGGCCACCGGTGTCCCGAACCGGAGCCAGACCTCTGCCACGACCGCTGGGGCGAGACCCCACTCGTCCCGCAAGGCCTCGCCCCTGGACATCCTGTCGGCGGCCACGTTACGCTCGCCTGGGATATGACGGGCCTTCAGAGAGGCTAGGTGAATGTCCGCCCACAGAAGAACCTCCACTGCCAGCCTGTGAAGGGCGGGGGACCTGGTCCCCCCATGCCTGTGCAGATATGCTGCCACAGTGGTGTTGTCCGTCCAAACAATCACCTGTTGGCCCTCCAGTCTGGTCATGAAATGGGCCAGCACCAACCGCATCGCCTCCAACTCCAGGAGGTTGATGTGCCCCAAGGGGGAGGACCAAACGCCTCCTGTCGAGTGGTGGCCGAGCACGCCTCTCCAACCACTCAGTGAGGCGTCCGTGAAGACCTCGATGTGGTGGTCCACAACACCCTTGGTTTGAACTCCCTCCTGGAGTCGACCTGGGGACAGCCAGAAGGCGACGTCGTTCTGAGCCCTCAACGACAGTTGCTCCCTCCGTGATAAGCCCCTGAGGTGTGAGAACCACCTCTGGAGATATCGCATGTGCAGCAACCCCAGTCTCACCACTGGATGGGCCGCTGCCATCATGCCCAAGAGTGACTGGATCTGCCGCGGTTGCACTCGAGGTTCACCCGGAACGATCCGGCCCAGGTTCTGAACCGCCGCTTCTCTCTCTGGCGAGAGTGAAGCCGTCATGCTCCTGGAATTCAAGCCCAGTCCCAGATACGAGATCTCCTGGGACGGGCACAGGGAGCTTTTGTCCCTATTGATCACAAACCCTAGGTGGGCACGTGGTTTAACACTCTGGACGTTTGATCCTGCGCATCCTCCCGGGAGGACAGGATCACCATTCGTTGATATACGTCCGTGTCCTGAGGCCCTGACGCCGAAGGGGTTCTAGCGCCGCCTCCACACACTTGGAGAAGGTGCGGGGGGGGCTAGGGAGTAGCCGAGTGGGGGACCGGAGGAACTTCTTGTGCCCCTGTGCAATGGGTTTGTGAAAATTCGCGTCGTGGAGGTCCACGGAGGACCTCCAGTCCCCGGGCCTGATGCTCAGGAGTAGCTGTTTACTGTGGGCATGCGAAACAGTCGCTTGGCTATGCAGCCATTGAGGACGAGCAGGTCACGCATGGCCCGCACCCCTCCGCCCTTTTTATTTTTTTTATTTTTTTTGGGGACTATGAAGTATTGAGAGTAAAACCCTGTCCCTGTCCTGAGCGGGTCTACCTCCACTACCGCCCGGCGCTGCAGAAGCGTGTTGACCTCCCTGTGAAGCGCCACGGTGTTCTCCGGGCTGCCTAGCCCTGTCTGGAGAATGCCGCAGAAAGGAGGGGGCCGCCAGGAGAACTGGAGAGCATAGCCCCGACTCAGCACTCTGTGTATCCACAGAGTTCCCCGGAGCCCCGACTGTTCCGATACGGTGACAACATGGGTCAAGGGAAGCACAGCGAGATGGGAGGAGGGAGAAAGGCCTGGTCCGCCCACAGATGTCCCATCCTGGGGAGGCATCGGATAGTGGGGGGCCCGTGGGAAAAAGGCCTGAGCCCTAGCTACGGCCCTGGGCCTTTCTCTGGGTGGCCGCGTGAGGGCAGGTGTGCTGCACTTACGTGGAGCCGAGCCCCTGCTCCCCAACACTGCGGACTAAGAGGGGGCCGAGCAGTCCCGCTTATTGCAGTGGGGGGCCCCTTGAAAGAGGTCTGGGCCCTAGCTGCGACCCTGGGCCTTTTCCCGGGTGGCCGCGTGACGGCGGGTGTTCTGCGCTTACGTGGAGCCGAGCCCCTGCTCCCTAACACTGTGGACTAAGAGGGGGCCGAGCAGCCCCGCTTATTGCAGTGGGAGGCCCCTGGGAAGAGGGCTGGGCCCTAGCTGCGGCCCTAGGCCCTTTTCCGGGTGTCTGCGTGAGGGCAGGTATGCTGCGCTTACGTGGAGCCGGGCCCCAGCTCCCCAACACTGTGGACTGAGAGGGGGCCGAGCAGTCCCACTTATTACAGTGGGGGGCCCCTGGGAAGAGAGCTTGGCCCTAGCTGCGGCCCTGGGCCTTTTTCCAGGTGGCCGGGTGAGGGCAGGTGTGCTGCGCTTACGTGAAGCCGAGCCCCCGCTCCACAACATTGTGGACTGAGAGGGGGCCGAGCAGTCCCACTTTTTGCAGTGGGGGGGCCCCTGGGAAGAGGGCTGGGCCCTAGCTGCGGCCCTGGGCCCTTTTTCTGGGTGGCCACGTGAGGTCCATGCTTGACACGTGTCCATGCTTGACACCTGTCAAGCATGGACACGGCCGGCTTGCCCCGCTCGAGGGGGGGGGGGGCATGCGGTCCAGACCCCGTAGGAAGCTGGTGTACAGGCGTACTCCATCCTCTATGGGAGGAAAGCCTGACCGCCAAGGCCAGGCCTCCGCACCCGCGTATACTCCATACGCTAGCGCCGGGGAATGGGCTGTCATGGGCCTATCCCCTCGCGGCTGATATAGTGACGCAGAGGCACACCCTGAGCGAGCCACCATGGGCACCGAGAGTGATGTTATTAAGCAACCATCTGTGGTGCAGTAGTATTACGCCTGTCCAGCGTGAGCAGAACGTAGCACACCTTGAGCGAGCCACCATGGGCACCACTCCAGGGATGAAGCGAGCAAAGTGATGTGTTAAGCTAGGACAACCATCAGTGGTGTATTAGCTATACGTCTGTTCAACATGGATAGAGGGTAGCACACCATGAGCGATGCCACCAAGGGCACCACTCTATACGGCATAAATAATCCACGGCGAGACAAGCCACACATCTGGGGCTTTCTCCCGCGGCACGACGCCAGCCCAGGCAGAAGACGCTGGACTCGTGGCGGTCAGTCTGGGAGAGTGCCGCTGGGCACAAGTCGCAGATCCGCAGCCTGACACCGGAGGGTGGCAAGTTCTCAGGCGCGGGGATCTTGCTTGAAGACATCCTAGCAAATGAATCGAAGCTTCTCTTAGGCAAGCTGAGAGAGAAAGGAGAAGAGCTGTGGTGCATGGCCCTATTTATAGGGGACTGGCCTACGCCAGGACGTGAAGGTGATTGGAGGGTGGATCGTTTGATCTTCTCAGGGCGGGAAGCGATGCTTCCGAGAGATATGCATTAGCGAAGCCTAAAGGGCGAAGCAACATATGAAATAGAACGCACGCAGCGGTAGTGCAGCTTTCTCCTGCTTTCCCGAGGCCGGTGCTGCCGGTATATAACGAAATATTTAGGTATTAACTGTAATATAATGAAGAAGATGACAAAGTCTGGGATCGTGTCTTAAATTCAGACAGAAGACATGTTTTATTGTCAATGGTAGAGACAGCACGAACAAAGCATACGAACACAGATACAACAGAATGCAAGTGTATTATACAGAGCGGAGGCATGGAGACCTCCAATCAGCAGCTTCCACGGTGCCATGTAGCTTGGCCTTCAGATAGACAAAACAAGGGAAAAGTACTGGCTTCTGCACATTGATAGAATGATGAGTTTAACTTTAACAAAAGTTGCTTAAAAGTGTTATGAAATCTCACAATAATTGAACGTATTTTCATAATAACGCGTTACACTACTATGTTACTCAAATTGTAATTTCGTTACAGTAACGAACACTGGCCATAATACAGTATAGATGTGTTGTCGCCAAGCTCCGGTGATCCAAGATGGTGCCCTATTCAAATGAATGGCTTGTACTCAGTAGCGCATGGGACTTGAGACCGGGAGATTAGCAGAACTCTATATTTGGGCATCGTCTGGTCCTCCCGGTTCTGCGCAGTGGACGAGCTCCCATGATGCGTTGCACCAAACATGCGTGTGTGGAATGGATCTATTATAATTATAATAACTGGATAGGGTATTACTAGCTTGTAGCTGAATAACTCATGTGCTCGGGGGATTCTCGCGGTACTGCAGACTAGACCAGACTAAATTCACGTGGGCTACCCAGAAATTTTCCCCATAGGACTCAATGCATATTAAAACAGCTCAACCTCAGCTGACAGAGAACCTAAAGCTTTCATAAAGGTCGGATTTTTTGGGGATTTTAGTGTCCCTTGTCATTCTGAACTTTTTTTCTTCTTAAATTTTTTCTTCGGTTTTGTTTAAATCCACACTTTAGTGCCACAAACTCTGCTCGTCTGGCTCTCGCTCTAACTCCCGCTCTGATGAACTGCTCTGATTGGTCAGAGCGCGGCCGAGCCCCTCTGTGCACGTGCGTGAGACCCGGTATGAGACCCACACACGCGTGTTTGATGCAACGCATTATGGGAGATCATCCACTGCGCAGAACCGGGAGGACCAGACGATGCCCAAATACAGGCGAGTTTCCCATAGATCTTTGCGAGTTTCCCATAGATCTTTGCGAGTTTCCCATAGATCTTTGCGAGTTCCAGGCGACTTCCGCTAATCTTTCATCCCCCATGCCGTCACAAAGCGCCACTGAGCGAACCATCTAAATGACGTCACTAAGACATGCCCCCGCCGCCTGTCAACTCCCGCCCACATGTTTCGGACAAACACTGCCGAAATGAATCAAATGCCACTTGTCACTTTAGACAAAAATGATATACCAGGGGCAAAATTCCACCATCAAACCATCAGGGATCATAGTGTAGACCAATTAAAACGTTGGCTTGAATGTCGTGGTCTTCCAGTAACTGATAGAAAGTTTTAATTGATGAAAAAGGTAATGGTGAGGATTATGCTAACATTATCTTGCCTTTTTTTTTTGCACTATCCATGTAATTAGTTTGATCATCTAGCTGTTAGTTACTGTCAGCGGGCTACGCCACTACTGTCTCTGCAGAGAGAAACTATTGGAGCTAGCCACACTCAGTAAACGCAAATACCAATCAATCGACACATTTAAATGTTAATGGGAGAATATATTATACATACATCCGTAACACACGTGCACGAAGGTTTTCAGAATTATCTGTTCAGGTTTTCATGACAAAAATACTTTTTTAATGCGACTAAAGCGATCGCTTTTTTGAAGTCGGTTAGCTAGCCTCACTGTTACTCGCCTGCCACAGGAAAACCTTCGGGAACTATTTTCTTTGCAGTCATTAAATAAACCTTATTTTATTTATTTAAACCTAGTTTATTTTGTGTGTTCAGTTGGTACAAAGCCGTATAATAAGTGGACCGCGACGCGCTTCGTCTGTACTCGTTTTCCGATAATCACGAAGTTGAAAAAATTCCTCTCATCTTTCTTCAGGTGTGAGAATTGTATACATTCTGGATTAGGACAAACAATACTAATATGGATTGATGGGGGTAAATGGTATAAAGAGAAAGTTTGTGCTAACTACATTCAGAAGAGCTCAGACGGACCTGATACAGCGGTCCAGACGGTCCAGATCCAGTCCCAGCTAAACGTAGCTATAGGACTGGATCTGGATGCTCCACAGTTGGTCCAGCTTCACAGACCAAGTGTTTTGAACAAATATGAGTCCTTTTTATCATTTTCATGAGAGAAATTCTGCCGACCACAAGCACCCACTTCTTGCACTTGTCCTGGTCTGATCTGGTCCTGGTCTGGTCCGATGGTGTGGTTTAACGAACGGGTTGAATGTTACTTTCATTGTCCTTTTCAGAGTATCTGAAATCGCTCCGACAAGCACCACAACTGCAGTATTTTGTTGTCACCATGATTCAATCATTTAGCCCAAATAAATACACACGCGTATGTGGAGAACACAGTAGTACTCAACGGAGTCGAACATAATGTTTGTCCGAAACATGCGCGCATGCGCAGTCATCGGAGCTATTTTTAGCACATTTCGGAAACCGGACAGTGGGCCCTGTCACTCCCATATTCGTCCCGGAAACCGGATTCGTCCGGAAGTTCAGTTTGCGCATGTCAAAAAGTGTAATATGTCCTTAAGTGGTGATTGGTTAAGTTTTAGGCGTCTGATTAAGATGGTTAAGGTTAGGGTTAAGGCTGGGTTGGGGTTATTTTATGGGAATGGCTGGTTAAGTTTAGGCATGAATAGGTAGTTTGCTATATTTACTTCCGCTTTCGTCCAGATTCCGTGACGTAATCTACTGCTGCGTATGCTCATTGGATCAAACTGAACTTCCGGACGAATCCGGTTTCCGGGACGAATACGGGAGTGACATGCCCTATTCATTTGAAAAGGGCGCCATCTTGGATCGCCGGGGCTTGGGTGTGTGGCTTTCATGCACGCACACAGAGGGGCTCGGCCGCGCTCTGATCAGAGCAGTGGTAGAGCGGAGTCAGAGCGGGAAGGAAATGAGCAGAGTTTTTGGCAATAAAGTGTGGATTTAAAGAAAACCGAAGAAAAAAAGTTCAGGATGACAAGGGACACTTTTTTCTGGGTAGCCCGCATAAATTTAGTTTGCAGTACCACGGGCGCCCCCTTTGCCCATGGGTGGGACAGCTATAAGCTAGTAATACCCTATCCAGTTATTATTATACATCCATGGTTGTCGCACAGTATGTGGTGCGTTCACGGGTAGTCCGTACAAACAGCATTTCTTAAGCCTAGTGTATACTTGCGCGGCGTGGCTTACGTTAGCGGTTGCGGTGGACCTACGTAAGCACAATTGATGTTATACTGGCGCGTTCCCCTTACGGAGTTTTGAGGAGAATGTTGTAATCCCACAACAAACCACATGAGGAGGATCACACAGGAGCGGTCCCATTTACGCTGCTACTTTGTCCTCTTCAGAACAACAATAGCAAACAAAGCTGTTTGAGCTCATCACACGTGTTTCTACTGTAGGTTTATGTGATAGTTTTATGGATTCATTATTTTATAAGTCATTTCAACTGTGATGCTGTGAATAAAGACAGTTCTTGTTGGAAACAGTTATTATTAAATAGTTTTCAGCACAAACAGCAAAACAATAATAGTGGTAAATATCTGAGACAAACATGAACGATTTACGAGTGCAGGAGGAAAGCAACAAACGCAGCTACGATTCAAACAAAGACAGGAACAGTGCAAAACAAACGACTGCACAGTTTATAAGTTATATATATGTTAGATATAAGTTATATATATGTTAGATAGTCCACAGTCTCCTGTATATCAGGCTCTGAGCCCAAACTGCTTTTCCTTCGAAGCTTGAAGCTCTCTGCTCCATAGTGCCTCGTTCATTGTCCCTGCTGCAGCCGCTCCGTGCTTCCTTCCAATACACACACACGGACCAATCACAGCGGAGCTTCCTTGCGGCAACCCTTACGTAGTTAGAAAATTTCGATGCTGCGCGGCAGGCAACGTAAGGGCCTTGCGGCGACCAACGTGTTGCGCAAGTGACGTCACGTCACCTCCGTAAGCTCCGCGCCGCGCGAGTATAAACTAGGCTTCACGTAGTTAGAAAATGTTGATGCTGCGCGGCAGGCGACGTAATGGCCTTGCGGTGACCAACGCGTTGCGCAAGTGACGTCACGTCACCTCCGTAAGCTCCGCGCCGCGCGAGTATACACTTGGCTTTAAACATTACAGACAGCACTTTAGAGCAGTAAAATCCACATTTATGTGTTTATCCTCATGGTCTCAGCCATGGCGTCTGGCTGCGGTGGTCAGACGCCAGTCTTTATGAACTGCGTGAAGCGGAGAGACCCGAGCAAGTGCGTCCGTTATGAGAGAACTCACGTCCTCTGTGATTATCACAAACTACCATGGGTCCATTATTATAATAGATCCATGTGGTGTATGTGGTGATGTAACGTGGTTGACTCTGCGTTGTGTTGTGAGTAGAGTAACCGCCAGGAGACAGGGTAGTATAACAAGTTCTTTATCTGTGCAACACACAAAATAGCTGGTCAGCCTTGGACCTGGGACACCGCAAGCGAGCAGCAGCTCGGCTTGCTTATAGTGAAAATGGCCAAATATAATATACAATAAAATAAATGTACCTGTGCAACACACAAAATAGCTGGTCAGCCTTGGACCTGGGACACCGCAAGCGAGCAGCAGCTAGTGGGGTATACATTTTAAAAGGTTAACATTCCTATATCTAATTTAACTAAACATTGACATTTTCAAGTTTACAAGCATCCCACACAGTCATACAATTGAAAAATAAACATACAAATGCAACTTTAGCAGACACACCAAATTTGTGACCTTACCTCGGCTTGCTTATAGTGAAAATGGCGCCGAGCACATTTTTCCCCAAGACTTAAAGGATCTGTCACCCCAAGAGGGCGCTGTTCCACTATAATACAGTGTCTATAACAAGTGGAATACAATACTTTTACCTGTTAAAGTGATGATCAGGACACTTTAACATTCACAACATGTATGGACATGTTTTTGTGTGTGCTTTATATTTTTCATGTGTTTTAACTGTTGATTCTCTGATCTGTGTTGGTGATTTCAATAGTTTTGTTAAGTCCTCTGAGATTACTTCTGTTGTGACCTAGGGCTATACAAGAATAAATTGTATTGTATTGTATCCATGTCCACAGGTCATACTAATTCCGTGCGAATAGGGCTGAAGTAAACAAACTTGTTTCACTTCCGGATAATCGTTTTACGCCGAAATGTATTAAATACAAATTTAAAAAAAGGTTAATTATTGCATTTTCTTGTTCCCAAATCCGGTTATTATTCGTTAGATGTCTTTTAAGAAATGAAAAAACAAAACAAAATGGTCATTTTTGTATATTGCCCTGTGCCTGAAAGTGCAAAATAGCCTTTCAGAACAAACAAAAAAATTTCAATTTTTGTTTTTTTTCATTTCTTATAAGACATTTAACAAATAATAACCGAATTTGGGAACTAGAAAATGCAATAATTAACCTTTTTTTATTGTGTATTTAACACATTTCGGCGTCAATCGATCTTGCAGTGCATTCACACTGGATAAGCAATGTCTGTAAATTATTTTATTGATTGACTGCGGAACCTTCCGCAGTCAACCATTGGTTTTGTATTTCTTTATTCCGTCATTTTTTTTGACACGTTTCACAGCTTTCACATTTTCAACAATTTCCACAAGTTATACATCAAAACGTTCCACATGTTTGGGAGATTATTGCTATTACTTTTGGGACTTCAGCGATTTCCGGTTTTTCCGCAATCGGACAAAAATCTGCATTGAGAATTCTGCAATGCATTTTAATAGGCCCATGCATTTTAATAGGACTTCAGCTCTTTCAGACATTTCTACAGTTTCAATGATTCAACAGTTTCAAGGATTCAACAGTTTCAAGGATTTCAGCAGTTTCAAGATTTCAAGAGTTTCAAGGACTTCAACAGTTTCAAGGACTTCAGCAGTTTCAAGGACTTCAGCAGTTTCAAGGACTTCAGCAGTTTCAAGGACTTCAGTGTAATCATGCAACCTAATAGGGATTTTTCCATGTAAACCAGTATAATGCAACTTAATAGGGATTTTTCCATGTAAACCAGTATAATGCAACTTAATAGGGTTTTTTCATGTAAACCAGTATAATGCAACTTAATAGGGTTTTTTTTCATGTAAACCAGTATAATGCAACTTAATGGGGATTTTTCCATGTAAACCAGTATAATGCAACTTAATAGGGGTTTTTACATGTAAACCAGTATAATGCAACTTAATAGGGTTTTTTCCATGTAAACCAGTATAATGCAACTTAATAGGGTTTTTTCCATGTAAACCAGTACAATGCAACTTAATAGGGATTTTTCCATGTAAACCAGTATAATGCAACTTAATGGGGATTTTTCCATGTAAACCAGTATAATGCAACTTAATGGGGATTTTTCCATGTAAACCAGTATTATGCAACTTAATAGGGATTTTTCCATGTAAACCAGTATAATGCAACTTAATAGGGTTTTTTCCATGTAAACCAGTATAATGCAACTTAATGGGGATTTTTTTCATGTAAACCAGTATTATGCAACTTAATGGGATTTTTCCATGTAAACCAGTATAATGCAACTTAATAGGGTTTTTTTCATGTAAACCAGTATAATGCAACTTAATAGGGTTTTTACATGTAAACCAGTATAATGGAACTTAATAGGGGTTTTTACATGTAAACCAGTATAATGGAACTTAATAGGGGTTTTTACATGTAAACCAGTATAATGCAACTTAATAAGGATTTTTCCATGTAAACCACTATAATGTAACCTAATAGGGGTTTTTTACATGTAAACCAGTATAATGCAACTTAATAGGGATTTTACATGTAAACCAGTATAATGCAACTTAATAGGGATTTTTCCATGTAAACCAGTATAATGCAACTTAATAGGGATTTTTCCATGTAAACAGTATAGTGCAAATAATGGGGATTTTTCCATGTAAACCTTGCAACTTAATAGGGATTTTTCCATGTAAACCAGTATAATGCAACTTAATAGGGTTTTTACATTAAACCAGTATAAGGAACTTAATTCCATGTAAGGAATTAAACCAGTAAACCAGTATAATGCAACTTAATAGGATTTTTACATGTAAACCATATAATGTAACTAATAGGGGTTTTACATGTAAACCAGTATAAAGCAACTTAATAGGGTTTGTACATGTAAATGTATAATGCAACTAATAGGGATTTTTCCATGTAAACCAGTATAATGCAACTTAATAGGGATTTTTCCATGTAAACCAGTATAATGCAACTTAATAGGGTTTTTCATGTAAACCAGTATAATGCAACCTAATAGGGTTTTTTTCATGTAAACCAGTATAATGCAACTTAATAGGGATTTTTCCATGTATAATGCAACCTAATAGGTTGCATTATACGTACACCAGACCAAGACCCAAACGAAGACTCAGACCACCACCAGATAATGACCACAGACCAGGTTTCCTTAGTTACAGGAACCAAATTGTTTCAGCGGTGAGGGGATTTTTCAGTTTCAAGGACACTTTCAATACATTCAGTAGTTTCAAGGATTTCAACTGTTTAAGAATTTAACCAGTTTCAAGGATATCAGGAGGTTCAAGGATTTCAGGAGTTTCCACACTTTCAACAGTTTCCAGGTTTAAAAAAAGTTTCAAGGATTTCAGGAGTTTCAATGTTTCAACAGTTTCAAGGATTTCAGGAGTTTAAAGGTTTCAACAATTTCAAGGACTTCAGGAGTTTCAAATATCTATCAAGTATTTTAACAGTTTCAAGGCCTTTTAAAGGATTTCAAGGATTTTTTTTAGCAGATTTCCACATTAGATCTGTTCCGCAGTCAATCGCAATGGCTTCAGCCATTGCAAGTTTCTAGTTTGACTTGGACCGTACGCGCGGTCTGATTGGCTGATTACCGGTCTGATATTTTCCCATTTCGGACCGTTACTTTGACAATTGGTCCGAACAGCGCGTATCACATTTGATATCTTTCCTCGGACCGTTACCATGACAATCTGTCCGCAGCGCGTATCACACAAAACCAAGTCGGACATGAACATACTTCACAAATATCTCAAAAGCATTGTTAAGACACAGACGAGAGTCATATAATAAAACATTTATTAACCTTGCTTGCTCGGTCTGTACAGAAAAATATCAGACCTTGGCCTTTTTGCACAGACCTGATATTTCTCCATACAGACCTCGCATTCGGTTAATAAGCCGTTAATATTATCTCTTACATCTCACATAGCAACGGCACGTGCGCAGGTCTCTCCACTTCACGCAGTTCATAAAGACTGGCGTCTGAATATATACAGTCAATGGTCTGACCACAGCAGCCACAGGGACCATGAAGACAAACACATACATGTGATTTACTGCTCTACAGTCAAGCCCTGGCGATCCAAGATGGCGCCGTATTCAAATGAATGGTTGTGCTCAGTGGCGCTTTGTCAGAATCAGAATCAGAATAATTTTTATTGCCACGTAAGTAACAGGAAGTCACAGACTTGGAAATTGCTTTGGCTCAGTGCAACAGTCAGAAAGAGATAATACAAAATAAAGAGTAAAAAACCCTTTTAAGGAATAAATTAAAATTTAAAATAGAGTTACAGTTACTATTTACAATATACAAGTGCACATGGTGCACACAATGTAGGGTGACAGCAGTACAGTGAAGTAAAGTGACGTATGATGGACAGTAAAGTGACTTTATAAAGGGCGGGGGGGCAGGTTAAGAAGTGTTCAAGAGTCCAACAGCAGAGGGGAAGAAACTGTTCTTGTGGCGGGAGGTTCTAGTCCTGATGGACCGCAGTCTCCTGCCTGAGGGGAGTGGTTTGAATAGTACTCTGAAGAACGCACAATGCGCTGTAGTCTCTGTTTGTCCCTGACTGTGGCTCCAGCGAACCACACGGTGATGGAGGAGGTGAGGATGGACTCGATGATGGCCGTGTAGAACTGCACCAACATCTGTGCAGGCAGCTTGGCTTTCCTGAGCTGCCGCAGGAAGTACATCCTCTGCTGGGCCTTCTTGATGAGGGAGCTGATGGTCGGCTCCCACTTGAGGTCCTGGGTGTGCCGGCATGGGTGCCGAAAAGATTACCAGAAGCCGCCTGGAACTCGTTAAGATCTATGGGAAACCCGCCTGTATTTGGGCCCCATGATGCGTTGCGCCAAATACACGTGTGTGGGTCTCACGCACGTGAGTAAACAAACTCGTTCTTCTTCCGGGTGATTGATTGATGCCGAAATGTATTAAATACACAATAAAAAAGGTTAATTATTGCGTTTTATAGTTCCCAAATCTGGTTATTACAATATACATGTCTTATAAGAAATGAAAAAAAAAAAAAAGGTCATTTTTGTATATTTCCGTGTGCCTGAAAGTAAAAAAATAACATTTCAATTTTCCATTTCCCTTCAAAATTAGAAAATGTATTGAACGCAAAAGTGCACGGACCGGTTCGTGCACAGCAAAATATACAAAAATGACAATTTTGTTTATTTTCATTGCTTATAAGACATACACTTAATATAACACTTTCCGTTCTCGTAAAAAACGCGCACTGGCCAATAACTTCCGGGGGACTCTTGAGTTGGTTTACTGGATTATCGATTTAATTGGATTCACAGATAACAAAAAAACAAATCAATATTTCAATCTTGCATTAAATTCAAAGATCAAGAATCAAAAACATCCCGAAACGGAATAACTAATGATCGAAGGGTACAAATGTTGGTTTTATCTAGATAATCAAGACAACAGATGATACACGGATTATGCAGCTAGCTTGCCGTATACTTCTTTAAGCTAAATAATTACGGTCTGGAGGGGCTCTGGGCTCTGTGTGATGAATTGTCATTGTTTGAAAAGGTTTATTCTTAGGTCTGAAATTATTATGCACCGATAACAGCTACATAGGCGGCAAGCTCACAGAGGAAGGTGCACAGATCCAAGTGTTTCAATAGAGGTAACCAGCTCTATGCAAGAAATGGCTATAATATCTAAGATTTTAGTGTTGTATGGTGTATCAGCCAAATTATTATCACATGTGTTTAGGACGGACTGGGAAAAATTAGGAAAAAGCACCTTTTTAATGTATCGTTCATTACTACTCTAAACCCTAACTTCAATCTTACTTCAGACAACAAAGTTGTTTTAAATTGATTTTTCCCAGTAAGTAAATATTACTTGTTTATTGTTAGTTTATTTAAAGTATAGTGATTTCATAACACTTTGAAGCAACTTTTGTTAAAGTTAAACTCATCATTCTATCAATGTACAGAAGCCTCTACTTTTCCATTTGATTTCTGAAGGCCAAGCTACAAGCACACCGTGGCAGCTGCTGATTGGAGGCCCCTGTTTACCACTTGCGTGAGTATATTACCACTTGCTGTCTTTAATCCTTGTTCGTGTGTTCGTGCTGTCTCCATTGACAATAAAACATGTCTTCTGTCTGAATTAAAGACACGATCCCAGAATTCGGCTGAGTCCTAACAAAAGCTTGGCTATACCACTCAGGGCCTTCTTTGAATTGAGCTGTCTCTGTTCAAGTAAGCTGCACTTTCGATATTTTGAACATAGAGTGATGAGTATGGCAAGTGTGTGAAAAACAGTGTGGCATGTTGGCTGAGTGGGTTGCACCATTGCAAAAATCCCAGTTGGAGCAGATATATGTACAATCTGAAATCATAGCCTAACTTTACTGCATTCAATTGAGTTCACTTGGCAACATCAAGTTAAGGATGTACTCGAGGAATTCAAGTGAAGTTAATGTGCAATTTATTTCCAAGGTTTTTTCAAGTAAACTTTACTTGTCAGGGTTTACAGTGTGTATTTAAATTATTGTATGGAAGTGTGGGGAAACTGTTACAATCCTATAATGGACTTTTCTGCAGGGGATTGGATCTAATGTCAATCTATGATTGGTGGATTCGAATCAGGACAACTTAAATGACAATCAACTTTAAAAGTGCCTAAGTAATATTCAGGGTATATCTGCAAGCCCCTCCCTTCTTCCAGCCCGACCCCGCCCACTGCGCTTCACTGCAGCATCCCTCTGCAGTAGTCCTGCCTCGCACACCGCCGGCTCATATATGCCTCATCATTCAGGACACTCGGACATGTGAGTAATCTGTTTCAGGTTATTTATCAGCGTGATGAGAACCTCTGCTTTATCCTGTCACTGGAGTAAGTGGTGCGTCATCAAACAAGTTATCGGCGGTGGGTAACGGGGTGGTGGATGCATGCTCTCGCAGCTGGAATTGGAGCGCCGCAAGCAGGGCACATGTCCCGCATACGCAGTCCGGTGTTGTGATGCGACATGCACTTCTGGCACACGCTAGCTACACCCTTTATCCGGCTCCTCTTCTCCTTTCACGTGATTGCTTTAAACTTGACTAAAGTTGAAAGCGTTCGGAATTCAACAATAATTCGTTTTTCCTAGTCACATCTGGAGCGCAGCTTAAAAGAGCAAGGAATAAGTGTTATGAACTTGAATGCAGCCAGTGTCCTGTTACATCCGCAGCCTGCGCCACACGCGTCCTGTCTTTTTCTGCGAATATAAGCCTTTCAATGGAAAGTGCTGTTGAAAGCAGAAGTCACTGTCATTATTAGTATTAATACTAACATTAATATCAAATCGCATGTGTCAAAATATCTCCATAAACTGATACAGGACCTTTTGGAAAAAGGGACTTTGATAGATATATTAGCAGTCCCAGTGCTTCCCTAAGCTTACTTAATAAGATATGTATTATCCTTGTCTGGGCCTGTCCTCTGCCCTCTCCCGTCTCCTGCCCTCTCCTGTCCCCTGCAGGGCTGTGATGTGGGTGTTGTCCTTGGCGCTGGTGGTGACAGCAGGAGCCAGTGTGGGGTGAGACTGCTTTATCATCCTCATATAGCATAAAGTCTCTCCATCTTCTGTCCTCTGTTCCCTCTCTGACTCCTGGTTGTCCTACCTGTCCTCTTCTGGGATGTAAAATGTATTTACTTCTCTGTGCCTCTATATCAGGAATTTCTGACAAAAGTGTCCTCCTCATCCCTACTAAATACTGTTCTCATACTTTGACAAATCCTCCAACAGCTCATGTCATGGAGCTGTTTAGACAGGCCAGAATTACAATATAGGCACCACCAGGGGTAAATTCAGATACATTAGATACATAAGATAGTCAAGTATATAGATATTTTTATATAATTGTCAAACGTTTCTGATTTCAGCATATAACATGGTTATAACTCAAAGTAATGTGAGTTTTGATTTCTTTCCTTCCAGGCCTAGCTCCAACAGCAGTCTGTGCTCAGAGTCCAAAGAATGTCTCCAGTACGAGCTGCTGTGCGAAAACGAAGAATACCAGGTCAGGACCAGAACAGGACTGGGCCAGATCTATAGAGCAAGTCTGGGCCAGGTCTATAGAGCAGAACATAAGTAAATGTTGAACAGCCCTCGCACGTTCAATGCGCCATCTTCCTACAGACCTGATGGGAGCGACACTGTGTTTTTTGAATGCCTATGATCAGTGATTGTGTGTCTTTTTGATTTTCCCATTGACACATAATAGGGTGTTTGTCGCCGCCACTGCAACAAAATAAAAAATAAGCCATGGGTCTGATTGACTTATAGAATCAGCAAACAGAATTATGTGCAAAATTTCAAACATTTTCTGTCCATGTAAAACTTGACTCGGCCTGTTGGGCGCGCTAATGCTGCAATATCATGTTTTACACTTTTAGTTTACCCAAACCCAAAAATGCACACATTTTGTGCAAATCCCCCTACAAATCCAATTTTGTAGTCTAACCCTAACCCAAAGAACACTAAAATAATATATATTTTTTGCCAGAACAAAACTTGTTCAGTGGGTCAAATATGAGATCAAACAGCAGAAAAAGATCCCCATGTAAAAAAAAAAAGTCTAAATTAGTCTGTAGGGGGCGCTGATGGGCCAATGTAATTTTTCACACTTTCAGGTGACCTAGTCCCAGGAGTTGAACAACAGTTAAGTTTAGTGCAAATCAGACTTTGTAAATGTGCTCCTGTTTGCACATACAATCTGTGAGTGTGTACATTAGTGATGCACGGGTCATCTTTTTTGTTTTTTACAACCCTCCCCAGATTAAAACTTAATCCGGCCCGCCCAACCCAAAGAAGGAAATAAATGTGTACATTTCATTTTGTCTTCTTATGCTTAAGGCTTTAAACGTTCTTTTAATAAGACAATAAAGCAAAAAAAAGCTAGTAATTACCTGACATGTTTCGGCGGTACACTTCTGCCTTCATCAGAGGTGACACGTGATGGTGTGCCGCGTCTCTTATCAGCTGTTGTTGCCAGATGCGGTCAGTCTGACAGATCTCAGAGATTTCCAGTCCATGATGTGATTCTCTCTTTTGCAGTGGTCTGATATTCCTGTGTTGCCTTTTCCTTGGTTGATCTTGATAGTCGCGCTGCTGTTTCTTTTTCGCTTTCCTTTTGATGTTCTTTTCTTCTGGTGCTGAAAGCTCTTCCCGTTTCTCCGATGTATGTTTTATTGCAGATTCTACATGGTATTTCATATATGACATTGCACTTTTTTCTGGTTGTATCCTGTCTTTTGGGTGAACGAGGATTTGTCTAAGCTTCTTATGAGGTTTGATTATTGCATTGATGTTGTTTCCCTAGTGCTCTCTGTATCTGCTCTGTGACCCCTCGTATGTATGGTATGGTGACTACGTATATCTTTGTGTTCGTTGTGTTTGTGTGGTTGCTTTCTTCTCTGTTTTAGTGTGATGTGTTTGTTGAGTAGTTTGTTGTCTTCCTTTCTGTATTGCCCATCTGGGACCCCCCCCATATTGACAAAATTTGAGTGCTTGGATTATGTGTCCTTCTTCTTTTATCCTGTCTTCTTTCTCTGTGATGTTATTGAGGCGTTCAAATAGTGTTCTGACAACGGATAGTTTGTGTGAAATGGGGTGTTCTGGGGACGTGGTCAGTCTGATGGATCTGTGAGATCTGTCAGACTGACCGCATCCGGCAACAACAGCTGATAAGAGACGGGTCACACCATCACGTGTCACCTCTGATGAAGGCAGTGTGTACCGCCGAAACATGTCAGGTAATTTTTTTGGCTTTTCATTAAAAGAACCTTTAAAGCCTTAAACATAAGAAAACAAAATTAACTTTCTACATTTAATACGCAGAAGATTTGGAACACGGTGTCTCAAAGCATTCCGTCATCTGGAGAAGATTAAGAAAGCCCAAGCCCGCCAGAACAACCACCTGAGATTCAGTCTGAGATGCAGGGACAAAAATTGTGACTCCATAAAGTCACATACACACGAGGAACGCAGACAGGATAATCAACAAAGCAAAACCGGACTTACTACAAGAACGGATACGGATAATAAACAACAAAAGAGAAGCGCTAGCCATGGAGCTACGGGAACAAACACGTCATTTTGAAGAAAAATACCCCCTACAAGAGGAAGAAAATCTATGGATGGACAGACATTTACAACACACATAAAAGAATTTGAAACAACCAAGAAGCGACAAATCGGCAAGCTATAAAAACTCACAAACAAAAGACTGCGCACACAGGGATCAAAACAAACACTTACGGACAAGGAACGAAACATATTCAAACGAGGACTAAACTTTGCCATCACACCGGACAAAATACCACACGAAGAGTCCTCCGGTTTCCCCCACCACTAAAAATATGCTCAATAGCCGAATTTTAAAATCTGGAGATGGGTCCCTGGGCGCTGTACTATGGCGACCACTGCGCCTGACGTAAGCCTGAGTGGCATCAGGATGTTAATAACGTGCACATTTACTTGGGAGTTTGCCCCTTGTTCCCCGGGGTGTCCTTTGGGGGGTTCTCCAGGAGTACGGGGTCCGGGACCCTGTGCTGAGGGCCATCCGGTCCCTGTATGACCGGAGCCAGAGCTGCGTTCGCATTGCCGGCAGTAAGTCAGACCTGTTCCCGGTGCATGTTGGCCTCCGCCAGGGCTGCCCTTCGTCACCGGTGCTGTTCACTGTCTTTATGGACAGAATTTCTAGGCGCGGAGGGGGTCCGGTTCGGAGACCACAGGATTCCATCTGCTGTTTGCGGACTACTCTGTCCTGTTGGCTCCAACGAACCAGGACCAGCAGCATGCACTGGGACGGTTTGCAGCCGAGTGTGAAGTGGCTGGGATGAGAATCAGCACCGCCAAATCTGAGGCCATGGGGAAGGGAAAGCTCACGATTTACCGGTCAATCTTCATTCCCTCCCTAACATATAGTCATGAGCTTTGGGTAATGACCGAATGGACAAGATCACGGATACAATCAGTCGAAATGAGCTTCCTACGCAGAGTGGCTGGGTGCTCTCTTACTGCTAATTTACATATCACGCGTTACAGCACGTACGCGTTATACGCGCAGCAGACGCGCGTAACTTTTTTCCATGTTAACCTATGATGATATTTACACTTCTAGCGTTATACGCGCGTATGACGGACGTATGACGCGAGGCTGCGCTCTAATTTAGGATGGATTTCTAATTTTGTGCGCGCACCGACGCGTCTCCCATTGAAATCTCATGTAAAACATGATTTTTCTAGCGATCCTTGGCTTTAGATCACATCTACACACACACAGCACTTGTGTCTAAACATCAGCAGGAGGAGCAGCAGGTTTTACAGTGATTCTGGACATCGTTTTTTTTTCTTTCATAAAGTCTCGCGTCTGGCCAAACCAGCACAGAGACCATGAAGACAAACACATGCATGTGATTTGTGTTGCTCTACATCAGTCCTCTGGCCCGTACTGTCCTCTACACTGCTCCATAGACTACACAGGGACAGCATCAGAAGACGCGGACCTGCGCGCACGGCCTGTGTAGATACTCCAAAATAATGTTACGCGCAGAGAGCGCGCAGTAAACGCGTACGCGCTGTTTACGCCTACTGTGTAAATTCCCTGTTAGAGATAGGTTGAGGTGCTCAGTCACAAGGGAGGAGCTCGGAATAGATCCGTTGCTCCTCCACGTTGAGAGGAACCAGTTGAGGTGGCTGGGGCATCTGTTCCGGATTCCTCCCTGGGGAGGTGTTCCGGGCAAGTCCCACCGGGAAGAGGCCCCGGGGAAGACCAGTACACGCTGGAGAGATTATGTCTCTCAGCTGGCCTGGGAACGCCTTGGTGTCCTCCCGGACAAGCTGGAGGAAGTGTGTGGGGATAGGGAAGTCTGGAGGTCTCTGCTTAGACTGCTGCCCCCGTGGCCCGGCAACTGATGAAGCGCAAGAAAATGGAATGGAATGGGTTCTAAACAATAACTGTTAATGTCAGGTCAGGCTTCTAGCCTCCAGCACACGACCCGCAGAGCTAAAAGTTCGCTCACTGGAAGCGCTTGTGATGCATAAAACGGCTTTTGCCACAAGTGATAAACTAGGGTAATCACGTTGGTGATCTTTCCTAATAGAGAGTATATTGTTATGGCAATCTTCGAGGGAGAAATGATTGGTAATATAACGCTGAACATCATCATATGCCTCAAACAGCTCCTCTGGTGTGTCCTCCCACTCAGTAAGTAGTTGTAGTAAGTAATCTTTATCATATACCGCCTTTTCACTGCAGATCTGAGTCTCAAAGCGGTTTACAATTGTTATTTTTTGGGCTTTTGTCCTCTCGCTCCACACAGAGATGGGAGCGGGGTCGCCAGTGCAGGAGGCGCATGCCAGATCTATTGTGCATGTTTTTAGTGGTAGGGGAAACCGGAGTACCCGGAGGAAACTTACGCAGACACAGGAAGAACATGCAAGCTCCACTCAGAAAGGCCCTGGTCTGACCGGGATTCGAACCCAGGACCTTCTTGCTGAGAGGAGACCGCCCAAAACTCAGCAAAAAGCAGACGCCTTTTTTCTGGCATCCCTATCTTTAATAACAAATACATAAATATAATCATCATAATGAAGATACTTTCAAACATTTTAGCAAGCTTTAAACTATTTATGTTATACCTCCACACACCTCCTCCCCTGCCAAACATCGAATAACTCAAATAATCACAACAAATAGTCAAGGAATTTTAGGCAGTTAGGCATATTGCCTTGTTTGCTCCATAGACAAATTTGCTCATGTTTCGCACGGATTCTTTGTGTGTTACCCAACGCGTTTACATCACAGATCTGTGACCATGGTGTGGTATAAATATATACCGATCAGGAAAGTTTTGACCCCTCCCATAGGCGCAATGTAAACTGACTTTTGTAGGGGGCGCTGTTCTGAATTTTGGGAAAAATTTGTCAAGTTTTCATGCGTGTTCAGGGGCTCAAACTAAGGTTCAAAGAAAGAAAGAAGATCATGAAGTCATCCACCCCCTCCTTAAGACCTCATTCATTTCACTGGGCATTACAACAGGAATAAGGCTATTTATTTACGCTGTCGGGCTTGGGGCATGAATGTCTGGGCGATCCGTCCGTAAGACAGTTGAAGTCAGCCAACCCTTCCACAGGACCTCAATCATTTCACTGTGCACTATAGCAGGAGTAAAGCCATTCGGCATGGATTTATCAATGTTTGGGCACATCCTGTAGCAGTGGCAGTTTCAGGTTAGTTGAGCAGCAGGCCCTTACCACAATTGTGGCTCGGGCCAATAAATCTGATGAAGCAGGCCTAAATGTAGTAGTGTGGACAGTTTATCCGCCCACCAGCTGGGGGCGCCAGACGCCACACTATAAAACCCTGCAAATTGCTAACTTTGTCCCACTCCGTGTGTACTTCTGGGTGCTGGTCGCTTGGTGTGTGTGTGTGTGTGTGTGCGTGCGTGTGTGTGTGTCGGTATTTAGCGTAGCAGGTATAGTAATCAAAAACATGTAGATATTATAGTTGTGAAGCTTGGTCCTCATTAGACATGTTGTTTAGGTAGCTGATGGCTCTGTAGGCGCTTTCAACACACAGCTGGGTGGCGCTTCAGTGTAGGCCGGGTGTGTGTGGTCCCCGGTGGTGCTCTGAAGCTGGGAGTCATTCCCTCCTCAGTGAGAACTCCTGAGAACATGTCGTACCTGAAGTGGTACGTCTGTCGTACTGCGCCAACTCGCCATTTAGCTGCATATGTGATTTTAAAATGTAATCACACAACCACCGCTGTCTTTTAAAGTAGCAGTATGTAATATTTGCATGTCAAGTCATCATTAAATGGCCCCAATATTTCAAAAGGCATTATTAAATCATGCTCTTTTCGAAAACATCTTTAACTGATAACAGTAGTTCAGCCGAGATATTTGATTATCAAAATTAGTTTTACGACCCGTAAAAGTTGTTATTGTTTTGATTTAGATGTCCTACCCTCCGCCGTTTCGCCAATCAGGAAGTGAGTGATCCGTGTTGCCAGAACTTCTCGCGGCTAATCTCAGTGGTATAATAACATGTGGCCGCAGAACTAAAAAAGGTCTTGTTATGACTTTCATCTCATTAATGACAAAACAAAGACTAAAATGAGGATTTATATCGGGATGCCTTTGAAAAATTAACAGCGGATACGTTTTTGTGTGATGCAAAACTTGGTTGATAGACCCTGTTTCAACTTATGGTGGCCTAATGGTTAAGCCACAGAGTTGATGTTCCAGCGTCCTGGGTTCTAGTCTGGATAGTGTCCACTAGCATAAAATTATATTTTATGACAGATTGCTCAAAATCAAGTAAAAGACAGTAATCAAATTATTTTTTTTACAAAAAGCTATAATCTGCTAAAAAATTTTTAGACCACATGTACCCCAATTAAAATAATGTTAGTCTCTATTTGATGTGTATGGAAGTCCGTTTCCGCCATGTAAAAAAAAAAAAAGCATACAGAAAGTCAACATTTCGACTTTAAAAGTCAAAATGTTGAGTTTTCAACTGCACATGCGCAGTTGTATGTGTTGTTGTCTGGAACAGTCTCTGGAGATCATTCACCTGCAGATTATGTGAAGATATTGCCAACAGTGACCACTGCATGCATGAAGTAGCCAGAAATAATGTTGCTTAAACTTTCCTGTTTAAGCCCCGGACCGCGGTCGTAGGACGCAGGGGGTAGCTGTCTTTTTATTTATTTAAATTCAATTTACATATATACAACATTTAAATCAAACGACTTCTTATTTCAACATAGCAACAAATAATGTGAGCAATATGTTTTTATAATCAATCAAAGGAAAATGAGCCATCGAGACATTCCAATCCAATCTGCTATAGACCACTCTGACCAGACGATGGCGCTGAGAGGGGTCCACACGGAGCGAGTATTTCCACGGCTGAAATGATGCGCTTTCTACGTGTTGAGTACGGGGTTTTATTCATGCATCTATAATGGGTTTAACTCCCTTTTCAATGACCCTCTCTGTTATCTGCAGAGTTATGTCTCCGGATTGTTGCCAAAAGAGTCATGGGCTTTATTTTGTCACAATAAAATAATCAGGCAAGGAACTTATTCCCTATACAGTATGTCTCTAGGTTCCAACAACTTTACCCTCACGCTCGCTCCATCAGCTCACTCCAGAGCGCGCTCACGTTTTGGCCGTGTGCACGCACACACTCACGTCACATACTTTTCAATGCACTGATCGCAATTCCTAAAGGTTTAATATTGTCAGTGCCCGTGTCTGTGGTTCACCTGCCTCTGTCTGCGGACCTCCCTCTCTGTCCAGTTAACGCGAACGATCTCTCTGTCAGTCACAATATTATTCACTGCATTTCTGGTGCATCCATCGATAGCCGTGATACTGACCAGATGTTACCAGTTGATGCTCAATGAATGAGTGGTCACTTCAGCCGCATGTGTTTTATTATTAATCTTCCACAGTCCGTTCAGGATAAATTAAATAGAGGCTTCTGAAGCGGATTCTAATCATAAACGGAGAGACCGTTTGCATTTTAACGGGATCACTGCCCCAACATTATTGCTGCTACTTCATGGATGTGGTCACTGTCTGTAGGAAATATCTTCACATAATCTGCAGGTAGAGAATGACCCATGGATCTATAATAGGGATGACCAGAGACCGTTCCAGACAACAATACATACAAGTTTTCAACTGCACATGCGCAGTTGAAAACTCGTAATTTTGACTTTTAAAGTCGTAATTTTGACTTTCTGTAGGCTTCTTCTTTTTTTTTTACATGGCGGAAACGGGCTTCCATAGATGTGGGACTTATACATGTTTGTCTAAAAAATAGGGAATAAATAAAATTGAAGGGTATGTCCTCTGGAGGAAACCCTGATGTTGATACGCTGAAGAAATACGTTCCAACATCCATTATTCCCACTCCTATTTTGGTCATCAATTGCTTATTTATTTTGCATAATCTATGCTTATTTAAATTGCTTTTATTTTGTTTTTCTCACCTCAAATGTCCAAAAAAAAAAAAAACATTCATTCAAAACATTCAATCAACATTAGCACGGCTCATGGCAATGTGAATGGAGACAGACAAACAACTGATCAAATCATTCCTTGTGTCAAAAAAGCTTTTGATTGGATAAACAGAGACCTTTTGGAATATAAGCTCCTTAAGTATGGTATTGATGGCGATTTCTTTAAATCCATTAAAGCTCTGTATAAGCAACCAGCTGCCTGTGTGCAGGTGAACGATTTGAGGACGGATTGGTTTTCTACTCCATTTGGTGTGAAACAAGGAGATATTCTCTCTCCCACTCTATTTGCAATTTACGTTAATGATTTGGCCCAAGAAGTCAAGAGAGCTAACCTGGGAATAGACATTGAGTATTTGAATCTCAGCATTTTGTTGTACGCTGACGATATTGTTTTGGTTGCAGAGAATGAAATTAATTTGCAAAAATGTTAGATATCTTGAATGATTGGTGTACTAAATGGAGACTTGATATTAATTGTGATAAGACTCAAATAGTTAACTTTAGAAGGCCTAATGCTTGTCAAAGTGAGTATGAATTTCATTTTGGTCAAACATTGTTGATGTATTCTGCAACTTATAAGTATCTTGGTTTTGTTTTTCATGAGAATATGATTTTTTCTGATGGTAGAAGAGTACTAGCAGATTCTGCTGGGAGGGCTCTGGGTGCAGTTATCAGTAAGATGAAATTATGTCCTGATTTGCGCTTCACTATTTTCACTCAGCTCTATGACTCAATGGTAGCTCCTGTTTTTCTCTATGCTGCAGGAGTATGGGGTTTTCAGGATGCTGCAGAGAGCAACTCTGTCCAAAGCAGAGCTATGAGGTATTTCCTTGGAGTCCATAAGTTCACTCCCAAGGCAGCCATAGAGGGAGACATGGGCTGGGAACCCTGCGTGGTGAAACAGTGGGCTGAAATGTTAAGACTTTGGAACCGTCTGGTTCAATTACCGGAGGAGAGACTCACTAGGAAAGTCTTTAATTGGGACAAAACTCATAAATGTCCATGGTCTCAGGAGGTCCTTCAAATATTCACAAAAATAAATTCACAATCATTGTTTTGGAATAATTTACAGTGTAAAATAACAAACCACAGGCAGATACTATTTGATCATTACAAAGAGAAGTGGAAAATTGAATTGCTAAGAAAACCGAAATTGAGAACTTATATTCAGATTAAAGAATGTTTTTCAACAGAGATTTATGTGAAATATAATTTGAAAAGAGGACAGAGGTCTCTGTGTGCTCAGCTCAGAGCACAGAGGGTCGTTACAGAGGGGTACCTGAAGAGAACAGACTTTGTAATGTTTGTGATCTATGTGTGGTGGAGGATGAATTTCACTTTATGTTCTATTGTCCATTGTATAATGATTTAAGAACAGCTTTGTTTGAAAGAGTCGAATGCAGTAATCCTGATCTATTTTGGTTGGCAGAAGGTGATATGTTGAGTTGGTTATTTAGAAATTCAATTTTTTGTTTGGCAAGATATGTGGAGAAAGCCTGGACAATGGGATTGAAAGCTCTGTAGCCAGATTCTTGATTTTTCTGTGAAATGTATATTGTATATTGAACATATTGTTTAAATGGTCGTCTTCCAAGTTATGTTTATAGTGTCATATAAGCCCATGTGGGCTGGGCACATATGTGCATGACACTTAAATAAAATATTCATTCATTCAAATATTCATTCATTCATTCCTTGTGTTTGCTGCTGGATTTGGTGTGTATCTGGCAACCTGAGTCAGGGAGAGTGGGAGAGGACTACAAAATATTGACTGTGACTGCAGTACCACTTTTGGCCAGATTTTTACATACTGCTCCTTTATCGCTGTCTTTCATCGCTGTCTTTTACCGCTGTCTTTTACCGCTGTCTTTTACCGCTGTCTTTAGATGCTCTTTCCTGTTGTCTATACTCCAAGAATACAAGTTGTTGAATGCTGTACTACAACTGATTTGAATAACAAGTGAAAACAAGCTTAAAATTGATGAATAAAATGAATGTACTTAAATGGAATCTTTTGTCCTCCCTTAATCCCCTTATCTGTGTCCTTATAGTTTGTGTTTAATTATTATTTTTATTCAAACATACAAATTAACCCTCGGTTTGTCACATAGGCAGGTTTTTTGTTGCAATGGTACGTAATATTGGTGAATGAATGTATTAAAAATAGGAGTATCATTACAGAGAGAGAGGGAACTCTGACCTGGCTCTCCCCCTCACAGGTGCGCCACTACAGCCCCACGCTCTGGGTGTCCACTGATGCAGAGGCCTACTTCATGGGGGTGGGAGCAGCCATGGCCTTCAGGAGGCTGTTCCAGTACATCACTGGAGCCAACGAGGGAGGTGAGCCAGTACTGCAACGCTTCAGATGGTAGTACAAGTACTGTTACACTGTCTGACTGTAGCTCTGCATATAGTTTTGTCAGAGGCCTTGTCTGCCTTGTCACTTGAAACACCTCTCCGTAATTGTACGTTTACTGTGTAGGTCCAGTGCTGCACGTGTATACACGGGTCTTTTACTATAAGACTGCAGTAAGGACACAGTTACTGTTAGAATGTAGTCAGAATTGTTCAGTAGTACTAAGTGTCTGGTGGTTGGCAGGGTACCAGATGGATATGACCGCTCCAGTTCTGGTTAGGATCCCGGAGGAGACCAGAATGTGGGAGCCAGCTATCTACACGCTGAGCTTCCCCCTGTCCCAGGCCTATCAGGACAAACCCCCCCAGCCCACCCATGACAAGGTGAGTTCTAATCTAGACCATAGGCGTAAGGACTAGTGGAGACATGTCCACACCAACTTTGACCGAGCAGGGACAGTCCCCACAAATATTTCCGGGCACTTTGGCCGCGGTAGAGCAGTGTTGTTTGTTGGGTTTTCAACTTAACTGGCCTCCTCGCCTGTTGCTCTGTTGCACGTTGGACATCTGCAATTTGATTAAAGGAATAGTTCACCGTTTTTACATACTGACATATGTTCTTACCTTACCTTAGACTAGTTAATATGTACCTGTCTGGTCTTAGTCCGTGCGCTCTGTCATGCAAACGGAGCAAAAACGGGAGCACAAACGCAGCCTCCTCTGGTCACTGTATAGTACCCAAAAGGTAGCTCCCGCTAGAAGCTACCAAACTCTTCCAAGTGTTCCCTATTAAATGTATATAGTTACGTGACGTGTTACACTGCAAAGTATAGTAACACAGAAATGTAACAGTCGATTTTCTCAGCGGATAAAACGGGTACTATATTGTGAGGCGTAGTAATCTGAGGAGCGCTACGTCCGCGCACTAACTTCTCTCCGTACTACAAGTCACGCTGCTTCTATTGACGGAAGTGAGCGAGAGAGAAGTCTCCGGAGAGAAGTTAGTGCGCGGACGTAGCGCCCCTCAGATTACTACGCCTCACAATATAGTACCCGTTTTATCCGCTGAGAAAATCGACAGTTACATTTCTGTGTTACTATACTTTGCAGTGTAACACGTCACGTAACTATATACATTTAATAGGGAACACTTGGAAGAGTTTGGTAGCTTCTAGCGGGAGCTACCTTTTGGGTACTATACAGTGACCAGAGGAGGCTGCGTTTGTGCTCCCGTTTTTGCTCCGTTTGCATGACAGAGCGCACGGACTAAGACCAGACAGGTACATATTAACTAGTCTAAGGTAAGGTAAGAACATATGTCAGTATGTAAAAACGGTGAACTATTCCTTTAAAGGAGCTATACCCTATTCTCCTAGGTTTTTCTCAGTTTGAATATTTAGCAACGCCCCCAACTCGCTCACAGGCTTCTCATTTCCCCTACGCTCTCATCCCACAGAGCCATCTAGTTTTATTTGCGATCTGATACATATGCAAACATTAGCATTAGTGCAACTTCTTGTAACCTGTACAACAATCACTGCTGAAATGTTACAAAAGCAAAGCACTGATAACAAAATATATTACTGAAAGATTACAGCTAGTTTCATGTTCAAATGTCCGAGCATAGATAGTTCGAGGCGGTCCCGAATCCGCAGGTCTCTCTGGAGGATACCATGTAAGCTAACGGTAAGCTAACGCTACGTATGTTCACCCGGGCTTGATGTCTTCTTTGATAACTTTTTTGCTTTAGTTCCCTCTTCTCTCCCTCACTGTTGTGTCGTTTGGGTTGTTTTGCTGTGTATGCAGTTACAGACAGAGGAAGTAGCCACTTTTTGCTAATATGCTGCTGTGTTTACCATCAGCGCTGTAGACGCTAGAGGACGCAGGCTATTCGCTCCTCGTTCTGTGAGTGGAAGAGAGCGAGCGTCCCGCTAAGTCTCTACTCAGCACTTATATACGGCCTGAATTAATTCAAAGCTGCATCAATGAGCTCAAGTTTTCAATGAAATTATAAATTATAATACAACTTGTATGTAGTAATAAGCATTTTTATGAACTCATTAGAAAAAAAAATTGGGTATAGCTTCTTTAATTGTTGTAGCTATCGAGGGCTATAATTTTTTTATATTCACAGATACCAGCGGAATAGCAGGGTCCCAATAACCTCAACGCCACCGTCCCCACCAAATTTGATCATTAAGTTACGCCCTTATTCTACACAGTTAATTCTGTCCCTGTTGAGGGTTGGCAAATGTATAAAATATCAGATATTGGTCTAATCTTTGATACTAAAACTAGTATACTCCATCGAGCAAGTATTTCCTGGGCATTTTCTTTTTCATAATGTTCACTGGCAGCACTTCAAATGAAGGTTGTTTATTATAATCAAGTGAGGGCCTGAATAGGTTTTATTGTTTTGGGATTTACAGTATGAGCCGTTTTCAGACATTTTGAACACAGTTGGGATTCGTCTTGTTGTGTTGGGGACTGTCAGGACAATTTCAATATGTGACGTTGAATTAAGTAATCTGGTATTGTGTGCAAACTGCGCACGTATGTCGAAGGCAGAGTGGGAGACGGTGATCCCTCAAAAAAAGGCACAGCTTTGAGATTGTGCGGCAAAAATTCATTTGGAGCACATCTTGAGTTGACAACCACTATTACGCCTGGCTTATTGGCGTGCAGGGGGCAAACTCAATCTGTTACAACAGTGAAAGAAACAATCTTTGCCTTCAGACCAACATGTAAGCTCTGATCTGTTCTCGCTGCTGCAGGTGTACTTCACCCAAATGCCGGACATGGACGTGTACGTGCGCAGCTACGGTGGCTGGATGCTGTCGGTCACCTCGCGCCTACAGGCCCATCAGCTGACCAAAGAGCTGCAGCGGGTGGGGGCCTCCTACAACCACAGCCACCATTATGGTGTGGGCTACGACAGGTGCTCTGCAAGTTTCATGCTGTTCTCTGATCTCCACAGTATTCTGTTTTAATCAGACCTAATATATATATATTATATATTAAATGATACACAATACCCAATGAAAGCTGGCGTCTGAATGTGCTACCATAGCATGTGCACCTGGTTTTAAAGCTATTCGGAAAAAAAACACATATTTATTGTGCTTTGCACAGTTTAAAGCCACCCTGTGTAATTTTTACAGCTGCTCCATATGAAAAAAAACATGATAACTAATAACAAATGTGACCTTTTTAAGAATATTTACAATACCTCCACCATGTTTTTTGAACTGTATTCAAAGGCTTAGATTTGAACTTATAAGTGTTTATGAGAGCTGAGGACTATCCGTGTCATTGCGCCAGTGGTGGAAAAGGGACAAAAAGGATGCGAGAATCGCGTTTTCGTTTCACATGAGCTACTGATATTGCTTTCACTGTGCCTTCACAAGTTGGAAGAAGGAACCATGGAGGACTACAGTTATATAAAAGAACCATTGAGGACCACAGTTATGTAAAAGAACAATCCAAACAACAATTCTTTAGAAAAATAATTATGCAGGAGTCCGGCATCATAGCAGCAAACTGTCAACAGCACAAACCACACGGACAAAGACAGCGTTAACACAACAGGAGGCACATTGTGTAGTTTGTACACAACAAACTCACACGTGAACAATAAGTAACTTTTTCACACTGACAATAATGAGAACGAGGTAGAATCTACAACACAGTCACAGGATGCCAGGACTACTGTCACAAGTTTCAACTAAACTTATTCAGGGAAAAAGCCTCAAATAAAACACACACAGAATCCCCACAAAACAATCGTCAGAATACTTTATCAGCAGCATGAGTGAATGTTCTGTTTTTCTTACTGTGATGCAGATAGGGCGCTGTGGCTAATGCTAATGCTAACATGAGCTTTTAGCCATGTCCTGACTCGGCTCTGTATGTCCTGCTTCTTTGATCATCGTAGTTTTACGCTCCCACAGACTTTATTCCTCCATGCGTCTCTTCTCTTCACACCGCGTTTGTAAAACTATATATTATAATTAGGGCTGTCAAAATTATCGCGTTAATTTACGTTAATTACCATTTTCATTAACGCGTTAAAAAAAAGAATAACGCATTAACTGCCATTGACGTGTTAACACGTCAATTGCGTTTCCCGCTATTTTCACGTTCCCAGATGTCTATTGTATCAAATATGTAAGGCTTGAGGCAATATTTTATCGAGCCAGCTGTGGTGTTTGACACCCAAAGTAATTAGAAAGTGAAGTGTCACCGCCTCACCAATAGGTGGCACTCTTGTGTGAGTAATAAGAAAGGACTGGTGAGTCCTGCCTGCGTGTTGTTGCTACTTGGTGTTCTGGATGTTTCCCAGAGAATAAATGAAGCCGTTTGAAACCCGTGTCGTTTTTCACCAGAGTAGATCTTTTTGTTTTATCTGTACATAACAGAATTTGGCGACGAGGATGGGATCTTCCTCTGGATGAGAAGAGTTTTTTGTTTGTTTTTGCAACGAAAGAGAAAACTCCGTTGAGACACGTGCAGTGAGAATGGCGTCGGCGTTTGGAAAAGGTGAAGACCTTAACTATGATGAAAATGAAGAATGTTTTGATGCCTATTTGGAAAGGTTAGAACAGTTCTTTGTGGCAAATGGACTCAAGTTAGAGGATGACAAAGCTAAAGCAGTATTTTTGACGGTGGTCGGCAAGAAGAACCACACGCTGCTAATGGATCTGTGTGCACCTGCTAAGCCGAGGGAGAAAAAACTAGAAGAGTTAATCGACTTGATGCGCACACACTTTGTCCCCAAAACCAACGTTATTGCCGAACGATACAAGTTTAACACTAGAAGCCAGCAAGAAAACGAGTCTATATGTGAGTACATGGCAAGCTTAAGGAAGCTAGCAGCCACGTGCAAGTTCGGGACGTTTCTGGAAGATGCTCTCAGAGACAGATTTGTGTGCGGGGTTAAAAGCGCTGAGCTACGTGACCGCTTATTAAATGTGGCGCACACGAAGGAATTAACCCTGGCAGCAGCATATGATATGGGACTGGCATATGAGGTGACAAAACACAATGCCCAACAGTGGTCCCAAAAGACTTTTAAAGCTAACGCCATTGCAAGGTCTAATGTGAAGAAAGAGGAGCGCGGTAAACCGTGTTACCGATGCGCTGGCCATGGACATGGACCAGGCGAATGCAGATTCAAAGATGTGGAGTGTCGAGTGTGTAAGAAGAAAGGGCACATCGCTAAAGCCTGCAGGTCCCAATACGAAGAAAGAAAGGACAAGCAGACCAAGTGGACAAAGCATCTGGACGCCAGGGACCCGCCGAAAGACAGCCGTCGTGAGGAAGGCAGGAGCAATATCTGCACCGGGAGGACCAGACCACCGGAGAAACAGCCTGCTGTCCTCTACACTTCAGAGAAGGAAACTCAAGCTGCATCTGCGGAGCCACAGCCCGCTCAAGAGAGAGTGGAGGTTAAAACCAAGCCAGGTTTTGTCTCGGAGTACCAGGCAGGTAACATCAGTGACCTGGAGCTGTTCTCCATGAAAACTGCGGGTGAGGACGTGAACTCTGACAGTGATACAGACATTGTGAAACCATATTATGTTTACATAAGGGTAAAATGATAAAAGGTTGAAAATGGAAGTAGATACCGGGGCAGCGGTGTCTGTGATTTCAGAGAGTCTGTATAAGCGGAGATTCAAAAAGCTCAAACTAGTGCCTTCTAACTGTGTGTTAAAAACCTACAGTAAACAGTCTCTGAGGCTAAGAGGGAGTATTTCAGTTTCAGTTAAATGTAATGGAGTAACTCAGGCACTTAAACTACTTGTGGTCCAAGGTAATGGTCCAGCCTTATTGGGAAGAGACTGGATTTCAAAGTTTAAAACTGGATTGGTCTTCTGTGAACAGAGTGGCATCAGAAAGTTTTCAGGAACTATGTGAAAAATATACAGACGTATTTCAACCTAGTCTTGGGAAAGTGAAAGGGATTAAAGCAAAGCTACATGTGGTGCCAGGTGCCATTCCAAAGTTTTGTAAGCCACGGTCGGTGCCTTATGCACTCAGAGAGGCAGTCGAAAATCAGCTAAATAAGATGGAAGCTGATGGGGTAATAACACCTGTAAATTATAGTTAATGGGCTGCACCTACAGTCAATATTCCAAAAACGGATCAAACTGTAAGGATATGTGGTGACTATAAAGTGTCAATCAACCCATGGCTTGAGGTAGATCAGTACCCGATACCCAAACCACAGGATTTATTCACTAAACTAGCAGGTGGTGAAAGATTTACTAAACTGGATTTGTCACAAGCTTATCAACAGGTGGAGTTAGATGACGGTTCTAAACCATATCTAACAATAAATACACATAAGGGGCTATACCAAGTGAATAGACTTCCGTATGGTGTAGCTTGTGCACCTGCAATATTTCAAAAGTTAATGGATCAAGTACTGCAGGGTATTGATGGGGTCATCTGTTATTTAGATGATATCCTGATTACTGGAAATAACACAGAGTTGCACATAATGCATTTGGAAGAGGTTTTGAAAAGACTAAAGGATCACAACCTCAGGGTAAAAAGAGAAAAATGTGCATTTTTCCAGCATAGTGTGTCATACTTAGGACATGTCATTGATGCAGAGGGAATTCACCCTTTACCAGATAAGTGTGAGGCTATTGTGAATGCTCCAGTGCCCACCACGACAACAGAGCTGAAATCATTCTTGTCATTGTTAAGTTATTATGGGAAGTTCATTCCAAACCTTTCAACGATAATTGCACCAATGACTGTATTGTTACAGAAGGAAGAAAAGTGGGAGTGGTCAGCCTCGTGTCAGAAGGCTTTTGAGGAAGCGAAAAAGCCGCTTACCTCAAGTAAAATTCTGGTTCACTACAACCCAGACCTGCCACTTTTACTGGCTTGTGATGCATCACCAGTGGGGATAGGAGCGGTGATCTCACACAAAATGACAGACGGTAGTGAAAAACATATTGCTTTTGCTTCCCGCATGCTCACTAAAGCGGAAAAGAACTACTCACAAATTGAAAAAGAAGCATTGGGCTTAGTATTTGGAGTAATGAAGTTTCATGAGTACTTGTTTGGTCCCAGGTTTACCTTGATTACAGATCATAAACCTTTACTGAAGATCTTAGGTCCCAAAACAGGAGTACCACCTTTAGCTGCAGCTAGGATGCAGAGATGGGCCCTGATATTGGCAGCATACGCTTATGAGATTCAGTATAAACCTTCAGGACAACATGGTAATGCGGACGCATTATCTCGATTGCCCATAGCAGACGACAACTTTCCAAAACCAAACCCAGTCTTCAGAGTGTCTTATTTAGACATTTTACCACTTACAGCCAAGGATGTTGCACAAGAAACTGATAAAGACCCTGTGCTCACAAAAGTAAAGCATTATGTGAGAACAGGTTGGCCTAAGCATGTCCCAGATGAAGCTTTACAGCCATATGTAAAGCGCAAATTTGATTTGACAGTGGAACAAGATTGTGTTCATTGGGGTTTCCGGGTTGTTATTCCTGAAAAACTACACAACAGGTTACTGTCTGAGTTACATGAAAGCCACTGGGGAATGGTCAAAATGAAGTGTCTGTCCAGGAGTTTATTTTGGTGGCCTACTCTTGATGAAGATATTGAAAATGAGGCAAGTCAGTGTAACATTTGTAAGCACCAGCGTAGCATGCCAGCGACTGCACCTGTGCATACTTGGAAATGGGCTTCTAGTCCATGGGAAAGAATACATATTGATTTTGCAGAGGTTAACAAACAGATGTTTCTGGTCGTAATGGATGCTTATGCCCGCTGGCCGGAAATTATTCACATGCAGTCTACTACCACAGCCAAGACTATTGAGGTTTTGAGGGGTTTTTTTGCGTCATATGGCTTAGTAAAAGAGCTAGTATCAGACAATGGCCCGCAATTCACATCGAGTGAATTTGAAACGTTTCTGTCCATGAATGCGGTAAAACACATTAAAACCCCAGCTTATCATCCTGCGTCAAATGGATTGGCTGAGAGGTTGGTTCAAAACTTTAAAAGGTCATTAGCAAAGAATAGAGCAGTAGGGGGCATGACGCTGCAACATTGTATTGCTAATTTCTTGTACAGCTACAGAAATATGCCACATTCCACCACTAAGAAAACTCCAGCCGAACTGTTTTTAAAGAGACAGATTCGCACTCGTCTTTCACTAGTGAAACCGGACGCATCTCAGTACGTGCCGACTATCAGTGTTCCTCCTACAAGACTGAGGTTTTTCTCTGAGGGTCAAAGTGTGTTGGTGAGAAACTACAGGGGAGGCGAGAAGTGGTTGGATGGTGTGATCACTGAGGTTTTGGGTCCTGTCACATATTTGGTCTCGGTGAATGGAAAAAATGTGAAGAGACATGTAAACCAAATGCTTGATGCAAAACGGAAAGATGGACTTCCACAAGGGACTGAAAATGACACTGAAGAACATTGGGATTTCCACATTGATCCAGGAGAGGACTTAACAAATACTGATCTTGTTGAGCAGGTGCCTGTGGAGAACCAGGGCTTGGTACCACCAGACAGAGCTCTGGGTAATCCTGTAAGTTCTGCACGCAGGGAACGGCCTCACAGAAATGTACGTCCTCCTGACCGTCTGGACTTGTAGGGACAGTGTTGCATGTATTTGTTTTTTATTTACATGGCACTTAGTAGTGTGGTTACCAAAGTGTTTATTGGTTTTTTTTTTTGGTATAGCTGTTTGCAACAGGGTTGTATGTTAAAGTGGAGACTTTAAAACTACAGGGGAGGAGCTGTGGTGTTTGACACCCAAAGTAATTAGAAAGTGAAGTGTCACCGCCTCACCAATAGGTGGCACTCTTGTGTGAGTAATAAGAAAGGACTGGTGAGTCCTGCCTGCGTGTTGTTGCTACTTGGTGTTCTGGATGTTTCCCAGAGAATAAATGAAGCCGTTTGAAACCCGTGTCGTTTTTCACCAGAGGAGATCTTTTTGTTTTATCTGTACATAACACCAGCAGATGGCAGCATTGCTCTATGAATGGTTTGAAAACAGCTAGAAGCTAGATGCACATGTGCCTCTTTTTTCTCAGCTTTCTGGTGATTTCAATAAAACTTACCTCTACTTGACTGGGGATTACAGGGGAACGAAACAAGCTAGAAACTACATTATTTTTGCTGATGAAAGTAGACAGTCCATTCTTTCAGAATTTAGATAGTCATAGTACACAATATTCTGTGGGTCTTAAAAATTCAGTAAAAATCATCAGAAACGGCTGGCAATATGGGAGTTCTGAAATAGGCTGGCAGTCAAACGCATGTCCGAATGACCCGCCCATTTATAAAAATATCAATCAGAATGCCGTGGACACGTGCGTGTGTGTGATGGTGACAGCGGTAACGTGGTCATATAATACATGCATATATATATACGCACCGGGGCCATTCTCTGATGTTGTGTGACACACGGAGGAGAGAAGGAGACACGCTGAAATGCAACCAAACTCGCAAAATTAAAGCTGGGGTACCTACATTTTCTCTTTCATTAACACCTCTTGTTGGTTGTACCCAAAAGTAGAAGGTTGTGAGCAAGTCAAACAGATTGAAGTACATTTGGTATGACTAACAATGTGTCATTACAATTGAAAATCTCATTTAACTTCAATTGGAGTGGATTTGAAATAGAATGTTAAAAATGCGATTAATCATGAGTTAACTCACCATTACTATGCGATTAATCAACTAAAAAAAATTAATTGTTTGACAGCCCTAATTATAATAGATCCATGGTAAAACTCAGTAGAGCCTCTGTGCAGGGAGCCGACTTGTTTACAAATCGGCTCCACGCGTCTGTCAAGTGCCCGAGACGTTTGGAGAGATGCGGCCATTTATCAAACTAGGCAACAGTGCTCCTCAACTCAAAGGAACCCGTACTATATTAGACTGCAATATAAGATCTCAACGCTAGATGGCACTAAAAATACACAGTGTACCTTTAATCAAAAACTAATGAGTAATAATTAGCAATAATAAGAAACATTCATCTATCTACAAGACTCACCATTTGGTCCAGTTTGGGTATAATCCAAGCATCCAAAAAGCGATATTCAAGCCCATATTAAGTAAAATAATATTTTGCTCAACTTCCCTCCATATTGTAAACATAAAAAAAAAAAATATTAAACACGTCACAGATGCAAAAGATAAGCCACAAACAACTTTCCACAAAAAAATTGCTTATTGCTTACACTCTTAAACACTTATTTAGTGAATTTATGAAATATGTTTTTCCAAATGAAATGGTTTCCCCATGAAAACTACCCTCCACAATATGCAGTCATTCCCAATTGGGCCCCCGGAAAACATAACTGCCCACCCCTGCTCTAACTGGACTGATTTGCAACTCACATCGTCAAAGATTGATGCGATGGATGTTACAATCTACCACCAGCTAGATGTCTCATCATCACTTTTTGAATTTGTCATCTCTTTCCACATACAGTAGTTAAGAGATCCTTTATTTGTCGTACAGTGGGGAAATGTTAGTGTTGCATCACCAGTTATTGAACAGTAGGAATGAGGAGCACACAGCAAAAGATAAGTGAACAATAACGCTAGACTAAAATAAAAAAAATCTCCAACTTTAGCATAATACATTCTTACATTCTAAACATGACATGCCAAATTAAATATTCTCAAGCTCCGATTTAAGGATACAATGAACAGATCATGCACTTCTTGTAGGACAATAACATCTTCTCTTCGCTCTCCAGTCCTTTGAAGCTGCTGAATCGTCACAACGAGGTGTGGTATGTGGCAGAGGGTAAGCCCATCTGCTCAGACCCCCAGGAGCCCACCCCCCCTCACCCCTCCACATCCCAAGGCCAAGACCCCACCATACCCGAGGACCAAGACACAGGCTCAGAGGCCCCCAGTTTCTCCAGGCTTCAGGTCAGTATAACCCAGCTTGAAATAGGAGGCTGATTTGGATGAAGCACACATAATTTATGTTATGATATAATACAATCAAAATGGAATTTGCAGTTGGCAACTTACTCAGACATACACTTACACTATACACTGAGGCAATTTAAGTGTAAAAAGCCACGTTACGGTAATGTGTACCGGACACAAACATGCAAGAAAACTTAAACCCCCGAGAAAGTTGTTCAGGAAGAGCAGCTCTCACTGTCCTTCTCTCCTCCCTGTGGAGGATAAAAGTATTTTACTTTGCGTTTGTATTGGCATGGAGTTCGGTGTAGTGGTACTAGGGCTGCCAACCGTCCCTTGAAAGACGGAATTGTCTATGTATTATAGAAAAACTATGTGCGTCCCGTATTGAATCGATACGGGACGGCTTTTGTCCCGTATTTTCAGAGCCACCTTAAATGCATCACTCACTCACTGCATGTCACACACGCACACAAAGTAATCACAGTTTAAGCGTCTACCTTTTGGGCAATCAGTGTCAAACTGATTAAACCAACATCCATTGGTTTAATGTTGACAAGTGGCAGCGTGGGCCGTGCCCGCAGCATCATCACGGCAGAAGTTTCATGGGTAAAGTAGCGTCATATTCCCAGATTCGGACTTCCGAGGTCAATAGCTCACGAAAGCTACTTTGTTAAACAAAAGTAATTGTTCTAAAATGATCATCTCTACGTTGTTTTTTCAAATCCAATGCGCTGTTTTAATGCAGAAAAATCGATTGAATCCAATGCACTGCAAGCGCAGAGAAAAGTGCTTAGGGAGCGTCAACAAATGTCAAGACCAGCTTTGTAAACGAACAACAGCTTTTACTGAAGCCATGAACACGCAACAAACTCTCAGACACTATAAATAATGACCACATCTAACTACTACAGACTTTGATTTCAACATTGTGAAGTTTTTTTAATGAATACATATGTTTTTCTTTTTTATTTGCTTTTACAGTAAATGGTCTTTACTGTGACATACATAAATAATGTATGTTACAGCATTTATATTTTTTATATGTTGTATTTCTAATAAGAATGCATTAAGTCCTTTTCCAGCCAAAGAGTTCCACCTATTTATTAAATTTCATTTTTGACTAAGGATTTGTTTTTTTATATGTAGTCAATAAATTACATTCTAAAAACTGTGATTATGAAATTCCAGGATTACTGTGTAGATTGAAATTAGGACTAAAAAGTGCTCAACCCAATCCACCCAAATGGTGTCCCTTATTTCTTTGGCAACCCTAAGTGGTACTTCAGGCACCCCCTTTGCTGTTCTTGGTTAGTCTCTGGATATGTTCATTCACTGATGGTGATAAGGACTGGTGTTGGTCGGAAAGACTGGTGCACAGACTTAAACTCTCACCAGGCAATGTGGGTTAAGCGTCTTGCCTAAGCAAATGACAGTTTTGCACTCCCAAACCTTTTCTTTTGAAATGCAGCCCGCGGAAATTCAATCTTTGGTAGACTACCTGTTGTAGCCCATCCCATCCAGACCGGCCTCTCACCTTCAGCAAACACTCCTCACGTCCAGATATTCTTGAACATTTAACTTGATGGAGTTATGATTATAACTCCTGATATTAGCGTGGATGGAGATAAACGTAACTGCAATGTTAGAATAGTTAAAACCTGTGTATTCTTAACTTAGTGGTGAGGGAATAAGGACATTTGGACACCCCTGTAATACTTCATTTTTTAACTTTTTATTTAATTTACTTTTTACGTCTTGTTGAGACTGTATTATTAGGCACAGTATTTAATGTTAGAATATATTAAAATAGCATACTGGCTCCACCAGGCGGCGTTCGCCTGTTATGAGTAAAATGTGAGGGCCTCACGTGTAGTAGAAAGAGAGAAGGTTCCGAGGGAGATGAGAGAGTTACGGAGAACAATGATTGTGAACATGCAGTTGCCTGTCGTGCCAAAGGACAATTAAACCACTGTTAAACGTCAGATGCTGCCTCTTCTTTACATGTGCAACAGTGTGACTATTTTTCCTTTCAGGCCGATGAACCTTCCTCAAAGACCATCTCACTGCAGGGGGACTACCCAGGTTCCTCCGTCCGTCCCACCTCTCCCTCTGGGGCTCCTGCCATCTTCCCTACTGGCTCGTCCACTTCCGCACCCTCTCCCCCTCCCGAATCCCCCTCTGCCTCTGAAGACAACTCTAACTCCTCCCTACCCAGCTCTGCACCCACATATGAGGCAAAATCTGAGGCCATCTCCAGCTCAAACAGCACTCAGTCCACCCCCACCTCTGCTCCCACATCTGAGGCCATCTCCGGCCCGCACAACACCCAGGCGGCAACCGCCTCCCCTGCCTCCCCCACCTCCTTGCTGCCCACTGACGTTGGCCGTGCACACCCAGATCTGACTCCATTCTCCGGCCTGTTCCATGAGCTCTCTCCGGCTGTGGCCAGGTCAGAGCCACCCCCTAGCGCTGCCTCAAAGGAGAAGAAGGGGCCGTAGCAGCACATGATGATAACCAGATAGGGAGGCTTTTAGCAGACGCAGGAGTAGTAGTAGCAACACAATTTTGATGCTGAGTTTACATGCGCTGTGACTGCACATAACAAGCTAATTAATGCACTATAATATACCAGTAATCTTGGGCTGCAGGATGTAATGTAATCCAAACTAAATGTTCTATTCGACTGCAGTCGCAAGCATGAATTTGCAAAGATTTTGCAAACCACAAATTATGGCTTAGAAAACAGCATAAATATTCAGCAATATTTATTCTGCCAAATTTAGATCTAAATCAATCATGTACAGAGATTGAATTGAATCCAACTGGAGAGGCAATACTTTAGTTTTAAAAGTTCTGTGACTTCATAATCCGAGCCTTGGTTACAGTGCAGGGATGTCAAAGTCAAATACATAAGAGGTAAAAAAAAACTGATTAGCTACAAGCGGTCGGCCGAACTGATTAAGTTTTTTTAAAACATTTAAATTATTGCACAAAACCTATTGAACTAAGACCTAGC
This sequence comes from Knipowitschia caucasica, assembly GCA_964034765.1. NCBI lineage: Eukaryota > Metazoa > Chordata > Actinopteri > Gobiiformes > Gobiidae > Knipowitschia > Knipowitschia caucasica. Next base: position 21,335,033 of record OZ035825.1, read on the forward strand.
AGTGTACCATGTTGTATTAAATGATTAAAGGTGCAGTAAGCGATTTTATTAGCTTAGCCGTAGCACCACCTCGAAGCCACTCCTTGCCTCACCACCAAATATCCAGCATTTTCTTTTCTTTGTCACAACAGGAAGAGTAGGTGGCAAACGTGAAATTGGTATTTTCTGTTCAGAAAGTCCGAAAACTCGTGCACTCGTGAGAAGCAGGAAGAGGGGAAGGGGGTATACGCATCCCATTGGTTCGTTGGGGATGAACGAATCTCATTGATTTATTTTTATCGGTCCGCTCCAAAATATTCTTTATTACTTTTTGGAGACTATAGTTATCTGGTCAATTCCATTAATATTCGAAAACACATGATAACTTGACTACTTTTAGGGTTTAGGGACGTTTTCCCACAATATTCAAAAAAATGCGTCTGGAAAAAAATCACTTTTGGCTCAAAGACAAAAACAAATTTCCTTCAAAGAGAAAACACATGGCCTGAACATTAAATAAGTAATCCAATATTTTCTTATGGCACTGTGCGGGCTGGTTCTAATGCTACTCAAACAATCATCCCAGGGGCCATGATAATTCATATCCGGGCCAGATCTGGCTTGAATTTGACACCCAGGTTTATTGTGCATCAATATTGCAAACAGAGCATAAAACATGTTAAACTAGGTCTGCTGAACCTCACGTGCCTGTAAACGCAGAGTCTTATAGAAAGTAGGTTATCCGGTTGTTGGTACTCGAATCATAATGCTTTATATCTGCTATAGTCAATGTGCACATTTGCAGTGCTGTTTTTAGTTTTATTGGGGCCAATGCCGAAATTCTCTGTATGTGCATTACAATTATTAACCCCAAATTATTTATTCCATGTCATTTTGCCATGATATCCAATCTCACATATGTGCCACACTGACAACACTCACTGGGTTGTCCATCTGGTCAGAATTGGCTCATAAAATGAATCCAATTATATATACTTACAAATGCTGTATATAAGGTTGTTAAACTCACAATGACATACGATGGATGGATAGCTTTATTACAGACTCTTGATCCAGTCCAAAAACAGACACACAACAGACTAAACAAAGAACATAACTGGTCTGATGAATGTTTTGATCAAACACCCCCTCCTCTTTGAGTTCATGTGTCTGTTATGTATTGCCCCTTGGGATGAATCATCTTTTTATGGGGGTCCGTGCATATTCCAATGGGAATCTCACACAGCTATGTCGTTGCACCTTTGCTTTTAGTGCTGAAACAGCTCTGCTGCGCTACCTACTGTAATTCAAAACAGAATTTGTTTTTCAGTTGCATTTCTGGGGCCTCATTAGTGATTATGCAGAGGCAATAATTCTATAAATCATATCCAGAAACGTCCAGATACACATATCAAAGAGATAAACTGCTGTTGTGTTACAAAGTCATTTGAATTACATTACGAATCACAATAAAAGAACATGACTAATGAAATGTGTATGTGGTTTGTGAGCAAAGGGATTAGTATGAAGAACTGGCCCAGCAGTGTTTAAATAAACTATATTATTATTGACACAAAGATATAAAGGAAAAATGGGGCTAAATGCACTGATTTCCAACTCATGACGTCATAGATTGATGGGATGGATGGGCAAAGATGTTACAATCTAGATGTCATCTCTTTCCATATAGTTAAGAGATTCTTTTTATCCTACAGTCGGGACATTTTAGTGTTGCATCACTAGTTACTAGGAGCACACAGCAAAGATAAGTGAACAAGACAGTGTCTGGTCGAGTGTCTCCTGGATGGCCACAGACTTCAAGCCCTGTGGGATTCAGGCTCATAAGTGTCAATCATTGATGGGAGATGGAAAGAGGACTGCTTTCCACACGCAAAGTTGAGAGATGTCTCAGATATTATGGACTCAACTGAACTGAGCTTGACCGCAGCCAGTGGGACCAGTATGCCGTACCTCGGGTGGATTCAAACGCCCTTTCAACTCGTAGCCGGAACTGAACCACCTGAGAAAATGATCATCCCCCATGCTGATAATGAAGGATTGTTGTTTGTCTCCAGAGACAAAGGAACTTTGGTATCAAACTTAAACCAAGTAAGTGCGACATATTTAGAGCTGAAGTGCGCTATTTAGGCAGAATAGCGCACTTCAGCAGAGGGCAGTAGAGTTGATCCTGCCGACTTCAATGCAGTAAGGGCACTCAAAGTAGGTCAACTCAGAATAATGTTAGGCCTTTTGTCATACTACAGACAATACATAAGGGACTTTTCCCGAAAAGCAAGCTGTTTGTATGACCTATTAAAAGCTGACAAAGACACAGAGAACATAACAAAAGGGAGAATGACAAAAAAAAATTAAAGCCGTAAGCGGCGTTGAACGGCCCTCGCCATTTTCCTACAGCCCTGAGGGGAGCGACACTGTGCATTTTGAATTCCTATGATCACTGTTTGTGTGTCTCTATTGAAAAGGAAAACCTCATTCTTCCCGTTTATTAATGTATTGTATTATTTAGCCATTACGCTTTTTTATATCCACTTTCATAATAGTTAAAAATTAGAGTTGGGTAAAATATCGACAGTCCCTAAATACATGCAAAGACTTGTGCGAGTACTACTCTCAGGCCGGCTGATGAACTCATCGCTTCCCTAATGTGAACATAGAATAGGATGTAATATTGTCTGTTCAAATTGAGCAGAGATTTTTCTTTCAGCACGGTACAGTTAAAAATTGTATGTAAAACACACTTAAAATACATTTAGCAAAGACACAACAGTTCATATTTATGCAGTGCTACCGGTTGTTTAAAACAGTGACTGCAGACGGGACAAACGATCTCTTGTAGATATTTTTTCGGACATCTGCCGGAAATCCAAAATCCAACCAACTTCACCTCGGTGTCTCTGTGTGCACGTACGTGTATGTACATGTGTGTGTGTGCGTGTGTGTCTGTCTCTGTGTGCATATGTGTGTGCGTGATATGGAGCAGTCGAATTATAGCTGATCTTCTTCATATGAAATACAATTAAAAATGTCTCACTTTAATAAATACTTTGTTTCACAAGGCAAGGCAAGTTTATTGGTAAAGCACAATTAAAACACAAGGCAACTCAAAGTGTTGAACAAAATTAAATTAAAATCAAAAGAATCACAGTACATTAAAAAGAAAGATAAAATTAGGGCTGGGACTCAATTAAAAAAAGAATCTAATTAATTAGAGGCTCTGTGATTAATTAATTGCAATGAATCTCATTTTAATTGCATATAAATATTTGACCTGAGAACATTGTGAGACACAACCACTGGACTATCTCAGTGCCAACGAAGGATCACAGTCTAGTAGTAATTTCACACTCGCTGTACACGGCCTTGTCATCTTGAATATCCGCGAAAAAAGAACGAATACCAAATTGTAAACAACTTACAGCGTTGAAACGTACCCGTTCTGACGTCACCAAGGGCTGTGAAATTTTTTCGTCTCTAAGGGCGTTGCTATGGGGTCATTTCAATTTGGGGGGATCAGACAAAAAAACCAACAACTGATTTTGAAACCTTTAGTAGTTCTCTTCTAATATAAAATGGTATTAAAACTGTATTTCTAAATAAATCAAACCCGTCATAAGGTCTTTAAGCAACACATGTTATTGTGGATGATAAGGGGATCAGACGGACTTCTTGGTTATGGCCCTGAACCAGCCGTAAGTTGGGGGCTCTGTCCTAAAAACCCTGCACTAAAAGGCATTTAATTGCAATTGCAGAGTGTTACAAGGTTGATATTGGGAATTCAATTGTGTGTAATTGAGTGTTCTTAAGCGCAATTTAAAAGAAAAAATTATTTGGAATGGGCATTTTGGTTTTACCTGTGGGGGCGACTTGTTTGACTTTTGAACAGCAGAGAGTTGCTCTTGTTGAGATTGGACACTGAAATGGAATGTGAGAAGATGAAGTGCTGCTGATCAGAGCAGTGGTAGAGCGGAGTCAGAGCGGGAAGGAAAGGCGTAGAATTTGTGTCAGTAAAGTGTGGATTTCAAGAAAACTGAAGGATTTAATAAGAAAAAAAGTTCAGGATGACAAGGGACACTAAAATCCCCACAAAATCCGATCTTTCTGAAAGCTGTAGGTTCTCTGTCAGCTGAGGTCGAGCTATTTTAGTTCTATGGGACTTTTTTCTGGGTAGCCCGCGTGAATTTAGTCTGCAGTACAACGGGCGCCCCCTTTGCCCATGAGTGGGACAGCTATAAGCTAGTAATACCCTATCCAGTTATTATTATAGATTCATGCCTACTTCACACTACTGATTACTACATGCTCACACCTCATACCTTGTTTTTGACTTCCTGACGGACAGGAAGCAGCGAGTGCGTCTGGGGAAGAATGTCTCGGACTCTCGGATTATAAATACAGGAGCCCCACAGGGCTGTGTTCTTTCTCCCCTGCTCTTCTCCCTGTACACCAACCACTGCACCTCCAGCCACGACTCCGTGAAGCTGATCAAGTTCGCGGACGACACCACCCTCATTGGACTCATCTCCAACAACGATGAGTCCGCCTACAGGAGGGAGGTGGACCGGCTGGTGTCCTGGTGCAGTGGTAACAACCTGGAGCTGAACGCCCAGAAGACAGTGGAGATGATTGTGGACTTCAGGAAGAGCACTGTCCCCCCACCCCCACCCTCCGTGATGGACTCCCCCATCACCTCTGTGGAGTCCTTCCGTTTCCTGGGCACCACCATCACCCAGGACCTCAAGTGGGAGCCGACCATCAGCTCCCTCATCAAGAAGGCCCAGCAGAGGATGTACTTCCTGCGGCCAGCTCAGGAAAGCCAAGCTGCCTGCACAGATGTTGGTGCAGTTCTACACGGCCATCATCGAGTCCATCCTCACCTCCTCCGTCACCGTGTGGTTCGCTGGAGCCACAGTCAGGGACAAACAGAGACTACAGTGCATTGTGTGCTCTGCAGAGGAAGTGATCGGCCGCAGCCTTCCATCGCTGCAGGACCTGTACGTCGCCCGAGCTCGAGGCCGGGCTGGTCGTATCACAGCCGACCCCTCTCACCCTGCACATGGACTATTCCAACCACTCCCCTCAGGCAGGAGGTTGCGGTCCATCAGGACTAGAACCTCCCGCCACAAGAACAGTTTCTTCCCCTCTGCTGTTGGATTCTTGAACACTTTTTAACCTGTCCCCCCGCCCTTTATAAAGTCACTTTACTGCCCATCATACGTCACTTTACTTCACTGTACTGCTGTCACCTTACATTGTGTGCACCATGTGCACTTGTATATTGTAAATAGTAACTGTAACTCTATTTTAAATTTAAATTTATTCCTAGAAGTGTTTTTTATTCTTATTTTTATTATCTCTTTTTGACTGTTGCACTGAGCCAAAGCAATTTCCAAGTCTGTGACCTCCTGTTACTTACGTTGGCAATAAAAGTGATTCTGATTCTGATTCTGATTGTTCATGTTATACTCGTCTTAGGTTATTTTGCATTTCCACTAGGGTTGGGCTTGAGATCGGGGGTACTTTTTTCGACAGTGGTTCCATGTGAGCCAAAGCGATACCATGAGGGGACGTCAGCCGACTGCCTTTCACTGATCAACACCTCAACAAGTGTCGTCACTTGAAGCTACGTCCAACCTATGGTAAAAGCAACTCAACCCGCCATCTTTAAAACCGGCTGCTATGCTTCAATACGTCCTCCCATGGATCTATTTTAATAACGTACTCACTCCAGAGAAATAAAATTGCACAGAAAGCCCCAAAAGTCAGCATCCTGGTCGGTGGACGAGGTCCACACGCTACTCTCTTTAGGCTGAAGAAAGAATTCAAAGGCATCTCAAGGCTCAACACGAAACAAGGTTTTCAGTGAGATCGCTCTTGATTTGTGACTTGTGTTGCAAATTCCAGAAATGCAGCACACGTTGATACACATTTTCTGTCATCCATGTATCCATATCTATGAAAATATGATATTCTATATTTAATCATGAAATGTCTCCTTAAAATATTCTATACTAATGATTAATCATCCAGTGTTTTTATAAAGTGTTCTTACATGAATCACTAGCTGCATAAAAGGTGTTTTGTTTAATGTTTAGCCTGAGTCCAGAGAAGATTCAAGGACAAGGTTGGTTTCTGTGATATAACTTTCAATTTAGGGACAAAGCATGCCTCCCTTATCGGGACAAGGAATGAAACCCAAAACTAGACCAGACCAGACTCAAGGGACTGGAAGGGATCCAGATGACGTATGCGGACGCACTTCCGCTCTCTTTCAAAACTGTTGGTAGGACATTTTGAAAAGCAGTCTGAGCAGAGACAGAGAGAGAGGACATCGCAGAGCACCTTTGTTGTCTTCTCAGTACATTTTCAGTCCTGGAGGGATAGTTACATTTTCTCAGTTCATAGGGCTAGTTAGGGAAATAAGAGCTCCCATGAGTTTTGCATTAAAATGTAATTGTAAAGAGAATTAAATGTTGATTGATTTTGAACTCTTGAATGCTTGGTCTTATTTCTGTATCAAATTCTGAGACACGTCCGTTGTTTTTTTGACAATACTTGCCTGTGGTAATCCTGGAAATAACTGGTTAGCTACGTATCCCGTTGGCCCAAAGCTCTCACTGAAATATATTTATTTGTGTAAAAGTTTGATTGTCTTTCGTACATAGTGAACAAGCGACATTTAGCTATCGATAGCAAGCTAAGCTAAAATGTACTTCAAACGAGCAATGAGTGATCGGAGTACTTAACTTTCCCCTCATCTGGACCTGGTCTCAAAGACATACGTACTTTGGACTTTGTAAATTGTTGGTTTTGCACTTTTGGTTTTTAATAAAACTGTGATCGTATCAAGACTTTCACTTCTATTTACATTACATACATTATTTGTCAGTAAATATGTATTACCGTGGCAAATTTATGAATGAGGATAGAAGTATATTTGCTAAATACAAAAAGGTTTTATTTTTGATCAAAACACAAGGGCAAAATGTTTAGGTATATTTTTTTTTATCATATATTCCTTTTTTACTTCTCACTCCTTTTTCAAGTTGATACTTAGATTTACCATATACATGTATGTTAAAAACTAAGTTATGTAATGAACTCAAAATAAAAACATTTTTTTTCAAATGACAAAAAGTGACATCAGACCACTGTTACTAGTCACGAGTCGCACGTAAATTACGTGGTCTGACAACCGCTCCCACGCTGAGGAGAAACTTGGAGGACTATTTTTAATATAAAAGCACTCACACTCTGCCGCGCCGTGCCGTACCGTACCATTACTGTGGAAAAGCGGCATTTCAAGTCACTGATATATTTTGGCGCGAGGCCATGGAGAGACTTTTACACAAGCAGAGCTGTTTTGAAGTCTATTCTCTGAGCCACAGGAAGCCAGTGCACAGACCTGAGAACTTGACTAATATGGTCGTACTTCCTGGTTCTAGTCAGGACTCGAGCTGCTGCATTTTGAATGTACTGCAGCTGTTTTACAGCCTGTTTGGACAAACCTGTGAGCAGGCCATCGCAGTAGTCTAACCTACTGGAGACAAATGCATGGACAAGAATCTCCAGGTCTGCTTTAGACACTATGTTTTTAATCCTGGCAATGTTTTTTAGGTGGTAGAAAGCTGCCGATGTTACTGATTTGATGTGGCTATTAAAATTTAAGTCTGAGTCCAGTATTGCCCCTAGATTTCTGACCTTGTTTGAAGGTTTTAGGGCGAGAGACTGTAGGTGACAGATGACGTTCTCTCTTTGTTTCTGGGGACCAAAGACAATCATTTCAGTTTTGTCTGCGTTTAGCTGAAGGAAGTTGTTTTGCATCCACTCACTGATCTGTTGGATACAGTGAAGGAGTGAGTCCACTGGTCCATGTTCTCCTGCAGTCAGTGAGACATAGATCTGAGTGTCGTCTGCATAGTTATGATAGGACACTTTGTTTCTGCGTATTAACTGACCTAACGGCAGCATGTAGAGATTGAAAAGAAGAGGTCCCAGGATCGACCCCTGTGGTACTCCACAGGTCAGGGCCATATGATATGAGACACAATTTCCTTAAGAGTGTATTTTATTTTCCATTATGCAATTACATCAGACAGTTTTATAAATAACTGCATTTTCTCCAAGTGGGTTATAACCTTATTTTTTGGAACTATGTTACAGCTCCTCCTTGTTTTGCTTGAATTTGTTGGCTTCTTCCTCCCTCAATGTCTCCCTGTATTTCCTCCTGTCTTCATCTTCCTGCCGGCATATTTACCATAAGAAACATACATTAATAACAAAAAAAACAATTTGGAGGGGACTGTACATACCACAACTCTGTCCTTTTTGGCTTTCTTCATTTCTTTATGAACAAACTTCACCATGTCTTTTGTATTGTGATCACCGCTATAGACTATCACCTGGGGGAGAACAACACAAAAACAGTGTAATGTATTTTTACTCAATAACCCACAGTGACAAAGGGTTGCAAATATGACAGAGTGTGATGAGGGTCTCACCCGCTCAGCGTAGAGGGCGGGGAAGAGGCAGAAGGAGGGGTACTGCCGCTGCATAGACATGTGGATGTCGTTGGCAGAGGCGTCAATTCGAGCGATTATCACATCTGACTGTTCTCTAAAGGCCTCTGCTAACTCCTCCCACAGCGGGAACACTGCTCGGGACTGAGGGCTGTACGGCAGGTCTGCAAACACACACTGTGATTATTAAACAGAGGAAAATCCTCAAACCAATGGACAGTCTAAAACTGATGGGACTTGCTGAACTCTGAGCTGCTACTTCAATTCTTATTTCAAGTTCTGTGAACTCTGAAGCCGATTTAGTGATGAGGCCAATGAATGTATTTTTGTCTTGTTTGGACTCCCTCTGGACACAGTTTGATCTGCAACTGTTGATTTCCAGATTTTATGGCATAGCAGACATGCCTCCTTCTCATGTGTTTATGTGAACAGTAGACAGCTGAAAGGAGGAAGTGTTAGGGCTGTTGTCAGAGCACTTTTTTTAGTAATAATGTTTTTGTAAAAATAGATCAGATTTATCATAGTGCTTTGATCATCAACAGTGCATCAACTTGTTATTAAATCATGTTGTGTCCAGTTGAAACGATCGTCTTGCAAATTTGTTTTTCCCTATCAACTGTTGATTAAGTGTCACATTACAACATTTAAACCAGTTATGTTCAAGTGCGGTTTGTATGTGGTAACTCTCTTTCTCTTAAAATGTTGCTGGTGCGTTCTATAAACAGGTGCGCTTAATAGTCCAGCAGGTTCTCTAATTGTTTAAAATCAAGAATTTAGGGTAGCCCTTGGAATTTTTTAATATAAATATTGGCTTTATTTTTTATTCATGAAATAATCATTCATATTATAGGAGTTTATGACCAGCATTACCCTAGTGGGATGTGATTTTATAATCAAGTAAAATGTACCAAATTGATTTGTATTTGAACAAAATATAAATGAATAATCAGCTGCCTATTTCATGGGGTGAAACAGACAACCAGAAAAGACCAAAACATAATGTAAATAATATTGTATAATCAGGAGAAGAGTGAAAGAATAAAATAATTTCACTAAGTAAACAGAATTGGTCAGTTTGACTGCGACTTGAAGACGAATTTGCAAAGTTTCATGAAATACAATTACATTTTAAAACATTTTTTTCCAATAAGTATAAATATTTTGAGGTGCATTTCTTCCTGCTCGTTGCCATGGACCATGTGTGTAAGAGGCTGTACGTACAGAACAGTACAAACACGGTCTTGTTTGGGTGAAATGCCACTTTCTCCAGAGTGGAGCCCACCAGCTGTTTGACAGGCCGCTGCTCCCAGTCCTCTGGGACAGGCTCACTCTGCATCTTGGGCTTTGGCAGAAAACAGAACAAAAAACAAAAATATTATTCATTTTCCACAATACATTTTTAAGCGCAAACCTGAATGACTATTACATGTTAGGTACTGAGTGTGACAAGAGTGAGTTTGATGCGCACATCTGAGTAGCGTGCAAAAAAGACTGAGTATGCAAATACATTTAATCATATACAAGTAACAAGTGTCATGACACTGCCTTCTCCAAGAATTTGAAGAAAAAAATATATTGATAGGAAATAGAACAGCGGACGTGGGTAATTGTGGGTAACAGGAAGTCACAAACTAGCAAATTGCTTTGGCTTTGTAGTTTGTTGAAATATGTTTTCAGTTAGAGATTCGGCCCAGATTTATCCATAAAAGTCATATTGAGATGGGAGTTGTAAATTACTCATGAGTGTGAAAGTCTAATCTGTGTCGAGTACTTCAAATTAAATAGTTTATAAAGAACTATAAAAAAGAAGCTGTTAGAAAACAAAACATTGTATTGAAGGTTTTCTTCTCGGAAACATCATTATTGTGTAGAACATTTTCTATGGTCTATATTCCTGTGGTCCCTCGTACCGCGGCGTTGCCGTCCAGATAGTCCTGGCAGAAGGAGCTGATGGTGTCCACGTCCAGAGTGAGAGAGGGCAGGTGGTACGTCACATGATCGGTCAGGTTTACAACTCTGACCAGAGGGGCCTCAAAGTCCCGGACCCGGAAGTACTCCAGCAGGCGGCCATTACGGGTCTCATCTACGTCCACCAGGACAAACAAGAGCTGAGACACACGCACATGCAAGCACACATGCACACACACACACATCCACAGACACAGACACACACACACCACATCCTGTAGTTAAAACTTCTTCAGTGGAGCTGGGTATTGAATAATAAATTGATTAAAAAAAAAAAATCATAAATACAATTATTTATACATTTTAATGATTTTAATGAAACGAGAGCCGTTCCGTAAACCCTGGAGAAGTCATAAAAAAAACTGTATGTTTAATTACAGTATCTAATTTTGATGTTCAGGAAAGTGCCAAATTTCTTTCATGTAGAATACAAATTGAAATCAATATCATTATTAGTATAGGATAATATTGGACCCCTCTACCCTGATCTTCTGCTGTGAAAAAGGAATAACTCACTTTTAACCTGAAGGCTGCAGCTGTGCGGTTGAAGGCGGCATAAATGGATTCAAAATCTGGAGCTGTTTTCCTGATGAATAAAAGTGCGTGGTTTGGAATAGGAGAGCTCAGGATCTGTGAAGCCGTCTGCAACACAAACAAACATCACCTTTATTTAAGTATTTTCAAAACATACTCACTGTAGCTCACAAATTACACTTGATCAAACTTCCTATACCTTTGGCATGTTCTTACTAAAATGTATGTTCTTACTTTGCATGTTATTACTGCATGTTGCATGTTTGTTTTGCAGGGATATGAGTAATGACGAGCACCTGTCCAGAGTATTCTGTGACTGGGTCCATTTGGAAGACGGTGATAAACAGAAGGAGCTCCTCTTTGGTCGTCGCTGAGCTCATTCTATATGCCTGCATTAGCTTGGACTGCAACACACACACACACACACACACACACACACACACACACACACACACACACACACACACACACACAAAAAAAAAACATAAATTGCAAAAGATCCTTAGCAATATATAAATTGTTATAAATAATGATCACAAACAAGAGATTTTATTATATCGCAAGCTATGTATTGTATTGAGTCTTCTGGAAAGACTTGATACAGTGATTTCAAGGCCTAGTTCTTGTTGTAAAATATTTAAAAGATGGACTAAAGATGGCCCACATATAGTTTACTTATTTATATCTTGTAATCTGCCAAATAAATAATAAATAAATACATGTTATTGTGATTTTCCACAGTCTGATACATCAGTAACTGTTCGTACCTGTTTAAGCACCAACACGACATCCTCACCAAGGCCATATTTACGGATGACATCATCACTGTGCGACAAAGCAAAGGGCAGGTCCGGGAGCTCTACTGCTGCCTCATAAAACACCTGGACGTACGCCTCATTCTGCTCCTACAGAGAAAGTCCTTCACACACATTCTTGGAAACGCTCCACGTGTTTTAGAATACATGCATTACATGTAATTCAGTGTTATTATTGTTATTTGGCGATTCATGTTTTAGATGTTCATAATTAGCCTTTCAACAGGGCCACATTAGCCTTGAACTTCATCTTCCTCAGATATATAACTCTGTATAATCAAATTAAAAATATTGGAACACCTTTTCCCCAATGACCTCTGCAACACTGACTCTCTCATTTTTAACTGTGTGTTTTTAACTGTTTTTTTTTGTTTGTTTACTTTTTACCATTTGTAAGATGACCTTGAGAACCTGAAAAGGCATAATATAAGTAAAACGTATTCTAATAATTATATTTTTTGTTGTATTTTTTTTAGATTATGATTATTATTTTAAGCAGGTACATGCCCTTTAACTTGTAGCACACCGACCACCCACCTCCACATTCTGCAGGCATGTACATTTTTGTTTATACATTTAAAAAATATATGTATTTATATTTGCTGTTTGATGAGCAATAACCACAAAATTCATATCTACATTACCATAATAATTTGAAAGCAGTTGCCAAAGAGCTAGTTAGCCTATGTTCCATATACCATGCAGTTTGATATTTTTCAACTGACAATCTCTCCCCTGATCAGTGCTCGTGTCCTCCCACCCCTGATTGGGAAACACTGCCACAAGAGTATGACTGTTGACATGTCACACATACAGTTTATACCATTGATTTTAAAGACAAATGTGAAACAGTTGTTACTTTGAACAATCCGAGCACCAGCAGATGCTCCGGCTGGATGTCGTCCGTGACGAGGTCAGCAGGAGAACCCGCCCTCCTCTGGAGCCAGGTCAGAATGGACGAGGAGCTCTTAGGATCTAGTACGAGAAACGTGTATTTGAAAAAAAAAAAATCGTTTTGCTTTCATTTGCCTTCAAGTGTTGCCTGTGAAACACTACAACTAAGAATCATGGCTATCCATTTCAAACCTGCAGTAACATCTACATGGGATTTTAACAATTGCTCTCTGCTGTTTTGCAATTCACATTGCGGTCATTTTTTCATGTGGTTTGAAGTTGTTTAAAAGTAAGGAGTAAAAGTATAAAAATGGTAGAAAAATAAATACATTTTGAAACAGTCTGAAAAAGTTCTAATTTCTTTAAAGTTTTATCGTCATTTTCTTTACTTGGTTCAGTCCAACTCTTTACTTGAGGTCACAGACACACATTTATTACCCTCATAAAATCTATGTTGCCATAGCTGCAAACAAAGTCATAATGAATTAATAATACAGCCAACAATATAGACTCCATAACTGAATGCATGTGAACAGACTCTATGCATGACAGGACTAACATTGCTATGCGGTCCACATGCAGTAATGTATGTGTAGTGATAGACTCGATTGTGACTTACTCGGACAGGGCACCGGGGTGAGTCTATCTCCAGACAGATACAGTCTCATGAAGGGTGGCTCTGTGGCATTCATATCTTTAGCCAGGTCCTTTTCTTTTTCTGTATCGACCGTCGCAAAGCAGACCTCTGAGTCTGGATTCAGTGCTGCTGCTTCTGCAAAGGCCTCGGACACTTGATGGACGTCAGCACTCATAGGTCGATCTATGGGACGCAGGCCAGAACAATTCAATAATCTTTTCAGCCTTTTTGGACAACAGGGATTTCTTCTATCAATGATTTACATGGCGTACTCTACCATTCAAAATCAGACACTGTATGCAACTTGTTGTTCTGTTGTATCTCACGGTTGTGTTCATGCAGAGACAGCATGAAATTTTCATAAATATTATAATTTCATACTTTCTCACTGCTACATTAGCACACCTGAGTGATGGTTTGTGGAAATGTCCCTCTGGACCAGCCAGGCCCTTCCTTCTACATTTTGACTAAATGGTGTGGCTCGGGTTGGTCAGGCTTTGTTTACTATGTAGGTATTGAAAATGCTTTTCCTTCAATTTCAAGGTAGAATAGTTTTAACTTTGTTGATTTCCATCCTCACTGAAAAAACAGGGCTTCTTCCAAAATGTTGACTTTTTATGTGTCAGCCCAAACGTTTGACCAACAGCCTACATCCAATGCATTTAACTAATAAAAGAATAAACACATGAACAAATAAAATAAATACAAATAACACACACTTTCTGCTATTGGCTGCAGTCAACACATGCTTTAGTAGATGATATCCACTTGTATACAGATTTGATCCAAAATAGGAGGATTACTAAAAGGTTTTGTTCATCTTAAGTGTAGTCAAAATATTGACTTTATTCTTGGAATGGTTTGTCCACTGGTAAAAAAAAACAAAACACAAAAAACAAAAAAAAGACACAGAAATAAACCAACGTAAACGTTTTTCTTTGAAAAACCCCCCCATAAGTCACTCATGTTTATTGTCCCAACAGAAAGACTTGCTGTCTTCATCCTACTGGAAAACACATTATCTTTTGCAGACCTGCATTAAAAGAGCCCTGTAAGTCACTATTGGACACTATAAGCTGAGAGTTGATTGGCTGAGTGAGGGTATTCCTTTCTTTTTCCACTTTTACGTCCGAAAAAGCAGATCTAAAATGTGACAGAGACCAAATATAGGTATGTGAAAACTTCTGATGTCACCAAACTGTTTTGAGAGATTGATGGATTTTATTACATACATTCTGTGGTTTGAAAGTTACACAAGCTTTAAGTGATGCTTACGTCCAATACATTATACACAACATAGCAAATACATGAATAAACACAAAGGACACACAAATCACGCACATTTGAGAACCAGCGCCAAACACATGATTATTGTGTCGTGTGTTATTTTCTCCCTCTAGTGGTTACTCACAGAAGTGCACCAGGAGCTGGCTGTGTTCCTTCAGAGCCTTGTGGAAGTTGCCTTTGTTAAGTTGTAGAACAGCCCCCTCTCTGGACACTGTTGTGTGAGTGTCCAGCGCACACGCACACACACACACGTTCACAAGCCCCAGAAGCAGCAACCAACCCTCCATAGTGTCCACCTCACCGTCCACAGTGACCAGTGCACAAATCTGAAAGAGCTCTGCAGATAGGAAGTGTGAGACTTTGTTATCTACACTATAGGCCCAGCTTTGTCGCTGATTAACCTGACTATCTGCTCTGCTGTATCACTGCCATTGGCTGCAGTCAAATCATTTATATTATCACTAATATCTCATGAACTTCAATACATCACTCATTGTTCAATAAAAAAACAGAGACAGTTTGATACAGTGCATAAAGAAGAGGTAAGTGCAGGTGAACAGTACACTTACATTTGTCTACAGAGAGTAGCATACATTCAACTTTGTATATTCCAAAAGCTATTTAGAATGCAATAAATATGATGGAATTCTTGTGTTTGCCTGGCTCAAAACACAACCCTAATACACGTAACCAGGGAGGCTCAGAAAGACTCATGTGAGATAACAAAACTTAGATCCAAAACCAATCTATAAAACTATCAACATGACAGATACAAAAAAAAAAAAAATGTGTTTCATTTTTTTTTTTACAAATACATTTGCTTTTTACAATACAGATAAACTAAATACATGTTTTATTTAAAATTCACATATGTTAAAGTAATGTCTTTCAATTATTTGAGAAGTCCATCATCAAGTAATCCACCACACTGACCCAGTGCAAGTGTGCCCTGATGGGCCTCTCCTGGTCATCTCTTGTAAACATGTACCACTTGGTCACAGTGTGGACAGGAGTGATGTGCTTCCTGATAGCTTTTCGCAAACAGTGGAATCAGACAGAAGCCACAGACCAACCTGCAACACAAACATGTACATATAACTTTTTTATTTGTCTAGTTCATCCAATAAATGTGTTTTAGTGTTTCTGTCGAGTAGAAGGTGCCAGTGAACTGTGGAAAAATGCTCCCCTAGCTATAAAGTCCGGAGTGTTTCAAGAGAATGTTGCATCTAAACAGCATGATGAAGACCAAAGAGCACAGGAGATAGGTCAAGGATAAAGCTGGGGAGAGGTTTAATGCATTTTTAGGTTGTATAAAGACACCTCTGACAGAGCACTGTTGTTTCCATCATCAAGGGATGGAAATAGTATGGCAGGACTGAAAACCTACCAAGACATGGCTGTCTACCTATTTTAACAATGACAGCACTCAGAGATACAGAAAGAGGCCCATGGTATCTCTGGGGGAGCTGCAGACAATAATAATAATAATAATGCATTGGTTTTATATTGCGCTTTTCTGGACACTCAGAGACACTTCACATGTCATTATTCATTCACTCCATAAACAGTGGTGATAAACTACTACTGTAGCCACAGCTGCCCTGGGGCACACTGACAGAAGCGAGGCAACCAGTATGCGTCATCGGCCCCTCCGACCACCACCAACCATTCACACCAGACTCATTCTAGGCAATGGGGGTGAAGTGTCTTGCCTAAGGACACAACAGCAGTTTGGCACTTAACAGCCGCAGCCGCCCCACTGTGGCTGGTGTGCCCAGAGGTTAAGTGTCTTGCCAAGGACACAACGACAGGAGACATCAGTGGGAATCGATGGTGAAGGTCGGGCTCGAACCCACGACCCTCTGGCTCAAAGACCAATGCTCTACCAACTGAGCTATTGTGTACGTACAGACATACATACTCTGTACAAGGACCAATTATTTGTCAAAACTGGTCTTTGTGGAAGAGTGGCATGCTTACCCCATGAGTGACAGCAGCACACAGAGGCACCAGGCGGTTCCATTGGGCACGTTGGTGATGTTTGTGGTACCGGTGCGCCCGCAGTGAGAACATTGTACCAGAGCAGGGCTGTCGGTCAGATGGCAGGCCACCACCAGAGGAACAGGCTGAGGCTGGTATATGACCGCAGGGCTGCTCTGGGTCACACTGGTGGACTGACTCACAAGCACAGGCACTGAGGAGCACAGCACAGGTTAAACCACGCCCTGGCTCCATGAGAGGGACGAGAAGAAGAGGAGGAGGTACCGTCTGTGGTCGGGTAGATGAAGACCCCTGTGTTTTGGTGAAGGCTCATGGGCACTGACAGCACAGGAAAGTGATTGGGCTCAAACTCAACTGTGGGTCACAAAAAAGTTTGAGAAGATGTTTTATTTTTTTCAAAATGTCTCTTGTCATTTTCAAAAAAGAATGAACAGAATGTGTCTCTATACCAGCATCCCCCCATAATCCTTATGAAGACTCAAAGGCAAAAAAATAAATAAAATATATGCATTGTTTTTGTCTGTATTTATTTTAATTTTGAGAGTCTGAGTAGAAGTGTATAGCGTGAGGTGACATCACACCTGCTTCTCCATAGGAGGGGGGTGGGGTGGAAGGGGATGGAGAGGACATGGAGGCGTCGTATGTGGGAGGAGGCGGCACGTGAAGCACCCCTGGGCCTGGCGTCGGTGGGTGCTGCCTTGCCTCGTCATATGAAGGAAGATCCATCAACTTAGCCCCTATACGAACACATGATTGACATCAGGAGGATTTCGCTTGTCAGAGCAATGTTCTGCTTGTTTTCAGTCCTTGACGCTGTTTAAATGAGCCGTCACAGCCTCAGTGGAAACACCGTCACTGTGGTGTGTTTCCACTGAGGCTGCAGCGATGGAAACATGTCAAGGTACGAAAACAGCAAACACAACGTCCCCACAGTGTGACAAATAAAGGTTTATCTTATAAAATTGATTTGAACACAACAAGGCTTTTAGATTCAAAGAGCAAAATAATCTCTTTAGAAAAAATTAATTGTATACATTATCACAAAAAAAAAATTGAAGTAAGTCTTTTCCAAATGTTTGATTCCTGCAAGCTACAGGTGAAACTCAAAAAATTAAAAAAAGTTCAAAACTTATGTCTATATTTCAAACTGAAACTAATACATAATATAGACCCTGTTAGGGTTCTTTTTACAGAACACATGGCTGGGTCGGAAAGGGCGTTTTCAATAGAAAAAACAGTGGGAAATTACAAAACACGTATTTACAGAGCACAGTGAACAGAGCACTCGTTTTCTTTCTGAAAAACTGAAAATATACAGCAGGTTACTTTGCTGCCTCGGCTCATGATAACAAATCTCACTTTGATGTATTATATTTTCCAAGTTGCACCTGAGTTGCCGCACCTAAATGCAAATGTCAACATAAACTAAATGCAAAGAACTTTCAGTTCCAACAGGTGCAAACTTGTCTAAATCGTTATGGAATTATGAAGTTACAATTTACAATACAATACAATTTATTCTTGTATAGCCCTAGGTCACAACAGAAGTCATCTCAGAGGACTTAACAAAACCATTGAAATCACCAACCAAAGTTCCAGCTTCATGACCCACATTTACCTTTTTTCTGCACATAACAAATGACTTAATCTGCTTTATTAACATGTGTCACTGTTTGCTTCAGTTCCATTAATAGATATCTTCCTAAGAAATTAAACCAGAGGCCGCCCTCTGTAAACAGGACGATAGAGCTGCACCTGCCTGTTCCAGAAGCACATGACTGATCAGAGCTGCACACTCATACAGACAAAGCACTTTTGGTGGTAAAATTACACTGTAACTGTAGTAAAACTGTACTTTCTTTTAAGAGTGAATAATAACACAACGTTCTTTTTTTATAAACGGTTTCATGTTTTATAATGACATACATTCCAAAGCACTTTTAGACTTATTGATTCACCTTTATTTAATCAGGGAAGTCCCTCTGAGCATTTAAAATATCTTTTTCAGGGAAGGGAAAACTGGAGCACTTAGAGAAAACCTAAGCAGACATGGGGCGAACATGCATAATCCACAGACCCTGTGGCCACCTTCTTCCTGAGAAGCAAAAATGCCTACCAAAGCATTGAGTATAGTCATGTTTACTAGATAATTCGATTGGATAAGGAGTAGTGATTAATGTATATAGTTTAGTGGGTATAGTGTGTGTGTCTTTCTTTATTTCCATTTTAACACTCGCTCATTTGAACACTTTGGTAAGGTAAGGTTTGTACTGGCCTTATACTGGCCTCTTTTTTAGCAGAGGAACTAGACTAGAGTAAGTGATACTGTCATGTTCTGAGTATTATGATTAGCCGTATGTTTACAGTTCAGGTTCCACTGATTCATGTTTCCTAAACTACTTAACCAACATAATAATGTCATCATATAACATAAGGGTAATAATAGACCACACCTCCGAGTGCACAGGCCTTACAGTTGATATATACAGTAAATACAGAAGTTGATGTATAAAATAAACCAATACACAACTTCACTGTAAAAAAAACAATGACATGCCATGACAGTCGCCCAGCTGCAGTGGTTAGAGATGGAAACTTTGAGGTTGATTAGCGTCATTCCAACCTGTATTTCATCAGGTAAGACCCAAGATCTGTCATCTGAGCAGACATACCAGTGCTTCAAAGTAAGGAACGTCTGTGGCAACTCCGCTGTGCCGTCAAGACTAAAACCAATGGCATGTATTATTAATATTGCACAGATTTTGGTGACTTTATGTTTTTAGGCACCAAAATATCTATACAGCAAAATATCAGTTGCTGTATAGAAAACACTTTCTATACAGCAACCTGGCTTCCCACAAACATTTGAACAAACGGTTCCAAACGTTTTTTAATGATTTTATTTTTGTTATGGATTTAGTAGTCCTCTCTCTCATAAGATTTCAGCGCTCCACCTTTTCTTATCACATTTCTGGAAAAATCTGACACCTTGAGTGTTAAGTAGAGTCTGATAAACAATGTGGTGACTCAAAGCGACACTTTTTTGACTCTAGTGCTTCCTAATTGATCATCATTGGCAATAAACATAGCACCCACAAACAACAAAAAGTATTCAAACCAATGCACATACCTGCCAACTACTCTTCAGATAGAACAGGCCAACGCTAGTCTCATCTCGGCCTGGAACAGTCCTGTTGCGGGAGAGAGGGAGAGGTGTACTAGACTGGGACACACAAGAGGCCAGTGAGGAGTGAGGAACTAGGAAGCATGCTGAGGTGACATCACAGCCCGGTCCGACCTGTTCTCTGTGGAATGTCTGCTATGTCTTCACCGCACAGAGAGGAGGGGTGAGCTACTAAACTAGAACAAGGAAATATCAAGATAAAATGTAATACTATGTCAATTATAATTCACGTTCACTGTAATAACACAAACATGTAAGATGTGGCGTTTTGGAATTAAAAAAATACGACAATGTTTTCTTTTGCCTTTGGTGATGGAAAAGTGCGCTGCTAATTAAATTGTTTGTTGATTTTTTTATCATACCAAAGCATTAGTGTCTAACCTTTTAGAGGTGGCACTTCATCTAAACAACGCCATGGCAACGCAGTTAAACATTCTCTGTTGAGATATATACATATATAGGTTTCATGCTAGTCATGTTTGTGGAGATGCTATGGGACTTTTTGTGCATTTGTTCTAAAACTGAGCTGTTGGTATATAGTGTAGTATCAATAATTACAACACACATGAATCACACACATGAGCAACACACATAGACATAGTATATGAAGCAGAATCGATGAGTTTCCACTTTTTCTGGTCTGACAGTCGTAATAAACTTATCTATGAGCGATGCAACAGATTATTGCTGTGTAGCAATAAAACGTCTTCTGCTGAGAGACCTCCCAGACTGCTGAACAATTCTTCAGTTTCTTCAATATAGACTTTTTTTCACAATAAAAATACATACTTTTGATTGTAGTCTATTTTACTTTTGTAAAATAGACTACAATAGAATTTATATTATATGTATATATATATATATATATATTTAAAATTGGCCTGGGAGCTTGAGGGTTCTGCGCAGTATCTTTTCTGTTCCTAGCACTGCACATTTCTGGACCGAGATGTCCGAGTTTGTTCCAGGGATCCGCTGTAACCACTCTTCTAGCTTCGGGGTCACAAGCTTTTCATGTTCCATGTACCATTCAGTCGGTCTGTATCTGGAAGTCCCACAGGATCTTCGCACTCCACCACCTTTGGAGGAGTTTCCCACTTAGACCTATATATATATATATATATATATATATATCCATCAATTTTCTTCCCCTTAATCCATTTCTGGGTCGGGGGGGTGGCAGTCAGAGCTGCGCCCAGTACACAGAGCACCAGCCCCTCACTGATCCTCCTGCAGGTGGTGAGTTCACAGGAGCTGAGATCTTTAAGTGGGGGCTTCAGACAAAGTGGGGTTGAGTGTGTCTTGTATATATATATATATATATATATATATATATATATATATATATATATATATATATATATATATATATATATATATATAAATTAATATCTAATAATTCTCTAAGTATCCTTATTTGGATCACTCGATGAGTCAACAGGTATCAGAATGATCACATGACTGTGTGACACAACCATAGACTGTACATGATCATAATCATTTGTGTTACATTTTTCAGATTAAATCTTTAAAGCAGAACTGAACAGTTTGTCAGTATTGATCCCTGAAGGAGTCACCTGATTACAGTGGTCCAACTGTAAGTGGATAAAACAATAACAGTATTGAACATTGACACACTGTTTGGAAGCTCTGAGAATGAATTCTTCAATAGATTGGCCCATGTTCATATTTTATACAGGCTTATCTATCTAACAGGGAGAAGTGAATGCTGATATGTCAGACCACGGTCCATGTTTACTAATCACTTCTGCTCAGCTCCAGTCAGCTCTCACTGAGCGCTACACATACATTAGACTAGACTTCCTGGTTAGACCATCAGATCAATA
The DNA here is from genome assembly GCA_964034765.1 of Knipowitschia caucasica. Classification (NCBI taxonomy): domain Eukaryota; kingdom Metazoa; phylum Chordata; class Actinopteri; order Gobiiformes; family Gobiidae; genus Knipowitschia; species Knipowitschia caucasica. The sequence goes on from OZ035825.1 coordinate 21,356,713, forward strand.
ACAAGTGCCAATCTTAACTCTTTTGAGACTTTTAAGATTGATCAAAAGTAGCCACTTCATAGTAATTCTCCTTGTGTGTAAATGTGGGTAATGTCCCATAGTCCATGTCTATGAGCAATAACCTCCAGTAAGAAAAATGATCCAGTTTAACTGGGGAGGAAATCTGTATTCTGCACAGACTGAGGCAAGGGTTAGTGCAATTGAACTAAAAATGTGGTTATTGCAAAGATGTTTGAGCTGCAGAGCTCCGCTGCTTGTCAAACAATATTGTGGACGGACTGCTTACACACCTCAAGCCAACATCTGTATGAAACCAAAGCATCCAATGCTAGACCAGGAAAGAGGCCCATGCTAAAGGAAGAGAAGTTTTAAAAACATGGGCTGAAGTCAAAACTCGGGCTGAAGTAAGACGACCCAAATATGATTTGATCAAATGAGAAGGAAAAACGAGATTACTATTAGATCTGACGCACTTGCAGCACCACTTCAGAGAAAAAGTCCCATGGTTGTTTGGAAAGAAATGAAGAACATTTACTGCTATATAATATAGATGGATCACTCAGATGTAGCTGTAGATAAGAAAACTGTATTGATCTCACAGTGGAAAATTGTACAAAAACTAGAATAAGCACAGTACAAAAAATGTAAATTTAAATGGAACATTTTTCACCAAAAGTATTGTTTTCTTTCACTTTTGGGTGACTACTTAGCCTGGCCTCCTCCATCTACTCCTGCGGACTGCCCTGCCCGACCCGCCTGGGAGTGCTTCGGTCCTGCACCGGACCTGTCCACGTTCAGCGGCCACTGGTCCACGTTCTGTAGCTAGCTTAGGTCCTAGATCATTAGCCTGTCCATTTGGAGGAGCGGATCCCTTTCTCAAATGGGTCTCCCTCCCTCTGGGTTTCCCTAGTTCTCCCCAAGGTTTCTCAGTTTTCCCACTGGGTTTTTTAAAAGTTTTTCCTTGTCGATGCAGGAGGGTCTTGTTGGACAGTTAGTGTCCAACAGAAAGGATTGGTGATGATCAGGACACTTTAGCATTCTACAACATGTATGGACATTTTCTTCTGTGTGTGCTTTATATTTGTCATGTGTTTTAACTGTTGATTCTCTGACCTGTGTTGGTGATTTCAATGGTTTTGTTAAGTCCTCTGAGATGACTTCTGTTGTGACCTAGGGCTATACAAGAATAAATTGAATTGTATTGTATTGTACTTCAAAACGTCCACTTATTCCAGCGGTACTTTCTTTGGCAACATATTCTTGCTGCGAATTATCTTGTGGCTGGAATCACAGACAAACCAAAACCTCTGCTTTCTCCAGGTGTAAATTCATGCAAAGTCATGCACCGGAACTGAAATTGTATCAGTCGTGTCGTCTCATTTCTTCAAAGGTTAGAAATGTCCATTAGAAGAAACCAGCACAGACAGTGACATTCAAAGTAATGCTATCGGTTCATCCCTATGATATCAAGAACAATGTGTTTTGTTTGATGGTGGTTGAAAATAATAACAAAGAAAATTTAGGCACTTTTATGAAACCATGTTTTATTTAAACAAAGAAACAACACAAACCTTATTTTGTTTTATAAGTTACAAGGAACAGGGTCTTGCTTTGCAGCGCAGCTCAGCCCCATTTTCCATTGTGTCTGAAGTGTAAAATGTGATCTAATGTATCTAAAAGTCATTGCATTTGGAGAGGAACCATACAACAATATTACAATTTGAGCAATTTAAATAAGTTGATGCAGTTATAAAGTCCCACATCACAGTTCCTCTTTGACAGTGGTGTTGGCTGCTGAGTCTGGTGCTGCCTCGTCCTCTGCCTCGTCCTCTGCCTCGTCCTCCTGAAAGCAAAGAGTAAAGTGCATGACACAGGAAGAATTACACTTAGGGTTATTCTTCCTAACCCTAACCCTAACCTTAACCCTTTTTTAGTTCAAATGTCGAAGATATGACAAATATGATATTAGCTTAATAAAATGTACTTTAACCTTATTCTCAGGTTTATTGTTTTAACCCTGAGGTTACATCACACTGAGGATTCTTGCTGCACCAAAAACTCACATGTGATGCTTAATCTATTAGTTTATCAAAATCTTATGGTGAAAATCTCAGAAATATTAGCATGCATACACAATAAAGGAAAATATCATGAAGTATTGTCTTTTAGAGAGTAAATATTTATCAGATACTTCCAAAGACCATCTCAGATCCACAGACTCCAAGCTCCTCACTCCCCTCAGGACTAAACACACCGAACCTTGGGGGGCCGAGCCTTCGCTGCAGCCGCCCCCACTCTCTGGAACTCACTCCCACCACACATTAGGAACTCTGACTCACTTCAGAACTTCAAATCACTGCTCAAAACCCATCTGTCACAGCCTTTTATTTCTAGTTCATCATATTGTTTCTGATTTATTCTTTTGTAAAGCATCTTTGAGTGTCCAAAAACGCGCTATATAAGTACGATGTGATATTATTATTAAAAAAGACAGATAACTGCTACCAGTGTGATGCCATACAGTATGTTTCCTTTGAGATAAATTCAAACCTCGTCTTCTTCATCGTCTTCAGGCTCCTCCGGTGTCTCAGGCTCCACTCCTCCATTGTCCAGGAACTCAGACATCTTTTCCAGAGTGTGTTCACCGTGATACTGGACCTGCTGAACACCATCAGTGCATCAGTCATCAGTCAGTGACAAAGCATTTCATGAGGGCTGCAACAATAATCCACTAATCCTGAATCATAACCATTCTTTGGACTGCACATACTCTGAAACAGGGCTGTAAAGGTTGATGTTTTATTATTGATAGAAAATGTTTTATTTTGACACCGGAAGTCGAGTGGCTTGCGCAACATCAGACGGAGAAACGTTACAAAGTGTATGGACGTTTCACACAGCTGGTCTAGACAAACGGTCATAAGAAACTGCACTAATATGGCATAAAAGACAAAGACAAGTTTAGCTACAGTTGAGATAGAGGGAACAAGGTAAGTAAGTAAGTAAGTAAGTAAGTTTTTATTTATATACCGCCTTTTCACTGCAGATCTGAGTCTCAAAGCGGTTTTACAATTGTTAATTTTGGGCACTTGTCTCTCACTCCACACAGAGATGGGAGCAGAGTCGCCAGTACAGGAAGCGCATGCTAGAACTATTGGACATATTTTTAGTGGTAGGGGAAACCGGAGTACCCGGAGGAAACCTACGCAGACACGGGGAGAACATGCAAACTCCACTCAGAAAGGCCCTGGTCCGACCGGGATTCGAACCCAGGACCTTCTTGCTGAGAGGCGAGAGTGCTATCCACTCAGCCACCGTGCCTCCAGGCACGGTGGCTGAGTGGATAGCACCAGGTATGGATTGATTTTATTTGTGTAACAATTGTAAAGTTTCTTTAAATGTGTAAAATCAAATAGCAAAAGTAATGTAACGGTTAACAATGTATTTGATGCTAGATAGTATTTGGACATGATTGTAAGGTGATTTTCATTTCTGTTCTAGCTCTTACGTTGGTTATATGAATATATGGAAGGACAAAATAAACTTCATTTTAACCATACACTCATCTGGACGCTACAAGGGCTGTATTTCAGGTCGAGACACTGATCTATTGTGCTATCTAAAATTACTTCATGCTTGTATCCACAATACATCAAATAATTATGTTGAATGAACAAATTGAAATGTCAATATAAGTCATTTTCTCAACGAATGACTGTGGTACAAAATAATATTTGTTAGACAGTGCTAGAAAAATCAATGGTCTTTGTCTAAAAATAAATACTGTAAGTCTACTTTGGCTTGGCCCTGTGGATTACGGTTGGTAAAACGAAATATGATTATCAATTTGGTCTAATAAGTTTATTCAAAATGTTGCTCACACGTTACATATTTTTGTTGTCATTAATGAACCACCACTCTTACAAAATAAATACTTAAAGATTTTTTACTTAAAGCATTAAAATCAGAATATAGGGTGCAATGATACAGTGCTTATTTGTCAACCAAAAATATAAAATATATTACTAATTACTCAAGAAAGTCAATTTGATTTTACCCTGAACTAACTTGTCCGTAAAGTATACATTTTAAAGTGTTTTTGTTTGGAAGATGGAAACTTGGTCATGCTTTTGGAGGACATCCGTAGACAGTGGATAATTTCCGGCCCAAACTGACCCACCTCTTTGCCCTCTGCAGGGTAGTAGATGAGTGTGGGGAAGCCATTGACCTGGACCCCTTCGGCCTCGTTGGCTGTGGCGTCGAACTTGGCGATGATGATGTCTGCATGATCAGCATACTTCTCTCCCAGCTGCTCCCAGATTGGAGCCATCTCTTTGCAGAAATGACACCACGGAGCGTCTGCCAAACAGGAAACCACATTATGAATGAACGTGCACAAACTTTATAAGCCCACCAAGGGGTATTGTGATCATCCTCGGTGGTCTTTCTACAATACTTTTTCATCTCAATTCATCCAGTAGATTTTCAAACCAATATATTTGTGACATGGACAAAAACAAACAAAAAATAGTTTGCAAATGTTTAAACTGTTCGTGCAAATACAAAAAAATATATAATAAGTTTACATGTATATGTTCTGAAATGTATAAAAGATAATTATTTGGATTTGGAAATGAACTGTATACTGTTCGCCATTGTGCACAGAACTGAATATTGACTTGCTTTTTCCAAATTTCAACATTTGTGACGTTGTGAACACAGACCTGTACATCTCTTCCTCTCCTGAGAAAACTGTTTAGTGCCACTGCTTTTGTTTTAAAAGGCGGGAAACTGCTCTGAGTGTGATGTCATAGTGGGACAATGACATCATACTATTACAAGACGGACACAAGAGCTTTTAGACAGAAGGGGCGGAGCTACTTGTTTGTGCCAGAAGTTCCTGATATTAACTTGAATTCATCTTGAATGAAAGGGTTAAAAGCTGAAGCCATAATACGCCTTTCCCGTTTTAGTTTTAGACTTACACCATGTATCTCGGATTCAGGAGGAGCAGTGTGGTTTTCGTCCCGGTCGCGGAACACTGGACCAGCTCTATACTCTCCATCGGATACTCGAGGGTTCATGGGAGTTCGCCCAACCTGTCCACATGTGCTTTGTGGATTTGGAGAAGGCGTTCGACCGTGTTCCCCGGGGTGTCCTTTGGGGGGTCCTCCGGGAGTACGGGGTCCGGGGTCCTCTGCTGAGGGCTGTTCGGTCCCTGTATGACCGGAGCCAGAGCCGTGTTCGCATTGCCGGCAGTAAGTCAGACCTGTTCCCGGTGCATGTTGGCCTCCGCCAAGGCTGCCCTTTGTCACCGGTTCTGTTCACTGTATTTATGGACAGAATCTCTAGGCGCAGCTGTCACAGGTTTAAAAGTATCTGTTGAGGGGGTGTGATCATAAAAAGGGAAACTGGATAAAAAGGGGATAAAATTTAATAAAATATTTACAAAAGGGATCCATAAAAGATGATTAAAAGCCCAGAGTCCGTCCCCACTGTCCTCCGCTCTTCTCACCCGGGACCGGGCCGCAGTTCCGCCAGCCACTAGCCAACCACGGGTCGGCACCGGGCACCCGCGGGGGAGAGCCGGCACATCCCGGTCGTCGTTGGGCCTAGCCCGGGCGCGCACGCGCCTTCATGCGCTGTCAATGCGCGCCCCCCTTACCGGTGCCGCTCCCCCCGCTGGCCTCAGTGCACCGTGGTCTCTGGCTGGCGGTGCTCGTCCTCGTCCTTGGCCCGGTCCCGCGTCCTCCTCCTCTGGTCCTCCGTTCCCCCTCTCTCTGTGTCTCTCTCTTCCCTTGTCCTGCAGTGCCCGCCCCCAATTAAAAGGTCTTGATTAAAAGCAGGTGTGGGTGATTAGGGGAAGTGTCCAAGGAACTGATTAAAATCCATGCATTAAAAATATAAAAACACACAAAACACATCACAAAAATAAAAGCAGTTAAAAGTCCTTTTTAAAAGTTCACTTTCCCACACAGCCAGGGGCCGGAGGGGGTCCGGTTCGGGAACCACAGGATTTCATCTCTACTTTTTGCGGATGATGTCGTCCTGCTGGCTCCAACGAACCAGGACCTGCAACATACACTGGGAGGGTTTGCAGCCGAGTGTGAAGCGGCTGGGATGAGAATCAGCACCTCCAAATCCGAGGCCATGGTGCTCGACCGGAAAAAGGTGCCTTGCCCTCTTCAGGTGGGTGGAGAGGTCCTTCCTCAAGTGGAGGAGTTCAAGTATCTCGGGGTCTTGTTCACGAGTGAGGGGAGGATGGAGCGTGAGATTGACAGGCGGATCGGTGCAGCGTGCGCAGTGATGCGGTCTCTGTATCGGACCGTTGTGGTAAAGAGGGAGCTGAGCCGAAAGGCAAAGCTCTCGATTTACCGGTCAATCTTCGTTCCCTCCCTCACCTATGGTCATGAGCTTTGGGTAATGACCGAAAGAACGAGATCGCGGATACAAGCGGTCGAAATGAGCTTCCTCCGCAGAGTGGCTGGACGCTCCCTTAGAGATAGGGTGAGGAGCTCAGTCACACGGGAGGAGCTCGGAGTAGAGCCGCTGCTTCTCCACGTCGAGAGGAACCAGTTGAGGTGGCTCGGGCATCTGTTCAGGATGCCTCCTGGACGCCTTCCTGGGGAGGTGTTCCGGGCACGTCCCACCGGGAGGAGGCCCCGGGGAAGACCCAGGACACGCTGGAGGGACTATGTCTCTCAGCTGGCCTGGGAACGCCTTGGGGTCCCCCCGGACGAGCTGGAGGAAGTGTGTGTGGATAGGGAAGTCTGGGTGTCTCTGCTTAGACTGCTGCCCCCGCGACCCGGCAACGGATAAAGCGGAAGAAAATGGATGGATGGATGGACCATGTTTAAATACAACTTTTCCTAAGCATCTTGACCCACATGTGTTGTACAGATGGTTCCGGACAGTGAGGACTTACAGAACTTGACAAACACGTTCTTGGTGGGGTCTTGGGCCACAGCCTTGAAGTTCTTTCCCACCAGCACTTTGACAGGGGCCTTGTCCCAGTCCTCAGGGACCTCCTCTGTCTTGTAGAACGCCTGTGCACAAGAGAAAAGGGTCAAACAAATATCAAATTACAATTTTATCAGATTGCGATTTAATTTTTGTGATGAAGCAAGGACAATTTGGGGCATGTTTGAGGGGAAATTGAAAAAAAAAAAATAGGTTCACTGTTCAAATCCCACTGCTTCAAACAAGATTTTTCCAATTAAGAGACTTATAACTTACAAGTCTCTTAACTTATAATAAGTTGTGAGATAGCAATAATAATAATAATAATAATAATAAATTAAAGGTTTATGGAATATCTTAAATAGTATAATTAGAAATAAACCGAGAACGATTAATTATCCAAAATATTTCAAAGATGAGGATCTCACTTTAAATAATATGAATGAAGTAGTCGATACATTTAATAAATTCTTTGTAGATGTTGGACCGAATCTTGCTGCAAAAATTGCAAATGTTGAGAACTATAATTGTGAACTGATAGACACAAATCCTCTGTCCATGTTCCTCAAACCTGTGGAGGAAAAGGAGATACTGGACATTGATAAAGGGTGTAAAAATAAAACCTCGACAGATTACCATGACATGGATATGAAAACTTTAAAAACTGTTATTGGAAGTATCTCTAAGCCGTTAACATACATCTGTAACCTGTCGCTGCAAACTGGACAATTTCCTGAAAGTATGAAAGTAGCTAAAGTGATTCCTCTGTTCAAGGCAGGAGATTAACATCTCTTCACAAACTACAGGCCTGTTTCCCTTTTACCGCAATTCTCAAAAATCTTAGAGAAGGTAACTCTAAACTTGACAGCTTTATTGAAAAGTGTAATTTACTCTCGGACAATCAGTTTGGTTTTAGGAATAATCACTCAACCTCACACGCGCTCTTTGATATAATTGAAGAAATAACTAATGCTGTAGATAACAAGAAATATGCAATAGGGTTATTTATAGACTTGAGTAAAGCGTTTGATACAATAAACTGTGATATACTACTTAACCCTTGTATTATGTTAAGGGTCAATTTGACCCATTTCAGTTTTTGAGTTGATCAAAGTACTGGTTATCCTTTCTTTTTCTTGCTGAAATTTGGTGCCTTTTCCTCATCTAGGGTCATGAACTGGTGTGTAAAATCTGGACACTTTGATGTGTAGTGGAATGTCTGTGCAGAGTTTGTATACAAAGATGATGTTGCGGGTCATTTTGACCCAGACACTTTAATGTGGGTGAATAGTTGTTCAGATCCAAAAAAACATGTCTCTTTGACATTGTATTTTGATTGCCTCTGAAACCCAGAGCCAGGTGTGTGAAGAGAGGGAACTTTCTCACACTTGTCCTTGTCAGTGTTCTCATGTCATCTCTTTTGCCTAGTGTATATCGGACTGGCAACTCGTTATATCCGTCGCCTATGAGTTGCTGCCCCGCACACATCGACAATCTGGCGAAAACGGGCAACTCCTAGTAGCAGGCCAGTCTCGGGAATAACATCGCGTACATCAACAGCAACTGGCCTCAACTACAGTGTGTTTTCTGACATAAACTTTAGAGGGCACGCAATACACGCAATACACACACGTTGTTGGAGCACATCGGGTCATATCTCCTGAGGACAACTAGTTGCCGAAAAGTAGAACACGGCCAACTGACTGAATCCGGAGATCGACTGTTTATCTCCAGTTGTAAGAGCGCTCACATCGACCGATTTCGGCAACTGATCATCTCCATCATCTCCTCTCAGTTGCCAAAAGCCGCCTTGCAACTAGTTGTCTCCAGTTACTCTGTCGATGTACGCTAGGCTTTAGACAAACTCACCAAAAATGAGCTCCAGAAGGATGACATCTGAGGAGGCTTTTTCACAGATTTTTAACTGGGATAATGATGTAGAGGAAGAGAAACAGAGGATTTTTCAGAGACAGAGGACAATGTTATTGCTGATCCAGATTGTCAATTTTCCTACGATAAAGAGAATTCAGAGGACGAATCTTTGGTCAAGGAAGAGGAAGGGAGGAAGGAAGGAAGGAAAGAAGGGAGAAAGGAAGGAAGGAAGAGAAAAGAAGGGAAAAGAGGAGGATGAACAGAGAGAAGGAAAACTGGATGAGAAAAAGAACCGAGAGGAGGACAAGAGGATTAGAGCGTTGGAATTAAAAATTTATTGTATGTCACTTTTCTAAATATTTATATAACCTAGAATAAAGTTGTTATTGGTTTAACCTGTTTTCTTGACTGTTTTGAGTATGTTTACACAGTATCAATGTCATTTTTTTTCAACATAATATAAGGGTTAATAAACTAGAACATTATGGGATTAGGGGGGTAGCTCTACAGTGGGTTACCAGTTATTTAAAAAATAGAAAACAATGTGTGAAAATAGGTGATCATCAGTCGAGTTGTTGACAAATTGTGTGTGGTTTACCTCAAGGTTCCATTCTGGGCCCAAAATTGTTTAATATGTACATTAACGACATTTGTAAAACGTCTCAAGTACTTAAATTTATCTTGTTTGCAGACGATACAAATATTTTTGCATCAGGTGACGACTTACAGCAACTGTGTCGGATTGTTAACTTGGAACTCAAAAGTGTCAATAAGTGGTTTAAACAAAATAAATTATCTCTAAATCTGAGTAAAAGTAAAATAATGATATTTGGCAACCGTAATTCCAATGCTCAGGAAGCAATTCAGATCGAGGGTGTTGTCATAGAGCTAGTGCATGAAATCGAATTCCTTGGTGTGATTATAGATGACAGAATTACTTGGAAAGCTCATATTAAATATATATCTACGAAAATTTCTAGAAGCATTTCAGTAATAGCAAAAGCAAAGCACATTTTAAACATCAAAGCTCTACATATCTTATACTGTTCTCTGATTTTGCCATATTTATATTATTGTACTGTGGGGTAGTACTTATAAAAACACATTAAAACCAATAGTTTTGTTGCAAAAAAGAGCTATCCGAGTAATTCATAAAGTTGGGTTTTTGGACCACACAAACTCATTATTTTTAAAATCAAAGATCATGAAGTTTTGTGACATTGTTGAGTTCCAAACTGTACAGATGTTATACAAAGCAAGGTACAATCTGTTACCGGGCCAAATACAAAGAAGGTTCCAAGAACGTACTGGTTGTTATGAATTACGTGATGAATTAAACTTTAGGACTCAGAAACATAGCTCAACTTTGAAAAGTTTTAGCCCAACAGTTAATGGTGTACAATTGTGGAATAAACTTCCTTTAATGGAGTTAAAACGAAGTCCAAATATCAACCTGTTCAAATATAAATACAAACAAAAGACTTTTGAAATATACAGAGAACAAGAAATGTGTTGCCACTAGGGTGAGCAGTAGGATCAATTATGTGTGTTTCCTCTATAATCAAGGAAGAGTGTTGCTGCTTGGAACGGTTGTCATTCTATTGCGTAAATTTACAAATTGAGAATTAGGGTTGGCAAGTTATGAATCTGTTGAGAGGGACCCTCCCAACGGGCTCAAAACCTTGTCTTTTAATGCACCACTCAGCATAGGAACATCATCTACAAAATCAGCTGTTAGGGCAGCTGGGTGGGGGGTTTGTTGAGGGGGAGTTACTGCCCTCTTCAACTGGCCCGTTCTACACCTGGCTTTTTAATGCACCACACTATGCAGGGCTTACATCATACTTCACATATAACTCAATTAAACAAATATAATAATAATGATAATTAAACCCAAATTACATTATATTAAGGATGGTAATGACAACTGGGAAGTAGCAAGATCTCAGAGTATAATATGTATTATTGCACCTTTATAAAAGTAGCATATTCTTTTGTTCTTTATTTTGCTGTTTTTTTTATTTTGTTCTGGTTCATCATTTATTGTTACTTTGCCCTATGTTCCTTTGTTTATGATTTGCTACCTTGTAAATATGAAATGTAATGTTATTATTTTTATTTTGGGGTGGGCGCTTAAAAGCCTTTGGCTTCAGCCCACTCCCTTTGAGCAGGTTAACTGCTCAAACAAATAAATAAACTAAACTAAACTAAGAGACATTAAGAAACATTTCTGAAATTTGCTGTGATCTTGATATTTCTAATGTTATAAAGCATTACAACAGAACAACAGAATCCAGATGTTTGAAAATAATTGTTTTTTTCTAAAGAGAATAATTGCAATCTTTGCCATTTGCAGACACTAAAACTGTGACTTTTTATTAGATTATGAATAACTGTACAACCCTAATGCCATGCTCACTCAATAAAGATAAAGAAAACTTATTTGTAGTCCTGGTGTCAAACAGCTTGAATCCATTAACTCTTTTTTGGTCCAAAAACATTCCACAGACTCTTTGTAGCAATAATTGATGTAATTACAATGACTATATTTAACTAAAATTAAAGTCTAATATTAAATGACTGATGTAGAAGTTTTGAGATCAAACTCTGACATGTTACTTTTGATCGTTTTAGTTTCATTTAATGGATCTTTTTACTTGTTTCAAGATGTTTTTTCCAATTGTTTTCCTTTGGCACAAAACCAGCTGTGGCTACAATAGTAGTTTACCACAGCAGTGTATGGAGTGAAAGAATAATGCCATAAGTTGTGTGTTGTAAAGGGCTCTATAAATACAAATTGTTTCCAAAAAGCACTTTATGAAACGGATGCATTATTATTATTATTACTATATATAGAGTATAAACCAAATCAAACAACTTTTAACATCACATTCTTAGGTTGATGGATTTTTCCCCACACTAGTTCCTGCATCCCCCTGACACAGTGTGGTGTTGAAAGAGCGAGTGACCTGAGCGGTCCCGTCCAGCACGCCCTGACAGAGCGCCGCAACGGCCCCCGCGCTGAAGGGCTCGGGGGACAGGCTGTACTTCTTCTGGCTGGTCATCTCAAACATACGGACGGTTGGGGTGTCGCTGGCCTTCACACCAAAGTAATCCATGATCTGACCGTGCATTTCAACGGATATGTCAAGCAAAACAAAGAGAATCTGGAAGAGAAAAGATGGAGGGATGAATATCTTAATTCTTTTTGATGTTATGTACTGTGATTATTTGTTTCTATCTTATTCTGTTCAACACTTTGATGTCCATGTCTGGTATATACAGGTAAAAATTAGAATAATGTTTAGAAGTTCAATCATTTCTGTAATTAAAATGTAACTAAAAATGAAATAACTAACAAATGATATAGACTCGTTACATGCAGAGTGAAAAATGTCTTTGTGTGTTTGACGATTGTGGCCTACAGTCCATTTTCTCTTTTATATATGTTTTTTTCCCCTTGCTATCAACATTATAACAAATAAAGGCTTGATGTAATGAATCTGTTGTAAATTACCTTCACAAGTTGAAATACATGAAGTTAATATTTTTCACCTGTACGTATTAAATCTGTGAATACAGATGTTGAATAATTTTGTAACTACAGACTACAGACTACACTTGTAGTGTTTTGCTTTAATAGTGGTATTTTTCTCAGCTTTCATACATAAATTCACTTTATTGCAGTAAATTATGAACAACAACAAACAGATCAATGATTTGAGACCCCCAAACTCAAGCTCCAAGGATTCAAGTACTGAATTTACAAATATCTGTAGTGTTTGAAGAGTAATAGTTATGGTACCTTGCCCTTGAACTGCTTGGCCACACTGCGGGTCTCCTCCACCAGAGCCATGTGAGCGTCTGTGCTCGCGTTTACAAACATCAGGTTGTGGAGTTTGATGCTGGAACCGAAAATAGCCTCAGATTTCTGTAAAGAAATGCATAAAGAAAAGACAAATACATAAAAATAATACATATTCATATCTCTGTTTTAATTTGCTATTCAAAATATCTATGTGTTTGTGCGCGCGTGCTTGTGTGCATGCATTTTCTTATGTGTGTGTGTGTGTGTGTGTGTGTGCGTGTGCGTCTGGGTGTGTGTATTTTCACCTCTGGATTGAAACTGATGATAAGCTCCAGGCTGTTTTCTCGAATAAAGCTGGTCAGATTGTCCTTGTCCAGTTTTCCTTCTGCTAACGGAAAGTCCACTCTGCCCTCGTCAAACTGAAAAGGACAAACGTTCACAAGAGTCAAGCATGCCGTCCCAAAAATACTTTATCTAAGTTTTGCATTTATAGACCCATATTTAACCAGGATTGTGGCACTGAGTTTCACTTTACAAAGAAGTCCTGGACTTATAGGGGAGTGAACCAGAGCAATAGAGAAAACCTAGAAGGCTGAGGAGAAATAACCGTTAATATTGAAGTTTATTTTTTTATATAGTAGTTATCTCGGAGGACTTTAAAAGTCATCGATTTGCCAACACAGATCAGAAAATGATTTTTTTTTTTTAAACACATAGGGCCGTTGGTCCATAAGGGGCAGATGATCAATGTTGAAAAAGTGAAAATGTTGTTGAATGTTGAGTGTACCTTCTTAAAGAGCACCACAGAGTCCGTGGTGACCTCATACTTCTGGAAGAGCTCGACACTGGACGTCTTGGCGATTTCCAGAGCGCTACTGAAGTACAGCTCATCTACCACTTTAGCTGCTTCACTCTCCATGTCCTGACACACACACCCGTCAACAACAACAATACAAATAAAATAAAATAGTAATAATATAATAAAAAATAATAAATGAAAAAATTAATACCCTAATTGTAATCGATATTTATTTCTTTACATTTTCATGGAACAATTCAGTCACCATATTTCAAATGAATTAGTGTAAAAATGTCAATACATTTTTATTGCCCTTACTGTAGTTGACTGGAAATCTTTGCATTTTGCCTCCTGATACAATAATAATTAACAGTTCTGTGAACAGGAGTTATAAAGTCACCTTAAAGAAGGCCACCACTGAGACGTTATGGGCCTCGATGAACTGAGTGATGGTAGATGGAGAGTCCAACACGGGGACTCCAGCAGACGCCTGTCGCTTCATCCAAGTGACCATCCCCTGTGCTGACCGCCCCCCTGCAGACACAGGGTTAGGTCAGGGCCCCACAGACAGACACAGGGCCAGTTATAGGCTTTTGAAGGCCCCAAACTGTAGCAGCAGTTGTTACCGCCTCAACATGATTCACAAATACATAACCTTTTTTGTGTGTTTTTATTGTTGCCTTTTATTCTTGTCTGTACAGCACTTTGGTAAGCCTGGGCTGTTTTAAATGTGCTCTACAAACAAAAATATGATTGATTGATAACAAAATAATATGTGTGGACAAATAAAAAGGCCCTTGTGCAGGGGTGCCCAAACTTTCCATCAGCCCAGCAGGAGCTTTTCCTTTTGCAGGGGCAATGGTGAAATTAAATGGTGTGTGGTTAGTATTCTTGCTTCTCAGCAACTTTGAAAATGAAGGATAACATTTATAGAACTTGTTCCTCGTTCTAGAACAGTTTGGTTTAATAACTATGGTTTTCATATGCATGTATCTTAAGATCAACTTTTTCACACAGAAATGTGAAAAATAGAGGACCACTTTCCTTCAGCCAATCAACTCTTAAAAGAATGATATCATAAGACTTTCAGATTTGGTCACAAAATGTTGCAAGACTCGCACGGTGACAGTAGCTCAGTAGGTAGAGCATTTGCCTTTGGGCCTGAAGATTGTGGGTTCGATCCTCCCACGAGACCAACTCCAACTGCTCCAACAAAGCCCCCGCTAAAAGACCAAGGCTGTGTCACCATTGACGGAGCAGCCATCTTCCCCTGGACCCACCACCTGCAGAGCATCAGCGTGGGACTGTTGCTATGAATATTGGGTGCAACTCTCATTGCCACCCCCCAACACAGTAATGGACTAATAAAGGTGTTGAAATGAATGAATGGCCTTAAATGGTCCAGCCTTAAATGATCGTCACTTTTAAGAATGATGTAACAGTACTTTTAAACTATTGTGAGCTTGTATCACACCTGTGTATTCCTTTGCCTGTGTGCGATCTCCATCCACAAAGAGCTTGATGGTGGGGTACCCTCCCACGTCGAACTCCTGACCCAGCTCCTTCTCCTCGATGGCGTCCACTTTGGCCAAACGCAGACCTCCCTCCTCCTGCTTCAGTCGGGCTGCCGCCTCTGCGTATGCAGGCTCTAGTCGCTTACAGTGTCCACACCACGGAGCGTCTGAGAAACACACACTGGTATTGAAATCAGAGATCAACAAATGGGGATGCTCACAATGGTTACAGTTTAAGGGGAGGCAGGCGTTACAAGTGATGTAAGAGAGGTGTGGGGTCAGAGAGTGTTTGGTCCGGTCTTGTCTGAGCGTGTGTGTGTGTGTGTGTGAGAATGTTTCGAGTTGTGGGTTTGAAGAATTGTAACTGACATTTCACTATATTGTTCCTCAAATGCTTTCCCTGCACAATATTACAAATTATATATATAAATATTTGTGTTAAATTGAGACATTTCTTGACATATAATCACTTGTTTACAGCCTTTTAGAGAATGATACCCAAATCCAGATATTTTTCAAGCCGTTAACTTCTTAATATGATTGTGCTGTCATCTCACTGTTTCTATTCCATTAATTATATATATATTAAATGTATGGCCAAATTTACAACAGGCCATTCAAGAATATGATACCCATTATTTAATTTTCATTTCAGTTAGTTTTGAATGAACTGTCTTATACATATGTTTGGGTTGTCATCTTTCTATTTCTCATTGACTTTCATTTATCCTTCAGAACATGTATTTGGGACATGGCGGAAACTGAAAGTTTCATATCTATAAATTTCAATAAAGTGAATAATCAGTTAATCCTCACAATAATCATTACTATAGCGAGGGCGGGGTTTGGGGTTAAATGTAAATGAGCTGTTCATATCTCAGTGACAGTCGCCATGGCAATGTGTGATCTGTGGGACAGGAAAGCACCAGGACACCTGCAACAACTTTTATCTCATACAAGTTCAACAGGAGGGTTTGCATGTGTGTCAGAGCGGGATTTACATGGAGCATTACTTGGAATGACTCACACATCACTTCACAGGCGCACAGCAGCCTGTCACAAGTCAGATCAGAGCAGAAGCTGATGTGATACATGATAGCAGAGGCATCACTGGAAGAGGTAATATTACACTGTTACAAGTAAAACATACAAAGCAAATGTTTGTTTGCATTTTCAAACATATGTTTTATGTTCTTGCAAAAATCTGTATAACATGACATTGAATTACACTCACAAAAAGCTGTGTCCTATTTATAACATTTATAGAATTGGAAACAGTCTTCCAGAAAACGTGAGACAGCATCACGTGTCTCACATTCCATGTTTAGTTATCAAACATTTGTATATGTGCTCTTCTTTCAAAAATAACTGGACTTTTATGTTTTTATGTTTGTCTTTAATATTTCCAATAAAATGCTTACAAATACAAATAAATGTCCTTCTCCTTGCCAACCTTTGAGGAGTCTAGAGCATCTTTTCACTCTTACAATATGTTTTACACTATTTTATGTTTATTTTACTAACATAATGATATTTTCCTTTTCGGGTCATACTCACAGAATTCCACCAGCAGGTACTTGTTTTCACTCAGCGCCCTCGCAAAGTTGTGAATATGCAAAACCATTACTTCATTCTCTTCTTCAATCTCTGTAGTTTTGGGTTTCTTGGGTTTCTCCTCTTCTTCTAACTCCTCATCAGAAGCCTCATCAGCAGCCTCCTCAGCAGCCTCCTTGGATGCCTCCTCCTCAGCCTGGGTGCAGGAGGCCCAGAGGAGCAGTCCCAGCAGAGCGGCGGTCAGCAGCGTGGATATCCTCATGTCTCTCCCACCTCTAGACCTGCAAATACACGTGGACTAAGTCACTACACAACTTTATGTATCCCACGTCCAGAGTGTGTGTCAAAATCTCACTGGCCCTCCTCCTCCAGCCAATCAGCAGCGACGCCTCGAGGGGATAACTGAAGTTCTCAACCAATCCGACGGTGCCTGGTCGTTCTCAAATAATCACACGTTGCTCTTGTTTTCTGTCAAGCCGGTTACTAAGCAGATATTGTTTATGTTTTGCATATGTTTCAGTTTGTGTGTAACTGGATTTTACTGTTGGACGGCATCCAAATTCAATGAAATATACCTCCTTCCTTATCCTTCTTAGTTTTTATTTGAAAGGGTAAAGCTCCAGATTTGTGTGAGATTGAAGTTTTTATTACTACTTCTAATGAAAATGTTGAGGTTATGGAAAAAGAAAATAGGGGAGACAAATGGAAGGAGGGTGTTTTTGTCCATGTTAGCCTCTGACATGTCTCTATTGACTTACAGCAAACAGATTTTGTGCTTAAGTCACACCCTCCTGATAATGTATACACATGTATGATATCCAAACTCTGCAAATAAGAGGCTATTGATGACTGAGGCAGCAGAATCATGCTTTTGTGATACTGAGGAAATATTAACACAGCATTCATCCAAGTATTTGTTTTCAAACTATCTTCCCTTTATCAGTGTGTTTTGTGTTTTCTATTATAAAACAGTGCAGGGAAGAAATAGATCCAAGGCACTTCTGTCTCAGTCCAATAAGCATTGTACCATGGTGACATCACGCTCTTATGTACGAATTAAAAGTATTGTGGGTGGGTCATTTTTTTGTATTGGGAAGAAGTAAAACATGCATTGAAAAGTCTACTTTTCTTTTTTAATGGCCAAAAACAAATATGTACACAATGTACACAATGTGGGTCAGAGAAAAGATTTTAAAGCAGCTCAGCTTGTGTACAAGTCTCTTCATAGCCTCACTTTGTACATAAGTGACATGTAAAACCTGGAACAGTCTTCTTTAAAATGTGAGAGGCTTCTACTCTGACCATGTTCAAATCCAGGGTAAAACAATTCTGTTTAGCTGTGAATACAACTGGAGGATTGCATCTCACTCTTTTTAATGTACTGTGAGTATACTCTAACCCTGACCCTAATACCTTGTGTGATTTATTTTCCTGTTTTTCATGATCTGTGAAGCACTTTGTAGAACTCTGTGTATGAAAAGCGCTCTACAAATAAAGATGGATTGAATAATTTATATTTATAAACTGGTCATTGTTCCATGTTGGTCTGCGCTCACATGAACCCAGAAGTTAGGAAAAAGATTTGGAAATGTACAGCTTAAAAGAAATCCTTAACAATGCAATACCAATTTAGGGCTAAATCGACCACAGCTCTCGGTGTTTACAAAAACCCACAAAAAACCTCAATATTTACACAACTTTAATGTTTGAGAATGCAGTTAAACAGTTTGTACAAAAGCAGCGATGAAGTCACAGTCCAGTGGTGTAGCATTAATGCGTTTACAGAGCTGATAAACCAACTGCTGCTGAGGCCTGTGTACATCACGGACATCATAAAAAGATAAGTCCCATTTTAACCCCTTGCTTTGGACTGAAAAAAAAAAAAAAATCATATACAAGAATAAATAAATACCGAACAATGACTCTTTCTATTGTGTGCATCACGTCTATCTAAACAGAGTTATATTTGTAACATTGATTTGCAGTGTTGACCTTCTTAATGAAAGCATAGCTGGAGCGGTTTATTGAGTGTACAGTTGTTCTCGGTTCACACACCCAGGCAGAAATATAGATATTTATTATGGATGATACCACACTTAATTGTTAGTGGTTGTGTGAAGCCATTTATTGTCAAATGTTTTTGATTTTTGACTTATAAAGACAACATGAACTATTCTTCTGACCCTGATTATAAATTTGCATCCCCCAGTTCTCAATTGCAGGTATTGCCCCTTTAAAGACGATGTCAGCAACTGTAAGTGTTTTTTTTTTTAAGTGACCGTTTTTTCTAGCGAAGGGTACAGTGTAATCTAATATGTTCAGTCATTTTCAATAATAACATTTTTGTATAATAATATTCAGTCTCTATCGTTAGCATAACAACCACCAGCAAGATTCGTTTGGAGGAGAACAGTTGAACCAATAGCGAGGGGCCTCAACAATTTGAAATAATGTTGTCCTATCAGGAAGGTGAACATGTGCGGGTCTAACCAGTGCTTGTCTTCAAAAAGTTTAATTCTCCTCATAATTAAAAAGTGACTGACACATTAACGGCAGCTTGGAGTCCTTTGTTGTAGTTGTGGATAAGGTTCTTTCAACTCTCTGATGGTAACGCTGCCCATTTTTTCCAGCAAAAAGCCTCTAGTTTCTGTATCTTCTTGGACCCGGATGAACTGCACATATGGTGGCTCCCCAGATCTCTCCAAGCTCAAGGATGTTACATTACAAAAGGGCTTTGTAATGTAACGTCCAAAAGAAAGGCCTTGGTTTGTTAAGCTTCAAGCACAAGATGAGTTCAGTGCTGCATGCTGGTGTCGTGGTCGGTCAGAGGCTGGGGGGGCTCCGGGTGGGTGTCCCAGAATGCCAACAGGTCACTGAAGTCCATCTGCGCCTCCTCTAAGTGCGTGTGAGGGAACAGCGGTCCCTCTGGGGGGGGCTTGTCACTGCCGCAGCTCATTCCGGAGCTCGGCTCGGTCCAGAAGCTCAGTGGCAGCAGTCTCTTGGTCATGGGGCGGCCCTGGCTCGCACCCGTCTGGTCGAACAGTTCTGCCAGAGGTCCCAGACTGCTGCAGCTCCCGGCGGCAGAGGTGACAATCCGGCCGTCTTCACAGGACTTGTACCTCTGTCTCTCCGCTGCATTCACTCCTCTACCTACTTAGAGAAAAGACAGGTTTTTAAAAAAAATACAGCTCTGTCGTTGTTCATTTAGTTGAACAAATAGAAACATGTGATGAAAGCTAAACAGATGAAGAATTGAATGTTATTGTCAACACTTCATCATGTGCATATGTCAAATCAAATAAACAATTATTGATTTTGTTTTTTGTATATCAAATGAAAACTTTTTTTTCAGAATATAGTATGCACTGTTTTTTAATGCATCCATTTTATAAAGCGCCTTTTTGGACACTCAAAGATGCTTCACATGTCATTATTCTTTCACTCCATGCATCAGACTCCTAACCATTATCTATTTCATTTTTTCCAACTGTCCATTTTAATCTGTTTTTAATCGTCACATCTACGGGTTGCAGGATGAACAGACCTCATTTTCACAGTTAATTTGGCTTGATGCCTAAATGACTTAAACTAAAGTGCTGTCCACCCGTTGTCCCTCTGTGTGTTCCATGAACGCACTGGTGGGACTCTAAACCCTGGACTTCCTGGACCTGAGGATTGGTCCCCAGCTGTTGGGAGTTGGCGGTTCTGTGACGCCCCTCGAGACGACTGTTGTTTTGTTATTTAGGGCAATACAAATAAAATTGATTTGAACTTTTGCTTGCTCAGGGAGGCCTCAGTGCTGAGAACTTTTGGAACAGCTGCTCTCAGACAAACTCAACTCGCCTGTGGCTGGGGTCGGAGATAAAAACTGCTCTAACTGGATATTCAATGATAACTGGGATACCTAACTTTTTGGTTTAATAAACAAAGCATTGTATTTCCCAACAAAAAGAATGAAATAAATCAGACTTTGCCATGCTGTCTTCATCGCTCCAGAAACCAGTTATCTTTTGCACACTTGTCAGATAGAGCTCTGTGTGTCACTCTAAAAGCTGAGTGAGGG
Source organism: Knipowitschia caucasica (assembly GCA_964034765.1). NCBI lineage: Eukaryota > Metazoa > Chordata > Actinopteri > Gobiiformes > Gobiidae > Knipowitschia > Knipowitschia caucasica. The sequence continues at coordinate 21,377,283 of OZ035825.1, forward strand.
TGTACCTCTCTTTTTCACTTTTCTGCCTGACAAAGCTGATCTAAAGATGTGACAGAGACCATGCATGAGATTTGTTTTAGAGCAAGGGTAGATTGTATTGCATAGTTCAAGCTTTTGAGGTTTGAAAGTTAGGTACCTCAGCTTTAATTGGATTTACTGCTCCTGATTCTCCCATCAAACCTTCTGCTTTATCTGTGGCCACTGAGCTTTACAAATGATCATCAAACTGGACCAGTGTATTTTGACCTACCATGGTGTCTTTCTTCCGCTGTTCCTCCTTTGGCTATTTTAAGCAGGTCGTCATAGTAACGCAGTCGCCCGCTAGTCGTCAATGAGACCGAGTCGCTGTAGATGTCACAGGCGTCTTGGTCTCCATGGCTACGGCCGAAGTATTGCTGGATGTCACGACTGATGAGATCGGCAAATCGCAGCAGCTGATTGGTGGTGTCCATGGGGGCGGGGTCTGTGAAGGATTCCTCTTCTTCCTCTTCTTCATGTAGTTCTTCCTCGTCTTCATGGTCGCTCTCCTCCGGATGGTGGAGTGTCTGCTCCTCGTCCGGGACAGAGGGCCGGGAGCTCAGGGGGAAGTAGCTCAAAGGCTGGACCAAGAAACTGCGGATCACACCTGTCGCCATGACGTCTGTGCAAGAAAGACATACATCACTACTTTTGTTTAAGGTTAAGATAAAGAGATACTTTATTCCCACGGTGGGGAAATTATAGTTTTGTATGCCCGGTTACAGAACAGTAGGAATGAGGAGCACACAATACAAGATAAATGAGCAATACCTCTATAGTAAAATAGGTGCATAACTAACTTTCTTTCTTAGAAAATAATACATTTTGTAAAAAAGACACATTGTAAACATATCAGACCACAAGATGCTGCCGTCATCATGATAAAAAAACATTCTAACTGTTCTATACTTGTCAGAAAGAGACACTATTTGACGCTTTGGCTTGAGAAATGATTGGCTGAGTGAGGCTGGTCCTCTCTTTTTCCCTTTTCTGTCTGAAAAAGCTGATCTGAAAATGAGACAATGAGGCCAAAAAAAATCAAAAAACAAAAATGACACAAACTGGAATTGGCATTTACTGTAGTTTGTTCAGTAAATTAAATTCTATTTTAATTAAATTCTCTTGTTGATTTCCTAAACTATATGGGCTTCGTTTATCAAGAAAGAGTTATCATTGCCTCCTCAAATGGGAGAAAAATACAAACAGAACTAAACCAGGGCATAGTGCATGGGTTGATAAATGAGGCCCTATTTTTTTTTCGTCAAAATCACAAATCTTAATCACAAATGACTGTCATACATTTCTATCAGTTTAACAACGTCATAAATAATAAGTTCTAGTAAAATGCAGATTCAGTAAGACCAAACCGTCGCAGTGAAAGTGTCCTTACCTGTACTGCCCAGTCCAGTCGAAGCAGCCAGTATTCTGGTGGAGCGTGTGTGTGTGTGTGTGTGCATTTATACATCCCGCTGTGTTTGTGTGTCAGGTGAGCAGCTTCCAGGACAAATATTGGAATATTTGTGTGTCTCATTGTCCAAACATATCGTGTTGACTTTATTGCCGGGCAACGCAGAAGGGGTGGGCCTGCTAATGGCAGTTGTGCTAAGACACGCTGGAGGGCCTTTGCACGCGCCCATCACTGACCCTCCGCTGTGGGATCAGGACTGTTTAAAGAAAAAACAGCGTGAAATCTAATCATATGCTCTTTTGATTTCTAAAGGGGGGCACTCGGATAAAGTCATCAGGACAGAGGGACCAGCTACTGTACTGTACCACAGCCGAGCTAACGGGAAATTAGGATTCTGTCTCCTATCTCTGGACATAGATAAATAATCAAGTTCTCTTAATGGAAGGAAAAACGTTCAACAAAGCCACTTTAGGCGTCAGAGTTTTTTCATAAATTTCTAAATCAAACAAAAGATCAAGCCCCGAAACGTTCTACTATAAGCGATAGAGGACAGCTACAAACATTAACATAAAAGAAGGAGAAGAAAACAATGTGTGAGAAAATGTAGAGAAACTTTTGAGGGAATAAAATCTAAATGTAAATGTGCACTTTATATATCACCGTACATAGGGAACTTTGTCCATCCTGCACTGCCACTAGGGCCTTGGTCAGGAGCAGTCAAGCCATGTATAGAAAGTGTCCTGTATCAAAGAGGAGCTGTAGTAAATCTGCTGCTTTGGCGCCGTAACGGTTAAACGATGATTTGAAATTGCGTCTGTAATTGTATTTAACCAAAACATTGAAAAAGGAATGGCAGCCTTGTAGTTATAATTTTGAAACCACAAAAAAAATTGTATAGAAAGGCATGTAATAAAATGCATTCCTTGATCTCAAAATACCAATCAGCTACCAGTATACAAAAGTTTAAATATTTTCCATTAGAATAAAGGCAGTATGTTGTGGTCTGTAATGTACAAGACTCGACATGTATTTATGAAACAAAATGAAAACGTATTCCAGCCCTATCAATGGACCAAGATAATAATGAGCGCAACTTATTATGACTCTAACTGAATGTTGGAAAGTTTCAAATAAGGCCGCACATCCCTGTAGTTTGAGCTAGCGTGCTGGATTAAAAAAATGTAAGTACATTTTATTTACACACCAAAAACCGTTACATTTCGGGCTGAGGCCATGTCTGACGAAGGGCCTCAGCCCGAAACGTAACGGTTTTTGGTGTGTAAAATACACTTATTGGGAGCTACATAGCTGTGCGGATTTTTTTCACTGTTTTTACGTCTGAATGAATCTTGAAAATAATAAAACCAACTAATATTACAAATCATTAAACAATTGTGGGAAAAAAACCTTTAGTGGTGAAGAAAGTTTTTCCTATTTCATGTGTAATGTATTCAAGTAGATATAGGTACATTCTGCATATTTTCTCCCACTGCACATATAGTATATACACAATACATACATACATATACACATGCAATACTTAACAGCATTCACCACATGTTGATATGTACACACATATTTACAACAATTTTTATTGATTGATCAGCTCAAAATGGAGAGGTACGAAGCGAATTGACTCCCTGCCATGTTTATATACTGTAAATACAGTATATACTGCTTTAGGAAGTTACTCATTACATACAGAGACTACATTCATAACTTATGTTGAGTAACTCTTGGGTACAGTTTCTACACACATCAAAGGAATTCATTTTGGGCACTTGATTATGTACATAAAAAAAAAAAAGTATGAGGTATTGTAACCCTTTCTAAATATATACAGAACAAATGGTATGAAAACAAACCATGCATTTCCTCACGTTAACAATGTAAATGCTTCTTTTATTTATTTTCTAAGGTGTTGCAGCACCAATAACACACATTTGTTTGTATGTTTATTGTTTGTTTTTGTATTATAGGCCTTCACCAAATGGTCGAGATGCAGTTTGATAATTAAAACCAGATAATAGAGAGATTTGCATGTAGAGATCATAGTCTATGTGGGCTGTGAGCAGAGAGGAACCCCCGAATGGCTTTTACAGTCTATATCCTCCGTGGTACCGGACATCTGCAGGGGTGTGCATGTTATCTGGGTGGGCTGCTGCTGTCCTCAGTCTCTAGGCTTCTGTGTTGATTCAGGCCTAAAGATCAATAGCAGCAATATGTTAGTTCTCAAGAGGCTCACTATGAATTACACACGCTTTTAGGCACACGAGCACATGGGCACACGCGTCAATGTACACAGACAGGTTTACGAGTTGACAAAGTACACATCGTAATGTCTAAGAAAACCTGCACCTTTATAAACTCATCACGCACAATCGTTGGCTTCCAGGATGTGGGTAAACAGAGAACAATCATCACAGGTGTAGGGCACGGAGCTGTGGTGGAAACAGGACGATCGTCAAGGTTTTCCCTGATGTGATGATTGGAGAGAAGAACCATTAGTATTATTGAATCATTACAGAAGCATCAGGTTTTCATTCAAAGAGATGACTTGTAAGTGCTAGACAACAATTGCAGTATTACAGTATCAATGGTGTGAGCAACTAAACCTTTAATGTAACTTATATTATTGTTTATTTTGTTTGAATGTACTTTTCCTAGGTGTGTTTTGTGTTACCAAGTCAAACCTTCACAATATGTTTACACAATATCAAATGTGTATTGAAGATATTGTATGCCAAATTTGACAAGACAGTTTCTGTCATATGCAGCTTTATAGATCAACGATTCAAATTGCTGCCTTTTTGTAGATAGAAACAAGTTTAATGTATGTTGAACCATGATAAAGGCATTAGAAGCATGTTTTAGCACAAATGTAAAAGATTGCTGCATTATTTTTCTAACATTTTTATTATTAGGATGCCTTTTGAAACTGGACCCACAGGGGGAGGACACTCTAACAACACATTGGTTGGAAACATTACCAATATAATTTGTTTTTAAACTGCAGGACAGGGCCTTATTAGTGCTGTGATGGGAGACCGCTGTGGCTGCAGGTTTTATATCAGACCGCCCATTTTCTCAAATCTTCAGGTTAAGACTGAGCTCACTTGATGAAATGGGTGGAGTCTGCGCTGCTCCTGTTGGGTCTGATAGAAAACCTGCAGCCACAGCGGCCCTTTCTGGACCAGTTTGGACACTTCTGCACTACATCCACTTTACCTGGTTTGAGTCTGGTGTGTGTGAGTAAAGGATTGGCGCGAATTGGTTGGCATAGTTCTTTGCATCGCTTTGGCAAATACAGATTGATTGAAAACAAAACCATTAAAACGGTTATTTGAACAAAAAGGCAGACACATCACCAGGCAAGTATAATTGTATAGCGCAGTTGATACACCAGGCAACTCAGCGTTATTAACAAAACAAGACAAAAAATGAAAATATATAAGGCATTCCAATCATTAATAAGTAATTAAATAGTGAAGATAAACAATTTTTGTTGTATGGGGAAACCAGTACATCTGTTTATAGAGTGTATGTCCATCAAGGATAAACATATATTTCTGCGTTGAGTCTGCTTCTGAAAACAGGCTGGAGATCCTTTGAGAGCTGTCCGGTCTCTGTAAGGGCCGAGCTGGAGATGTGTTTTTCATCACTGGCAGTAAGTTGTAATCTGTCTCAGTTATACTTCTAAAAATCAGCACCTCCAAATCCTAAGCTCTGCAGGTGGAGACATCCTTCCCCAAGTGGTGGAGGTCAATTATCTCAGGTCTTGTTCACAGTGAAGACACTACGCGGGGCAATGAACTGAAAGGACAAGATCATGGATACAATTTCTAAAAATGGGTCTTTAAATGACATTTTGTGAGTTTCTGTGATTACATAGAAATGGAGCTCAGGACACTCGCGCTGGAGGGACAATAGTTGAGAGCATTGGTCATCATAAGTGAGCCATACCAGCCCGTCAATACAGCCCAGAGCCATTGTGTTTCATACATATTTCACAAGTTTTTCTGCATTTCTTTTTACACATCTCCTCCACATGCTGCTGTTTTTATGAGTGTGTCAACTGTAGAATGTTTAATGGTCACTTTTATATTCCACTCTATTCCAGACTCTCAAAATGCTTCTTTGAACCAATCCACCATCCACACACACATTCATACACCATACTGGATACGTGTCCCTCTCCTGCAGTGTCAGCGTCGACTGGTGGCCATCTCGGTTAGCTCAGAAATCTACTTTTCAATCTGTATCCTGGTGAATCGACGAAAGGCCTATGTTTTTAATAATGCCTGAAACCATGATGTGTTAATTACAGCCAAAACAGTGAGTTTTTGAAGGAAGACAAATTTCCACAAACAAGAAGTCGTTTAGAAAAAGCGGTGATATAACGGATGAAAGCCCTGTCTACCTAGTTTTCACAGACAAATCCTGATGGAGCTGTCCATGGTATCGAGCACACACACCGCAGGGAAGTGTGCAGTGACCACAAGAGGGACACCCTGATCCAGAAATGGGAGCTGCAGCTGGGTGGCTGACTGGGTAGCACCTATGCCTCACAGCAAGAAGGTCACAGGTCCGATCTCATGCTGATCCAAGCTTTTCTGTGTGGACTGTGCATGTTTCTCCCTGTATCTGAGTGGTCTTCTTCCGGCCGCTCAGTTTACATACGTCAACTCCTCCAGCTACATTTGGTTCTGAGTAACTTAATGGGCACCAATATTGCTACTATATTTTATTGACTCCAATAAAAAAGTGCTTCACATGTCATTGTTCATTCACTCCACAAACAGTAATGATAAACTACTACTGTAGTCACAACTGCCCTGGCTTAGTTGTTGAGGTCTGACAGGAATCATCAAAACAAACAAAAAAGTACATCCAAAAGAGAAGAGCAACACAATCACAAGCTGTTGATTTGCTCATTTGGATGTGGTCTTAAAAATGTGTCAGACTCAAATGTGATTTTACATTTCAGGATGAACCCAAAGTCTAGTGCTGTAAAAGTACAGGATCATCACCATCTCTGCCATGTTTTCAATAACAATAACTTTTATATTTTCAGCTTCATTAACATGAGGATACAGTTCCACACACATGCCTAAACCATCCACATAAATCTCCACAAAGCGACCTTAAAACCACAGAGGTTGGAGTGTCACCTTAAGATTTCAGCAGTATCATTTCTGTTTACAGTGACAATGAAACAGCCAGGGACTCACATTTAGCACTTTTGGCATGACACAATGCATCTTCTCATGGGTTGAAATGGGAGTTATTACCAAAACAAAAAGGGAAATACATTTATTGTTTAATCCATGTCACACATGAACTGGAGTTCAATGTGCAGATACATGCAAGCAGCAGAGGGGGTGTGTGCTATGCACCATGTGGTTTGGACTTATTGTTGTTTCATTCATCTAACTTACGTCAATAAATCGCGCGCCTGTTTACCATAATTGGACTTCCAGGCTTTGAGCGCGTAGCGCACACCACCGGTGACGTAGCGTTGAGACGGTGTGACGTCACGGCTGGCCTGGCAGAGGAAGCCTGTGGACGGGAGAACTGCGCTGTGGCCGCAGGAGTAGCGGGAGGATGCAGTCCAAAGCCCCGTACGGAGCCGCTAAGGCTGGGAAAGGCAGCTTCGACCCTTACGCCTTCTTCACGCACCCGCGGACCGTGCTCAGGATCCTGTCATGGGTAAGCGCGGCTTCAGAGGCCCATCTCAGCCGCCGCTCATATGTCTTCTCTGGCTTTATTATTATTAGCTCATATTCACAGAACAGATGTAGTGTCAGACTCGCTCTTCACAATATGATCCACATTCACATAGTGCCTGCAGAGTGACGTTAGCTCATGCGTACGGACCCGCAGCGTCACTGTCTGTACTGTTTGTGTGCGTGTGTGTCTGTGTGTGTGCGTCCATGTGTGCGTGTGTGTGTGCACGCGTGTGTGTGTGCGTGCAGCTCTTTGTGCTTTGTCTGTCCATCAGGCTGCTCTCTTCTCTTCTCACCGGGGTGATGCTGCTCCGCTCTGCCATTCACATTCTGCACCAGACTGACAAGATGCAGCTGTGCTTTCTTCTCTTCACCTGTGGGTTGGACAGAACAAAGAGCATATGCCTCGGTTACTGTAGTCTGAGGCTTTTTTCATTGTCTAGTCACATTCTTGTTTTTGTCTGGTTTTCATGGGATGACGCCTCCTCGTGTACCCTAAAACACGTGACCTTATTGCATTTACAGACTGGTAGAGGCTCATTGTGCTTAAAGCTCTCAAATATTGGCCTACATGCTTGTCAAAATTAACATAATCCTGTATTGAGGAGAGGAATGCTTCTTAAAGGCACAGTATGTAGCTTAGTTTATGTCCTCACTGGTGAAAACAGTGATTACATGTAACCCGGCATGTATGAAATGTGCTATACAAAATATGCTTGGCTCTGTTTAATGATATGACAGCAACCCAAATAAGAGACAAGTTCTGTTTTCTGGTTTGGATTATAAATTTTCATTAAAAAACCATGGTGTATGTTTCTGTTAGGCCTACAGGAAGGGACAAACTATACATGTAAATTAAGAATCATACTTAATTTTCCATGAAACGATAAATCATAAACACATTCAACACAATCAAATGTCAATGAATGTGCTTTTGTTGATTGTCCTAACTAAAGGAATCTTGTAAATGTATAATGTAAATTAATCAGACAACATTGTATATTTTTTGTAAGAAAGAATCCTGTGAGTCATAATTTGATTCTTTGAGGTGTAAGCTGATTGGCCGAGCGAGGGTGGTCCACTCCTTTTATTTAACCTGGAAATTCCCACTGATATTTGAGAATCTCTTTTTCAGGGCTGTCCTGGACCCAGAGAAAGAGGAACTATTGTACATGGGTTAAGTGGTAGGGGAAACCGGAGCACCCGGAGAAAACCTACACAGACACGGGATGAACCTGAAAACTTCACTCAGAAAGGGCCTGTTCTGACAAGGATATGAACCCAGGACCTTCTTTCTGAGAAGCGAGAGCGCAATCCACTCAGAGACAGAGGCCAAAAAATACTCGCATGTAAAAACAAGTGATAGAGGCAAACTATTTTGGGAGTGAGGAACTAGTTACATTTTATTTATAGGGCTGTGAAAGTCCGGTATACAACAGATTTAAGTATCTACAGAGGATAAAACTGCCTGAACATTCATAGTGACAATGTGAATGAGGTGCTTGTTCAACACTGTCAAGTTCAACAAGGTTCAGCAAATATGTAGCATCTGGTGACTTTTTTTTTCATTTTCCTCTATAAAAGATATATTATCATATTTTACTGTGAATTGTCAATTGTCAATAGTCATGGTCCTCATGTGTCATCCCTTTGAACGCATAAACTGCTGTACATTTGGACGTCCCGTTGGCCCTTCCCTGAGCCGTCCTGACACATTGTTCCCAGCTCAGTGTGACTTCATTAGCTCCTGTCTGCCACATAACTGCGCCCATAGACTGTGTATAGATGGACAATGCTGACGCGCTCTCTCAATGAAGGCCAAAAGAGAAGTGCTGGTGGATAGAGTTTTGCTCCTCCTTGCTGTGGCTCCTATTGAAAAGTAAACTCCTCTGTAGCTCAGTAACCGTTTGTGTCACACTCCCCATTTTTGGCTTAATAAAATGTTTAGTGCTCTCTATGATCCTGGTGTTTATTCACTGATATTGTTTTTGTAAATCCAGGTATGAGCCATGATAAGGATTGAGCAATCAGATGCTGGGGAAAACTCCAGGTTGCCTTCTCAGCGTCACATGTGTCCCTGTTACGGCGCAAAGCAAACCCCGTCAGAACAAATGCCCATATAAGGAAAATGGCTCATTAGCTTATGTTCAAATGGGCTTCTTCTGTCATACTCTGTTATTCCACTTCTAAAATACGGTGTGTGTGTTCTGGCCTCAGGTTTTCTCCATTGTGGTGTTCAGCTGCATCGTCAACGAAGGCTACATCAACATCGGCAGTGAGCGGTTGCTATGCGTGTTCAACAACAACGCGGATGCCTGTAACTACGGCATGACAGTGGGCGTGGCCTGTTTCCTGGGCAGCATCTGCTTCCTCATCCTGGACGTCTACTTCCCCTCCATGAGCAACGTGCGAGACCGACGGCGCGCTGTGCTGCTCGACCTCGGCTTCTCCGGTAACACAACTTTACTCAAATCAAAACGTTCAGGATGACAAGAGGCACTAAAAACAGAAAAAACAGAGACCCCTGGTGAGACCTCTGGGGAGACTGCAGTGAGACGGACAGTCAGGGTGTAGATGGGGCCAAACTCACTTGCCATTAGATTTTTTGTAAGGGCTCACAAATTCAACAAAATATAAATTTACTATTTAAAAATATTATCCATCCATCCATCCATTTTCTTCCCCTTAATCCATTTCTGGGTCGAGGGGTGGCAGTCAGAGCTGCACCCAGTACACAGAGCACCAGCCCCTCACTGATCCTCCTGCAGGTGGTGAGTCCACAGGAGCTGAGATCTTTCAGCGGGGCATCAGGCAAAGTGGGGTTAAGTGTCTTGCCCAAGTACACAACGACAGCAGACATCAGTGGGAACTCACGACCTTCAGGCTCAAAGGCCAATGAAAAATGACATTTTATAAAAAAGCATCGCAATTATTATTACATCCAAAAGTGTTCTGCCATGTTGACTGTCCGTGAATATAAGATAAGATAAGATAAGCTTTATTTATCTCACAGAGGAGAAATTTACATGTCACATTTGGCATGGATAGAGACACTCAGATTGTGCAAAAGGAGGAAATATATATAAATATAGATGAGATAAATTATATCCTTACTGGTTTAAAAAGTGACAATAATTACATCTAAACCCTTAAATGGAGGACAAGAGTCTAAAACAACTGGATTTCTCCATTGGAACTGGCAACCCAAAGAACAGACCCATTCTTCTTCCCAATTGGAATCTGAACTTGAGCAGATAAAACGTTCACAATAAAAAATCTTTCGTTTCCTTCAAAGAGCTGGTTCCCCATCACAGGACGCTCTCTGCTACTTTTGAGGAGATTTTGACAGTAAACGTTTATTGCATATTAGCGCCTAAAATAAACGCAAAAAAATAAAGTAGAATAAATGATTATGCACAGGTTTTTGAATGATGTGCTTTCTTTATACCAGGGATATATTGTGACGTGAATGAGGCAGCTTCAAGTGTCCGCTGTGTGATTAAAAGCCTTGGCAGTCCTCCATAATGCTCGTGTTATTGGCTCCAGCGCACTGTAAAACTGAGAGAGTATAAGCAGAGATGATTGAACACACCCTGACTATTACATCAATTCCTCTGCACATTCTGCCCATGCTGCTAACACTACACAAATGTTGTTGTCATAATAAAATGCCAGTCACGGTGTTAAAAATGACATCGCAAACTAGTTCAGAGAGTGAATATAAGGATTTTGTATCTATAATCTTTCCTAAAACAAACAAAACATTATCTGCTTGTCTTTGGGTAGTCTTTATATTTATGCTACATTAATTAAACTAGAAAAGCAGTCGTGGAGCGCAGACATCCACCAAGACGCGCAGTTTCATTTCATAAAAAAAGCTCGGATCCAGACTTAAATGAAAAATAAAAAAATGTATCCAGACTTCAAATTGCAATATTTTGTTCCTTGTCCCATATCTGAGCTGTACTGAAAATGTTGAAAAAAAAAATGACCACGAGCTAACTAACTAATAAACAGACAGACAATAAAACTCTGGTGATTACATGACCCCCTGGTGCAGGAAAACTGATTTCAACCTTAAATAGGTTTTAACTTTAGGCTCTATTTTCAAATTTGGGTTTTCTTTTTTTTCTTTTTTCCCCCGACAATTATCCTCAAAATGAATGCAGGTGAAACTCAGGAAATTAGAATATGGTTCAAAAGATGTGAATTATCCAAGCAATGTATTCTCCTTTCTAATCCATGTATTGAAATGAGTTATTGAGACTAATCTTCGTACTGCACGTTGTCCATCTACAGGTGTGGCCTGCTTCCTCTGGTTTGTGGGGTTCTGCTTTCTGGCCAATCAGTGGCAGATGACCTCCCCGGACGAGCTGCCTCTGGCCCAGGGGTCGGACGCAGCCAGAGCCATCATCGCCTTCTGCTTCTTCTCCACTCTCTCCTGGGTCAGTCACACCTGCTCTGAAATATGTGGGACCAATGCAAATACAGGTTCTCTGGTCTTAGATTGTGATCGCTACGGTTGAATATACACACAATATTATACAATACAAGCATACACAATCATACTTAAGCACAGATCACAGATATCTTGCAAAAAATGTTATAAGTTCCTCCACCTGGAAGTGAAAGCCTGATCCCGTTAGACCTCAGGAGCTGAGCAGGACCTGGTTAGTGCCGTACTGGATGCAGCTGTAAAGTGCCAAACTGTTGTTGTGTTGTTAGGCAAGACACTTCACCCATAATGCCATCTATGAGTCTGATGTGTGGGAGAGTGGTTGATAGTGGTCAGAGGGGTTGATGGCACATACTGGTTGCCTCCCTTCTGTCATTCTACCCCAAGGCAGCCGTGGCTACAAAAGTAGTCATCACTGTGTATGGAGTGTAGGAATAATGCCATGTCATTGAGGGGCCAGAAAACGCTTAAAAAAATGTCATTGTTTTAAAAAAATAATCTAATTTATATAAAAAGAAAAATATCAGATATAAAATGTATATATTTTTTAAAACACCTCTTTTGTCTAAACCTGTATATATGACTTTCTTCAAATGATTTACCTCACAAAAGCACATTTACTGAACATGATTTTGTTGAAGTACAAACAAGAAAAATAAAGTGTAACTCCAAAAAACTGATGAATCCACTGAAATGCACAAATATGAATACACCAATTGTGGTATTGCTGTTATTCGAAGTAAACAGTAGTAAACACTTCCTTTGAAAGAGCAGGTCACAGCTGTTGTCGCAGTTCTTCTCTCTCTTCATGACCCATTATCATTATCAGTCCCATGTCCATTTCTTCTCCTGAAAACAGCTCCTTCCCACTGTCTCACCTTTTTATTCTGTTTTTTTTTGCAACATTCTGGTGCCACTGACCTTCATCAGGCTTGAGGACTGCCCCATCCACTCAGTCCTCTATAAATCAGCAACGCAGTGTGGAAAAATCCAAGAAAAGAGCTGTTTGTGGAAGCTCCTTTGATTTTTCCTTTGATTAAAGAAGACATATTATGCATTATTTTTTGTCATTAAAATGGGTATTTATACTTCTTACTTTGCCATTTCATGTTTTAGAATGTGAAATGATACCTTCACTACAAAATATATGGTAAAACAATGGTAAATAATGCTATTGGCCTGTCCTATATAATTATTTGGTACTTATTATCTGTTATATTTATATAGGTGGAAATATTTATTGTGCAGATTCAAAATAAAAAATCAAAATTAATCCCTATGCTGAGTTTAGAATTGTATTTTTTAATTTATTTTTTATCTGAAAATCACAGGCTGCAAACACAGTCATGTGATTTCAAAGAACAAATTCTCCAAAACTAATTCATGGGAAATACTTTTGATTCAAAATGCATAAAACTGCTCTGTGTGATGTCATAGTGGTACAATGACATCATACTATTAGACAGTTACATATTTGTACCAGAAGTTCCTGATATCAGCCCGGCTGGATCTAAACTTCTCCAACTTCTGGTCTGTTTTTGATGAGGAAACAACAATTACGCTCAACAAAGTAGATGTTGCATAAAATGTCTCCTTTGAAGGGGGACTAAACACCTGTGCCCAGCCTTACGCCGCCCACATGAAGATTTGAAGATTTTCTCTAAAAAGGGTGTTGACCGGAGGACCAAGGGACAAGAAGGGGGGCTTAGAGTTGGGCGTGGTCTGGGTGATTGACAGCTCACTTGTCACACACAAAAAAAACAGACAGTTGTCATTGCTGCTTAAAACAATAGTTTACCGACGAGAAAGTCTCATTCCACCCTTGTTTGTACACTAAGAAAATTGTAAAGCTACACACCTGGACCTAATCACACACAATAATCTCAGAATTAATTATGTAATTTAATTTTAATCCACTAGATGTCACCAGTATACTCCAACCTGCAGCTGGGGCGTGTGAGAGATGAATGTGTTCATATCACTGGCGCAGACAGACGCACGTCACGTCACACATACAAACTGACGTCACACAGTATTACAGAGTCAATGGAGAGGCCAGGACCAAATTCAAATGTAGTACCACCGAAACAGGTAGAGAGGGCGCCACACAGACGTTTTTAGGCTCAAAAGTGAGATTTTCTCTAATTTGAACAAAAATGTCAAAATAATGACCAGGATTTGTAGAGAGCACTACAATTAACATATATATGCAGTTTATGAGTAAAAAAAAAAGTTGATTTGGTGTTTAATCGCTCTTTAAGTATCTACATCAGACATTTCTTCATGTTTCTTTGTTTTTCTCCATTTTGACTGGAGCCTCCCAGAGCGTCCAGCTGCTGTGTCCAGGCCCAGTCTCATGCATGTGCTTCTCTCCAGGGCTATCAGAGTCTGCTCACCCTGGACACCATAAAGACCGTCCATGTCCTGGAGGACGAGGACGCACACAGGCTGCTGCCATTAAGGACTCACCCCTCTCTCAACATAGTCTGAGCCAAAACATTTCGCAACAAATCGATCAATTATGGGACCTGTTCATATTCATTACTCTCATGTTTCCATTTTTTCTGACACTGGCTCCAGCTTTGAGAAAATGATCGTTCAAACCCAACGATAGCTAAGAAATCCTGTCGTTCCATTTAGAGGTGATGTCACAAGCTTTGACAAACAGCTGCAATCATAGCTGCCTCAACTTTTCTTTGTGTTACATGATTCTGTAAGTAATCGTCTTGACTTAAAGCTGGGGTAACTAACTTTTAAACCATAAACAATGTAACTATGTAGAGCCAATTACAACCTATTGTTACTCGCCTTTTTCAAAACAGTTTGGATCTGTCACTAGTTTTCACATGCATGTATTTTTAGCCTCTATCACAGCTATAGCTTCTTTCAGTTTTTTTGACAAAAAAGTGAAAATGGGTGGATCACACTCACACAGACAATCAGCCCAACCTCACATGGTTCTTTCTCACAAGTCTGCAAGAGAAGATGTATTGACAGCATGTGGTCTGATTTGTTTATAGAATTTTACTCTTTCTGTTGAGACACACACACATGTCCTAATTCATTTGAAAAAGTCAGGTACCTCAGCTTTAAGTGGCTTGCGCTTGGTGGATAAAAGCATCTTCTTTGGCTTTCTTGCTTGGATTTTGTTAGGTCCAATGTGCTGGTGCTTGCATTTAAACTGATCATGATTATTACAGCTGTGCTTAGAAATGTACGCACCCAGGCAGATATTTTTTTCTGTCCATATGTTGGAGTATATGGTTTTAGTGTTTATTTGACAGCATTGGACATCAACATTAAGCTCAAAGATAGATACAGTACACTGTCTGTTTTATAATTCTGGTTCTGCACTAGATTATAGTTTCCAATATGAATGAAAACACAAAACATTATACACTCTCTGCAAGTTATTGTATGAAGCCATTTATTGTCAGATAAATTCTAACAACAGAAACTACTCTTCTGACGCTGATTAGAACTTTCCATCCCCCAGTTATCCAAAAAAAGTTGCTGGACAAAAAGCCTTCAGTTCTTGTATATTACTGGGGCACCTTGCATGAACTGCATGTTTCAAATCTCCCCAGAACAGCTCAATTATGTCACATTTTCAAAATACAAAACATTTTTATTTGACAATATACAATATGGTTCACACAACAACTAACGATGACTGAGAGTTTACTGTTTAGGATCTTAACCCTTGTATTATGTTGAAAAAAAATTACATTGATTATGTTGCGGGTCATTTTGACCTGTACTGTGTAAAGGCACTCAAAACAGTCAAGAAAACAGGTTAAACCAATAACAACTTTATTTTAGGTTATGTAAATATTTAGAAAAGTGACAAACAATACATTTTTTATTCCAACGATATATTTAAGAAATATTTAGTCTAATCTTCTTGTCCTCCTCTCGGGTCAAAATGACAATTCTTCCCTCCCTCTTTCCTCCTGTCATGCTTTCTCCTTCCTTTTTCTCATCCTGTTTTCCTTCTCTCTGTTCATCCTCCACTATTCCCTTCTTTTCTTTTCTTTCCTTCCTTCCTTTCTCCCTTCTTTCCTTCCTACCTTCCTTCCTTCTTTCCTTCCTACCTTCCTTCCTTCCTCCCTTCCTCTTTACTTGGCCAAAGATTCGTCCTCTGAATCCTCCTTATCGTAAGAAAATTGACAATCTGGATCAGCAATAACATTGTCCTGTATCTGAAAAATCCTCTGTTTCTGAAATCTCTTCCTCTACATCATTATCCCAGTTAAAAATCTGTGATAAAGCCTCCTCAGATGTCATCCTTCTGGAGCTCATTTTTGGTGAGTTTGTCTAGGGCCTAGCATTGCCTAACTAGTTGCAAGGCGGCTTTTGGCAACTGAGAGTAGATGATGGAGATGATCTGTTGCTGAAATCGGTCGATGTGAGCGCTCTTACAACTGGAGATAAACAGTTGATCTCCGGATTCAGTCAGTTGCCCGTGTTCTACTTTTCGGCAACTAGTTGTCCTCAGATCCGGAGATATCACCCGATGTGCACGCTCCGTGGCGCGCACCAACAACATGTGTGTATTGCGTGTATTGCGCCCTCTACAGTTTATGTCAGAAAACACACTGTAGTTGAGGCCAGTTGCTGTCGATGTACGCGCTGTTATTCCCGAGACTGGTCTGCTACTGGGAGTTTCCCGTTTTCGCCAAATTGTCGCTGTGTGCGGGGCAGCAACTCAAAGGCGACGGATATAATCAGTTGCCAGTACGATGTACACTAGGCAAAAGAGATGACATGAGAACACTGACAAGGACAAGTGTGAGAAAGTTCCCTCTCTTCACACACCTGGCTCTGGCTCTCAGAGGTAATCAAAATAAAATGTCAAAGAGACATGTTTTTTTGGATCTGAACAACTATTTACCCACATTAAAGCGTCAGGGTCAAAATGACCCGCAACATCATCTTTGTATACAAACTCTGCACAGACATTCCACTACACATCAAAGTGTCCAGATTTTACACACCAGTTCATGACCCTAGATGAGGAAAATTCACCAAATTTCAGGAAGAAAAAGAAAGGATAACCAGTACTTTGATCAACACAAAAACTGAAATGGGTCAAATTGACCCTTAACATAATACAAGGGTTAAAAATGTAGTGATTAAATGTATTATTGGGTGTGTACAATTTCGAGCACAACTGTATCCTTTAGTTCAGGGGTATTGAATTCGGTTCTCAAAGGGCAGAGCGGCTGCAGTTTTTTCACTCCAACCTCGCAGGAGTACACCAGACTCCACCCATTTGCTCAAGTGAGTCCAGTCTTGACCAGAAGACTTGAGGAAATGGGTGGAGTCTGGTTTTGCTCCTGCTTAGTTGGAATAAAACCCAGCATGCCTCTGCACTTTGAAGACCGAGTTGAATACCCCTGCTTTAGTTCTTCCCTTTGTGACTTTACTAACAGTGTGATGATGGAGCAGCAGTAGTGCCCTAACCCCTGTGTCCTGTGTGTGACTAACAGGCTGTACTGACCCTGAGTGCGCTGCGCCGGTACCTCGCGGGCAGCCAGGCCAACCTGTTCACATGGCAACACCTGGAGCCCACCGGCGGCAACGTCCGCGCCACGCCCTACCCCATCGCCAACGGTGCCACCATAGTGACCACCAACCCTTACCAAGCTCCGCCCTTCACCGAGACCCTGGACCCCAAGAGACTGACCCAGCAGAGACCCATGGCTCCGGCGTTTTAAACTCACGCAGGGTGCAGACGTCTTCATGCTTCGGGTGGGGGAGGGGCGGGTGGCGGCTCGGCTTTGTTAGTTTTGTATCACGCGTGGAGGTCACGAACACAGACACTGACGCTCACCGCTGCTATTGGGTTCCGTCCGTCCTGTCTGAAAAAGAGGCTGCGATACAATAGGAATAAAAAAAGACCAACATTTCACTGTAGAATGTACTTCGATGTTAAGCGCCTAAACAACACGCATATGCAGCAACACACCCCGACATATGCAAAGACAGTGAAGTGCCACATGATTACAATCCGCAATAAAAGACGTCCTCTTCTGGAGTCTTTCTGCCCTGTTCTCAACAATAGAAAATATACTCTTTTAACACTATTTTACTTACATTACACCAGTGTGCATTTTATTACATACTTAAAAGGCTAAAACTTTTCTGGCAGGGGCTTGTAAGTTCCACAATACGGCATGGAACTGCCGTAGGTTGATTGATAGGATTTTTTCAGGGCCGATACCAATAATTAGTTGTTAAGCCGTCAACTATTGAGCTGATATGAATTTGTTGTGAAAGAAACATTTTGACAAACTTCAAAGCTTTGTTTAAATGTCTTAGGCAATTTTTTTTATCAAACAGAAGAAAGAACCAAAAGGAAAAAATAGCTCCCACTATAAAGACACAATGTTTATGTATAAGCAAAGCTGGCTTAGACTAATAATTTGACCATTGAAAAAATAAACAAACTGAAAATAGGAAGATTTTAGTTAACTTGGATCTTAAAATAAATGCATTCTTTAGATTATTGGACTCAAAATTAAAACATGTAATTCGGGCCTGTGGCGTCGCCGACCTCTGTCCATGCAATGAACAGTTTAAGGATGCTCTGTGGGAAAGTATCAGAACATGAAGACCGAAGTTTGGCAGAAAAGTGCACCCAATTTAAATCTTGTGTAATCACCCAGTGGAACAGGAAGGTAGTGCAGGCCACGTCAACGGAGCCTTTTGTGGGAGTTCCTCTAATGCCAAGGAATAATAACACTGCTAATTTTTGCCTAAAGTCCGAATCTAATATTTTTACTCATACTCTTGATCTTCACTCATCTTTTCCCTCTCACATGATCTGACATTATTCTGAATGTGTTTTGGGCTCACCTGGACTCAAGTGTTGAACTATGGACGAGCACCATCATTTAACTGCATGTTTATTTAGTGCAGCTTAGTAGAAGTCAATAAAAGCGGTGTATTTTGAGACTAGTTGAAGTTCGTAGCTTCTTACGGCTTTTGGTTGGTCCACGTTTGAACTTGCCCCAGGACGATGCAGCGGGGGCAGAGGATAAAACAGTTGTATTCTAAATGCTGAAGTGATGACATACAACACTTTACTTCCAGATCCATTCTAAATTGGATGGTCTGCTGTAATTTACATTTTCTACATGTTTCTGTCCTCTTTGTTTTAAGACTCATTGGCACTGACACACCATAGTAAAACTAAACTGTTATTAGTGTAACATTAGCCTATCATCACTTTCCTCAGTTCAGTTTATATGAATGTGTATTATTTGACGACACAGAGCACAAAATAAATCAAAATTTCAGCAGTTGTTGCCACAGCTTTGACCCCGGGAGATGTCACACTTGACAATTCTATTGTGTTGTGTGTGAACTGTTAATTTGTTTAATATTTGTGATATGCTCATGTGGTGATGATACATGAAAATAAAAACATCTTATTCTCTCGCAGAGCTTGTGTATTATTGTTCATGCTTTTGGAGGATGAAAGGCTGTTTGTGATAATGATGGCGGTGGAATATCTTTTGTGTATTAATTATGAAACATCTGCGGCAAACCATGATTAGACTTTGTGGGCAGCTGCAGCAGGCTCGGATTATTTTAGGATTATGTGTGGCTTTTGGACAAAGTGTTCAAAAACAATTTACATTAATTTCAAAGTAGGATCAGATGAGGAGAGCTGCTTCAAACCAACCGTTGGGACAGAATTTGTTTTGAGTTGGAACACATTTTACACAATATTCCTTTAGCTGCCAAATTGGGACTCACTGGACTCCCTGCTGACCACTATTTATTTGATCCATCTGACAATGACTCGAAAATAATAATATACTCTGGACATATAATTCAAAACAGATAAATGACATTTTAACCAAGGAGGAGTGACGCTCTCTGAGATAAGGGTACCCGAGGGCAACCAAGACTCAAAGGTAAAGGTTCTCAAACTGGGGGTCCCAGGCCATGTCTCAAGGGTTCCCAATTGGGTCACTACATTTTTGGTCGCTATGTGAGACAAAACTAACAAAAGACAAGAGTATTGTTGAAAGTCAGACAGGAAGTGATTTTATTAAACACTGTCTAAACATGCCACTGCAGGTGAGCATATGCTATTCAAATCTGCAGCAACATCATATAATGTATATATATATTATATGTATATATATTTGCATCATCCAGAATATCATCTTCATCCACCCTTATTCCCAGCCCCAGACATTCAAAACACCACTGTTATGTTAATAAAATATAATCTTAACCTTTGTCTAAAACTGTTGTCTATCGTTACATCAGCTACTGTAAGCCCTTCTGTACCTCCGCACCTTTTGGCTCTTCTCCTCATGACGATGAGGCCAGACTCCAGACAGCAGGGGGCACTGTAGATCTACGGACCTAACATCGCTCATGCTGTGGTCTGAACTAGCTCTACCCTGAGAAATCTAAGACAGAGAGAAGAGAGGAGTAGGAGAGTACAGACTGACAAATTTGAAAGAAGGGATGGTGAGGTAGAGATGGTCCAAGCCTAGGTCACAATACCTCCAACCTGGAAACTTTGCATCATACTGTGGTCATCGGCTAATCAGTTGTTAATAACATGAAAGATGGCAGGTTGCTGGTGTTCATTTTTTAGGTCAACATATTTAATATAATAGTCAATGGCAGTGATATGGTGCTCAAAAAGATGGAAAAAAAATTCAACAATGTGCTGTTCTAAGTGTTAGTAACTGTAGCCTGATCCTGACAGATCGAACGGCCGAAGTGCCTTTGTTTGACTTGTCTTTGAAGGCTGATTAATACTTGTTTTGACCTAGACTCGGCTGAGAGGGGAGCAGGCAGGTCCAGGCTGATGGGAGTGGTCAGTTCAGGAGGACTAAAGTGAGGACCATGAGAGGAGAAGACATTGTTGTGCATGTGTGCCGCTGCACAGAGGAAGCAGATCTCTGAAAGCACAAACCAGGATGTGATCTGAGATGTCACTGATGTGAGAATAACTAGAGGGAATAGTTCAGTCGTCCACAGAGCCCCCGTCAGGCTTCGGAGAGAGGCTCGTGGCATCGAACGACAGAGTCCGCCGCCTCAGCTCCACACTGGTGTCCGTGAGCTGGGTCGTCATACTAACGAGTTGGTCGCCTGGGGGCGGGCTGACCCTGTGTTTCCTGTTCCTGCCCGACACCGGGGACACTGATTGACTGAGGCATCCTGATAGACGTCTGTTTGTGTCCGCGGAGGGTGCAAGCGCGTGGGCCGAGCTGGTGATGTGGCTGACCTCTGCGTCGGCATCGTCTGCTTGTGAAGAGTGTTGTGGTCCGCTCAGTCTGTTTGGGAGTGGGGGGTCCGAGACCGGAACTGTGAGGGTCTTTGGCCTTACAGCATCAGGCTCCGGAGGTTCCGAAGGCTCTGCTGCCGCTGCAGGCTCTGCTGGCTCTGGGTCCATGGAGTCACTGTGGCTGCGTGTGTGGCTCCTGCTGGAGATGACCCTCTGGGGGTGGGCACACTTGAGCGTGTGCACACTGGAAGAGCGGCGGTGGCGCTGAGGCGACGAGGCCGAGGGCACTGTCAGGTGAGCGTTGGCCAGATCCTCCACAGAACCACTCTGCTCCACAGAGTCACTGCGCACCGCCGCCTGTGGAGGGAACAATAGGCATTCAGGCCATTGTCACACACAAGGCCTTTTCTGGAACCACCACCTATATTTACCTACACGCCCAGTCGTTATTGTAAATAATGTATCATAACACTTCAGATTCTACACAAATTATAGGGCACCACTTTCAATTAGGCGAAGGACTCAATAAACCCCTTACATTTATTATATTTTGTATAATGACATTATCAATAATAAGTAATGGAATTTTAAAAATATAGAAACTGTAAGTGAAGTCAGTGGAATTAATATTGCAGAATATAATTTTAAAAAGTATACCAAAGTATACAGTGCCTTACGAAAGTGTCTATATAGCATAATTTTTATGTTTTAAACAACAAAGATTTCATTTTTGATGTTTTACTTAAAAACACAGTGAAATAACAGAAAAATGGGAAGTGAATGATACATGATTTTGTCATTTGAAAAATAGCTAAGCCAAACATACTTTTTTCTAAGTACCTCTAGTTCACATCTTGCCGTTGTGTTATCTGTTACTTTGTTGTGATCTTTCAGTAAAAATGACAAATAAAGGCTTGTGGTTGTGAAATGACAAAAAGTGAAGTCACTGTATTAATATAATGTATGTGTAGGTTAGTTTGATACAAAATAACTGAACAACAAGGATAATATTTGGTTGTAGATGAAGCTTGCATCTTACCTGTCTCCTCAGCTGACGGCCGGCTGTGTGGAAAGAGGCTGGTCTCTTAAGCCCTGGGCGCTCAGGGATGTAAGAGGGGCTCAGCTTATTCCTGTCCAGACTGTCTTCAGGACTGAGCCAGCGCTGGGGCTTTCTACAGCTGCCCCTGGTGTGTGTGGGACTGTGTTTGAGTGAACCCTGGCGATCGATGCTGTAACTGGACACGAGCTTGGGTCGGTCCCCCCCACTCTCCGCGGCCAGCCTATACCCATCCATGCTGCGGGTGGAGCTGAGGCGGTGGCGGTTGATGCGGCGTGTGGGGCTGAAGCGGTAGCCATCAATGCTGTGTGCCGAATTGAGCCGGTGGCGCTGGATGCGGTGGGCGGGGCTGTAGCGGTGACCCTCCACGCTGTCAGACGGGCCGAGCCGGAAGGAAGAGCTGCGGTCAATGCTCTGGAATGGGCTCAGGCAGATCATGGGCCTGCTGAGGCGCGTTGAACCAAGGGATGCATGGCTGATGGTGGGAAGAGCTCCAGGCACCTGCAGCAACGAACTGGCCCCGCTGGAGGCCAATGACGACACGGAGCCTGCACGCAAGAGCCAGAGAGCAACATATAGAGAGAGCACAATGAATACCGATTTGGGATGCACCAGCCTAACCTGGTCTTACCACAACATTGTACTAATTTCATTTCATAGATGTCGGGAAATAATAATTGACCGGAAATTACGGACGGCTAAGGCCAGGCTACCACCAGCCCATCTACTTACAGTACTTCAGTTCTAATACCGGTGGTGAAACGTTTATTCATCACATGTTGAGCGTGTCATCCTGAAGTTACTCTCGTTGACTGTGGTTCTTATCCCTCAAAGGGAAGACGCCTCATCAGGTTCAAGATGAGTGCCACTGCTTTAAATGATTTTTAATTAAAAAATCCATTAATAAATAAATACATGTATTAAACAATTAAACAATTGCATGATAAAGTCAGTCGCGTTTCTAATAATTCCTCAATTTGAATATCTGCCAATATTTTTTTGCGCATATGCAGGGGTGTCAAACCAGTCCCCAAAGGGTCCTGAAAGGGTCTGTGTGGCTGCAAGTTTAAGTTCAAATCTTCAGGTTAAAACTAAACTCACCTGAGGAAAAGGGAGGAGTCTGGGGTGCTCCTGCTCAGGTTGAGGACTGGTTTAACGCCCCTGCACTAATGCTTATTTAAGCTTCATGACAACTTCCCTCAGTCATTGAAATCAAGCTCTAAAAGCCAGATTACAGATCTTAGTTGTAATCAATGTGCTTTGCTTTTTAAAATTACTCCATTATATCAATTTGCACAAGACAAAGCACAGTCCCTGCCTTCAAAAGCACATTTCTAACCCAGTTATAAGCACTTAAGTGGGCTGTGACGCTGTACCTGGCGACATGCTTAAATGTTACGTAAACATTTACTTTGAGGGGTCCCCAAGCTCACCTTCTGCTCCTGTAAATACCCATGTGGTGATGCCAACACAAATGCATTAGCTCAGAGAGACATTCGTGCTAAATGCTGTGTTTGCTTCTATTAAATAATATTTGGTGAAACTAGGAGGCAGTCTGTTTTAGGGAATTGTACCTTCTGCCAAAGAGACCCTGTGCCAGCCTCTGTCAGTTTGTTTGTTAAAGGAATTACATAAATGCAAATCAGAAGGAAGGCTTTATTCATCACTTTATAAACTGGGTTAAGGATACTTGAACCTGTTTGAATCAATTAATTCGACAGAAAAGTAAAACCTAATGTCATGGTGTGGATTTTTAAATTTGTACTTTGGTTTTATTTTGACATAAGTTTGGTTTTAGTTGTACTTCCTGTCTTGTTCCCCTGTGTTGATTGTCTGCCCCGCCCTGATGTTTCACCTGTGTCTGTGTCTACATGTACCCAGTGCTCCTTTCCTCTTGTTGTTGGTTCATTGTATTGTCTGTCCTTGTCAGTCTGTGTTCCTGGTTCCTGGGTTTTGTTTGGATTTTGGTTTCATCTTGGACTTTTATTTGATTTTTATCATTAAACCATTTTTGTTTTTCGCATCCCTGCATTTTGAGTCCTCCATCACCTCTCCGCATGACACCTAAGACTTGAAAGCTAGAGCGAAAACATGTAAAGTGCTGAAAGCATCTTGTGCTCCGTGAGGGAAGGATGGAGTGTGAGATTGACAGACAGATTGTTGCAGCGTGTACAGTTTTGCAGCCTCGGACCATTGTGGTGGTGCAGTGCCTGTAGTCAAAGACACTGCACCTTTCCAGTCAATCTACATCTCTACCATGGTTGTGAGCTTTGGGTAAAGACTGAAAGGACGACATCATACTGTAGATACAAGCTGATTAAAAGAGTGGCCAGGCACACCATTAGAGATAGGGTGAGCAGAGCCGTTCCTTCTCCACATCAAAAGAAGCCAACTGAGGTGGTTCAGGACGGAGGAAGACTTAGGACATGACCATACTGCCCAGCTGGTCTGTGAACACCTAAATATTAGAACAAGTGTGTGAATGGATGGGGATGTCTGGGCATCTCTGCTTAAACTGTTACCCAGGCAACAGATAAAGCATAAGTTTTTCAGGTTCATATGACCAATATAAAGAACTATCAATTTATTTATTTTATTTCAGAAGTGCTGATACTATACACTATTGCCAATCTGTCAACATTAATATCTTGCTCTAGTTCATGGGTGTCAAAACGTGTTATTTCATTTGGCCCTTGAGGCAACATCAAATTAACATTAGAGCTGGCCCGCCGGTATTATACAGCGGTGGTGCTGCTGTAACATTGCATTCCCCGCTAATACTACAAATCCCATAATGCTCTGCTGATGAATTGGCGCGCCAACCATGCTCTCTCATCATGTTCGGCAGCACTTATCTATATGAGCGACTTTTATCCTCAATGAAGATGATGAAAAAGTCTCACAGGATACGTCTTTGATAATGAAGGTTGCCTCAGCTCAAAGCCTGAACCCCGACATTAATGAATATCCAAGAATAGATGATAGGTATCTGGCTTGGGCACATCAGACCGAACTGATCTGACCAAACTGAGCAGTAAAAAAACTTGCATGGTGGATTTATTCATTATTATTTTATTTTCAAATGTATTAGCCAATGGAAAACGTTTTTATTTTTTATAAATATATATTAAATTTACCTCAGAGGGCTGCAAACAGAAAAGAGGCATTCCATTTGTATTAAAATTTTATTTGATATGCCATTGATATTTTTTTCATTATTATTATTATTATTTGAAACTCAATTTTGCATGTCACTATATAGTTGTATACAGTAAGCCTTGCTTGTTCATTAAACAATGCAAAACTTGTTTGGGTCCCTATTAAAAGGTAATTTGTTCAACCTTGGCCCGCGGCTTTGTTCAGTTTTACATTTTGGGCCACTCTATATTTGAGTTTGACAACCCTGCTCTAGTTGTAGTCCAGTCAGAACAAGAAAACATTTCTGTATCTGACAAGACTTCTTTGATCCAGCAGGAAGGAAATGTGTTACTTTAATTGTAAAACTGCAACAAAAGGAACAGACTAACATCAGTTGCGACCACATGTCAGTCATTTCAGTCATTTATTTACTTTTGAACTTGTCTATGAGCTGTATGATTTGTATATTTGATTATAAATCAGGCTCCCAGAAAGGGTTTTTCTTTGGCCATTTGCTGTCAAAACCATTTTCCTGTACTGTCGTTAATTATTATACATCTACTTATTAAGTAATTGATTTTTCTTTATTCCCTACATTCTGGAACATTCCCAAAGGCCCTAAAAACTGCAGTCATCATGCCCCTCCTAAAATGAGCAGTCTGGATGCCATAGTACTTAACAACTATCGTTCCATCTCAAATTTGCCACTTATGAGGAAAATCCTTAAAAAAGTGGCCAAACCAACAGCTAACCACATTTCTTATATTCAACAACGATTTGGTAAGTTTTTCCAGTCCCACCACAGCACTGATGCCGCTCTTGTCAAGATAATAAACGATATCCGACTGACCACTGACGTAGATAAAGTCTCAATATTACTTAGGTCCTACCAAGAAGACAGGAAGTACTTTATGGGAGTTAGGTCAGTTAATATGCAGTAACAATGTGTCCTATCACAACTATGCAGACGACACTCAGATCTATGTCTCACTGACTGCAGGAGAACATGGACCAGTGGACTCACTCCTTCACTGTATCCAACAGATCAGTGAGTGGATCCTTCAGCTAAACACAGACAAAAGTGAAATGATTGTCTTTGATCCACAGAAACAAAGAGTAAAACAGCTGCAGTACAAACCAAAATGCTGCAACTCGAGTCCTGACTAGAACCAGGAAGTATGATCACATTAGTCCAGTCCTCAGGTCTCAAGTCTCTCCATGGCCTCACAACAAAATACATTGGTGACATGTTAGTCCAAAATGAACCGACTCTGACTCTGAGGAGCACAGGGACTGGCCTCCTGCTAGTGCCCAAACGACTAAACATGGGGAGGCTGCATTTCAAATGTATGCAGTAAATATCAACAATAGTCTCCCTGAAATGTGAGACAGGCTTCTTCTCTGACAGTGTTCAAATCCAGGTTTAAAACAGGATTTTGTGCTTTGCTCTTTAATAGGTATCATGATAATTTCTGATTTTAATGTCTTGTGTGATGGTTTCTATCTTGTTTTTTTAAAGCAATTTGAGATACCTTGTGTTTAAACTTTACTAGACCAGATCATTTTACTACAAAGGACTGAATATTATCCAAAATATGCCGAGGATGCTAGCTGCAACCATAAAAATCTAACTGTTATTCACATGTGATTAATCTTTCATCTCCAAAGAACCTGATTTCAGCCTCTGAATTTTAAACCACACATTTTGCTTCTCTCTTTCGACTATCAGTGGAGGAAATGGTCCATTCACAATCTACTTTAGCCGGGGCGGTATAAAATGCTCCTAATCAATTTGCCATAAACAGCTAAATTACCTGAGTAGCTGTAGCCAGAGTAGGGCTCGTGGCCAATGGGGGGGTACGGGGCACATCGCAGCGGCTGCACGTGGCTGTCGCTGGGGAGAGACAGCATGCGGCCTATGCTCAGCAGGTTTCCATGGGAACGCTCCTCATCTTCCACCTGCACCTGCACATCAGCATTTGGATTGTCACATGACCGTCACCTTTCAGGATCGACGTGAAAAGTAATGGTTTACATGTAAACAAAGTGAATGTTGGTTTAATATGGTTTATAATGGTATAATGACAAACAAAATATCAATCGCAAATTACAAAAAAAAAAATTGCAATCGATAAATTGCCAACACTTGATAGTGTTCTGAGACATGGTGATGCTTTAAACTGCTCCGTTGATTAATTCTGAACTTGAATGTGACATGATTACCTGTGCAGGCGCGTCTCCATTGAGCCCCTGTTCTGGGCCCCCTGATGTGGTGCTGAGTCTGCGGGCGGCCAGCTCCATCTCTCGCTCCTTCTCTTCTCTCTCCTCCATCTCCTCCAGCTGAGCCTCCTTGTTGCTTTCCTCTAGGTGCTTCATGAGCACCGCCACTACCACATTGACCAGGACAAACTGAGCCGTCAGCACAAACGTCACAAAGTATACTGGGGAAATGAGGGGCAGGTAACTTAGACAATGACGGTCTTGTGGACGGCAGTCCCGCAACGTGTCCTGCAATAAAATACATATAATATATATACATTTTTCAAACATAAAGCAATAGGGTTTTGCTATCTTAAATGTATTACAGAATGGCAATACTAATCCCTGTGTTAGAAACATGTGTAAATTCCCACATTACCATTCAAACATAACTTGTTTCCTAATGATCCCCTAAAATCTTGTTAAATTTACAGCTTGGATTTGAGAACACTGCCTGAGGGGCCACTAGATGGCACTTTGAGGCCCGGAACCAGGCTGTAGAGAGGAGAGAAAAGTAAGTAACCTTCATAATCCCATTCCAGTTGTCCCCTGTGGATACTCTAAAAAGCGTGAGGAAGGCCATGCCAAAGTTGTCAAAGGTGGCGTGGCGACTGAGGCCTTCACATGGATTCTCGTCCGAACACTCTGAAAGAAGATCACAGAGAGTCAGGGCCACACTCTGAGAACACAGACTATTGTGAAATCTAGATGTGAGTCTAAACTGACATAATTAATATATGCACCAAAGCAAATGTAAGCCTGTTACATAATCCAACAGAGATCTGACTACAGTGTCAACGGCATGCACGCAGTCACACAAACATGCACGTGCACGCACACACACACTAACCCAATTTTCCAAAGAGCTCAACTCCCAGAGCTGCATAGATGAAGAACAGCAACATGAAGAGCAGACCTAGATTCCCCACCTACAGAGACAGTACAGCACAGATATATACAGAATGAACACAGAAAAACATGAAGTCAACAGACAAGAGCACAGAGAGGCTGGAAAACCCTTTAGTATGTGTCATCATTAAACAAAACCTCATGTTCAAGTATCAACGCTCAGTGCATACTATTACCTGCACTCCGGGAAGGGACTTGTCCACAGCACAAGGTTAATGCAGTTAGAGGGTACAAATGTCAGCTTTAAAGGAGTGCCCGTGGACTAAGTGATATTTATGTCTGTATTAAACCTGTATACAGCTCAAGTCAAGAGATATTAGGCTCTGTATAGATTCATCATGAACAAGGTTTTGTATCACGCTACTGGCATTTACTATAAGTGGTTGCCTTCAAATTGAAAGTTATCGCCATTTTTCTAACAAAAACACAAAAAACCCTGATATTACAAAATACATCAAGAGTGCCACATTGTAGTTTACACATGCTGAAGAATGTTATAAGACATGCTGCATTTAAATCTTGGCTTTAACCTTCAAAAATGGGAATTGGTTGTCAGTATCTTTGGCTTACGGTAGCAGCTTTTACACTTTTGAATGGACAAAGTGGTCATTCAAAGATAATGGATTCTAAACGAAGGTGACCTTTTGCAGCTGATCATAATTCTTGACTTATAAAATTAAAACACATCAAGATCACTTTGACTGTTTCTGCTTAAATGTGTCAAAAATGTGTTTTCTTCTGCTTTGTCCATTGAGTTGTGGGCATTCATTTAAAGGTAACTCATAATTATGATAATCCATGAATTCTCCATATATCACTGATTCAGAAAAGAAGATTGAAGCGAGAGCAATGGCGGCCCACATATATGAAACATGCACAAATCACGCTATTAACTGATTTGGATTTGTAAATGACTACATGTCATGTGCGATATAGAAGCACATGTGTCACTGTCACTTTACTGAGTCACTGTGTCCAAAAACTTCATGCTACATATGTAAACATATGTAAACATACTGCTGATAACATGTACAGACGTAAACATATAGCAACGTATTTGCTTTCACTAGAATACACAGTACTTTATACTTGCCTCTTATTTTGCCAAATGTATAGATTTTATACGTCCTTATTATGGTAAAGATAGAGATTATATACTTGTTTCTTTGATGCTGGGGTAAAGATTTTATTTTATTTCAATTATAGCTATTGTTCACTTATCTTGTGCTGCGTGCTCCTCATTCCAACTGTTTTGCTACTTGTGATGCAACACTGAAATTTACCCGCTGTGGGGCAAATAACGGAGCTTTTAATCTCAATCTTACAGAGAACAACTATAACATAGTCATCTTAAAGACGATGTCCCCTTCAATGTTGCTTTTAATTTTCATCAAGCAGCATGCGTTCAAACCTATTACTCATACATCTCGCCACACATTTCTCAATCTCTGCCTTGTTACAGTCCGGCTGCTTACAAAACCACTGACCATTATTTAAAAATGACAAAGTCGATTGTGGGGACGGCGCGTGCTGCTCTCGTGGTCAGAGCTTTGCAGATGGCTGATTAGATGATATACACGGTTAGAACTGGAGCACTTAACACAGTGCAGGCCTGGGCCACAGCGGTGCTCTGTCACTTCAAAGACAAATGGTGTTATACAAGTTCCAGAGCCAGCCAGGGGCCGCGTGCAAAGACAAAGAGCAGGAAGGTGAGCTCTGGAAGAGAGGTCGCTGCAATCTCTTAGTGGAAAATCTGCTTAGGGAGCGGAATTTGAAAAGACCTGATGTATAAGATGCATATTGTGTAATTGAATAGAATGGAAAGAGTTTGGATTAATCTGCTGTATATGGATCAGGCCAAAGAAACACATTTGCCTTGCCTAATGTAATGTACACATATATACTGTACAATTTTAAAATATATTATTTTAAACTAATGCATATATAGGGATAAAATTTGTATGTATACTATGATTTCGTTCTCTTCTTTCTGCCTTGTAAATGAATTTTGCTTGGAGTTCAAAGCAGTGTTAATAAATGTAATACAATTTAGACATTTAAAGACAGAGAAGTGTCAATTAAATTAGACAAGTAAATAAAAAAAGTTAAAGGAAAGAAAGACCATTTTAAACAATGTGCAGCAGGAGCTTGTCAGACATTGTTCACAACTTTCAGGACACAGCTTGTCATCGCAGTAATATTGCAAGAGCTAGCACACTTCCCATTTCCAGTACACAGTGTTTGTTAGAGACTAAAATGGTCTATGATTAGATACAGGACAGATGAGGCTCTGTCGTCTGTTTTAGACATCAACATTCTTCCCACTCCACTTCCAGCTGATACATTTTAAATACATTTATAAACATAAATATATAGAGGGGGATTAACCGCCGCGGAGGGCGAAAGGTGTATGTTATATATATATATATATATATATATATATATATATATATATATATATATATATAAAATATAAAACGTAGTAGTAAATATAAAAGTATACTATATGTTCAGTTTGTGATGAATATGTCAATCTAGATTTAGTCTGTTCTGTGTTTCTACCTACCCTTGGTTTGCATTATAAGCTGTTCTGGATTTGTTTTGGCCAGACTGGAATGAAATCTTCTTTTTTATAAAGTAATCCTTGAATGAAAAGAACCATTCTGTGAAAAAAATAGTATAAACTGTCAAATTAGCTTTAAGTGGGAAACTAAATGTTTTGGGTTTGGTTGTCTTTGTTATAAATCATTATGGCCCAAAGGTTCCCACTTTACTCTATAGGCTGGGAACCACTGCACACAGCCTTCCCCTTTAACTGCACAAATTGTGCCTTGGCAGTGTAGTCTACATCCTCATTTATCGTACAGTACATCCAGCCGTGTGGGCCGTACTGCTTCTCTTTTCTCAAAGCCTCCCCTGGGGCCCTGGTGAAGTCCTGTGTACCACACTGGCGTCCCCGCTCACACACACATATCTATTTTTACTCGTTTGCCTTTGCGTTTCATCATTCCTTCTGTAAGTTCAAAGCAACAGCTACATATGCGCCTTTAAGACAGGTGAAAATGCAAGCACCTGGAAAAATGAGGAATGAGAGTGTTATGCTCTCATTGGGGAGTCTAAATGAAAGGGAAGTTGCATTAATTCTATAAGGTGGAAATAGTAACAATAATTCTATGTTTGATGTTACAGAGCAAGCATTAGTGTGACGTACACTATAAACTACAGAGACGGATTTGCTGAAGAAAACTATTTTTAAACAAAAATGAATTGAAAAGACTTTATTTTAAACAGCAGGCTTCTTTGAGAGGCAGAATGTCTGATTAAGCCTGCAATTATATTTTGCTGAACATGTCCTACTGGTGCTATTGTACTGTAGTACAACAAAGAGTGAATTGCCGGTGTCATTAAAAGAATCATTCACGCCAATCCTCATTCAACAGTTATTTTCTAATCCAGTTTTTGCAGTGGCAGAGGGATAAAGTAAAACTGTTTATTCATGGGGAAATATGAGCCATGAACATTGCAGTATAGTTTATGGATTAAAACAATATTAAAAGATGATATATCTGTTGGACTGACAATAATGTAAATAGTTATGGCTATATACTTCCAACGTCTCTTTTCTCCTGCAACGTACGTCCAGATCCCACACTCACAGTGACATCTACATCAAGGAATCCTAAAGAGCATTGTTCCTGACTGATCTCTAATCGGCAGAGGAGCAAAAATAAAGTTCAAACATCCATATAAACACAGCGTGAAGAGCTCAAACAGATTCTTAAGTGCGGATCATTTTTCTCATCCTGGTCTCTGGTGGAAAGGCAAACGTATTTCTCAAAGTGTCAGCGTACGGCATGTGGCATGAAGGAGATCTGGTGGGGATTTGGTGATTGATGTGGTGTGGATGTGGGCACTGCCAGCTGCCATAAATCAATACATAAAATGAGCCATCTGCACTTCATCGCATCTGGAACCAGGCATGACTTTTAATAAACATGTTTGAGTCAACAGGAGCCCGGCGACGGTGTCAGAATCAAATTAATGGGTTGCTACAGGAGGAACTGGGAACATATCAAGGGCAAAGATATATATTGAGTGTGACTTCAAGTTTGAATATGGTTTACACACTGCTGCTTTTAAATGTGTTTCTCACTAATTTTTTGCTGAACAAGTTTGTGGTCACCCAAGTGTTTTCCATGAAAAGTCACACTTATTCACCACCATACGTTGTGAAATGAATAGAAAATAGAGTCAAGACATTGACAAGGTTAGAAATGATTTGTATTTGAAATAAGATTTGTTTTACATCCAACTTTGCTTTCGTCAAAGAATCCTCCATTTGCAGCTATTACAACATTGCACCAAAAACCAGACATTTGCAGCTAGAATAGTCATTTTCCACATAAGCAATGTGTATTTCTTTACAGTTAAGGCTAGTTTAAAGTTATCTACAGCTTTTCCTTCAAAAATAAGGACATTTCAATGTGACCCCAAACTTTTGAATGGTAGGGTATAGATAACAGTTGGGTAGTTACATTATATTCACAGAAATATTTTATTGACATGACATTGCTGTCTTTAAAATTTGTTCAGAAGGGCTGCATGATTCCAATCGGACCATAATTTTCTCTTTTATGGTTTGTTAAAAAGACCAACCACAAAAATCACAAGAATTTTGGAAAATGTGTTTTTTTGAAGATTTGTCTTTGAAACAAGCAAGTTGCTTTGATCTCGTCGGCCAGAAGCATGTTTTTCCTCATGTTTTTCTCCTTTTTATATTCTATTTAAACGGTCAGAAAGTCTTTTGAAACAATTTCTAGAAAATGTACAAAATACTTAATTCCAGAATTACATACAGTACAGTATATTTGCAGTGAAGTGGTCGTATACTACTGTATATGTTACCTACAATAAAAAATGTGGAAAATGTGTATAAGATAATGACATTATATGATCAAAATGATGCTAAATTGTACAGGATCTAAAATCACATGTCAATCGCAATGTTGATCAGGAATCACAATTAGAAATTATTCCAAAATTGTTCAGCCCTTGTCTTTTCTTTGCATTTTTTGATCAAGATAATATTCTACCAGAATCAGTTTTAATAAAGTCCTTTATTTTTTTGATATTGAGGCTGTGTTGTGGCTGTGTGCTACCTGGGGGAGGGCTTGCATTACAGTGTCCAGCAGCGACCTCATCCCGGTGGCCATCTTGAGCAGCTTGAGCACTGTAAGTTGGTCACATGGCGTCAGCGCACACATTTAGAGTGTACTGAAGCTGTGCTATGTGCCGTGCGTACCTCGCGTTATGCGCAGCACCCTCATGATGCGGATGATGGTCGGGTTGATGGGCAGCGATGCGTTTAAGTCGATCTCTTCCAGTGTGATGCCCATAATGGACAGCAGCACGATGGCCAGGTCCAGCTGGTTCCACCTGGACAGACATGTTTCAAGTCTAGCTTTAAAGCTGCACTAACTGACTTTGAGACATTTTCGAATGAGAGCGCCGAGCTCGCTCTCTCTGCTGCTCAGCTTTCCTCCCCCACTACCCCCTTTCCCCTCAGCCTGCGCTCACATGCTAATTGTATGTACGGAGCTCACATCTCACAATATGGATATTTGAACGTGGATGGCGTGACCATAGAATGATAGAACCGGGAAGCACGGAGGAACGAGACTTTCTTTTGGATGGCTGTTTCGCTGTGTAAGCAATAACCGGTAACCGGTAACCGGTAACGAAGACACGGGAAGCTTCAGGTTAGAATCCGCCGCTTGTTTACCTCAGCTGTCTGTGCTAATGAGAGATCTGTAGCTTTTCTCAAGAAAGTGGGGGCCAGTGGTCCGCTGTGATTGGTCACAATCTGGACCCGAAACACTTTATCTTCCTTGTTGCACAAAAACTCAATCTAAAATATTATGTCACGCCAGCACAAATCTGCGCTACTTTTTCTTCAAAAGGACGTATATCTCAATGCACTGCATGGATATGGATTGCATTTTCGCAATGAATACAAAAATAAAGTCAGTACAATTATTTTTTCTTCTAAAAACAGTAATAGATTTGGCCGCTAATTGGCCCGCTAAATTATGTCAAATTTTGTAAACCAGGGCGGAGCACCCCTGCACTAGACAGTAGCAACCACAAATAAACCAGGATTAACCAGGAGACAAGATAAACATTTCTTTAGTGACATGGAACAACCAACCTCTCTTTGAAGAAGCGGCGCAGGCCTAATGCGACAAGTTTGATGATGGCCTCGATGACGAAGACCACGGTGAAGACATAGTTGCAGTATTTGAGGATCTCCTCCAGGTACTGTACAGGACACACACTTTTACCAATGATACTGCTGATGCTGATGAGAACATGCAGTTACCATGGTTACCTGAGGCTGGTTGTAGTGCTCCATGCTCATGGTCAGGAGGTTGGCGAGGATGATGACGGTTATGAAGAGGTCCAGGTAGTGACTGGTGCATACCGTGTGGATGGAGCGCCTTAAAGGGGAGTAGTCAGCATAGTACGGTCTTTCCTGGGCTCCTGTGTGCAATAGAGAACTCAGTGTACAATGCAAAAACAAGTTTTATTAAAATTATAGACAAGAAATCCCATGATTATTATTTCAGGAGAACACAACTGCATCATACAGAGTGGAACTAAACTTGTTGGATGCATATGGATAACTTCAGAGTGTCATCCAATAGAGTGTTTTATATTTTTATATATATTTTTTTAATGTACTGTAATTATTTATGATTTTAATGATTTAATGATTTTTAATGCTCTTTTCATTTTAATCTCATTATGTTCAGCACTTTGAGTTGCCTTGTGTATGAATTGTGCTATACAAATAAACTTGCCTTTCCTAGAGTGTAATTACTTGCAGAGGACTGGGGCTATCACTCGAAGTTGCCCACCCCACAACTATCATGCGCTATGCTTTATATCACATCTCTTGGACACACCCACACCTGCTCTTCACAAACGCTTAAAAGATTCATATGACATAAGCGATGAAGTCAGGAGCGAGCCAAGTGTCCGGGAGCCTGTGTGGATAAAAAGTGCCACCTAAGGGATCCAGGCCAATCTATTACACACACACGACTATGGCATCTCAAGGTGTTTTTGGGCTCGATCCTCACTGCCAAACAGTTCACCCAGTAGCATTACAGCAGATTACACTGCAGATAGACCGGTGATACAGTGCCTTAAAAAAGTATTTACAGCCAAATATTGGCATTTTTGTGAAAGACCAATAAAAAGTGACGGAAAACTGTAAAGTGAAAGAAAAAATGAAATATGATTTTATATATATTTTCTAGCACTGAAAAGTGCTTTTAGGAGTTGTCTGATGAATGATGAACGGTTATAAAACATTGATCTGAAAATGTAGAGTATTACACTGGTGGAGATTGAAAATTGGTCACTAAACAGCACAGATCAGAGATACAGGGAGAGGCACAGCTGAGTGCCACCATCACTGCTGAGCCAGGAGGAATCTGTCATAGTCATACACCACACACATCTGGCCTTTATGGACAGTTATGAAAGTTGTTAAGAATAAGGCAAAAGAAGCCAAACGGGGAACACACTGAATATGTGAAAGTCAGATGAGATTAAGATTGAACATACAGACCCAAATAGTGTCAAACCAGGTGGTATATATACAGCATCCTGCTGTGCTGTTTTTAGTAGGGACAGACAGATAGGGCAGATTATTTGAATATTATTCTTGAAAAAAAGCTGTTTAGGTCATCATTAAAAAAAATCCATTATTTGCAAATGTGTGTTTCTTGTTATTTTTTATTCATTTATTTGTTTGTTTTTATTTCTATGTTAGAATGGCCCAGTCAAAGTCCAGACCTAAAGACCAAGATCTACAAATTATTGCAATGTAAGTTGTAAACTGGTGCAGACATAACCCAAAATATTGAAACTGTAATTGTAGCTAAAAGGGGTTCCATTACATATTCACTGATGGGTATGGAAACTTATAAGTAAAAAAACAAAAAGTTCTGAAATTCAGGTAATACTTTTCTAGGGAGATCTTGAGTATTGAGGAAAAAGTAGAGCACTTGTAAAGTAAAAAAAAAAAAAGAAGTATGGAGCGGTTTGTCTTATAAATAAATTGTGGAGCTGTCCTTGGTCCTGAACAGTGAATCCATTTGAGTGGGATTTGCTAATGCCAAGGAAAAAAAGCCAAAATACAGAGACAGTGATGAATGGCCTGCTTTTATACAGTGCACTTGATGTCCCAAAACCTTATATAGAGCAACTGCTTGCCGCCATTATGAGCTTTTCTATTTCTCATATTCAAGTACTTACAGATTGTATTTCAGCTATAAAAAAACATGTTTTAATTATTTGTAACCTTAGAGGACAAAGACATTTCAAAATTTAATCTTGTATGTTTTTAGTCTTGCTGAAAGTAAACCTTCAGTGTTCAATAGGTTGCATTTGTGATATAGAAGTCTATAGTTGGAGGGCAACTATGGGAAAAGAAACTATTTTCAAAAGAATTGTTGAAAATAAAAATCCAAATGTACAAATGTTTTCCCATAAAATCATTTGATAGTGATTGGATTCACAAAACTGATATATTAGTAAGTAAGTAAGTAATGTTTATTCATATAGCGCATTTTACAGACCAAGGTCACCCAAAGCACTTTACAATGTTCAGAGTTCAGATATTGTTACAATCATTCGACACCTGTCTTTGATCCCCAGAAACAAAGAGAGAGCGTCATCTGTCACCTACAGTCTCTCTCCCTAAAACCTTAAACAAGGTCAGAAATCTAGGGGTAATACTGGACTCAGACTTAAATTTTAATCCAATCCAATCCACTTTATTTATATAGCACGTTTAAACAACAGTTACGTTTCCAAAGTGCTGCAGAAAATTAAATAAATAAATAAGTAAATAAAAACTTATCCTTAGCTTCACCAAGTATAAAAGAATAAAAATATGTAAAACAGATTAAAACCATAAATAGAAAAAAAATAAAATAAAATAAAAGCACAGAGGACCACACAACTCACGCAGTGTTAAAAGCCAAAGAGTAAAAGTGGGTCTTAAGACGAGACTTAAAAACACTCTACTGTGGGGGCCGTCCGGACATGGAGGGGAAGAGCGTTCCAGAGCTTAGGGCCGACCACAGAAAAGGCTCTGTCCCCCCGGGTTTTAAGTCTCGCGTTAGGGACCACGAGCTGGAGCTGGCTCTCGGGCCTCAGGGCGCGCGCAGGAGTGTAAATTTGGATGAGGTCCGAGATGTAATCAGGGGCCTGTCCATGCAAAGATTTAAAAACAAACAGTAAAATTTTAAAATCAATTCTAAAATGAACAGGGATCCAGAGCAAAGACGTGAGTACAGGGATGATGTGTTCGCGCTTTCTGGCCCCCGTTAAAAGTCGTGCTGCTGCGTTCTGGACCAACTGCAACCGGTTGTGCAATAGCCACATTAAATCAGTAACATCAGCAGCTTTTTAACACCTAAAAAACATTGCCAGCATCAAAAACATAGTGTCTAAAGCAGACTTGGAGATTCTTATCCATGCATTTGTCTCCAGTAGGTTAGACTACTGCAATGGCCTGCTCACAGGTCTGTCCAAACAGGCTGTAAAACAGCTGCAGTACATTCAAAATGCAGCAGCTCGAGTCCTGACCAGAACCAGGAAGTACGACCATATTAGTCCGGTCCTCAGGTCTCTGCGCTGGCTTCCTGTGGCTCAGAGAATAGACTTTAAAACAGCTCTGCTTGTTACAAGTCTCTCCATGGCCTCGCACCAAAATATATTAGTGACATGTTAGTCCCATATGAACCAGCTCGGACTCTGAGGAGCACAGGGACTGGACTGTGATTATTTATGATTTTAATGCTATCTTCTTTTGTTCAGCACTTTGAATTGCCTTGTGTATGAATTGTGCTATACAAATAAACTTGCCTTGCCTTGAGATGACAGACGCGAGACGCCAAACACAGTATTAGAGTTTCTACTGGCCACCTTCACGCATTTTGAAAAAAATAAACCACACTTCAGATGTGGTGACAAAGAAAATGTGAAACTTTTAACCAGGGTTACCAGGCACGATTCATCAACTGCCTTGACCCACAAGTTCAACTGTTTGTGGTGAACACCACCTATTTAATCTTAATGAGAAATTACTCTTGGCTTTATCACCAAAGTTTGTACAATTGTCCTTGGTTTTGTTCCAACATTTTTTGAACAGTTCTAAAATGTTACGCACTTCATTTGCACAGGCAAACTTTTTTATACTAAACTTCAAGGCCTCACACATCTCTCCAGCTGCTTATAGGTTTTGTGACAAACAAGTGACAATAGCCACTTACTGTGGCACTCAAACTCAAAATTCCAGGCTTTCAAAAGAGCTTGCGTTTATTTGGCTCCATTTAGGGATTAATTAATCCCTATATTCAATAATGAAACATGGTCCTCCTTGGTGACTAACAGAGAGCCAAATTGTAAACATAGAAACAAGACTATTTGAATGTTGTTACTGGTGTCCCCTTCGTAGCTTTAAAAGTATTTTTGAGCTGTGGTTCCTGATGTGTTAAGACTTCTAATGGAATCAAAGTAGGGCAGTAAGATTAATCACAGCTGAACTGAAAATGCAAATTAAATACGAGCAGTTAGTAAATCGCAAAGGTAATTCTGCTAGTGCCCATGTTTCTCAAAATAACAGTTGTGATTAATAAGTCAGCCTTTTTGAAACTGTTAATTTTCTTAGAAATCATCAATTTTTCAAGATGACATATAACAAAAAAAGGGTTTTATTTCTATTGTTGATGTTAGTAGTCCTCTATCTCCAAAAATATCCAAAAGCAGGAGATTTTGTCTGTTTTACATCAAATATATTAAATGACCCTCGTCTGTCTAAAGGGTTACTAACACATTCTGCTGCGGAAGTCATTTTGATATTTGCAAATAGCGAGTTCTAAGTTTTGCAATCTATGATTTAACCGTTCTGTATTTGAACATCCTCAAAAGGTAGAAAGAGTGAGAGGAAGCACACATTCCTCAGTCCCTCAGAGCACCTTTGGGATTAACTGGACAAGAGACCGTTCTGTCTTATCAGCACACATCGCAGTCCGACCTCACTAATGCTCTCTGGGCCAATGGGAGCTAATC
The DNA here is from genome assembly GCA_964034765.1 of Knipowitschia caucasica. Classification (NCBI taxonomy): domain Eukaryota; kingdom Metazoa; phylum Chordata; class Actinopteri; order Gobiiformes; family Gobiidae; genus Knipowitschia; species Knipowitschia caucasica. The sequence continues at coordinate 21,416,664 of OZ035825.1, forward strand.
CCTGCACCCTGCTCCAAAACTTTGTGGAAAGCTTCACTGGTTGACCGCTCACAGCCCAATATTGTTCAAAGTACTACAGACCAATTTTTTTTTTTGAAGGACTCTTTGACAAAATTATATAATTATACGACTTATAATAACGAAATAATAAAAAATAACTATGAAGTCTGTAAACAGTACAATAATATATTGGTTTGATGCAGAAGGTTGATAATGTGGTCAGGTATAAAAATCACAAAGAAAGAGCATTAGTTTTTGTCAGCCCTAAGTCGTGGTGTGCACATGGGTGGTAATGAAGAGAATAGCATTCAAAACTCTAACTGAACATTGTAAATAGGAGCTCATTTCAGTGTGTTCCTGCTGCACCTGCGTCTGTGCCATTACATTGGGCTGCTCAGACACTACTGTGACTCATTAAGTCCAAGAGGACGCACCTTGTCTGAAACAGGTTTGGATCTGGTTATATTCTTTCCACACAAGACACAGTTTGGAAACACACTTTGGCAAAAGAGTTTCTCGATGGTAATACCACATATCACAAGAATTTAAGTTACAGTAATCTAATTGTGAGGGGCTGTAAAAATCAAATACACAAAAAAGATTCTAAAAAAAACCCCATACAACAGAAATGTAGATCCAGTATGTAACCTCATCATATCACACTGAAGATCTTAAAAAACAACTATTCTGAATTGATCTCAATGTTGATGTGTATAGCAAACCTCCAAACAAAAGAAAAACATTGACGGTGGGTTTTTCTGGGTTCAAACCAGTGGGGGCAGGTCCCGGCTCAAAAGTGGCTAAACTGATGTGCCCTGACATGCTTGCAATACCACCCCGAGCCGATAGGGGTGGACCCGGAAAAAGAATTAATCAATGCTAACCTATAGCATTAGCTGACCTCTCGAAAACGTCTTTACAGGATGGTCCAAAGCTCTTGGCCCAAAGCTCCGTTCCACATGTGTGTCAATGCTGAGGGGAGGGAATTTTAGTTGTTGTGAAATTTTAAAGACACTTGTTTAAATGAATGGAGCTCGTGCCGGCTGACGCATGCGCAGATGCGTTTTTTTCACATTTTCAAACCCAAGGTGCGAACTGATCTTGGACCATCATAACCAAAATGGGACAGGTTTAAGTTTCCACACAGCTCTTACTTCTCCTCCTCTTCTCCAGCCTCTTTTGTCTCTTCTCCTCCCTAATGCGGGCCTCCTCCTCCTCCTGCTGCTGCCGGCACTTGTGGAAGTTCTCCACCACCACGCCCACAAACATGTTGAGCACAAAGAAGCTGACGATGAGGAGGAAGGAGATGAAGAACAGCAGCATCCAGGGGTTGTTGTTCCTGATGGGCTGTAGGAGTACAAGAGCAGGAGGTGGCATGGGGACAAAAACAAGACGGCGGATGACGAAAGAGGGCAATGAGGGGAGAGAGAAGCAACAAGACAATGTAACTCCTGAGTCAGCAGTAGTCATGCTGGCAGCACTGTCAACCCAAATGTATTATCCCTCTGGCTTTTTCCTGTCTTAAACCTGTCTTATCCCCACAGCGCATAGCGTTTCTTTAAGGGACAATAGGATCAAGTGTAGCTGCTGACGCCAAACAGAGCCATAACTTGCAGAAAACTTGCTGTGCTTTGTTTGCTCTAGGTGTTGGATTACTCACATGTGCAGCACAATGCTCCATAGGTGCTAAGATTCTGAATTACGTCACGGCAAATACGCTTTGCAATAATCTATTTTTAATGTAAGACAACAACATGCGAGAAATCTGTATCGTTTGCATAATGGTGCTGGTGAAATTGAAACGCATTAAACACGCCTCCATCTGTGGACCTATGTTTTCAAGTAATAAAACTGAGATCTTTTTTCCACACCATGTGTCTGTTCAGCTCAAGAACAAGACCTTTAAGGCAACAGAGTGGCTTAGTTCTGCAATGTTTTATGACACTTGATTCTTCATCACGGAATTCAAGGTAAATTTTACAGTGTCAATGATTGTGTAGAATTCAGCAGTTGTTTTATTCAAATCTAATCAACACTGAAACTGAAGCAAAGATCTGCAAAACATAATACATTTAAGTTTCCAAAATATGCCTTATCCATTTTCTGTCAGAACACATTGTGCCAATATTATGATGTTGGCAAACTATTATAATTTGGAAAGATGAGGTGCAGCCAGTTCTGAAATACTCATTGTCCTGTCCTATCTCATTCCAGTAGTACTCATTCGTTGCCTCGTACTGAGTGTGTGCGTGTGCGTGTGTCTGTGCGCGTGCCTGTGTACACTCACTTGCTGGTCCACTGCGACAGCATCCAGCCCGTCATACATGATGCTGACCCAGCCATCTTTGCAGGACAGGACGAAGAGGGACATAAGTGCCTGCAGGAGGGGCATTTAATAAAGACAGAACAGACATCAGTCAGGTTTAAAAGCAGCTGTCACTCTCAGATGGAAAAGACCAAAGTGTCTTTATAAAACGTGGCACTGTCCGGCAACATAAATCATCTGTGCTTATGTAAGGGGGGGCTAACTGCTTCCTCTGCTGCATTTGGCCAATATAATATAATTACGCTGGACTTCACTAAGATTAGCATGACGGGAACATTTGTGGTAATGGAAGTAGGTCTTGTGCGTAAGTTTGGAGTCTTTTAAAGCAGAATTTCTTTGGTGATTTTCATGGACTCAGAGTTTCCTTCCAACTTAATGCGTTAAAATACTTTATTTATAAGAGGTCTAATTGTTTTATATGCCAATGAAGCCAAAACAAAAAGCTAAATGCTACATAAATCAATTTAAACCAAGATCAAATCGAAATAAATAGGAATCTTTTTAATTGTGGTCTTTTCAATCGAGTCAATTCTCCTCCAGATCACGTGGAGTTTTACGAGGTTCTACCTTGCTGCACGTTTATATACTTATTTCAATGTAATATTCTATGCCTTTGTCACTGCAACAAAAAGACAAGTCCCTACAAACAGAGCCTTGAAGTTGATAAAGTGTTGGTGTCACTGAGCAAAGGGTAAGGAGTGCTGCATGGTACAAGTGTGTAGAATTATATAAAAGGTGCTCAATTGGAAGAGGGGTTTAACTTAGTAACCAAAAAATTAAGTTTTGACTTTCCAGGTAAAAAGCAAATGGTGAATAGCTTAGAAAATCAAAAAAATCCAAGGTACTCGTGGTCAGTGGTTTGGAAATGTTTAAAAAGCCTTTATTTACTCATGGCTGTGGATTAAAATACGCACCAACGCGCTTCAGGGTGCAAATTTGCTTTTTACCTGGAAAGTCAAAACTTAATTTGTTGGTGTCACTGGTTTGAGCAAATAACTTACCTGCCCTATGTTGTCAAAGTTGTACTTGCGGCGGACCCAGCGGAGTCCAGCCTCCAGACACTGGGTCTTGTTGGTGATGTTACTGAGGTTCCGGCCCTCACAGTGGAAGAACTTTCCTTTGAACAGCTGCACAACAACAGACAGATGTGCGAAGATAAACTTACAAAGTACTACAGGGACTTTTCTAAATAATGAATGAGCCAGTGTACTGTAAATGCCTACTGGCCGATGTATGTTCTCGACATCTGCTCTGAACTGCTTTGTATGCAGCACAAGCCAAGCTAATCAGCAGGCCCTTATCATCCACCATAGATAAGTTTAAAAGAAGACTATTATTATACTGGAAACTTTTTGATAAGATCGTCATGTTGTACATACGAACACAGTGTGGAACTTCTGAGCTAAACTTTTCACTTTTCAAAAAAAAAACCTAACAATACACTGGATATCATGTGATTTGTTGGTAAAAAAAAATCTAAAGAAAGGTTTTTGACAATCGCAATTAATTATCATGATATAAACACCCTGCACAAAACTTTTTTATTTTATTTTGTTGTTGACTAATGATTTAATTGGTAAATATACTTTTACCCCCTTTTTTTGTTATAATTTCTGTGTAATGAATAATTAGAATACTGCAGTATCTGTCACATTATGCCTGGGAAGTAGGAAATTGAAAAATGCTGAACAATGCGTAGTATACCTTCAATCAAAAACGAATGTTGAAACAAAAAGTCATTTGTATTCTTTCATTATGTCCTTTGAGCAATACGTTTGACTCTGCAGAACGGCCTATTATCAGCAACCCATTTACATTCCTCCTTAATTCTCTATCACCTGACGCACTCCAGAGCTCTGCCCCATTTATTTTGAGCCACAGTGTGGAGGAAAGACAATCAGGTTTGAATGTTCAATTATAAGAAAATAAAAGGTTTTTTAAAATGGGAGTAAATATGCATATACCTGAACTCCGAGAATGCCAAAGACAATGAAGAACGCACAGCAGATGAGCACTATGTTTCCAATGGGTCTGAGAGAAGTGATCAGCGTCTCCACCACCAGTTTGAGTCCAGGGGCGCGACTTATCACTCTAAAGCACATTCAAAACAATCAAATATATGAGGAAATGTCACTAAGTATAGCGCATACAGCTACCTCAAAGGTCTGAGAGTTCGCAGCAGGCGCAGGACGCGCAAGATGCCCAAGATTCGGTTTCCTCCAGCTGATGCGACCGACACCAGGATGTCCACCATGGAAACGAACACCAGGAGGCCATCTAGAACGTTCCACGAGCTCTGGAGGTACACGTCTTTTCCAAAGTAAAGACCCAAAGCCACAACCTTCAAATAAACAAGAGAGTTGGAAATGTAAGTTACACCTGAGTAAATTCAACTTCCTAGTCTCAACCAATCACCAAAAGGTAAAGAGGCACTGTAATTCTCTCACCACAGCAACAAGACATCTGCTTCCTCAGCTGTCTTTTTACACACATCCGTTTTCTCTCATTTCTGTCAGTCATCCCATTTACATAAGAAGAGTATTACGAGTACCTTACCAATATCTTAAAAAACACTCACTGTAGTTACATCTAAAAATATTACTAAGCATTCTGGCTTTCATGGCAGTTATTGTAAGGGTAATGTCTTGTAGAGTAAAACAGTGACAACACCCAAAAGACTATAGCAATAATCAAGATTCTGTATTTTAACATTATAGTTGCTTGTATTCAGACCATATTTCTGTGCTTTATGGTAATTATTTTAAAAAACGCAAACTTTGCTCTTTCACTTTCCCGGCTTACTGTCCTGGAAGTTGTGTGAGGCCTTGAAGTTTTCAGCAAAACAAAGTTTGCATTTTTTGGGTTTCTAATGTAATTAATTATGGCCAGTATTTCTATTGCTGTTACCAAGGATTGATGTCATTTGCTATCTCGGTAAAAGTGTTTGTCTTTAGCACAACACAAGCTCTTTCATTGTTATGCAGAAATGAAGCACCAGTTCAGAAAGAAATTATCTGACCAATTACTGTATGAACAATCATTATTTCCCAGAGTGTTCCTCATTTAATGTTTTTTAAGTATCTATTTTCTTTATACTTACTTTAACCATCAATTCTCCCACAAAGATGACAGTGAAGACGTAATTGGACACGCTCAGAAAGACTCGCTCCTGTCAATCAAAAGGGACACAAACTCGTGAGTGTAGCCTCGCCGACGCAGACCAATTGCTCTCAGGACTTAACAGCAACTTGATCCATAATGAGGCAGTGCAATTGTAGCGGAAACATAATCAAAGCGTGTGAGGGGGAGCCCGTGTTCTAACTAATGAATACCCCACTGCTATTACATCATATTACGTCTGCGGCCCCTGTTTTTGTGTGCGGGAATCTTATTGAAGCTTTTAGGCGTCTGTGAATGTGCGCTTAAATGGGCGCGAAGGGGGACGTTTTTTATTTAGAAGGAATCCAAAACAGAAAACGTCACAGAATAATATAAAGAGCTTTAATTAAGCTGGACTTAATTAGGACATCATTATATGAAGTGCGGCAGTAGTGTTTCTATACTGTCCAACCCCCATGGAAGCTTCAAGGATTCCAAGTGACGTGTATGTAAAAACTATGGCTCCATTGAATCACCAATGAAGAAATACCTTTGTAAATGTAACTTTGGATTGGTGTAGAGTCGGGGCTAACAACTCTGCAATTTATGCATTCATTATTACTGTGGTTCTAGTAAAAACTATTTTAGCTGTATCATATGAAGTTGCAGCATGCTTTGAAAAAAAAATCACCATTAAAAAGCCATTTCAATGTGCTTGGCAATAAAATGAGGAGTTTGGCATTTATCTTTCATAGTTGAACCTACCAACTAGTAGAGCATATTACAGTACTACATCAATTTCTATATTTTGCACATAAATATGTCATCAACAAAATATCAATATTGAATTAATAATAAAAAAGCTAAACATGAATTAAACATCTTTCAATTTATTGTATTGTACTATACTCCAAACGAATATTGTAGATTATGAGCATGCCAGCTGTTAAAATCTCCACCAGGGTCTGAACCAGTGTGCCCATGATTGCTCCAGTTTGGATGTAAAGTATGCTCTTATATAATGCTAATTGGCATTGCAACTTAAGCAGTAGAAGTAGTGATGGTACCTGCTTGACTTCATATTTTGTGCATCTTGGAGACAATAAAATATTGTACTCAGAAATCAGAAAATACAGATTAGCAGCATGACATGTATGCTTTTATAATTAAAAGATAGCCTATGTGAAGAAAACACATTTGAATCCAAGGTCTGCCAGTATGCTCCTATCTCTGCGTTTCATTCTTTGACTCGGTGGTGACCTCAACAATTCACTTAGTATTTTATAGATGTGTTCTAGCTACGCTGCTCCCACACATGCTCCCGTAATCATTTCATGTGCAACCTACAACCAAAGGCTGGACAATATCAGTCCTGCATAATTCACCTTCAAAAAACATAGAAATGCAATTATCATCTGAAGCGTGCTGGTTTTATAAATCCATTACACCGCTATAAGGTTTGTTTCAATTAACTCCTATCTTAGTATGACAAAGTAGAGAATAATCAGCATTTATTATCAGTGAAAAAGGACAAACCCGTACCAAGCTGTGAGCCTGAATGTCTGGTCTCTCCAGGGCGATGGTGATGCAGTTGAGAAAGATGAAGAGGAGGACGATGTGATCAAACAACTTGTGTGTGATGACTTTCTGACACCATATTCGGAACCTAAAGAAAAAAAAAAAGAGTTTTCCCTATGGGGCTGGATAGAAGACTGGAAGCAACTAAAGGTGAACATGTCTTGCTGCAGAGTGGACACAAAACTCAGCTTGTAAAAAGATGTTAACATTTATTTTTACTGCTCTGTAATTGATTAAAAAAAACAGGAGGCCTCCAGTTGAACCTTCACACTTTAGCTGTGAATTCCCTGGCAGCGGTTGCTAGCACCTCGGTCAGGCAGCTTCTAACAAGCCTGAGTTTATATGGACTCACTCATTGTGGGGGGCAAACAGATACAGAGACCAGTCCTCGTGATCGCGGCACCACTGAGGCTTGTACGGCTCCACGATCCTCCTCAGCTTCACTGTAAAACTCTGCAGAAGTACAAAACAGGTTGTGTTAAGAGAAGTAACTGGATACTTTGAGATCAAAAGATTGTGTGAAAAACAATGGATAACATAAACTAGACATATCTTTCATCTATGATCATGTTTGTTGAAGACTACAAATTTTGATGGTTTCAAATAATATTAGCATTCAATTATTGATCTCAGTTACTTAAAGGATTGTAGAGAATACAAAAATCAATCCAGGCTGATAATAATGTAATTTTCACTAATTTTACATGCACTAGTTACATAAGTGGACAAGGGTGTTTCCAAGCCAAACAAGGTTAGAATTAATGCTTGGAAAACTAATTAGCAGAAATACCAAGTGCATCAGCTCTTTTCAGGCGAAGCAGAACAATAGAAATGCCTTTGATGGAAATTTCTTGGTAGATAAAAGACTGTAAATAGAAGCAAAGCCCACCTCCTCGTACTCTTCTTCTTCCTGGTCCATGTAGGGCAGAGTGGGGACTGTGTCGTCATAGCAATTGTCCGGGATGTGAAAGGTACCATTGCAGTCTCCAGGGTACAGCAGGGGTACCTAAACAAAAGAGCACATTTCCATAACTGCAACATCAGGTCTTGAAGTCTTGGTATCAATGTACTACTACTACTTAGTCTAGCAGCTGCAAGTAATGTCATGTCATGTCATTGTCTTCCCCTTTATCAATCCATTTCTATACATATATACGTTATATATGGGTCCATCAAACCCAGGACCACCCCATTTTCAGATACTCGTGATAATTGATTCATTGGATAAATTACTGTAATAGGGTAAAATGCCCTCTAAAAAGGAAAACCTGATAACCCTGTAATTAAGACCTGAACAAAAGTGAAATTCTGAAATTCTTGAAATAACTGGCTAATGCCAATATTCCATCTTTCCATCAAAAGTGTGATAAAGAGCAAGAGGCCACTTTACTGCCGTCACTTACGGCACTGCTTAATGTATATTGTATATTATATATTAATTACAATATTTAACACATCAGCAATCCCAGAAGTTGATGAGGGCGAACCTGCAGGTAGTCGGGCTGGTCCAGCGAGTGCTCCCGGCTGCTGCGGTTGGAGCTGTGAGTGTCTGACAGAAGGGACTCCATCTCTCCAGACTGGCTCCTCCGGTGGAGACTGGGCGCTCGGCTCATGCTGGTCCAGCTGGAGCGCCGGCTCGCTGGGCTGCTGTCCCTCGGAGACTGACCACAGAGGATAAAGACATTTTACGTTGATTAAATGTCTTTATTCTATTGAAAGGTCACTGCAGTTTAACAATATAGTATATTCACCTTCATCTTCTAGGCATTCCTTTATTTAGCTTGCTGATCAAAGACATCACAGTAGGCTTCCCATTTTAATTGATCTTCATTTCTGATCCGGAAATGCTCATGATATCATCCAAAATAGCACTCACAATACCAACCAGAGCTTTTCAGCATCCACCTCAGTTTGCAAAAGGGTTTGGATCCATTAGTTATAATCATTTAGATTTGATAAACATATAGCACTAACATATAATCTAAGTGTACACATGTATCTAATCGATACATGTGTACACGCAAAGCCAGGAGGAAAGCAGATTTGATTCATTTTTCCCATGCAGCAATATGCATTTAATAATGATTATGCATTGGTTTTATGCATGGTGCTTTTCTGGACACTCAAAGGCACTTCACATGGCATTATTCCTTCACTCAGAGCACAGTGTTTCATCAAAAGGCAAATATTGTGGCTCAAGTCAAAACAAATGCGCAGTCATTTCTGTCATAAGCAATAACCATGTTCACGCTGTAATGTATATGTAACCTTCTCATTATATTGTTCTAAACTCACTCAAAACGCATAAAACAAATGCATTCAGGAGATCAAAGGAGAGCAGACATAGTGAGAAGACAACAAGTCAGTAGTGTTATTTTTCACAAACAAAAGGACCAGCGACTACGAGACGAGCTGCAAACATTTCATTCCAGCGCGGTGGTTCACAGCCGACTCACTGTTTGTGCTGGAAGGCTTGTGTTTCTCCCTGTAATGACTCTGACACCGGCTGTGATCCTCATATCGGCTCCATCCACTCAAATATAAGCCCCAGCGACACCCGGACCACTGACATGTCAACAATAACACGTGATAGGAATCTCCCAGGTAATGCATCCAGAGAATAGGGCACAGTAAAGCCAGTGTTTGTAAGGATACCCTTCAGAATCAGGAGAAATTCTGTGCTAACTATAGGTGTATTAATCTAGGTCAGACAGTCAGATGTGACAGGTAATAATACTAAAGCAATAGCTGTAGATCATTCCCAATCTATCCTTAAGATGTTTGTACAATCTTTGCTTGTTTGAATACTTAAAGCTACAATTTGTGTTATGACTGAATGTTCATTTTACTAAAACGATACAAAAGGTAGAGAGGTTGTAAACAGCAACTTTTCATTTTTTGTTTGTTTTAATGTTTGTATGGATTTGATTACAAACACAGTCTAGCGAGGATGGAGGCTACTCGCTAACCAAAGACGTATTCAAGGACCAAAGGCAAGTAATCGGTCTGTGTAGCACTATCCACTTTTTCTAGGCAAGGCAAGGCAAGGCAAGTTTATTTATATAGCACAATTCATACACAAGGCAATTCAAAGTGCTGAACAAAACAAGAAAGCATTAAAATCATAAA